>CM066038.1:411090321-411690321 GCA_033557465.1 Ichthyophis bannanicus | reverse complement strand
TGAACTGATCCTAGCTGAAAGCATGGAAGCCTGAAAAGTTCGGCGCCCAAAAGCGTCCAGAGTCCTGCATTCACGACCTGGAGGATTGGATGCATGCCTCTTTGCACTTTTCATCTTACGCATGGCTGACTCCACCACCGTTGAATGGTGTGACAGCTGAGTCTTTTGAAATCAAGGACATGGCGAAACTCGATACATAGTATCAAGTCTCCTAGAGTGAGGAGATGTAGTCAGAGGTGTCTCCCACATTCTGAGCATCAAGTTATGCAGAATTTCATGGATGGGCAGAGTGGCTGCCTCCTTTGGAGCTTTAGGATATTGAATAATTTCCAATTCCTTTGCTCTGGGTTCCTCTTCAAGAGCCACCGTGATTGAAAGGCCCTTGGCCATATCACGAATAAAATCCTGAAAAGACACGTCCTCTGGAGGTGACATTCTGCGTTGGGGAGAAGAGGGATCCTCTGGGAGAAACCCTCTAGTACCAGCAGAATTGTCAGAGTCTTTGGAATCGGAGGATTCGAAGTATTCCTGACCACGATACTCATGCAAAGCACGGTCCCGGTATCGATCGAAGTCGGTACCGAGTTGATCTGGTACCGATCTATCGATTCCAGCCAAAGATGGCGTGGGAAGAATTCCCACCGGGGCCGGTTCCTGGGGTCTGTACTGGTGTAGGTACCGGCATCGGTGTCGATGTCAATACTGGTGCCTATTGGACCAACGGTACCGCAGCTGAAAGAAGAGCTGCGATGCTGCATTCCATAGCGAGAAACCTCTGGTCTATTGACGCTGCCGATGCCTGGGTATCGGTACCGGTGAAAACGGTCGGAACCCCTGAGCATGGCACAGGTAGTTCTTGCGAGGTCAGGGCCTCGAGAACATCCTGGAGCCCCACTGATGCTTTGGAAGCCGAAGCCTCCCGCTGGTGCTGCTTTGCCGGTGTGGTTCCCTCAAGGGCAATGCCAATGGCCTCTCGATGCTTAGCAGGAGTGCTACCCTTTGAGGACTGGCTTTTGTGCTTAGTTACCTGAGATCCATGGGAGGAAGAGGAGGCCCTTGAAGATTCGATGCAATGGATCTGGCATCCAAAGAAAAGAGGGTACTGAGCTTTGCAGCCCGGTTCTGTCTTCCTCTTTTAGTCATAGAAACATAGAAATATGATGACAGAAAAAGAGCACATGGCCTATCTAGTCTGTCCTTCCATATCAACAACTACAACAGTCCCCTTTTTACCTTTAGAGATCCTCTGTGTTGGTCCCATGCTTTTTTGAATTCAGTTACTGTCCTCATCTCTACCACCTCCACTGGGAGACTATTCCATGGATCCACTACTCTTTCCATCAAGAAATATTTCCGCATATCACTCCTGAATCTATCTCCCTTCACCCTCATCCCATGTCCCCTCGTAGCAGAACTTGCTTTCAATTGAAAGAGGCTCTCTCCCTGAACATTTATGCCACGGAGGTATTTAAACATCTCAATCATATCACCTCTATCCCGCCTTTCCTCTAAGGTGTACATATTAAGATCCTTAAGTCTGTCCTCATATGCTTTATAATGAAGCCCACTAATCATTTTAGTAGCCACCCTCTGCACCGACTCCATCCTGTTCACATCCTTTTGAAGGTGCGGTCTCCAGAATTGCACACTATACTCCAAATGAGGTCGCACCAAAGACTTATAAAGAGGCATTATCATCTCATTTTTTCTGCTAGCCATTCCTCTCCGTATTCACCCAAGCATCCTTCTAGCTTTTGCCGTCGCCTTTTCTACCTGTTTAGCTACTTTAAGATCATCAGACACGACGACGCCTAGGTCCCGCTCTTCTTTAGTGGACAAATGTATCTCACCCCCTATACTGTATTGCTCACTTGGATTGCCACAGCCCAAATGCATGACCTTACATTTTTTAACATAAATTCCAGCTGCCAAATTCTAGACCATTCTTCAAGCTTAGCTACATCCCTCCTCATGTTATCTACACCTTCCTGGGTGTCTACTCTATTACAGATTTTGGTATCATCCGCAAAGAGGCAAACCTTACCCGACAGCCCTTCCGCTATATCACTAACAAAGATGTTAAAAAGAATCGGACCAAGGACAGATCCCTGGGGCACACCACTGGTAACATCCTTCTCCTCAGAGTGAGCTCCATTAACTTGTACTCTTTGTCGCCTCCCACCCAACCAATTTTTAACCCAAGCAGTAACTTTAGGGTCCATCCCTAGGGTGCTCAGTTTGTTTATAAGTCGCCTGTGAGGAACAGTGTCAAAGGCTTTACTGAAATCTAAATACACCACATCTAGAGCTCTCCCTCGGTCCAACTCCCTGGTCACCCAATCAAAGAAATCAATCAGATTTGTCTGACAAGACCTGCCTCTGGTGAATCCATGCTGCCTCGGATCCTGTAATCCGCTGGACTCCAGAAACCTCACTATTTTCTCTTTCAGCAGCGTTTCCAATAATTTTCTCACCACCGAAGTTAAACTAACCGGCCTGTAGTTTTCAACCACATCCTTACTTCCGTTTTTGTGTAAAGACACCACATGAGCCTCTCTCCAGTCCTCTGGCACCACTCCCGACTCCAACGAGGCATTGAAAAGGTCAGTCAGTGGAGTTGCTAGAACGTCCCCAAGTTCCCTCAGTATTCTAGGGTGTATCCCATCCGGTCACATCACTTTGTCTACTTTAAGTTGAGCTAGTTTCTCACGAACACATTCTTCTGAAAATTGTTCAAGATGTCCCTCGCTTCTGTTCCTATTTGTGGGTGTTTTCTGAGGTCCTGCTCCTGGTTCTTCATCTGTGAACACAGAACAAAAATATTTGTTAAGCAATTCCGCTTTATCCTTATCAGCTTCTACATATTCCTCCCCTGCACCCTTGAGTCTGACAATACCACTTTTGCCCTTCTTCCTCTCACTAATATATCTGAAAAATGTCTTATCCCCCCATTTTATTGCATTGGCTATTTCCTCCTCCTTTTGAATCTTTGCCTTCTTGACTACTTTACTAGCTTCTCTAAGTTTTTCCAAATACAGATGCCTGTCTTCCTCTCTCTGTGATCTCTCGTATTTCATGAAAGCCTCCCTCTTTTTCTTCACTTTTTCAGCTACTTCCTTCGAAAACCATAGCGGTCTCCTTTTCCTTTTGCCTTTATTTACCATTTTAACAAAAAGGTTGGTTGCCCTTAAAATATCCCCTTTCAGTTTTGCCCACTGTTTTTCTACATCCCCCAGCTGTTCCCATCCCATTAACAACTCCCTGAGGTATTGGCCCATCTTGGCAAAGTTAATCTTCCTAAAGTCTAAGATCCTCACCTTTGAATGGATTCTAACAGCCCTAGTCCTAATACTGAACCACACCATCTGGTGATCACTGGATGCAAAATGATCTCCCACTACAACATCAGAAACACTTTCACCATTGGTAAGCACCAAGTCCAGTATGGCCCCTTCATTTGTGGGGTCTGTTACCAATTGCCTGAATAGTTCTCCCTGTAGAGAATCCAGGATCTCCTTACTTCTAGATGATACTGCAGCAGGAATGTGCCAATCAACATCTGGCATATTGAAATCTCCTATCAATAGCACTTCCCCTTTCCTAGCAATGCTGCGTGTGAGGGAGGTCTGTATATCACACCAATGCAAATAGATTTCTCTTTCCCTCTTTCTAGTTTAACCCACAATGCCTCCTCTCTCCCTTTTAAGCTCTGTAATTCCAAAGCTTTAATAGTAGTTTTTACATATAGTGCCACTCCTCCTCCCCTTCTTCCTACCCTGTCCTTTCTGAATAAAGTATAGCCAGGTATAGTTACATCCCAATCATGGTTTTCTGTGAACCATGTTTCTGTAACTGCCACTAAATCCAAGTCAGCCACTCCCATCAAAGCTTCAACATCAGGGATCTTATTTCCCATGCTACGGGCATTTATACACACTACTTTCCATATGTTACCCCTGTTACCCATTTCTATAAAGGTATTTAATGTATCACCTACCTGTGTGCTTTCACTTACCTGGGGGCTTTCTTTACCCATCCCCAACAAATCTAGTTTAAAGCACTCTTCAGTAGATTAGCCAGTCTACTACCGAAGATGCATTGACCTTTCCTGGACAGATGGATGCCATCTCTGCTCTGCAACCCTTGGAACAGCATCCCATGGTCTAGGAAACCAAAATGCTCTCGATGACACCATCCACGCAGCCATGCATTCATCTCCAGGATGCGAGCCTCTCTGCCTTGGCCTTTACCCTCAACAGGGAGGATTGAAGAGAACACCACCTGTGCACCTAACTGCTTCAGCCTTTGTCCCAGAGCCATGAAGTCACTTTTGATACATTCCAAGGTATACCTGGCAGTATCATTTGTTCCAACATGGATTAGCAACATTGGGTAATAGTCAGTGGGCTTGATGAGTCTCGGCAAACTCTCCATAACATCTTGGATTTTGGCACCAGGCAGACAGCATACCTCTCTGGACATCAAGTCTGGTCGGCAGATGGACACCTCAGAAGAGAGTCTCCAACCACCACTACCCTTCGTTTCCTTCTGATCACTGATTCTGAAACTTTGGGGTACTTAAGCTCTGGTTCTTCCCTTTCCAGGGATGCTTTCACCTCCTCCACTTCCAGGGCTGCATAATGGTTCTTCAATTCAAGGGCTGGAGAAGTTGGATTGGTGATTTTGCAGGCCCTGGTGACTTGTGTCCAACCATCGACATTCTGTTGTCACCCATCTTCTCCTGTGCTGGAGAGCTTGATTGCTGCAAGAAGCATCTCATCAATGTACTTCTCACTGTCTTGAATGCTCCTCAGCCTCGCCACCTCTTCTCTGAGTCATCCCCAAACAGGAGAGACATTCAGATGGAGAATGTTCAGGCCCTAAACATTTAAGACACCAATCATGGGTGTCAGTGACAGAAATAGTACCGCCACACAGTACATTTTTTAAAACCACTAGTTGGTATTTCCGTGTTTTAGGAATATGGGGCCTAGTGCCCAAAATGGCGCCTAGCACAAAAAAAGAAAAGTTTCTGAAGAGAAACAGCTTAAAGTATAAGGGGGGGGGGGGGTTTGGAAAAGAAAAGAACCGGCGGTACCGGTAAGCGTCGTGCGGCAGGCAAACACAACCATAAGAAAACAATTTTAAAGACGGAATTTTCTGCGGTGACAGGGTATGGATCCTGTCGGCTCCGTGGAAAACGAAGAACTGAAGAGGGACAGTTGGAAAGGCGGGAAGGCAGCGCGCATGTGCTGAGGGATGCTCCCAAAAGCATTCCTATTGGACGCTGGGGAGCGTTCCTGCGCCGGCTCCGTCGGTACCGATGATACCCATATGTGAAGACTAAATTCCTGCTTGTTCCTGGAGATAATATGATACAGACCTTTAAATACTTAAAGAGTATTAATGAACAAACAAACTGTTTTCAAACAAGGGGAAGCTGTAATACTACAGGGCATAAAATGAAGCTGCAAGGAGGTAAATTTAAAGCAGACGTCAGGAAATAATTTTTCACTGAAAGGGTGGTGATGCTTGGAATGCCCTCCCAATGGAGGTGGTAGGAGCAAGTACAGTGACAGAATTCAAAATAGCATGGGACAGACACAATAGATACCTTTTATAGAAAGAGGATAAAATCAAAATAAACATAACTATTTTTTTATACTTCAATAGAGAAGAGTAGCCTGCATGGAGCGGCAGGTACACCTACTTTAGCCACACTGGGCAGACTAGATCAGTGGTTCTCAATCCAGTTCTCGGGTACCCCTAGGCCGGTCAGGTTTTCAGGGTATCCACAATAAATACACATGAGATAGATCTGCATACAATAGAAGCAGTGCATGCAGATCTATCTCATGCGTATTCATTGTGGATATCCTGAAAACCTGACTGGTCTGGGGGTACCTGAGGACTGGTTTGGGAACCACTGGACTAGATGAACCATACTGGTCTTTATCAGCCGTCATATACTATGTTACCTCCTTCCAATTCAGAATAGAACAAAAAGGAGCTCTTTTTGGCTGATGAAATAAACAAAATATTGAGCACCAGCATCATGGTCCTCAAGACCAGAAGCCTTGCAAATGAGGACAGCACCATTGCTCTCTTGGCCAGTGCATAGCATGTTAAAAATTAAAATGTAAAATATTGAGTTGGTGGAAAAAGTCTAGTTAGTAGTTCACCCTCCAGTACCCCCTGGTCCGAGATAATCTGTGACCACTCCTTTTAGAAGGCAGACAGTCGGCTACCCATCCATTTTACTGAGACAGGAACTCAAAATCCTCATGGGGGCCCTTAAACAATCAATGCCTGCCTTTTGGGCCCCTGGACACCTCATTTAAAATCTGACCAAAAGGATAACCACCAAAAAGGAAAAACATGAGCGCTAAGAAGAAGCACTCCATCCAGCCCTGTAACTCTGCACCTCTCAAAGGTGTGGTCTGCCTGCCCCTCCCTGGGCGAGAACTTCTCGTTGACTATCAACTGCTCACCTTTAGGTCTTCCAATTAATCTTAAAAGAGAAGGTAATTCCTGAAGAGAAGCCAAACAAGGCAAGTCTAAAAGGATGCATCCCAACGAGTTCCAGAGCCAGGCAGCTACCTGACTGTCACTGAGACTGCCATAGCCCCTGGTCAAAGCATGAAGCAGATTACACAAGATGTTCACCATTTAAGCCAATTCAACCTTCTAATGCAACGAGTCCTTCTGAGTATGCTCTGCATCCTCAGAGGCCCACTGAACCCAGTTCTGCAGCTCATGCAAACATGTCTTTGGCATGTAAGTACTGCATACTGCGGCTTGTAAGTCTAAAAGGAGAGGCTACTTCAAAAATCTGCTTCTAATACTTTAGAGCCATTCGTCCTTCAACCAAAATAGTGGAATTTTTAGTCCCAGCAGAACTCAGGAGATAAGAACATAGGGCCTGAAATTCAAGGCATTTACACAGTTTACAGAGTTGTAAACCGTGTAAATGCCCCTACGTGGGATATTCAGCGGCACTAACATGGTTAGTGCCGCTAAATATCCTTGAGTACTCGTAATGCTGCTATACAGCTTGATAACCACTTAGCATCAGGGTATGTCGAAGACGTTCCAGGGGGCAGTACCCAAGGATTACTGTGCAGCAGCAATATTCAGCAGCTGTCTGGTTATCCCTCAACAGTGAAAGTTAGGCGCAGCAAAAGCTGTCCTAACTTTCGCCTTTGGAACTAACCGGGCAGTGGTTTACCCATTCCACTATATTCATTATTTTATAGATCTCTATCATATCTCCCCTCAGCTGTCTTTTTTCCCAAGTTGAAGAGCCTTAACCTTTTAAGCCTTTCTTGAGAGATATCCTTCATCCCCTTTTCCATTTTAGTTGCTCTTCTCTGTACCTTTTCCAATTCTGCTATATCCTTTTTAAGATATGGTGATCAGAACTGCACATAATATTCATGATACAGTCGCATCATGAAGAAATTCAAAGGCGTTATAATATCTTTGGTTTTATTCTCCATTCCTTTCCTTATGATTCTTAGCAATCTATTTACTTTCTTGGTCAGATCCTTTTCCTGGGTGGTGATTCCTAATGAGGAACCTTTCATCATGTGACTCTAGTTTGGGTTCTTTTTCCCTAAGTTTGCACTTGTCCACATTAAATTTTATCTGCCATTTGGACGCCCATTCTTCCAATTTTTCAAGGTCCTCTTTAAATTTTTCACAATCCTCTAGTCTTTTAACAACTTTGAATAATTTTATGCCTTCTTCAAATATGATCACCTCACCGGTTATTCCCATTTCCAGATCATTTATAAATATGCTAAAAAGCAACAGGCCCAGCACAGATCCCTGATATACTCCATTGTTCACTATTCTCCACTGAGAAAACTGACGATTTAGCCCTAACTCTCTGCTTTCTATCTTTTAACCAGTTCATAATCCACAATAGTATACTGCCTCCTATCCCATGACTTTTTAATTTCCCCAAGAGTCTCTCATGAGGGACCTTGTCAAAGGCTTTCTGATAATCCAGATAAACTATATCAACCAGCTAACCTTTATCTACCTGTTTATTCACCCCTTCAAAAAAATAAAAGATTAGTGAGACAAGACTTTCCTTCTGAGAGAGTCAGAGGAGAAAGGGTTAACACAGTAACACAAAAAAAAAAAATCAAAACGCCCGAATGCTGGAATTGTACTGAGGTGCATAGGTGAAGCTTTCAGAGGTATGTGACATCATATGGAAAAATTGTGACAACAGTAAGTGATGGACAGAGAGAAGGGTAAAAAGGCAACCATGAGATATAAACATGCCAGTTTCGAGGAGTTTGTCTCCTATGCAGTGAAGGCAGTGTGGAGTATGGATTCCTTGGGTTCCCTATGGCTCCAGTATCCCTACTGTGGTGTCAGAGTTTTGTGTGTGTGCTAGTTAGTCTTGTGTAAATTGTTCTAGTGTCATGTGTGTCTAATGTCTAACACTGATTCCTTTTGTCCAGAATGCCTGTCACACATTCTCTCACTCGCTGTTTTAGGCAGGACAGAAGGATGTACTTTTGTTTGCTATTTCTGAGTCAGGAAATAAGACAGAATCATGCAGGGAGGAGAAGACATTTTTGCTTGTAGCTGTTTAGTTGATCTGCACCCAGATAACTACAGAATAATCCTGTTTGTTTGCTATGGGAGGTAGCAAAATCTGTAGTTCCACTAGACTGTCTTTTTCTTTGTTCTTAGTCTTTTTGTTTCTGTAAGTTAGGGAATAAATCTAATAAAATGATCCTTTCGCAAAGAACATAAGAAATGCCACACTGGGTCAGACCAAGGTCCATCAAGCCCAGTATTCTGTTTCCAACAGTGGCCAATCCAGGTCACAAGTACCTGGCAGGTTCCTAAAAAGGCACACAGGTTCCACAATGCTTGTTCTGGGGCAAGCAGTGGATTTCCTGGGTTCTCTTTAATAACGGTTTATGGACCTTTCCTATGGGTGGTAGCCTAAGAGATTTTTATTAAGGATTCTTTTCAGCGGTACAATATGACAACCCCACACGGGGTGTCTCAGCCAAATCCTATACAGGCCGTGTTTTGGCTATGCCTTCATCAGGGGTTCTCTTGGCTAACGTGTACAAATGTATTCTTCTAACAAGACCCCTGTCAAAATATGTAGCAACTTACATCAAGTTTAAGTTTCTTGAGAGCGTTCAGTGTCTTTTAAACGCACAGTCCAGAGCTTCCTTCACAGACAGCGAAAACCGCAAAGATATTGCACGCTCTCAAGAAACTTACACTTGAAATAAGTAGCTACACATTTTGACAAGGGTCTTGTTAGAAGAATACAGTCATACACATTAGCCAAGAGAACTCCTGATGAAGACATAACCGAAACACGGCCTGTGTAGGATTTGGCTGAGGCACCCCGTGTGGGGTTGTCGTACTGTACCCCTGAAAAGAATCCTTAATAAAAGTCTCTTTGGTTACCACGCACAGACTGGGTCCCTGTTGGGTTACGTGGTACGGTGCTTTTCTGTTGGACCTTATGGACCTTTCCTCCAGGAATTTGTTCAAACCCAGCTACACTAACAGCTTTTACTACATCCTCTGGTAACAAATTCCAGAGTTTGATTGAGTGTTGAATGAAAAATATTTTCTCTTATTAGGCTTAAATGGGTTACACTGTAGCTTTATTGTGTGTCACCTAGTCCTTCTACTTTTTGATGGAATAAAACAACTGATCTATGTTTATCCGTTCCATTCCATTCATTAAATGTATAGACCTCTATCTTATCTCCCTTCAGCCATCTCTTTTCCAAGTTGAAAAGCCCTTACCTTTTAAGCTCTCCCTCATAGGGGTATCCTTCCATCCCCTTTACCATTTTGGTGGCTCTTCTCTGTACCTTTTCTAATTCTGCTATATCCTTTTTAAGATATGGCGATCAGAACTGCATACAATATTCAAGGTATAGTCGCACCATGGAACAATACAAAGGCATTATAATATTTTTATTTTCCATTCCCTTCCTTAAAATTCCTAGCATTCTATTTGCTTTCTTGGATACAGCTGCACACTGGACAGAGGGTTTCAATGTATTAGAAACAAAAAAAACATATTGTTACTGTTGTTAAGTGCTGTTGAGCTGTGTCAACTCATGGTGACCCTCTGGATAGTTGTCCTAAATTGTGTTCAGTCAGGCAGCTCATTTTTGACAGACTGGCACCTGTAGCTGCTGTTATTGTATCGATCCATCTCATTGACGGCAGAAAAAAATCCACATGGCATATCTAGTCTACCCTTCCATCAACTATAATAGTGCCCTTTTTTTCTTTAGAGATCCTTTGTATTTATCACGTGCTTTTTTGAATTCAGATACTGTCCTCATCTCTACCACCTCCACTGGGAGACTATTCTACTCATCCACCACTCTCTTTCTGTAATATTTCAACATATTACTCCTGAGTCTTCAGTGTGTGTTCTGGTGGCTCCTCCTCCTCCACTACCCCGCTCCAAGTTGGTGTACCCCAAGGATCTGTCTTGGGTCCACTCATTTTCTCTCTCTATACCTAATCCCTTGGTGCGCTTATCTCTTCCCATGGCTTTCAGTACCATCTGTATGCTGATGACTCCCAGAGCTACCTCTCTATGCCAGAACTCTCTCCGGCAATCCAGACCCGGATCTCTGCCTGTCTTTCTGACATTGCTGCCTGGATGTCTCACCGCCGCTTGAAACTAAACATGGCCAAGACTGAACTTCTTATCTTTCCCCCTAAAACCTCCCCTCCTCTTCCTCCTTTCTCAGTCTCTGTGGATAGCTCTGTACTCCTTCCTGTTTCCTTGGCCCGCAATCTGGGGGTTGTCCGACTCCTCTCTCTCTTTCTCCACACATATCCATCTCGTAGCTAAGACCTGCCATTTCTTTCTCTATAACATTTAGCAAAATCCGTCCTTTCCTTTCTGAACACACTACTAAAACGCTTATCCACTCCTTAAATTACCTCCCGTCTTGACTACTGTAACCTACTCCTTGCTGGTCTCCCTTTGAATCATCTCTCTCCCCTTCAATCTGTTCAACACTCTGCTGCACGGCTAATCTTCCGCCAGCCTCATCATGCCCATATTACTCCTCTTCTCAAGTCACTTCACTGGCTCCCTATCCGTTTCCGCATCCAGTTCAAACTTCTCCTGCTGACCTATAAATGCATTCACTCTGCGGCTCATCAGTACCTTTCTTCCCTTATCTCTCCTTACAACCCCCCTCGGGAACTCCGCTCTTCTAGCCAACTGCTTCTATCTGTGCCCTTCTCTTCTACTGCCAATTCCAGACTTTGCGCCTTTCACCTTGCTGCACCTTACGCCTGGAACAAACTACCTGTGTCTGTACGCCAGGCACCTTCTCTAAACCTCTTCAAATCCAGGTTGAAAGCTCACCTCTTCGCTGCTGCTTTTGGATCTTGACTCATCTGATCTCCTTTTCTTTCCCCTTGTTTTACCCTGCCTACACCTTCTGTGTTTTGTCTTGACTAGACTGTAAGCTCTGATGAGCAGGAATTGTTTCTTACATGTCTGTGCAGCGCTGCGTACGACTGGTAGCGCTATACAAATGCTTAGTAGTAGAAGTAGTAGAGTCTATCCCCTTTCACCCTCATCCTATGTCCCCTCATAACAGAGCTTGCTTTCAATCAGAAGAGACTCTCCCCTCCTCTGCATTTATGCCATGGAAGTATTTAAACATCTCCATCATATCTCCCCTATCCTGACTTTCCTCTAAAGTATACATATTAAGATCTTGAAGTCTGTCCTGATATGCTTCATAATGAAGACCACAAACCATTTTAGTAGCCACCCTCTGTACAGAGTTCATTCTATTTATATCCTTTTGAAGGTGCGGTCTCCAGAACTGCACACAATATTCCAAATGAAGTCGCACCAGAGACTTATACAGAGGCATTATCACTTCCTTTTTTTCTGCTGGCTATTCCTCTCCCTATAAAGCAAAACATCCTTCTGGTTCTCGCAGTCGCCTTTTCTACCTATTTAGCTACTTTAAGTCATCAGACACAATTACACCTGGGTCCCACTCTTCTTTCGTGGACAGAAGTACCTCACCCCCTACACTGTACCATTCCTTTGGATTTTTGCAGCCCAAATGCATGACCCTGCATTTTTTAGCATTAAATTTCAGCTGCCAAATTCTAGACCAAGCTTAGCTAGATCCCTCCTCATGTAATCTACCCTTTTGTGGGTGTCTAATTTATTGCAGATTTTGGTATCATCCGCAAACAAGCAAACCTTACCAGACAGGCCTTCCATGATATCACCAACAAACATGTTAAAAAAGAATCAGACCAGGGACAGATCCCTGCGGCACACCACTGGTAACCTCCTTCTCCTCAGAGTGAGCTCCATCTACCTGTACCCCTTGTTGCCTCCCAAAATACAATACAATGTGTGCCTTCGAGTCAGTCCTGACTTCTGGCGACCCAGAAGCTCCTGGGTTTTCTTGGCAGTGTCACCAGAAGTAGATTGCCAGGCCTTTCTTCCGAGGCAATGGAGGGTTAAGTGACTTGCCCAAGGCCACAAGGAGTGCTAGTGGGAATCGAACCCTGGTTGCTTGGTTACCAAACTAGTGTTCTAACCACTAGGCTACTCCTCCACTCCTCCCACTCAACCAATTTCTAACTCAAACAGTAAAGCGTAGTTACTCACCTGTAACAGGTGATCTCCGGGAACAGCAGGAATAAGTCTTCACATATGGGTATCGTCGGTACCGACAGAGCCTGCGCGGGAACGCTCCCCAGCGTCCAATAGGAAAGCTTTTGGGAGCATCCCACAGCGCCTGCGTGCTGCCTTCCCGCCTTTCCAACTCTCCCTCTTCAGTTGAGTTTATAGCTGAGACCAAAGGAGAGAGTAGACAAAGAGAGAGAGATAGATAGAGACAACTCCTAGGGGAGGTGGGTGGGCTGTGAAGACTTATTCCTGCTGTTCCCGGAGATCACCCGTTACAGGTGAGTAACTACGCTATATCCAGAAACAAGCAGGAATGAAGTCTTCACATATGGAGACTCCCCAGCTGAGAGATGCCAGGGGGATGACCCCAGCAAGCTGCGAACCCCAGGTGAGATGAGTCATGCTTCCTCCCATGGATCTCTGGCACTGACACCCGGGATGGTGGGTAGGAGTTGTACTACGTTTGAAAGAGATGCTGGAGCACAGCCTGGCCAAACGAGGCATCCCAACGGGAGTCCTTGTCTAAGCAATAGTGGGCTGTAAAGGTGTGTACCGAAGCCCAAGAGGCTGCTCTACAGATGTCATCGATGGATACAGAATGAAGATTAGCCATTGAGGCAGCCATTGCTCTCACATTGTGAGCTGTGACATGGCCTTCGAGAGAAAGTCCCTTACTCTCATATGCAAAAGATATGCAATTTGCAATCCACCTAGAGAAAGTTCTTTTGGAAACTGGAAGTCCCAAATGACTAGAATCAAAAGCAACAAAAAGCTGAGAAGATTTTCTATACTGCTTAGTTCTTTGAAGGTAAAAAGCTAAGGCTCTTTTACAATCTAAGGTATGAAGATTCCTTTCTGCATTAGAGGCATGAGGCCTACGAAAGAATATAGGAAGGTAAACCGATTGGTTTAAATGGAAAGGCGAAACCACCTTTGGCATAAAGTGGGGATGAGTCCCAAGAACTACCTTATCATGGTGAAATCTTGTATAAGGAGGATCCGCCACTAAAGCCTGTAGCTCACTGATGCGTCTTGCAGAAGTGAGGGCAACTAGGAAGATGACCTTCCAAGAAAGAAACTTGAGAGCTGTAGTGGCTAAAGGCTCAAAGGGCAGTTTCATGAGCTGCCTGAGAACAAGATTCAGATCCCATGCTACCGGTGGTGGCTTAATGGGAGGTTTTGTTAAAAGTAAACCTCTCATAAATCTCACTACAAGTGGATGAGAGGAAATAGGTTGTCTATCCAGAGGTTCACGAGAAGTAGCAATGGCACTAAGATGGACTCTTACTGAATTGGTTTTAAGACCAGAATCTGATAGATGGAGGAGATACTCCAGAAGCGATTCGACAGGCACTGTATGGGGGTAGAGTCCTCTTTGAGAACACCATACAGAGAATCTCTTCCACTTAAAAGCGTAGGATCGCCTTGTGGAAGGCTTTCTGGAAGCCACAAGGATATCTTTTACCTGTTGAGATAGGTTGATATCCGGAAATTCTAGGCTTTCAGTAACCAGGCCCTGAGGTGCAGGGACTGGGGATTCAGGTGCAATAGCGTCCCATTTTCCTGGGAAAGAAGATCTGGAGGAGATCCCAACTCCAGAGGTGTGGCTTGAGAGAGCCGCAGAAGCAGAGGATACCATGTCTGCCGAGGCCAATGTGGAACTATGAGTATCATATGACCTCTGTCTCTCTGAAGCTTGAACAAAGTTTTGGGAATGAGGGGAATGGGTGGGAAGGCATAGAGGAAGTCCCGACCCCAATGGAGGAGGAAAGCATCCCTTGCCTGGCAGTTCTGAGCCGAAATTCTGGAACAGAATCGGGGAGTTTTGGCATTCTGTGGACTTGCAAAGAGGTCTATATCTATATCAAAACACTCAAGCAAGCTGGTCTGAGTACAGAGACCATTCGTGTGGCAGCAGTATTCGACTGAGTTTGTCTGCCCAAAGATTTTGAATGCCCGGAAGATATACCACTAGAAGGCGGATTTGAAACTCTCTGGCGAGGGCCCACAGTCGCAAAGCTTTGTTGCATAATGACAGAGAGTCTGTTCCGCCCTGCTTGTTCACATAGAACATGGCTACTTGATTGTCGGTCTGGACCAGAATTGTCTTGTAGCTGAGATGGGCCTGAAAAACTCGGAGAGCATGGAAAATGGCTCTGAGCTCTAGGAGGTTTATGTGAAGACAAGCCTCCTGTGGGTTGATAGATCGTGCAAGTGAGCCCCCTAATCCAACTTGGACGCATCTGTTGTTAGGGTGGTTTGGCATAGAGGCTGCTGGAAAGGGGAACCCATGAGAAGGTTTTCCAGTGACTGCCACCATTGAAGGGACAAAATGAGATGTGTGGAGTTTATGATTTTGTCCGTTAGCCGACCTGAGGCTTGTGTCCACTGAGAGGATAGGATCCACTGGGCTGCTCGCATATGCCCCAGAAGCTGAAGCATCTCCAGAGCAGTGAGGAAGACTTTCAGAGCTGCTTGGGAGACAAGCTGTACTATACGAAGACAACGTGGCTGTGGCAGGAAAGCCCTTGACTGCCTTTTGTCTAGACGAGCCCCTATGAATTCTAGAGATTGAGAAGGGGTGAGATTATTTTTTGGGAGGTTTATGACCAGTCCCAAGTATCGAAGGATTCTCATGGTGCGAGAGAGCAAAATAGATCTGCACCAAGAGATTGGTGGCATGGACCTGAGAATTGAACTGTCTTATGATTGTAGGAGGGGGCATGCTGTGAAAATGAAGTCTGTACCCCTCTCGTACAATGGACAGGGTCCAGTTTTCTGATGTTATTTGTTGCCATCTTCTGGCAAAATGGCATAATCTGCCTGGGATGGTAAGGGGTTCTGGACCTTTCAGGGGCAGAAAGACTAAGTTCTCTAGGAAGGAGTCAAAGCCCCAGAGGAGACTGAGACTGCTGAGCCGGTTGAGCTCTAGGAACTTGTGGCTTCCTCTGCTGTCTGGTTTGTTGTTGCCACTTTTGGGGAACATGAACTGGACAATGACCCTGATAGGTGTAAGATGAGTAAAAACTCTTCTTCTTGTTGAAAAAGAGTTTCTTAACTGACTTTTTCTTCGCTGGTTTGGCTGTAGACTTTGATAGACTGTTCAAGGTAGTATTCTCAGATTAAATCTGATTAGCCTTGTCCTGCCAATCCTTGCCAAAGAAATTTTCTCCTGTACAAGGAATATTTCCCAGTTTATCTTGCACCCATTGTTCTAAGTCAGATGCCTGAAGCCAGGCAATACGACGTGCACCGATAGAAATAGCAGAGGTTCTGCTAACGCATTCAAAGCAATCAAAGGTTGCACGGTTTACAAATATAGAGACATCCTGGGCATGTTTGACCAGAGTAAGGAATTCCCCCCTTTTTTCCTCAGGAAGAAGAGGGCTCATGAGCTCCAAGTCACCTGTAACGTCTTTGAGGAACATTCCCATATAGAGAATGTAGGAGCTAATCCTGGTTGCCTGGTTTCTAATTTTATTGTTTTTGGTTATATGATGTTACATGTAAAAAAAACTCTGCTTTGTTGATTGTTGTTTATTGTGAACCGCAACTGATCTATGGAAGATGCGGTATATAAGTGATTGTTAAATAAACATGGAGGATTGGAAACATCGACGCCCAAAGGCATCAAGTGTCCTTGATTCACGGCCCGGAGGATTGGAAGAATGTGTTTTAGCACTCTTAATCCTATGCATGGCTGATTCCACTACCATTGAATGGTGTGGTAACTGAGTCTTTTGAAAATCAGGACAGCTTGGAACTCGGTACATGGTATCGAGTTGTCGAGAGTGTAGAGATACCATTAAAGGAGTTTCCTACATTCTTAGCATAAGATCACGCAAGATTCTATGAATGGGCAGAGTAGCTGCCTCCTTAGGAGCCTTAGGGTACTGAAGCATTTCTAATTCTTCTGCTCTGGGTTCCTTCTCCGGAGTCACCGTGATTGCAAGACCCCAAGCTAAATCACATATAAAATCCTGGAAGGACATGTCTTCTGGAGGAGACATTCTGCGTTGAGGAGAAGGAGATGGATCCTCTGGAAGAATAGCCCTAGTACCGGCAAAGTCAACAGAATCATCGGAATCGGATGATTCAAAGTATCTCTGCGCCGGGTGTTCCTGCAATGCACGGTACTGGTATCGCTCAAAGTCGGTATCGGAATGTCTCGGTACCGATCCGTCGATACCTGAGATAGACTCAAGGCTCGGCATGGGGGGAAGTATACCCGCTGAGGCACTCGGTAGCGGTACCAGTGTCGGTACCGATACCTGTGGAACTGTCTGTAACGGTCTTAACGGTACCGAAGCTGATAAGAGGGCCGCTAGTCTGCGTTTGATAGCGAGGATTCTGTGATCCATTGCTCCTGCCGATGTCTGGGTGTCAGTACCGGTGGAAGCGGCTACGACCCTAGAACATGGAACCAATAGTTCTGCAGAGGAGGAAGCCTCTGGAACATTCTGGAGCCCCGTTAATGCTTTGGAGACTGAGGCCTCCCGCCGGGGCTGTTTTGCTGGTGAACTCTCCTCGAGGGCAACGCCAGTGGCATCTCGATACTTAGAAGGAGATCTACCCTTTGAGGACCGGCCAGTCTTAGAAGACTTACGTTTAGTTAGCTGAGATCCATGGGAGAAAGATGAAGCCCTGGAAGACGTCGATGCAACTGACATCGTTTCTGCGGCAAAAAGGGTACTGAGTTTTGCAGCTCTATTCTGCAGGCCCCTCTTGGTCATCTTTCTGAAGGAGAGACACTCCGATGGAGAATGGTCAGGGCCTAAACACTTAAGACACCATTCATGGGTGTCGGTGACGGATATGGTACCGCCACTGTTGACTGTAAACCGAGCTGATTTTATAGAGCGCGGCATAGAAAATATCCTAAATAAATAAATAAATTTAGAACATTTCTTGAAATCACTAGCTGGTTTCTCCATGTTTGAGGAAAAATGGGCCTAGTGCCCAAAATGGCGCCTAGCCCTGAGAGGGGAAGGCCTGAGAAGAAAATATTTTAGAGAGTTAGGGGGGTTTTTGGAAAGGAAGAAAAGAGAACCGGCAGTACCGGTAGGCGTCGAATGAAGGCAGACACGACCACAAAAAAACAAAAGAATAAGGATAAATTTTTCTGCGGTGACAGAGTATGCGTCCTGTCGGCTCCGCGGAAAACGAAAAACTGAAGAGGGAGAGTTGGAAAGGCGGGAAGGCAGCACGCAGGCTCTGTGGGATGCTCCCAAAAGCTTTCCTATTGGACGCTGGGGAGCGTTCCCATGCAAGCTCCGTCGGTACCGACGATACCGATATGTGAAGACTACATTCCTGCTTGTTCCTGCAAATCTTTAGGGTCCATCCCTAGGATTTTCAGTTTGTTTATAAGTCACCTGTGTGGAACAGTGTCAAAGGCTTTACTGAAATCTAAGTACACCACATCTAGGGCTCTCCCTTGGTCCAACTCCCTGGTCACCCAGTCAAAGAAATCTATCAGATATGTCTGACAAGACCTGCTTCTGGTGAATCCATGCTGCCTTGAATCCTGCAATCCACTAGACTCCAGAAACCTCACTATTCTCTCTTTTAGTAGCCTTTCGAATAATTTATTAACCACAGAAGTTAGATTAACCAGTCTGTAGTTCTCAATGTCATCTTTATGTCCGCTTTTGTGTAAAGGGACCACATGTGCCTTTCTCCAGTCCTCTGGCACTACTCCTGACTCCAAAGGAGCATTGAAAAGGTCCCCAAGTATTCTTGGATGTATCACAGCCAGACCCATCGCTTTGTCTACTTTTAGTTTAGCTAATTCCCCACAAACACAGTCTTCTGAAAATCGTTTGAGATCCCCGTTGTTTCTGTTCCTATTTGTGGTTGTTTTCTGAGGTCCTACTCCTGGCCCTTCATCTGTGAATACAGAACATAAATATTTGTTAAGCAATTCCGCTTTATCTTCACAAGTTTCTACATATTCCTCCCCTTCATCCTTGAGTCTGACAATACCATTTCTGCCCTTCCTCCTCTCACTAACATATGACCAATCGGGTCAGCCGGGGCTCCTTTTAACCGAGCGCTGATCGAGCGCATCCCTCTCTGTGCCCTTGCAGTGCCGGGCGGCCATCTGCTCTCCTCAGTCCGAGGATTGAGCCAGCCGGGGAAGCAGCCCTCCTCCAGAACACGTGCTGACCAATCGGGTCAGCCGGGACTCCTTTTAACCGAGCGCTGATCGAGCGCATCCCTCTCTGTGCCCTTGCAGTGCCGGACGGCCATCTGCTCTCCTCAGTCCGAGGATTGAGCCAGCCGGGGAAGCAGCCCTCCTCCAGAACACGTGCTGACCAATCGGGTCAGCCGGGGCTCCTTTTAACCGAGCGCTGATCGAGCGCATCCCTCTCTGTGCCCTTGCAGTGCCGGGTGGCCATCTGCTCTCCTCAGTCCGAGGATTGAGCCAGCCGGGGAAGCAGCCCTCCTCCAGAACACGTGCTGACCAATCGGGTCAGCCGGAGCTCCTTTTAACCGAGCGCTGATCAGGCGCCCGCGCCTGTCGGGCCCGCGCCTGAGGGCCCTTTGGCGTGGCCCTTAGGCTGTGGCTCCACCTGAAGCTCCCGCAAAAAAAAAAAAAAGGGCAGCAACTAACTTGTCAACACTGATGTATGAACTGCCCCAACGCCAAACGGGGATCTACACCGACTAACATCCATGTGAAGAAAAAAAGAGAAAAGAAAAATCCACATCGACACCAACAACCATCGAAGGGTAAAATCGAGCTCCCTTAGGGTCGAGCTCGCATAACCCACCGTCACTTCACTGCAACTACTCAACAGCAAGTATAACTCAACAGCAAGTATAACTGCCACGAACAGACTTTCCTCAACATCTGAGTTGTATACTTTAAACCTACTAATTTCCTCCACATTAATCCAACGCACAAGCATAGCATAGTACATAGCATAGCATAGCATACTACTACGTGCATTAATGCTATATTATTGCTTGTATCTCTCAATTGTGACTGCATATAAGAATAATCACTGTAATACACTCCATTACTATTAAGCCATTATAGAGAATACATTACTGTGTTTATCCTAGATCAGAGCATCCACTTAACAAGAATCAATCTCCTCAATCACACGGTTGTTGGTAATAATTATCTGCTGTATTCCCTATGCAAGCTCTATTTTCAACAGACTCTGTGCAACCTAATAGCTAGACATACTATAATTTCAATTGTGTCTATTGTTACAAAGTGAAATCTAATGCAATCAGAACTGATGTTATAGGCATCTTTGAATTGCCCTTGAATTGCCCCACTGCTGCAATACATATTTAGTTGTTATTATCAGCAGCTATAACACGTTCTATTACTATGCCTAATACCAGTCTCCCAAATACTACTGTTCTAGTTACCTCCCAACTTATTACTGTAGCCAGTATCTAGCAATCTCCACATCATTAGCAACTGTTTTCATTATCTAGCAACTATTGCACTATAATTACTGTTGTTAGTAGCCTTACATCTATCTCTCTGCTGACAGTAATTTCATCCATAGTCATTGTATGATCCTTTACTATTATCATTTAACACAACACATTCCAAAGAAACATGGATCTCACAAAATACCAATCCTACCTTCTTATCACCATACTAACCATTCACTTAATTCAAAACATATACGCTCACAAACCAAATCCTACAGCATATAACACCATCCCCATCATTCACAACTCATACAAAAACACACCACAACCATACTCACACACACTCAACCAGACACACCGTCCCAACACTCCCAGACACTCAAGACTAATACAAATAAATCTCGAACAAAACAAGCCTACAAATGGATCTCCTGAAACAAACACCATCAAAAAATTCATCCTCATAAATGCAAGATCCATACGAAATAAAATACCAATAATTAATGACATAATCACTGATGAAAAACCTGATATCCTTCTCATCACAGAGACTTGGCTCTCTCCCACGGACACAATCCTCCTAAACCAACTTAACACACATCATTATGACCTTTTCAACTGCCACCGAGAAGCAAAAAGGGGAGGCGGAGCCCTTATCATCACCAAAAAAGAGCTTAAATACTCACTAAAAAATGTGAATAACATAGACGGTATGGACATCATAAATATAGAAAACAAAACCCTTGCACTGTCCCTCATCTACAGGCCCCCCTCAGCTGACCACAAAAATCTCACCCCCATCCTAGAACTTGCATGTACAGCTACACAGAGAAAACCACTTATTATATTAGGTGATCTGAACCTTCCATCACTCAACCCACAACACACAATCAACTTTATGGATTCCATGAGAGAAATGGGTTACAATCAAATCATACAGACATCTACACATACAAAAGGTAACGCCCTAGACCTTGTATTCATTCCCACTCCATTCAATAAACACCAACTACAATCCTCAC
This sequence comes from Ichthyophis bannanicus, assembly GCA_033557465.1. NCBI lineage: Eukaryota > Metazoa > Chordata > Amphibia > Gymnophiona > Ichthyophiidae > Ichthyophis > Ichthyophis bannanicus. The sequence continues at coordinate 411,669,201 of CM066038.1, read as the reverse complement.
CTCTTATTACGGAAGTACCATGGTCAGATCACCACCTAATAACCTTCAATTTACTCTCACTATCACACACCAACACTGAAACAACTCCAACACCTTATAAATCCCGCTTTACACACTTCAATAAAGACACCTTCCTAGACACCGTATTACCTAACCTTATAAATAACACAACGGAAGTCAACACCATAATAGACCAATGGAACTCAACAATAAAAGAAGCAGCAACTCCCACCCAAGGTCCCCAAAACAATTCACAAAAAGAAAGTCAGAAAAATGGTTCAATAGAGACCTTTCTAATATAAAAAAGCAACTAAGAAAACAAGAAAAACGGTGGAGGAAATCTAAAACAAGCGATAATAAAGCGCAATACCTGAGTCTTCTCAACAAATACAAAGACACTATTAACAGATCGAAAAAAGAATACCACACAAAAGTCATAAATATGGCACTCAATCGACCGAGAGAATTATTTGCAATTATAAAAACACTAACAAAAACCCAAACTCCAGAACCTGAACAATCAACGATAAGCGCACAAACTCTTGCAACTCATTTTGCTAACAAATTAAAAAACAAATCATCTAGCACAATCATAACTATACCCACAGACTTAAAACCAACCAATAAATGGATAACCTTTCAAAACATTGATCAAAAACACCTCCTCAATATAATATCAATGATCAACACCACTACCTCCCCCCTAGATCCATGTCCAGTATCATGGATAAAAAACACCAAAACTGAATTAGCTATCCATATACAAAATATAGTAAACCAATCACTATCCCAGGGCATCATGCCAGATGCCCTAAAACTTACATCCTTACGCCCAATAATAAAAAAATAATAAACTCAATCCTACAGACCCATAGCCAGCATACCGTTTATTGCCAAAGTAGTAGAAAAAATCATACAGCTCCAACTACAAGACTTTATCGACACACATGCACCACTTGACTCACACCAATTCGGCTTCCGCCCATCACACGGAGTCGAAACTTTACTAATAACACTCATGGATGACCTCATAAAAGGCACTGACACATGCAACCAAGGTTACATCCTCATATTCATTGATATAGCTGGTGCCTTTGACAATGTCCACCACAACATACTCATTAACAGACTCCTAAGCCTAGGAATAGGAGGAACAATTCTACAATGGTTTATATCATACATCACAAACCGTTCGATATGTGTTAAATTAGGCCAAGACACCTCTGAGCCATTCATACAAGGACAAGGTATTCCACAGGGCTCGGCCCTATCGGCCCTCCTTTTCAACTTGTATCTTCAACCCATCACAAATATATTTAAAAAACATAAAGTCAACCACTACATATACGCAGATGATATCATGCTCACCCAACCAATAAACACAAATAATCCCACCTACCAGAACTTACTAGACTGCATCAGTGAAGCAAATACCTGGCTAGAAAATAATAACCTCAGCATCAACCTAAAAAAAACCGAAGCAATGTTCGTAACAAGAAAACCAGATACTACTCTCCCTGAAACAATAACAATTAACGACACAATAATCCCAATCAAAAAAGAAGTAAAATACCTAGGCATTATAATAGATCACGCACTTAGTATGCTCCCTCACATAAAACAAACAGTGAAAACCATATTCTATAAACTTAAGACCATTCAACACCTACGACCAATACTTGACACACATGACTTCAGATCTGTTATCAGCACACTCATCACTCCGCACTTCGACTATTGTAATAGTCTACTTATCGGCCTCCCTCTCACAAATACCAACTTACTCCAACGAGCTCAAAACATCTGTGCTCGAGTAACAGCAAAAGCCCGCCTCACTGACCACATAACTCCCATCCTCGCCGAACTACACTGGCTTCCCATAAATAGTAGAATACTATACAAAATACTCTTAACCACATTTAAACTTATCAACGGCATATCACCCTCACATCTAACCACTCTGCTACATGCTCAAAAAGAACATAGAACCCGCAGACAAAACGCAACCCACTCACTAGACATAAAAAAATCCATCCGAAAAACAAAAAAAAACACAAGCTCAAGAGCATTCTCATATGCAGCCCCCACCCTATGGAATAAACTCCCACTAAGCCTCCGCAAAATGAAGGATCTCCAGACATTCCGGAAAGAACTAAAAACATATCTGTTTAAGGAACACTTTATAAATTTTAATGAGGCCCCCCCATCCCCCGCACCACACCTCCAGAAAAATCCGCCCGAACCACAGATCAAAAGCCACAAACCTCAACACACTTAGGAAAAAAAGCCACAAACCTCAACACACTTAGGAAAAGCAACTCTTAAAAACTATGATTAATAATTGACGAATGTAAATAATTGACTAATGTAAATAGTTATAGCATTTCTATAACTATATGTTCCATGTTATTGTTCATGAAAAGTTAATTGTACATAGTTTGAAAAATACGATGTTCCATGTAAAACCACATTCATTATTTGTTAATTGTAAACCGCCTTTGATCTTGGGAAAAAGCGGTATAGAAGAAAAGCATAAATAAATAAATAAATAAATATCTGAAAAAGATCTTATTCCTGTATTTTAATGCATTGGCTGTTTCTTTTTTTCATACCTTTGCTTTCCTGACTACTTTGCCAGCTTCTCTAAGTTTTTCTGTTTATAGATGCCTGTCTTCTTCTCTGTGATCTCTTCTATTTCGTGAAGGCCTCCCTCTTTTTCTTTGCCTTTTCAGCTACTTCTTTTGTGAACCTCATTTTCCATTTATATTTATTCACCTTTCTAAACAAAAAGGTTTGTCGTCCTTAAAATATCCCTTTGCAGTGTTGCCCACTGTTTTTCTACATCCCCCAGCTGTTCCCATCCTGCTAATGACTCCTTGAGGTATTGTCCCATCTTGGTAAAGTTAGTTTTCCTATAGTCTAAGACCCTCATTTTTGAATGGATTTTATCAGCCCTAATCCTAATACTGATCCATACCATCTGGTGATCACTGGATGCAGATGATCTCCCACTGTAACATCAGAAACACTTTCCCCATTAGTAAGCACTAAGTCCAGTATGGCCCCATCACCTGTGGGTTCTGTTACCTCGATGACACCTAAGTCTTTTTTTCGTAGGTGGTGGTTCCTAATGTGGAATCTTGCACCATGTAACCATATTTTGGGTTGTTCTATCCTAGGTGCATAACTTTGCACTTGACTACATTAAATTTCATCTGCCATTTGAATGTCCAGCCTTCCTATTTATCAACATCCTCTGGCAATTTTTTCACAATCATCTTGCGTTTTAACTTTGAATAATTTTGTGTTATCTTCAAATTTGATCACCTAACTTGTTGTTCCTATTTCCAGGACGTTTATGAATATGTTAAAAAGCAGCAGGCCCAACACTTATCCTTGGATACTCCACTATTCACCTTTCTGCATTGAAAAATTGGTCATTTAGCCCTACTCTCTGCTTTCTATCTTTTAACCATTTCCTGATCCACAATACTACACTGCCTCCAATCCCATGACTTTAGTATATATAGACCGAAGCAAAGAATTCATTCAGTCTCTCCGCTATAGTCTTGTCCTCTCTTAGCACCCCTTTTACCCCTCTATCATACAATGGTCCAACTGACTGTCTCACAGGTTTTTTGCTATTAATGTACTTCAAAAAAATATTTTATGCATTTTCGCTTCCACAGCAAGCTTTTTTTCCAAATTTTCTCGTTGCTTGCCTTATCAATGCCTTACGTCTAACTTGCCAGTGTTTATGCTGTTTCCCGTTTTCATCATTTGGCTCCTTTTTCCATTTCCTGAAAGAAGCTTTTTTGGATACAACAGCCTCTCTGATCTCGCCTTTAAACCATGCTGGCAGTTTTTTGGACTTCCTTCTACTTTTCTTAAAGCATGGAATACATCTGGTCTGGGCTTCCAAGATACAAGTTTTAAAACACCACCCATGCTTGATGTAAATACATAGTAACATAACGTAGTATATGATGGCAGATAAAGACCAGCATGGTCCATCTAGTCTGCCCAGCAAGGTGGCAAGATTAGGTGCACCTTCATTCCGTGCAGGTCACCTCTCCCCATGCCTTTAGCTTTGCAGCTGCTCCTTTTAGTTTTTTCTTAACTATTTTCCTCATTTTATCATAATTTTCCTTTTTAAAGTTAAAAGGTAATGCTGTGGATTTCTTTGCTGTCCTGCTTCCATTTATTAAATCAAATGCAATCATGCTATGATGATTGGGTGGTATCTCCATTGCTCAGCCTGTGCCTCCATTGCTTAGCATACTGCATAGTGTATAGAATCCTCTGCCACCTGTGATAAGGAAGCTTATCATAGCTCAGGAAGGGGCTATAGAAAAGGTGAAGTGTCTCTGAACAAGCAACCTGTCAGTTCTGGTAGAAATAAGAAAACAGAATTTTCCCATAAAAGACTACCAGTCCCAGAATGCACCAGGTTTCCAACAGCCATTAGAGGAGCTGAAGTGGGGAAACGTGTGTTCAATCAGGAGGGCTATGAGGTAATCCCTAAGCACTCATCTCAAAGGGCAGGGCCTGATTCAGCACAGCTGCATTGTGTTAGGGAGGAGCACTCATCTAAGCAGAATAAGAGTAGAGTTTATTCTACAGATGACCATCTTCATGATCACCTTGGATATCCAGAGAATTGTCCTCAGTATCCGGAGAATCAGCTTGAGTTTGATCATCAGTTTCATCTGAAGGATCATCAGAAGCAGAAGCCAAACCAGACGGACAGAGAGGGAAAGAGACCCTTTGGAAGAAGGAAGAGAAAAGCCTTTGAGAGGTCTAGAAGAGTCCAGAGCAGTACGTATACTGGGAGGTATTCCAAGGGCCAGCATACACCATTGGACTGGGGAAAGCCAGAGGAATGTTGCTGCAGAGCTAGGAATCACCAGAGGCTACCTGTGAGGGAGACGGCTGCACGTGGAAGGGACCCTAAGACCTGTGCCAGAAGGTATGTGAAGAGAGATCCAGTGTCCAGGGATCTGGATTGGAAGGCTGGACATAAGAACTGGACTACATACTGGCCAGGCTATATAGAGAGGAACTCTAGCAGCAATGGAAGCTCAGGTATGAACACTGATCTATGCCCTAGCTATAACCTTGAAAGACAGCAGGGAAACAAGTATTCTCCTGAAAATGCTCCATTGAGAGATTCATCTGTGCCAATCCATGATATTGAACCCATGCTTGTTGAACAAGGGGGAATAATAGCAGATGAGGATCCTGTTTATATGGACTGCTCTCTTTCTAAACGCCGTTGGTGACTTTCTGTTATAAAGTACAGCAACCATCACAAAGAAATACAAATTTGTTCTTTAATCTACTCAGAAAAGCTCCTGAAGCAGGATTTGACCCACACAGTGGAAGGCAAGCCAGCTAAGGGGTTTCAGCTGGTAACTGCTAGCAATTAAGCTTTACCTAATTGCTTGTGAGCTAGGAGAGAATCACTTCTGTATCTATGTGGGAAGTAATCAGAGGTTAAGAACAGTTTGTTTCTTGCTTTATGGCTTTTCATTTGTTGTTTTCCTGATTTTGACTTTGTTTTTCCAAGTTAACACTGAAAGCAAGTTACCTAATTTATGTGCTACCAAGCATATCTGTGTTGGGAGAAATAACCCCATAAATAAATATCTTATTGGCTTTACCCAAGAGCACAACTAAATTGTCAGCAGCTGTGTCTGGTGTGAATGAACTACATTGCCCACAATACCTTGCAAATCATATAGAGATATGCACTTGCAAAGACTGTGAAGATTCTCACCCAGGCAGCCGTCTGACACACCTCATTGCTTGTAAGATAACATATGCCGCTTAGCCCCACTACTCCTCTTCTATGGCCCCACATCACATTGTCCTTCTCTTCCTCATACTCCCCAACTGCCTCCCCTCCTACCAGCACCCTCATTCCTCTCCCCTTATTCCCCCTATTCCCGCTCTACCTTCCTCACTTCTCCCTCCATTCTGTCTTCTAACCTAGCATCTGCTCTTGAGCTTCATCACACCCTCCCCCTCATTCAACCAGCCCCTCTCTCTCCTTAAGGCAACCCCACCCTCGCTTCCACCATACTGCCTCCTCTTTACCCCGCTCTCTACTACTCCTTCTCTCATCAGGTAATATCAACCCCAACCCTGGCCCCCCTCGATTTCTTTCTCACTCTAAGAAGAGTTCCTCATGTAACTTATCTAATCTCGTCCATATCCCTCTCCTTTCCCCTTCCACTCTCCCTCCCTCATGCGCCACTCACTCATCCAGAGATACCAACCCCAACCCGGGCCCCTTTAGAATTCTGTCTCACTCTAAGAAGGGATCCTCACATAACCTGTCCAATATCAGCAATATCCCCCTTCATTCCCCTTCCACTCCCCCTCCCTCATGTGCCTCATGGAAGGCTCACTCATCGAGAGATACCCACCCTTACCCTGGCCTCTCTAGATCTCTGTCTTACTCTTACTCTGGCAAGAGATCCTCACATAACGACCCCCTTAGACCTCTGTCTTACTCTGAAAAGAAATCCTCACATAACCTGTCCAACCTCATCCATATCCCTCTCCTTTCCCCCTCCACTATCCCGTTCTCATGTGCCTTATGGAACGCACAATCAGTCTCTAATAAACTTGCTTTTACTCATGATCTCTTTATCTCTAACGCTCTACATCTTCTTGCTCTAACTGAGATCTGGCTCCTCCCAGATGATACCACATTTACTGCTGCTCTCTGTCACGGGGGCTACCAGTTCTCCCATATACCTCGTTCCACAGGCCGCGGTGGTGGTGTTGGGCTTCTACTTTCTCCATCTTGCCAATTCCAACTCCTCCTGCTGCCTCAGTCTCACTCCTTTCTCTCTTTTGAAGTCCACTCCATTTGCCTCTTCTCACCACTTCCCCTCCGAGTAGCTGTTATCTATCGCCCACCCAACAAATCCACATCCACCTTCCTTACCGACTTAGACTCCTGGCTTTCCGTCTTTCTGGATCCCTCGTCCCCCACTCTTATTCTTGGCGATTTTAACATTCACGTCGATAACCCCTCCAATCCCCATGCTTTAAAGCTCCTCACCCTCACCTCCTCGTTTGACCTCCAACTTTGTTCTACTGCCCCCACCCACCAGCACGGCCACTGCCTTGACCTGATACTCTTCTCTAATTCCTCTCCCTCAAACTTCCGTAACTCACTCCTTCCCTCATCTGACCATCACCTTTTAAGCTTCAATCTTCAGCTTCCACTGTCTCAACCTCTTCTTGTCTCCTCCGACATATTTAGAAACCTTCATAATATTGATCCCTTGACTCTCGCCTCCACCATTTCTCCATCTCTTTCCTCCATCATGTCCTCTAAATCCATCGACAAGGCAGTAACCTCCTATAATGCTGCACTTTTCTCGGCTCTGGACACTCTTGCCCCACCCACCCCACACCCTATCAGACTTTCCGCACCCCAGCCCTGGCTTTCATCCACAACTCACTATTTACGCACCTGTGCCCGTTCTGCTGAATGTGCTTGGATCAAATCCTGCTCCCCCGGAAGACCTTCTACACTTCAAATTCATACTTGGCACCTTCCAGTCAGCCATAGCACTTGCCAAACAAGAATACTACATCCATCTGACTAACTCTCTTGCCTCTGATCCTCACTGCCTCTTTAATACCCTCAGTTCTCTCCTCAAGTTGCCCATGCCCCTGGTCCCGCCCTCCCTTTCTGCCCAAACCCTGGCTGACTACTTCCATGACAAAATCCACAAGATTACCCTCCAATTCCCCACCTCCTCATCTACCTCCCCCCCTCCCCAATTCTCCCCCCCCCCCATGCATACTTCCTCTGCTACCCTCTCCTCCTTCCCAAAGATCTCTGAAGAGGAAACCACACGCCTTCTTTCGTCCTCCAAACCCACCACCTGTTCCTCTGATCCTATCCCCACCCACCTCCTCAACCCCATCTCCCCCACCATTGTCCCTTCCATCTCTCTTATTCTCAACCTTTCACTCTCCACTGCAACTGTCCCCATAGACTTCAAATATGCCATGGTCACACTTCTCCCCAAGAAACCCTCACTCAATCCCACCTGTCCTTCGAACTATCGACCCATCTCCCTCCTTCCCTTCAAATCTAAACTACTAGAACGAGCAGTCCACCGCCGCTGCCTCGACTTCCTCACCTCTCAGGCCCTCCTGGACCCTCTACAATCCGGCTTCCATCCCTTATACTCCACTGAAACGCCTCTTAGAAGTCTCCAGTGATTTGTTCCTGGCTAAAACTAAGGGCCTTTACTCTGTCCTCATCCTTCTCGACCTCTCTGCCGCCTTTGACACTGTTGACCACAAACTTCTCCTCGCCACCCTTTCCTCGCTTGGTTTCAAGGGCTCCATACTATCCTGGTTCTCCTCCTACCTCTCCCACGGCTCCTTTAGTGTATGCTCTGGTGGCTCCTCCTTCTCTCCCACCCCGCTCCATGTTGGTGTACCCCAGGGTTCCGTCCTGGGTCCGCTCCTTTTCTCTCTCTATACCCAATCCCTTGGTGCGCTTATCTCCTCCCATTGGCTTTCAGTACCATGCCGATGACTCCCAAATCTACCTCTCTACATTTAATCTCTCTCCAGCAATCCAGATCAAGATCTCTGCCTGCCTTTCTGACATTGCTTCCTGGATGTCTCACCGCCGCTTGAAACTGAACATGGCCAAGACTAAACTCATCTTTCCCCCCCAACTCCTCCCCTCCTCTCCCTCCTTTCCCTCCTTTCTCAGTCTCCGTGGACGGCTCTACGATCCTTCCTGTTTCCTCGGTCCGCAACCTGGGAGTTATCTTTGACTCCTCTCTCTCCTTCACACATATCCAGCTCGTAACTAAGACCTGCTGCTTCTTTCTCTACAACATTAGCAAAATCCGCCCCTTCCTTTCTGAACACACTACTAAAACGCTTGTCCACTCCCTGATCTCCTCTCGCCTCGACTACTGTAACCTACTCCTTGCTGGTCTCCCTGCGAGCCATCTCTTCCCCTTCAATCTATTCAAAATTATGCTGCTCGACTAATCTTCCACCAGCCTCGCCATGCCCACATTACTCCTCTTCTCAAGTCGCTTCACTGGCTCCCTATCCAATTCCGCATCCAATTCAAATTTCTCCTCCTGACCTATAAATGCTCTCACTCTATGGCCCCTCAATACCTTTCATCTCTTATCTCTCCCTACATCCCCTGTCGGGAACTTCGCTCTTCTAACAAATTACTTCTATCTAGGCCCTTCACTCGCACCGCTAACTCCCGACTTTGCTCCTTTCACCTTGCTGCACCCTACGCCTGGAACAAACTACCTGTGTCTATATGCCAGGCACCCTCCCTGGCCCTCTTCAAGTCCAGGTTGAAAACCCACCTCTTCACTGTCGCTTTCAGATCCTGACGTTTAGCCTTTGTCTTGACCTGATTCCCATCCTTTGTCATGACTAAATTGTAAATGTCATATTCTGTTTTGCCCCGAATTGTCTTTTTTCTCCCCCAAATTGACTATTGCTCTGTGTTGTCTTGACTAGATTGTGAGCTCTGACGAGCAGGGACTGTCTTTGCATGTATTCTGTACAGCGCTACGTGCGCAGCACTATATAAGTGCTAAATAGTAGTAGTAGTAGTTGCTAAGTGACCCCAATACCCTTATTTCTTGCATTAGATCCTATGTTCCACTAAGGACTAGGTCCCAAATAGTGTCCCCTCTTGTCGGTTCATGAACCAGTTTTTCCAAAAAGCAGTCATTTATTTCATCTAGAAATTTTATCTCCCTAGCATGTCCTGCTGGTGACACTGATCCAGTTTATACCGGGGCAATTGAAATCACTCATTATTACTGTGCTGTAACTTTTGTTAGCTTCCCTAATTTCTCTTAGCATTTCAACATCCATCTGGCCAGGCAGCCGGTAGTACACCCCCACTGCCATCATCTTCCCCTTTTTACATGGGATTTCTATCCATAGAGATTCTACATCATATCTTGTTTAATGCAAAACTTCAGTCCCATGTGACTCAATGCCCTCTCTAACATAGAGCGCAACTTCACCAATTTGATCTACCCTATCACTGCGATATAGTATCAGTGTGTCCCATTGGTTGTCCTCCTTTTATCAGATCTCTGAGATGCCAATCATATCTAACCTTTCATTTAGTGCTATATATTCTAGCTTTCTCATCTTATTTTTTGACTTCCAACATTTGCATACAGGCATTTTAGAGTTGTTATTCATATTGATCTGGTTATCAGTTGATAGGGGTAATTTTGAAACTTTCAGCTCTTTACTTAAGGGCATCTGCGCTGCTGCATCCCGACAGCGAGTTCCAATAAAGATAAAAGTAACTTCCCTCTTTTGCTAGTATCCTTCAAGAATACATCCTTCCAAACTATGCGCTCTTGGGTGACTGTCAGCTTTCTCCTATTATTTAGTTTAAAAGCTGCTTTATCTCCTTTTTAAAGGTTAATGCTAGCAGCCTGATTCCATCCCAGTTAAGGTGAAGCCCATCCTGTCAGACTGCCCCTTCATTCCCCAGAATGCTGCCCAGTTCCAAACTGATCCAAAACCCTCTTCTTTGCACCATCACCTTATCCATGAATTGAGACTCCAGAACTCTGCCTGTCTTTTGGATCCTGCGAGTGGAATGGGAAGCATTTCAGAGAATGCCACCCTGGAAGTTCTGGATTTCAACTTCCTACCTGAAAGCCTAAATTTGGCCTCCAGAACCTTCCTCCCACACTTTCCTACGTCATTGGAACCAACATGTACCAAGACAGCAGACTCCTCTCAGGCACTATCTAAAACCTTGTCTAGGTGGTGTGTGAGGTCTGTTACCTTTGCACCAGGCAGGCATATTACCAGGCAATCCTCACATCCACCAGCCACCTATCAATCTACATGCCTAATGAAGAATTGCCAACAACAGCAGCCGCCCTAACCCTTCCCTCATTGGCATATGGCCCTAAACAAACCTCCTCTGTGTGAGAGGGTTTTACTTCACCTGGAGGACAGGTCCTAACTACAGGATCACTTCCTGCCACACCAAAGTGATGCTCTCCTTTCACATGACCTCTCTTCTCCATGGCAACTGAGAGGCTGCCAAAATGGAGGTGGGACTTCTGTACTATATCCCCGTAGGTCAGTCTATACACCTTTCTGTCTTCCAAGCCTTCCACTTTAGCTTCCAGAGATCAGACTCGTTCCCTGAGAGCAAAGAGCTCCTTGCACCTAGTGCACACATAAGACCCCTTGCCAAATGGGAGACAACTGTACATGTGACACTCAATGCAAAAGACTGGAGAGCCCCCATCTCACTGCTGTACTGTTGTCTGCATCTTAGTCTTAAGGTTTTGTTGAACTATTTAAGTTGTCTACTTACTTAAAGTTTCTAGGGATACTTGTACGGATACTACTATACCTAATTAGTTTAAGGGACTTAGTTCACCTCAAGATTAATCAATCTATTCCTGGTGAGGATAATCAGCTTAACCTGAAAGTGAATTTGACCACTTCTTACCCTTTAATAGATTTAAGAGCCTATAAAGCTAAGATTAGGTCTAGGGTGGATGGGAGGGAAAGAACACTTAGTAAAAGCTGACTTGCTACACAGTGCCCTGACCTGTGCTTCTGAGGTAATCTCTTAATTTCCTGGGCAATTCATATAGCCCTTGGTTTGATAGAGAGAGCCTTTCAAATTTCACCTTCGATCTGTCACTTGGCTTTAACACATATTTAAAACAAACAATTTCACAGGTCTTTTGCCCCCTAAATGGAAGGTCTCTTTGTAAAGGTCCTTAGAAACAATTTATTTATTTCTACTCAAAAGCACAGTTACTTACCTGTAACAGGTGATCTCTGGGAACAGCAGGAATTAGTCTTCACATATGGGTACGTCGGTACCGACGGAGCCTGCACGGGAATGCTCCCCAGCATCCAATCAGAAAGCTTTTGGGAGCATCCCTCGCGCCTGCGCGCTGACTTCCCGCCTTTCCCACTGCCTCTCCTCAGTTGAGTTTCATAGCTGAGACAGAAGGAGAGAAAGAGGAAAGGAGATAGATAGATACAACTCCTAGGGGAGGTGGGTGGGTTGTGAAGACTAATTCCTGCTGTTCCCAGAGATCACCTGTTACAGGTAAGTAACTGTGCTATCTCCAGGAACAAGCAGGAATGAGTCTTCACATATGGGGACTCCCTAGCTGTGGTGCCAGGGGAGATCCCATAAAATGTGTATACCTGGAACAGGACGGCATTTTCCAAACCTGGATCCCCGGCATCCCCTGAGGGATGGGGGGTAGGAGTTGAATAGAGAAGAGCTGTAGAGGAACAGCGAATCTAAAGACTACAGAAAAAATGAGTCTTTAGAATGTATGTCAAGTATCATTAAAATATTTAATGAACTAGTACAATATAGAGCTTACCTACTGGATTGTAGGAAGTAGAACTGTGATGGAGTGTACTGTAGATGCAGTAGCGGAATCCTCAAGGTAACTTCACAGCAGTGAGGATGAAGTTCCAAACCTGGAATGGGCAGGTGACCCAGGTGTCAACTGGGGTAGGAGAAGAACGGCAGGTCTTCAATGGAAAGCTTTATGGGAAAAAGCTGAAAACTCTTTTAGGTACAGAGTTATTAACATTGAGGACTAAAAGAAGAAGACTGACCAATCTGGAGAATTAGCCCAGTCTTGAAGGGAAGAGGGGGTATGGAAAAAAGCCCCTATTCCCAAGGAGAACAGAAGTGTACTCAGAATACTGAAGATGTACACCGTCTTTCCTAGCTGGTGAGAGATAGGAAGACATTGAAGTTTGATACTTCATAGACAGGGAGATCTGTAACAATAATAGAAGCTGTTGACATCACAGCAGTAATTGTGTGTATAACCGCTCCCACCTACTGAGCTGCATGAGAATAGGCAAGTAGACTGTCTGGACCTCTTAAGAAGGTAAAAGCTTTATAGCACAGGCAGTGAGAGAGATAGCAGGTAATACATGGCGTCCTATGGACATCTCCCAATGGGCATATATATATATAGAGATATATATATAGATGGAGAGACATACATATCTATATATATGTGCATATATGTCTAGATATGTGTGATATATATATATATATATAGATATATATAGATATAGATATATAGATATAGATATATAGATGAGCATGACTTATGCCTACACAGACTACAGAAATATGTATGAATAGGACATATACATACATGAAGATAAGTCTGAGGATACATGCCTGCAACTGAGCCCCACAAAAACATTCCCTTGGGGAATGTGATGGGAAAAAGATTCATCTAATAATAAGGATGTGAAAACCACCTGAAGATATATAGAGAATCTATTTCTGCGGTGCAGGAATGTAGTTCAGTGGAATAACCAGTATGATTGCGTGAAAAAACAGAGGATAATAGCAGTCTGGCAAGAGCACGTCAGGAGTACTTTAGGACTCTGACATGTCCAAAGGACAAAAAAACGCATAGACTAAGACACCAGGATGACCCAGCCAAGGGACACAGGGGTATCATGTACACTAAAAGAGTATGCGTTGTCCAAATGGAGCAGAAAAGCATAATGCCAAGCTGCAAAGAAAAAAGGGGTAGATTCCTGCAAGATTGGGAACTCCTTGGACATTCACGCCATGGAATGATTATATAAACTTTTTCTACTATATGGGAAAAAACCCTCAGAGACAAAGTTCAATGCTCTGTAGCAAGGGCCCATAGTAGAAAGCTTCTCTGAAGATTGCAGAGAGCATTGTGCAGGAGAATTATAAGAGAAAACTGACAGAAGTCAGGCATGTTGCCACATCCTAGGAAAGGATATGGCTAGAAAAAGATAACCTGCAGTGAGTAGTATTATGCAAGATAGTTGAAAGTAGCTTGCAATGAGTATTAAAGTAATCACTGGAACTCCTGCATACACAGCAACTGAACAAAACAGCAGAAGGGATTCTCCTGTATAAAACAGAGAGAAAACAGACAAAGGGAGCGGAGATATTCCCGTCCCTGTCTGATGAGTTGTTCAGAGCATGTATTGAAGGATAACAAAAGGTCTACACTGGAAGAAAGAGAAGTGTTTCAGTATGGTACCAACCCAAGCAGGGGAAACCCTGGAAGAGAGTGGGTTGGAAAGTGACTTACCATATGGTAAGTCAGCTGAAGGAAAAGATGTCCATGTGGGGACAGAAACTATCATGGGATAGTTGTAACCTCCCTTCGTAGTAATAAGAAGGGGAGAATTCTGTAACCCATGGACAAAAGAATCCTAACAGCTTAGCATACTGAAAAAGAAAAAACCAGTATAGAGTTTGAAGAATAAACTTCTGCTAAGAAGAAGTTAACTGTAGATTGTAACATACAGGAACCTATGGTTGCTGGTTATGATTAGACTGATTAGAGTCTGGAGACCTCAGACTAGGATGAGATGTCCCTTGCTTGGGTACATCTGGAGGATGGACAGGAGAAGGGTGAAACCTTCTTTTCTTAGGGAAAGAAGGTTTGGTAGGACATTTCCTACGTCCTGGGGAAAAAGAAGGCTTAGGATGGTTTCCAGAACCAGGGAAGTCAGTGGAGCAATGAGCAACCTGACGTAAAGCCTCTTTATTGAAGAGATTTTCTCCAGTACAAGGAGAATTACCCAGTGTATATTGTGCCCATCTGCTCAAGTCTGAAGCTTGCAGCCAGGCTTTACGACGTGCTCCAATGGCAATAGCAGAGGATCTGCTAACAGACTCAAAAGAGTCTAGAGAAGCACGAGAAAGAAACCAAGAGATATTCCTGCTATGATTAAGAAGCAAGGAATAGTCAGTGGCCTTAGGCTCTGACAAAAAAGGGGACAAAAGAGATAATTTCTCTGTGACCTCCTGAAGTGTCAGACTCATATAAAAAATATATGAGATAATTCTTGAAGCCAGCATAGAAGTTTGGAAGGTTTGACGTCCAAAGGTATCAAGTGCTTTAGATGCACTACCTGGCGGATAAGAAGAATGCTTCTTCTTGCTTTTTACCTTCCTCATTGCTGATTCCACTACAATGGAATGATGTGGAAGTTGATTTTTTTTGAAACCCTGGAGAGGGAGGCACCTGATACAGAACATTCATGGCTGTAGAAGGCGAAGGAACCTTTAAGGGTGATTCCCATATCCTCAGAAGAAGATCTTGCAAAGAATGATGTAAAGGAAGCATTATATTTTCCTTATCTGCAGGACCTTGGTCCAGAGTAAAGCCAGGAATAGGAATGGCAAGAAAGGTTGCCATGTCAAGGAGAAATTTCTGAAAAGAAGGATCTCCAATAGGAACTATTCCTGGGTAAGCTGAGGTTGAAGGAGCAGCTTGAGCACCAGAAGACATACTGGCCTGGTGCAGAAAAAGATTCCTGCTAGATGGACAGTGATACTGACAGTTCTGATTTGAGGCAGTTGGTACTGCATTGTCAGTGCCTGGGATCGATTCCAAACTAGGCATAGAAAGAATTGATGGCACCGATGGAACTGCAGGAATCGACATCGATACCGGTATCGGAGACGATAATGTCATCGAAGCAGGAATCGGGGGCTGCTGAAGCGGTGCCGAGGTAACCAGAGAGCCTTGGTAAATATCCTCGGTACTGCGTAGTCGGAAATGAAATGGATCGGTTCCGAAACGCGTCGGTACCAAGTCATCGAGGCTGGATATCGATTCCAGACTCGGCATCGAAGAGAGCGAGTCTATTGATGCATGTCTAGAAGGTACTGACGGTGGTGGTGGTATCGGCGATGCCAATACAGGAAAGTCAATCGGAGTCATATCGATCGGTTCCGAAGGTACCGAGGATGTCCGAAGACGATGCCTGGTGAAGAGTGGAACACTCGACACCGGCGCCGATGTCGGGGTATCGGTACCGCTCGAAGCCGATACCAACCCCGAACATGGCTGGGATACAGGAAAGTCAATCTGGGTCGTATCGATCGGCCCCGAAGGTACCGAGGACACCAGATGACGATCCCTGGTGAAGAGTGGAACACTCGACGCCGGGTTATCGGTACCGCTCGAAGCGGATACCACCCCCAAGCATGGCTCAGGTATGTTCTGTGAGGGGTGAGCCCCAGGAACAACCTGAAACCCCGTAAATGCTTTGGAGCCCGAAGACTCCCGCCGGGGTTTTTATTGCCAATGAAGTCTTGAGGGCAAGGCCGGAGCCGTCATCATGCTGGGCATGAGACTTACCCTTCAAGAATTGGCTAGTCTTAACAGACTGTTTGTGGGTTACCTGATCCTGGAGAGAAGAATAAACCGGTGTCCTCACCTCAGGAGGAAAAACGGCATCGAGGGAAACTCGAAAAAGGGAAGGTCTTCTCCCAATAATATAGCCTGAAGTATCAGGGGAAAAAGGGTCAGGACCCAAATAGGTTAGACACCAAGCATTGGAGTCTAAAAAGAAAACTAAGTTTCCACAGTGAAGGCACTACTTAGGGGAAGAAGGCTCCATGTTGGAAAAAAGGCCTGGTAGGCCCCAAAAGTTAAAACAAAAAACTGTGGAGAAAATATTTCTCTAAGTTTGAAAAAGAAAAGAATAAAGCAACGGCGGTACCGGTATCGGCGGGAAAGACAGCCGCGACCACAAGAAAACAAGAAAATAAGGATTTTAAAGAAAAACGTTTCTGCAGTGACAGGAGGACGTCCTGTTGGCTCCGCGGAAAAACGAAAACTGAGGAGAGGCAGTGGGAAAGGCGGGAAGTCAGCGCGCAGGCGCGAGGGATGCTCCCAAAAGCTTTCTGATTGGATGCTGGGGAGCATTCCCGTGCAGGCTCCGTCGGTACCGACGTACCCATATGTGAAGACTCATTCCTGCTTGTTCCTGGAGATGAATACTTACCCTATTCTTTCTTCTCTGTTAAGCTATACTCTAATTTGATTTAAAATTACAAGCTGCCTGGAGCTACTGACTCAGGTTTAAATTTTAATTAAAAGCTCCCTGGTGCTACTAGCCAGGCAGTGGCAATATTCAGCCGTTACCCAATTAGCTTAGGTGGCGAAAGTTAGACCATCCTTTAAGATGCGTAACCTTTGCCACTTTAGAATAATCAGGCAGCATCTAAATATTGTCGCTGCCCGGTTACTGCCGACTGCTGTCTCTAATCCGGCCCACAGAACACCCTGATGATAGCCGGCTAGCATCAGGACATTCAACCCTGTTAGTACCGCTGAATATCCCAGTCACTGCAATTAACATGGTTAGCGGGTCTGCTAACTGCATTAATCACTTTCAAAATAGGGTCCATAGGCTTTAAAATTGCTGCTATGGCATTTTTATGCTCAAAGACTAACAATACCACAGAGAATGGCAAACAAAACCAATACAGAAAAGATTAACAGTGCAATAAGAGCAAGATTTGAAATCCTTTGCAATGTTTCCACAGCAACAGAAGACTTCCCAAAGGAAACAAATTGCTTTGAATATTCCTTTCATTACTCTACAGCTAACATTTCAGATGCGATGTTCGTATACTCCACAACTACAAGGAAGCAGAAAGATATTTAAAGATTACTCACTACAATAGTTGGCCTGGTTGATCTTTTTGGACGGTGGTTAAGTAGTATGTCAACAGCTCCCACCACTTCAGAGTCAATCGCTACTAAAAGTGCATCTGTGGACTAAAAGAATTTACCAAACGTAAGGACAGTTAATAAAATCCAAAATAACAGCTAAAGTTGATTAACACATGTTCAGTGTTTAATAAGATTTGATATACTGTTTACATTAACATATCAAAGCAGTTTAGAAGTGGAGTATAAACATATAGTAGAAACTGTAATGCAAGATAACGTACAAATATACTAATAGGAATGAATAAATAGGAAGGAGAGATCACAGCTAAACAGAAACATAGGCCTGGTACTATCAGTTCCTAGCCACCTCCCATCCATACAGAACAGGATCACCAAGATGCGGAACGTATAGTACACATGGCGATTTAATTTTGAAATCTCTGCACATATTTTACTACTAGACAAATCCCAGGTGCCAAGTCGCCAAAGTGACTAGAAATTTGTTGTTGGCACCTGAGATTTTGCACTTTAAAAAAAAAAAAAAAAAGCGAGCTTGTGCTTACTGTAGAGCTACTGCTGGAGCAGGAGAATCATCATCCCTGCCTGTGTGGATCTATGTGAGTCTGAGCAACATGGTGCAGAAACTCTCATGCTGGTCTCAGGAGGTTTGAACTGGAGACCAAGGTGAGAGTTCCTACACCACTGAATTTCAGATTTACACAGAGGTACACAGAAAAGAATGTTCCTTCTCCTGCAGCCACAGAGACATCCGCCAACCAATTTCTTAACCACAAAAAATGCCCGAGCCACAATAATTGAGGCCATGATCTTAGCTGAAGCTCGTATCAGATCATAAAAGTCACCTGCAAGATAAGACAAGGTGGACTCCAATTTAGCCGCCTCCAGTGCTGCGGCATGAGAGTCCCAGTCCACCGCCAACATCCCTTGCATCCAGCACATGGAAGCCTGGAGGGTAAGGGCACTAGTACTGAATGCTTGCTTTAAAATGGTCTCAAGCTTGCGATCTTGCACATCTTTTAATGCTGCCCTGCCTTCTACGGGAATGGTGGTCTTTTTAATCACCGCAGAGACCAAAGCATCCACCTTATGCATCTTAAGAACCTCTGTTTTCTCCTGAGGAATGGGGTACAGGCGGCTCATGGCCAGACTCCCTCTCAAGCCAGCTTCAGGGACCTCCCATTCCGCCTCTATCATCTTCTTAATGACTCTGTGGAGCAGAAAGGAGGCTTGGGAACACTTGAACTCTTGTAACGGGGGATCCTCCAAAGGTTTCTCCACTAGCGCAGGAGCCGTAATAAATGTTGAGTGCTGCCAGCGAGTGACTGATTAAAGAAGATAGCTCTTCATGGTAAAGCACAGTTACTTACCTGTAACAGGTGATCTCTGGGAACAGCAGGAATAAGTCTTCACATATGGGTACGTCGGTACCGACGGAGCCTGCGCGGGAACGCTCCCCAGCTTCCCAAAAAGGAAAGCTTTTGGGAGCATCCCACAGCGCCTGCGCGCTGCCTTCCCGCCTTTCCTAACCAACTCTCCTCAGTTTGAGTTTAAAGCTGAGACAATAGAGAGAGAGAGGAAAGGAAAGATAGAAAAGAGATACAACTCCTAGGGGAGGTGGGTGGGTTGTGAAGACTTATTCCTGCTGTTCCCAGAGATCACCTGTTACAGGTAAGTAACTGTGCTATCTCCAGGAACAAGCAGGAATGAGTCTTCACATATGGGGACTCCCTAGCTGAGATGCCTGGGAGATCCCCAAAGATATGAGACCCTGAAAGGGGTCTGCGTCCTCCTATGGATCTCAGGCATCCATCCAGTGAAGGAGGGCAGGAGTTGTTTAAGAATGGAACAGGTGTCTGAGGACAGCCTGACCAAACAAGGCATCCCGGCAGGAATCCTTGTCCAAGCAGTAAATGGGTTGTGAAGGTATGAACAGAGGCCCAGGTGGCTGCTCGACAGATCTGGTCGATGGAAACAGAATTTAGATGAGCCATAGAGGTGGCCATGGCCCTCACATTATGAGCTGTGACATGACTCTCCAGAGAAAGGTTCTTACTCTGGTAGGCGAAAGAAATACACTGAGCAATCCAATTGGACAGTGTTCTCTTAGAGACTGGAAGTCCCAAATGAGAAGGATCAAAAGAAACAAAAAGCTGGGAAGACTTCCTATGTTGCTGTGTCCTATGTAAGTAAAAAGCAAGAGCTCTTTTACAATCCAGAGTATGAAGATTCCTTTCTGCACTGGATGCATGAGGAGCTGGAAAAAAGACAGGTAGATATACCTCCTGATTAAGATGAAAAGGTGAGACCACTTTAGGCATAAAGTGTGGATTTGTCCTAAGGACTACCTTGTCATGATGGAACCTTGTATAAGGTGGATTAGCCACTAAGGCCTGCAGTTCACTGATGCGGCGAGCAGAAGTGACTGCAATGAGGAAAATAACCTTCCAGGAAAGAAATTTCAGGGAGGTAGTGGCTAAGGGTTCAAAAGGTGGCTTCATAAGCTGACCGAGAACCAAATTTAAGTCCCATGCCACCGGAGGAGGCCTAATGGGAGGTTTAGTTAAAGTTAGGCCTCTCATGAATCTTGAAATAAGAGGATGAGAGGAGATAGGTTGTCCATTGATGGGCTTAAGGGATGCTGCAATAGCACTCAAATGGACTCTTACTGAATTTGTTTTAAGTCCTGCATTGGAGAGATGCAGGAGGTAGTCTAACAAAGAAGTTAAAGGTAGTGCTAGAGGGTCAAGACTCTTTTCAGCACACCAAATGGAAAGCACAGTTACTTACCTGTAACAGGTGATCTCTGGGAACAGCAGGAATTAGTCCTCACATATGGGTACGTCGGCACCGACGGAGCCTGAGCGGGAAAGCTCCCCAGCTTCCTAGAAGGAAAGCTTTTGGGGCCTCCCACTGCGCATGCGCGCTGCCTTCCCGCCTTCCTGACCAACTCTCCTCAGTTCGAGTTTATAGCTGAGACAATAGAGAGAGGAAAAGAAGAGAGAGAGAGATACAACTCCTAGGGGAGGTGGGCGGGTTGTGAGGACTAATTCCTGCTGTTCCCAGAGATCACCTGTTACAGGTAAGTAACTGTGCTATCTCCAGGAACAAGCAGGAATAAGTCCTCACATATGGGGACTCCCTAGCTAAGATGCCCGGGAGATCCCCTGAAGGGTATGAGACCCTGAAAGGTTCCTCATCTTCCTATGGATCTCAGGCATCCATTCAGGGAAGGTGGGCTGGAGTTGTTCAAGAATGGAACAGGTGTCTGAGGACAGCCTGACCAAACAAGGCATCCCGGCGGGAGTCCTTGTCCAAACAGTAATGGGCTGTAAAGGTATGAACCGAGGCCCAGGTGGCTGCTCGACAGATCTGGTCAATGGACACAGAGTTTAAATGAGCCATAGAGGTGGCCATGGCCCTCACGTTGTGAGCGGTGACATGGCCCTCCAGAGAAAGGTTCTTACTCTGGTAAGCAAAAGAGATAGACTGAGCAATCCAATTGGAGAGTGTTCTTTTGGAGACTGGAAGTCCTAAATGAGAAGGATCAAAAGCAACAAAAAGCTGAGAAGACTTTCGATGTTGCTGTGTCCTGTGGAGGTAAAAGGCAAGAGCTCTTTTACAGTCTAGAGTATGAAGGTTCCTCTCTGCATTGGATGCATGAGGAGCTGGAAAAAAGACAGGTAAATATACCTCTTGATTAAGATGAAAAGGTGAGACCACTTTAGGCATAAAGTGAGGATTTGTCCTAAGGACTACCTTACCATGATGGAACCTTGTATAAGGTGGATTAGCCACTAAGGCCTGCAGTTCACTGATGCGGCGAGCTGAAGTGACTGCAATGAGGAAAATAACCTTCCAGGAAAGAAATTTCAAGGAGGTAGTGGCTAAGGGTTCAAAAGGTGGCTTCATAAGCTGACCAAGAACCAAGTTTAAGTCCCATGCCACCAGAGGAGGTCGAATGGGAGGTTTAGTTAAAGTTAAGCCTCTCATGAATCTTGCAATAAGAGGATGAGAGGAAACAGGTTGTCCATTGATGGGCTTAAGTGAGGCCGCAATAGCACTCAAATGGACTCTTACTGAATTTGTTTTGAGTCCTCATTGGAGAGATGCAGGAGATATTCCAAAAGAGAATTCAATGGGAGTGCCAGAGGGTTAAGACCCTTTTGAGCACACCAAATGGAAAATCTTTTCCATTTAAAAGCGTAAGAACGCCTAGTGGAAGGTTTCCTAGAGGCATGTAGGATATCCTTCACTTGCTGCGAAAGATTGAAGTGTTGAAGGTCTAGGCCTTCAGTAACCAAGCTCTGAGGTGAAGGGACTTGGGGTTTGGGTGCCACAAAGTCCCCTCCTCCTGAGACTGAAGGTCTGGAGCCGCTCCCAAGTCCAGGGAGGGGGCTTGGGAGAGATGCAGAAGTAGAGGGTACCACACTTGGCTTGGCCAGCGTGGAGCTATGAGGATCATGGACCCTTGATCCCTTTGAAGTTTGAACAGAGTCTTGGGAATCAAAGGAATGGGTGGAAAGGCATACAGGAAACCCTGACCCCAATGCAGGAGGAAGGCATCCTTGGTCTGAACTCCCTGACACGGAATTCTGGAACAGAACCGGGGAAGTTTGGCATTCCACGGACTTGCAAAGAGGTCTATGTCCGGGGTTCCCCATTTCTGGAAGATTCTGAGTACCTGATCCATGTGCAGGGACCATTCGTGTGGAAGCAGAACTTCACTGAGTCTGTCTGCCCAAGAGTTTTGGATTCCTGGAAGATATACTGCCAGGAGATGGATTTGATGCTCTCTGGCGAAGGCCCATAATCTTAGAGCTTCGTTGCAAAGCGACAGAGAGCCAGTCCCTCCTTGTTTGTTTATGTAAAACATGGCTACTTGATTGTCCGTGTGAATAAGGACTGTCATGTTGCTGAGGAGGGTATGAAAAACTTTGAGAGCTAGAAAGATTGCTCGAAGTTCCAAGTGGTTGATATGAAGGGTGGTCTCCTGTGGAGACCAAGTGCCCTGAGTGGAGAGATCTTGGAGATGAGCCCCCCAACCTGTTTGGGAGGCATCTGTTGTGAGGGTTGCTTGGGGCAACAATGGTTGAAAGGGGGCCCCCAACAACAGATTTTGAGTGGATATCCACCATTGGAGAGACCAAAAGAGACGATTGGAGTTTGCTATTTGGTCTGAGAGAGCTCCTGATGCTTGAGTCCACTGGGTGGATAAAGTCCATTGAGCTGCTCTCATATGTAGGCGAGCATAAGGCACCACATGCACTGTGGAGGCCATGTGGCCTAATAGTTGTAGCATCTCTCTGGCAGTCAAGTGGCTTCTGGACTGAGTCTGAGAGGCTACGTGCACTAGACGTTGGCAACGGGCCTGAGGTAGATAGGCCCTTGTGGTGGTGGTATCCAACCAGGCCCCTATGAATTCTAGGGATTGAGTAGGGGTGAGTTGGGACTTTGGCAGATTGATTACAAGTCCCAGATACTGTAGAATTCGCCTGGTGCGATCCAGGGAAGTCTGAGCCTCGGACTGAGACGGAGCTTGGATGAGCCAGTCCAGGTATGGGAAGACAAAAATTCCCAGGGCGCGTAGAAATGCAGCTACTATTGCCATGCATTTGGTAAATACCCTTGGAGCAGAGGCTAGACCGAAGGGAGGTACTCTGTATTGGAAATGTTTTCCCTGGAACAGAAACCGTAGGAATTTTCTGTGGGATGGATGGATGAGTATATGTGTGTACGCATCCTTGAGATCTAGAGAACAAAGCCAGTCCTGACTCTGTAGGTATGGAAGGAGAGTGCCTAGAGAAAGCATTTTGAATTTCTCCCTGTATAGAAATTTGTTCAATTCTCTGAGATCCAGAATGGGTCTGTACCCCCCTGTTTTCTTGGGACTGAGAAAATAAGGGGAGTAAAAACCTGACCCTTGTTGAGGAAGAGGAACCTCTTCTATTGCCTTTTGGGCGAGAAGAGTGGTCACCTCCTGACCCAACAGGTCTAGGAGAGATGGGGGAGAATTGAAACTTCTCACCATGGTATGGGGAGGAAGGTTGGAGAAATGTAGTTTGTAGCCCTCTCTGATGATAGAGAGGGTCCATTGCTCTGATGTGATTTGCTCCCATCTGGGAGCAAAATGAGTTAACCTTCCTGGAATGGTGAGAAGTTCTGGCTGTTTTAGAGCCAGAAAGGTTAAGTTCTCTAGTTTTAAGTCAAAAACCCTGAGGGGTTGGGACTGTTGGGCTGTAGCAGCCCCTGCAGGTTTTGCCCTGGCCTGTTTAGGCTGCTGACGCTTAGGAGCAAAGCGAGCTGCAGAAGATTGTTGGCCAGTATTTGTGGCAAATCTGGCCTTCTTATAGAAAGGCTTTTTGAAAGATTTCTTCTTGACAGGGGTAGAGGTAGACTTAGAAAGTCTATCTAAAGCAGCATTTTCTGCATCCATTTGAGTGGCTTTGATTTGCCACTCCTTACCAAACAGATTCTCACCTGTATAGGGCAAATTTCCCAACCCATCCTGGACCCAGGGTTCAAGGTTAGAGGCCTGGAGCCAAGCAATTCTGCGAGCCGCTATGGCAATACCTGAGGCTCTGCTAGCACCCTCAAAGTAGTCAAAAGCTGCTCTGTTGGAGAACTTTGAAATATCTTGGGTATGCTTCAGCAGAAGAAGGAACTCCTCCTTTCTATCCTCTGGGATAAAGGGGAGAAAATGGCGTATTTTTAATGCAATTTCCTTCAGAAACATGCCCATATAGAGGCTGTATGAGTTGATTCTGGCAATAAGCATACTTGCTTGGAAGATTTTTCTTCCAAAAGCATCCAGAGTCCTACATTCTCTTCCTGGGGAGTAGAAGAGTGTCTTTTAGTACTCTTGATCCTTTTCATAGCTGACTGCACCATGATGGAGTGGTGCGGGAGCTGAGTTTTTTGAAACCCAGGAGAAGGGGGGACACGATACATGGTGTCCAGACGACGAGAATGTGGAGATATGGGAGACTCCTCTCACCCTAAGTCCATCATGTGTTCTTGAAGAATTTCATGGATGGGCAAGGTGACTGCCTCTTTGGGAACCTTAGAGTATCCTAAAATGTCTAACTGTTTTGCTCTAGGTTCTTTTTCAGAGGATACAGAAATAGAAAGACCTTTAGCTACTTCAATGATGAAGTCTTGAAAGGATAAATCCTCTGGAGGAGACATTCTCCTCTTTGGAGAAGAGGGCTCCTCAGGTAGAGTAAGGGATACTTCAGCAGAGTCATCTGATGAATCAGAATCATCAGAAGACTCAAAGTATCGTCTGTTTGCTTCCAGGGATCGATAAGCGTATCGACCGGTATCGACATCGGGGGTACCCGGAACCGGATCAGTATCGGGAAAAACCCCGGAACCGGGAACCGGAATCGGTATCCTGGTCGATGTGGAAGGCATGGGTACTGGTATCGGTTGTGGTACCGGAACCGGAGTCGGTACCGCAGGGTGCGGTACCGAGGGCGTCGCAGCCTTAATAAAAGCCAAAATGGCCTGCTGCATGGATTGAACTGTATGATCCATGGACGCCACGACTGTCTGGATGTCTGTACCGGATGATTGAGCCGGTACCCCAGAACAGTCTAACAGGTGATCGGTCGAGACCGTGCCATCGATGTCAACTTGTAACCCCATAGGAGGAGCTTTGGAAGCCGGAGCTTCCCGCCGGGGTTGTTTGGCTGGGGCAGGGTCCTCAGGGTCAAGCCCAGGGGTATCTCGATACTTAGAGGGAGATTTGCCCTTTGAGGACCTGCCAGAGGAATGTTTGGTTACCTGAGATCCATCAGGAGAGGAAGACCTGGAAGATGTACATGCTGGAGTATCTGTAGAAAACAGCATGTGAAACTTGGCTGCCCGGTTCTGTAAGCCACGTTTAGACATCAAAGAACAGGATGGGCAATCCGGAATGGAATGGTCAGGCCCAAACATTTAAGACACCATTCATAGGTGTCTGTGACTGAAATAGTACCGCTGCACTTGGTGCATTTTTTAAACCCAGAGGCTTGTTTCTCCATGAGGGAGAATTAGTGAAGGCCTAAAGGCCTCACAGAAGTAACACACCAAGTGAGGGGAAAAAAAAAGATTTTTTTTTTTAAATAAAGGAAAAAAGACCGGCGGTACCGGTCTGGAATCGGGGAAGGCAGACACGCGGCCAGAGAAATAAACTAAAATAACAACTTCTTCAGCGGTGACAGGAACACGACCTGCTGGCTCCGCGGAAAAAGAAGAACTGAGGAGAGTTGGTCAGGAAGGCGGGAAGGCAGCGCGCATGCGCAGTGAGAGGCCCCAAAAGCTTTCCTTCTGGGAAGCTGGGGAGCTTTCCCGCTCAGGCTCCGTCGGTGCCGACGTACCCATATGTGAGGACTTATTCCTGCTTGTTCCTGGAGATAATCTTTTCCACTTAAAAGCATAGGAACGCCTGGTGGAAGGTTTCCTGGAAGCATGAAGGATATCCTTCACCTGCTGAGAAAGATTCAAGTTTTGAAGGTCTAGGCCTTCAGTAACCAAGCTCTGAGGTGAAGGGACTTGGGGTTTGGGTGCCACAAAGTCCCTTCCTCTTGAGACAGAAGGTCTGGAGCAGCTCCCAAGTCCAGGGAGGGGGCTTGGGAGAGATGCAGAAGTAGAGGATACCACACTTGGCGTGGCCAGCGTGGAGCTATGAGGATCATAGATCCTTGATCCCTCTGGAGTTTGAACAGAGTCTTGGGAATCAAGGGAATGGGTGGAAAGGCATACAGGAAGCCCCGACCCCAATGAAGGAGGAAGGCATCCTTGGCCTGAACCCCCTGACACGGAATTCTGGAACAGAACCGGGGAAGTTTGGCATTCCACGGACTTGCAAAGAGGTCTATGTCCGGGGTTCCCCATTCTTGAAAGATTCTGAGTACCTGATCCATGTGCAGGGACCATTCGTGTAGAAGCAGAACTCGACTGAGTCTGTCTGCCCAAGAGTTTTGAATTCCTGGGAGATATACTGCCAGGAGATGGATTTGATGCTTTCTGGCGAAGGCCCATAATCTTAGAGCTTCGTTGCAAAGCGACAGAGAGCCAGTTCCTCCTTGCTTGTTTATGTAAAACATGGCTACCTGATTGTCCGTATGAATAAGGACTGTCTTGTAGCTGAGGAGGGTATGAAAGACATTGAGAGCTAGAAACACTGCTCGAAGCTCCAAGTGGTTGATATGAAGAGAGGTCTCCTGTGGGGACCAAGTGCCTTGGGTGGAGAGGTCTTGTAGATGAGCTCCCCAACCTGTTTGAGAGGCATCTGTTGTGAAGGTTGCTTGGGGCAACAACTGTTGGAAGGGGGACCCCAGCAACAGATTTTGAGTGGACATCCACCATTGGAGAGACCAAAAGAGACTTTTGGAGGTTGCTATTTGGTCTGAGAGAGCTCCTGAAGCTTGAGTCCACTGGGTGGACAAAGTCCATTGAGCTGCTCTCATGTGTAGGCGAGCATAGGGTACCACATGTACTGTGGAAGCCATGTGGCCTAGCAGTTGTAGCATCTCCCTGGCAGTTAAGAGGCTCTTTGACTGAATCTGGGAGGCTAGCTGCACTAGACGTTGGCAACGGGCCTGAGGAAGGTAGGCCTTTGCAGTGGTGGTATCCAACCAGGCCCCTATTTATTCCAGGGACTGAGTAGGGATGAGCTGGGACTTTGGGAGGTTTACTACCAGCCCCAGATACTTTTATTTTTTTATAAATGTCTGTTTATTGATTTTCACAATAATCCAAGCAAACACACTTGAAATGAAAATAAGGTTACAGGTAACAAAGGTCAGCAAAACATCCAACCCAAAAGGAAATCAACATAGCAAGTAAACAATCAAAACCTGTTCCATCCACAGCCCTCAAAAATGGGGAAGAATCCAACTAAGAAATATAATCACAAAAATAGTGAGGAAAATAAGACTAAACGGAAACAGTCAGGCACTATCCTATGCAGTGAACTATTCTATATCAGAGGGACGATGGGAGTTAATGAAGGCAAGCAACTGGGATGGGTCATAAAAAACATAAGTAGCGGAAGTCATTTTGATAATACATTTTGAAGGAAATTTTAAGAAAAACTGAGCTCCCAACAGTAACATAGTAGGACGTAGAAGTAAAAATTCCCGTCTACGTTTCTGGGTTGCTCTTGCAAAATCAGGGAAAACCCGAACAGTCAAACCCAGAAAGACAGTGTCTCTTTTCCGAAAAAACATTTTAAGAAACCAGTCCCTGTCTGAGGCTAGTGCAAAAGATACAATTAAAGTAGCAGGAGTTACAGTATCCACTAAAGAGGTTTGCAACAAAGCTGAAACATCCAGGGAATCAGCAACATTTACCCCAGTATATCCCCTCCCCCTTCTATTTTCTTTCTAACAGGGAGATAATAAACCTTAACCATTGAGGGATGCGACTCCACAGGAACCCCCAATACTTCCAACATATATTTCTTAATCATTTCCTTGGACCCCACAGAGGGGGCCTTCGGAAAATTAACCAACCGCAAATTGGAGTAGCGGGAATGGTTTTCCAGCATTTCTAAATGCAGTTGCATTGCCATAAAGTCCTTTTGAAAGTTTTGTCCCGAATCTTCAACCAAAGTTATTTTCTGCTGCAAATCAGAAACCGAACTCTGCACTGCTGAAATTTCCAATGTGTGTTGTTGCAAAAGTCCTGTGTGATCCTGAAGTTGTGTAGAGACCGACGAAATCTGAGGAACCAAAAGCTCACCTAATTTAACAATTGCCGACCAAATCGTTTCAAGGGTAAATTCCTCAGGTTTCTGGATAGTGTAATGGGGAAAAGAACGGAACATTAAAAGCCAGGAATTATGAGATTTATTGTAAGAATTCTTTATCCGGAGTGAAGAGTTTTTGATTAGTGATACTGAAGCAATGTAATTTTTAACTAAATGTTATTGTAACAATAAAGTTTTACAATACTTTGTTACCAATTGTTAGGTTTAAATGTTTGTAAATATTTTGGAAATGGCTAATATACTTCAAACTCTGAAGGGGTATGTGGAATATAAATGCCAATTTGAATTAAATTTCTGGCTCCTCCTCCCTAGTATCTTTCTAACACCTTCTCTGCCTTGTACTCCTACTGCCCCTGCAGTCATGCCACTTCTCCTTTCTTTCTCCACCCTATACAGTCCTCCCTCACCCTCTTCCCTGGTCAAGTTTCCTCTCATATATCTTGTGCTAGCCCACTCCTCCACCATTTCAGGAGATGCCTGCTCTTCAGAAAATACAGCTTGTGAGCCCACTCATTTCTGCATTAATATGGGAGCTGCTTGTTCTTCAGATGGTGAGGGTTGAGTCTCCACCAGCCCACTCATCTTTGTAACGCCACAGGAACTGCTTGTTCTTCAGCTGGTGGGGGTAGTTCCTGCTAGCATACCCCAGCCTGCACCACCCTGACCTTTCTTCTATTTTCATGCACTAACTTTTCTGCCATAACCCTCCTACTTCCTATTCTAAGACTTTCACTTTCTCACCTTTAGCTCTATGCACAGGGTTGATTGCACATGCACAAACAAATCTATGTATACAGACAGACAGAGAAACAAATGGACATACCCTCTCTAATAGGTCCTATTGCTCTAGAGAAATGCACCTAAAAATCTGTGCAGAAGGAGTTTCCACCTTAAGCATCAAATACATTGAAAACGTAGGGGGATATTTAGTGGTGACGGCTAGCACTGATAAAGTCGTAGCTGGTACTGCTGAAATCTAAACCCGGCTATTCAATGCCACAGCCACATCTGGCCACCAGCACTGAATATCTGGATCAGCCTTTCAAGGCTCCTAGCTTTTCCTGCCAAAGGATAACAGACTAGCAACTGAATATCACCACTAGCTGGTCATCCCTGGGTCCTGATCCGCACCTGGAATGTCCCATTGCTAGCCAGCTAGCATCGGGGCATTCAGTGGCAGCACCCAGGGATATTCAGCGGCACTAACCGTGTTAGTGCCACTGAATATCCTACTTGCTACGTGGTTAGCAGGTTTGCTAATTGCTTTAATCGCTTTGAAAATGCCCCCATAGATTATACAGTTTTAGGCTTAACTTGTGCAACACATGGTAAAATGTTGGCATGAGTAAGACTAGTAGCTCTGTACCTGGCATCCATAGTCCAATAAAAGCTGTAGTATGTCTAAATTTTCATTCTCGATGGAAATAGTAATAGCATTTCTTCCAAGCACATCTACACAGTTTATATTCATTTCACCAGCACCATTCTCTTCCAAGAGCTTCTTAACCATATAATAATCACCTAAACAAGCAATGAAAAAAAAAACAAAGTATCATGTATTTTGTATTGGTTATTACATCAAATATCAATATCATGTAGTCTCACTGCACTTTATAAGGAGAAATCTCACCTAATAATTTTCTTATTTGAATCCTGCAAGACCAGTCCAGATGAGTGGGTTACGCTCCCTTGCCAGCATGTGAAGGCAGACTTGAGCAACTTTCAGTAATGTCATCACTAGGTATATATGCTGGTGCAGCATTGAAAGAAGCCAATATGATGACACTTCCCAAGCAGTAAAGTGAAAAACTCAAGAAAAAAAATCAATACATAACGTTAATAACCAGCAATTCAATTTGCAACAAATACCATGAGCAAGTATTTGGCTCTCTTACCAGAATGAATTCTGTGTCAGGCACCGATATCGACAACGCAAACAAAGGCAACAGGGCTCCTCAGCCTATAATAAGAGAAGGGCACATGTGGTCCCTTTACACAAAGGCATAAGTAAGGAGAAGGATGAGAACTACAGGCCGGATAATCTACCTCTGTGATGAGTAAACTAATGGAAATGCTGCTAAAACAGAGGATAGTGAGGTTTCTAGAGTCCAATGGATTGCAGGATCCGAGACAGCATGGTTTTACTAGAGGCAGGTCTTGTTATAAAAATCGAATTAAAATTTCTTTGACTGGGTGACCAGAGAGTTGGACCGAGGAAGAGCCCTAGATGTGGCATACTTAGACTTCAATAAAGCCTTTGACAACATTCTGTATAGGCAGCTTACAAATAAATTGAGCATCCTAAGAATGGACCCTAAGGTGACTGACTGGGTTAGAAACTGGTCGAGTGGAAGGTGACAAGCAATAAAGGGTACAGGTAAATGGATCTCACTCTGAGGAGAAAGATGTTACCAGTGGTGTGCTGCAGGGATCTGTCCTTGGTCAGATTTCTTTTTAATATTTTTTGTTAGTGATATTGCAGAAGGGCTGTAGGGTAAGGTCTGCCTCTTTGCAGATGATACTAAAGTCTGCAATAGTGTAGACCCCCAGCAAAGTGGAGATAACATAAGGAGGGATCTAGCTAAGTTTGAAGAATGGTCGAGAATTTGGCAGTTGAGATTTAATGCTAAAAAAATGCAGGGTCATGCATTTGAGCTGCAGAAATCCACTGGAGCAGTACAGTACAGGGGGTGAATTACTTCGGTCCACAAAAGAACAGCGGGACCTGGGCGTGATTAAGATCCTCAGAACCCAGATGGATAACAGGTAGAAAAGGCGATGGTGAAAGCCAGAAGGATGCTTGGGTGCATAGGGAGAGGAATGGCCAGCAGGAAAAAAAAAAAAAAGAGGTGATAGTGCCTCTATATAGGCTTTAACGAGACTTCATTTGAAGTATTGTGTGCAGTTCTGGAGACTACATCTTCAAAAGGTGGAGGATGGAGTCGGTGCAGAGGATGACTACCAAAATGGTCAGTGGGTTTCATCATAAGGAATATGGGGACAGACTTAAAGATTTCAATATTTATACTTTGAAAGAAAGGCAAGAGAGGCGATATGATAAAGATGTTTAAATACACAAAAGAGCCTCTTTCAACTAAAGGAAAGCTCTGTAACGAGGGAGCATAGGGTGAAGGCGAAAGGAGAAACATTTCT
This sequence comes from Ichthyophis bannanicus, assembly GCA_033557465.1. Taxonomy (NCBI): domain Eukaryota; kingdom Metazoa; phylum Chordata; class Amphibia; order Gymnophiona; family Ichthyophiidae; genus Ichthyophis; species Ichthyophis bannanicus. The sequence goes on along the minus strand of CM066038.1, from coordinate 411,637,728 downwards.
GCATATTACTCCTGAGTCTCTTTACAGAAAGAGTGGTAGATGCATGGAATCATCTCCCAGTGGAGATCGTAGAGATGAGGATGGTATATAAATTCAAGAAAGTGTGTGACCAACACAGAAAATCTCTAAAGGAATAAAAGGGACTATAGTAGTTGGTATGGAAGGGCAGACTGGATAGACCGTATGGTCTTTCTGCCGTCATGTTTCTATGTATGATGTTCGCCTAAAGCACATCATATCCTTACACTGGCCTTAGCTGGAGACGATTATACTCTGGACAGGACTTCCCTGCCAAAAAGGCACCATTTTCTCCAGCTCCCAGATGCAATCTGTAATGCTTCCCAAATGTTCTTAGAGATGGCCAACTACAGCCCTGCAGATATACTCTGGAGACACCAAGATGGACTCTGCCCAAAAGCAGCTTGTACCCTAGAGAAATGGGCTTTGACTAACTCCAGCCAGAAGGTACGCTGAACACTGACCTCCTTAATCCAGTGAGCAATTGAGGACTTGGCCACAGCCAGTCTATTCCTTGGGCAGCCAAAGAGGGCAAAAGGTTTATCTGACCAGCAGAAAGAATTGGTAATTTCCATATACCTGATAACACCCTCTGTGCTTCTACTACTACTACCCTGTATATAGCTCAAACAAATCAAGCACCCAACACATCCCTCACACAACTAAGTTTTATCCTCACTGCATGTACAACACACACACTTTACCTGATTGCTTGCTGTGATACCACCTTGATTATTAAGATAAGGCGGTTTAGAAATACTGTTAAATAAATAAATAAATAAATAAAATACTAGACACAAGTGGTCCTTCTGAAAGTTATCCAAGGAGGAGGGCAGAATCACATTCTAGTTAGGACAGAAAGAGGACAGCATCTTTAGAAGAAATTACAGGACTATGCTGTCTCAAGATAGAGGCCACTGAGATGACCAAAAACAGTTCCCTGCAGGACAAGGCCTGCAGCTCTGACACCTACCTAGCAGATGCTAAGGCCACCAGGAGAATGGCAATAACCACTTTTAGGTCCAAAATAAGCCAAAAAAAAGAAATCTCTCTTCTTAGATGCCAGAAAGTAGATGAAATAACTGTCCTGACCTTGCTCGGTGGAAAGCATGGATACAACAGCTTGCAACTACAGGAGGCACTAAAGTTTCCTTGATTGCACCACTTGAACAGGAAGCTGCAGGGAGGCAAAACAAAGGTGCTCCTTAGAGGCTCCACAAACTCCAGCGCATAACCCTGTCTCAGAACCCCGAGAATCTGCTGATCTAAAGTAATTTGGGTCAACTTCAACAGAAGCAGCCTGAGCCTCCCTCCAACTGACTGTACCTCAGCAGGGATCTGCCAAATCTTATCGCAAGGGATTACTGGCACCCCCTGTGACTGATAAATCTGTGGAGCGCTGGGTGTCCCAAAAGGACTGCCTCTTCTTAGGCCTAGGACCAAAGAGAGAAGAGACCCCACCTGGACTCCTGGCCATCTGAGAGCACCTCCAAGCCCCATTCAAGACATTTCAAGGGGCAGACCTAGCACCCTCTTGTCTGCTTTCTGGAAATCTTTGAGGGTGAAACTCCCAGATATTTCACCAGTTTCTCAAGATCCCAAAGAGCAACTTGCCCATAAAAAGGGGGCTTGCTCAATTGCAGCTTGGACATTGCATCAGCAGACCAATTCTGTAACCAGAGCCACTGCTTTACCACAACCACTGATGCCAAGGACTTGGAAGAAATCCTGATTAAGTCACAGAAAGCATTCGAAACATACACAGCACCAGACTTCAATCTGGCCATCTCCAGGCTGTGTGGGAGCTGTTGAACCTAGCTCAGGGTGCTATATTGCAAGCCTGCACACAGGCCCACTTGGGAACCCAAGACCATAAATGTATTCTTAAGGAGGGTCTCCACCTTGCTATCATGAGAGTCTTGGAGCACAGCTGTACCTTTCACTAGAATAATTGTGCACTTGATCGCAGTTGTGATGAGGGCATCCACCCAAGGGAGCTTGAACAACTGATCCAGATTGAAGTGGAGAAGGTGAAATTAGACTTACCTGCTAGTTGTTGTTCCTTGAGGAACTCCAGTCCAGTCCCGGAACCTCTGGGGTTTAGCACCTCCTCCAGCAGCCTTGGAGACTAAGCACATCATCACTTTTGATGACACTGGTATAAGTAGGCAAGGACCGCCTCTCCACGCCAGTACCTATTGACAAAGCAGACTCACCAAAGCAACAAATAAGTAGCCAGTATAATTCAAAAACAAACACTGCATTTATATTTTTCTTCTTTTTTTTTATTTTTTGCTTAAAACTAAAACTGAACACTGAAATCTCCAACTATAAACTACATTTCCCCGGAAGGAAAACTATAACGTAGCATACTTCTGCAAAGGTATGCTCCCTTCTTTTTCTCTGGGGACAGCGAACCTATTGGAATCCCCCAACCCTCGCCCCAAGCCCCGACACAGAACCTTCATCGCCATCTTAGAGTTATCCTGCTTCAGGCTGACATGTTAAATAGCAAGGGTGGGATCCGGGCATGGACTGGAGTTCCTCAAGGAACAACAATTAGCAGGTAAGTCTAATTTCACCTTCCTTATCGTCCCTCCAGTCCAGTCCCGGAACCGCTGGGGATGTGACAGAGCAGTAGATATCAAAGGGAGGGACCCGCTAGACCAGCCTGAAGCACTGCTGATCCAAACCGGGTACCTCCTGCCGCCTGAACATCCAAACGGTAGTGCTTAACAAAAGAATTCAAAGATGACCATGTCGCTGCCCGACAAATATCCACAGCCGGCACCAAACTATATTCCGCCCAGGAAGTAGCCTGCGCCCTAGTCAAGTGTGCCCTGAGCCCTTCCGGCACTTTCTTCCCTTTCAAAATATAAGCTGCCGCAATGGCCTCCTTGAGCCATCTGGAAATAGAAGACTTTGCTGCCACCTCCCCTTTTCTAGGTCCTCCAAATAATACAAACAACCTGTCCGACTTATGGAAGGACGCTGTACCCCGGAGATACTTCCTAAGAGTCCGATGGACATCCAAGAGATGCAACTTCCCCCCCGACGCCATCTTCTCCTGTATATTGAATACCGGCAACAAAACCATCTGATTGACATGAAACACGGAAACCACCTTCGGTAGGAAAGCGGGTATCGGGCGCAAAACCACCTTCTGTTCCGAGAAAGTCAGAAAAGGCTCTTTACAAGACAGCGCCTGCAGCTCTGAAATCCTACGAGCAGAACAAATTGCCACCAAAAACACCGCTTTTAGAGTTAGCTCCTTCAACGAGGCCTTAGCCAATGGTTCAAAAGGCTCCTTTACTAACGCTTCCAGTACCAAATTCAGATCCCACATCGGAACCATCATTCTGCACGGCAGCCGAAGCAACACCGCCCTTAGAAACCGCTTGACATCCGCGTGCGCACCCAGCGCTTCCCCTTGAATATTTCCCCAATAACATGAAAGCGCTGCTAACTGAACTTGTAATTTTTTATTTTATTTATTTATTTATAGTTCTTTTATACCGCACTCTTTTTCATCAGCGCGGTTTACATTAAACAGAATACTCATTGCAAGCAACAGACTGTGATGAGTTTACATATAACAGGAGAATACAACTGGGAATTTAACCATTGGAAACTTTGTACATATTTGTAAAAACTTTGTAAAACTTAGTACATATTTGTAAAGAACCTATATACTTTGAGAAACTTTGTACATATTTGTAAAGAAGAACCTATATACAAAGGATAGAATTTCTTAGTAACTTCTTGAGTAACTAAGGTATTTACAATTTTACTGTGCATTTTAGAGGGATGATAATGTGCTTTGGAAATGCAGAATGAAGAGGTGGTGCTTTATGGCTTTTCTGAAATGTTTGAGGTCAGTAATAGCTCTTATGTTGGGGGGTAGGTTGTTCCAACATCTAGGTGCGTAGTATGCAAAGGCCCTGTCTGTAGTTGAACGTTTGCATTTTGTGGCCTCAGGTGGTGTAACTAGGGTGTTTGTCGCTGCTGACCTCCTGGATCTGATGTCGGGGGTGGGATGGAGGAGTTTTGACATTGAAGAAGGAGCTATAGTATTTATCACTTTAAATGTCATGAGAAGAGCTTTATATGCTATTCTGCAGTATATGGGGAGCCAGTGAAGCTCCATTAGGATGGGTGTTATATGTTCGCTCTTTGAAGCACCATATAGTACCCGGGCTGCGGCATTCATGGCAAGTTGTAAAGTATTTAGGGTGTTTTTAGGAAGACCATGGAGTATTATGTTCGCATAGTCGAAGTGGGGTGTGACTATGGTTTGGAATATAGTTCTGAAGCTGTCTGGTTCAAGCATGTATTTCAGATGGCGTAGGGTCCTTATCTTGAAATAAATGGTTTTCACCGTGCGGTTGATATGTTCTTTAAAGTCCAGGCGATGGTCCAGTATTACTCCAAGGTATTTTATGGAGGGCTTGATTGGGAGGTCTGCGTCTCGTACTTTTAGGGTCTCAGGGGGTGAGAATTCTCTGTTTTTAGTAAAGAACTGACTGCAAGCCCTTTCTCAAAACCATCCTGCAGGAACAAAAGAATCTGTGAAATAGAAGCCTCCGAAGGAAGCAACCGTCTATCCGCGCACCACGCTTCAAAAATGCGCCAAACACGTATATACACCAATGAGGTAGACCGTCGCCTGGCCTTCAACAGCGTTGATATAACCGCTGTCGAGTATCCTCTGGCTCTCAATCATGCCCTTTCAAGAGCCAAGCCGTAAGCGAGAATTGACTCATCTGCAGCATGCAGAGAGGCCCTTTGAATCAACAGATCCTCCCATGACGGGAGTCGCCACGGACTGTTCACCTGAAGCCAAACCAGATTTGCATAACACGGTCTTCTTGACCAGTCTGGAGCTATCAGAATCACCAGTCCTGGGTGGCTCTCTATGCATTGCACTACGCGACCTATCAGAGCCCATGGCGGGAACACGTATACGAGACTTTCCACTAGCCACCTTTGCATCAGAGCATCGAGGCCCTCTGACATCCTCTCTCGTCTCCTGCTGTAAAACCGCGAAGCTTTCGCCAACTTGAACGTCGCCATCAGATCCATAATTGGTGTTCCCCACCATCTGGTAATTAACACAAACACGTCCGGATGAAGAACCCATTCTCCTGGATCCACTTTGACTCGACTCAAAAAATCTGCTTCTACATTGTCTACCCCTGCCACATGTTGCGCCGACAGAGCGAGCAGGTTTTGTTTGGCCCAATCTAACAATTGACTGGTCTCTGCTTCCAATGCGACACTTCCCGTGCTGCCCTGACAATTGATGTAGGCCACTGTAGTCGCATTGTCCGAAAGTACTCGCACCGCTGCAAGCCTCAACCACGGTTGAAACGCCTGGAGAGCTAAGGCTACCGCCCTCATCTCCAGTTGGTTGATGGACCACTCCTTTTCTACTGTTGACCATTGGCCCTGCGCCAAACGTCCTTCAAAGTGCGCTCCCCAGCCCGTCAAACTGGCATCTGTTGTTAATGGTCTCCAGGCCGGAGTCTCCAGTGGCATTCCCTTCTCCAGGCATCCTGGAAGCAACCACCACTGTAGTTCCTGATGCACCTCCGGAGGACAGGGCAGCCGTTGAGACAGCGAGCCTGTCTGATGTGACCATCTCCGGAGCAGAGCCCTTTGCAAAGGTCTCATGTGAGCCCTTGCCCATGGCACTAGCTCGACTGTGGCCGCCATTGCTAAATCATGTACATAGTTCGATTATGTTATCTAGTTAACAGACTACATATTCCATGTATATAGTTCTCCCAGTTTGAACCAAGTTGTCACCCCTGTTATATGTAATACCGAACAGCCTGTTGTTCTGGTTTTGTTATTGTTCCCTGTGAACCGCGCTGATCTCAAAAAGTGCGGTATATAAGAAACTAAAATAAATAAATAAAATAAATAAATAAATAAATTGTCCCGAGCACCTGCAGATATTGCCATGCCATGGGAGCCCTCTCGACCAGGAAGCGGCGCACGAGCGCCCTCAGCTCCTGTGCTCGAACATCTGGAAGAAATACTCTCCCCTGTTCCGTACTGAACCGAGCTCCCAAATACTCTAGACTCTGTGATGGCCTCAATCGGCTTTTGGCCAAGTTGACCGCCCAACCTAAGCTTTGAAGCAGTTGTACCACTCGGGCCGTGGCCGATTCGCTCTCGGCTCTTGACTTTGCCCGAATCAACAAGTCATCCAAATAGGGGTGAACTAACACTTCTTCCTTGCGGAGAGCCACACCACCACCACCATTACCTCGGTGAACATCCGTGGCTAGACCAAAAGGCAACGCCCAGAACTGAAAATGTCCCCTGGGCACCGCAAACCAAAGGAATTGCTGATGCTTTTGTTGAATTGGTATATGCAGATAAGCCTCCGTCAGATCCAGAGAAGTAAGAAACTCCCCTTCCCTGACAGCTACTATTTATTTAACATTTCTTATATGCTGCCTTTCATGATATCAAGGTGGTTTACATTGAACAAACTGAAATTACATTGAACAGGGCATTATAACTTGGAGATAACTATTTTAGTTAAATATGGGAACATGGGCTATGGAGGGTTAAGTGGCTTGCCCAAGACCACAAGGAGCACCTATGGGACTAGAAGCCCCAGTCCTTCTGGCCCAAGGTTGCTGTCCTCTAGTGGGATTTGAACCCCTGACCTTCTGGCCTGAAGTACCTTGCCCCAACCACTAGGCCACTCCTCCACTCCATATATAACTGAGCGAAGGGTCTCCATATGGAAATGCGACACTCTGAGACAACGATTTACCCTTTTTAAATCCAGGATGGGTCGAAAACCTCCGTCCTTCTTTGGAACCACGAAATATATGGAGTACCGACCGCACCCGCACTGCTCTGGCAGCACCGGTACCACTGCCCCAAGCCGCAGCAGTCTGTCTAGGGTCTCTTGAAATGCCACTTGATTTAACCGTGCTTTGTATGGTGACTGGACAAAGGAATCTACCACTGGGCATTGGAATTCCAGAGCATAACCTTCTCAAATGACTTCCCACACCCATTGGTCCGACGTGATTTGGACCCAGGCAGGATAAAACTCCTGTAACCTTCCTCCTACTGGCTCGCCTCCTACCTGAGTCCCCCTCATCTCATTGTGATTTCTTAACATTCGAGGCCGAGGACGCCGCAAAACCTCTGTCTGCTCCCCGAAAACCTCGAAATCCCTGGTTCAGAACGGGAAATCTGCCCTGCTGAAACTGACCGAAATGAGGTGTCTGGAACCTGCGAAACTCTCTCTGCGATCCTTTGAGTACCGAGCTGGGGCGGCCCTGTTTCGGCTTATCTTCAGGCAAGCAACCCCCCTTGGATTCCCCAAGGTCATTGACGAACTTGTCCAAATCCTCTCCAAATAAAAGCTTCCCTCTAAAGGGGAGCTTGCTCAGGTGAGCCTTTGAAGAACTGTCCACAGACCAGTTACGCAACCACAAATATCACCGAGCCGCCACCACCGAGGCCATACTCTTCAATAGTCCCCGGATCAGATCATAATGAATGTCTGCCAAATAGGCCGCCCCAAATTCCAAACGGGCCACCTCCTCGATCTGTTCTCCTACCTGATCAACCTGTAGCTTCTGAGACCACTGAAGACAGGCTCTAGCTACCCACGCCCTTGAGATAGAAGCCTGCACTGACAGAGCGCTAATATAAAAAACTTGCTTCAACAACATGTCCAATTTCCTATCCTGACTATCCTTGAGAGCCGCACTGCCCTCAACTGGAATCGTCGTCTTCTTGGTGACTGCCGACACCGCTGCATCTACTTTTGGGGAGTGAAAAAGATCATGATCCTGATCCAACAAAGGATAAAGCCTAGTCATTGCTCTGGACCCTTTCAGGCCCACCTCGGGTAGAATCCATTCCTCCTGAATCATGTCCCTCACCACTCCGTGTATTGGAAACACCATTTGCGTAGTGCGAACAGCTTGCAACAACGGGGCCTCTAACTTGTCATCTGCCGCAGGAACCACAGAAGGCATGTTTAAAGCTTTCAGCGTCTTAGCAATGAGTGCTGGTAACTCTTCCCTCCAAAAACCCTCTAACCACTCTAGCTTGCTGTTCCGGATCCGCAAGCTTACCTTCTAACTCCTCTAACAAATCTCAATCTATATCACCGTCTGCTGATTCCAAAGCCTCTAAAGGCGATGGACTCTCCAGCCCCTCTTCCAAAACCCTTATCTTCCTTGAAGGGGAGCCTCCAGATCCCAGCATAAGTGGGGTTCCCGAACGTTTCTCTCCCTGCTCCCCGGAGGTCGAAGCTACCATCCCTGGCTGTAGCAAAGAAAAAGCTTGATGAAGCAAGAGAAAGAAATCAGGTGGTAATAGGGAAGGACCAACCGCTTGATCCTGCCCATGTTGAGAAGTCGGGACCGGTGCTGAAGAGGGGCCAGCTACCGGCTCCAAAAGTGCAACTACAGGGGCTAGAGTCTCCGACTGTTCTTGAGACACACCCTTCTACCCCATCGTTCCTTCCTCCAGAGAATGTTCCATTAAAGCCGCCTCTTCAGTGCAACCTCTACAGGCAGTAGTGTTTTAGTCCTGGGATTAAAATGCCTTCTACTGTAGTGCCACAGACTAAACACTGTGGCCTACAGTAGAAGGCATTCTAATCCCAGGACTAAAACACCTTGCAGCCAATATACCACACCAACCAAAACCAAAAAACCTTCCAAAATCCCCTCAGGTGGGCAAACCAAACCTAACTGTACCAAAAAGAAAAATCTTTTTGTATAAAAAAAAAAAACCTACTGCCTGAAGACCAACTAGCAGTTCCCCTATTGAAACGGGATTTCTAACCCCTCAGGCCCCTTTAAAGCCCCGCAGCAAGCTGTAGCCGAAACCAGAGCTCCCAAAAACGGCGAAAAAGCTTCCCGTGCAAAACCATGTGGTGCGGCTGTCCCCTGCACTGCTGACTGTCCCGCCGTGCTTTGGCGAACTCGCGAATCGTCACAGGGCCTCCTGCGCTGAAAAAACCTTGCCGGCGCTTACCTCCTCCGTCGGAGACTGCTGCCTTGCTCCACTCCCATGCTCAACCTTTCCTGCAGCTTCGGCACAGGGAGGGGGGAAGCACTGCCGCTCAGCCCCGAAGCTCCAGACTTCTGCGGAAGGCAGCTCCTTTGTCTTCTGAGCCTGCTACCTGCTCCTCACCCATAACCACGGGATCGGGAGGCCAACTCTACTAGCACACACTACTACTGCCCCACGAAGGCAGAAAGGGAGGCCTGAAAATAAACAAATGGACCGCAAATGAGAGTGGGGGGGAGGAGGAAAGGAGGCAAACCAGGCCTTCAGCAGCCCCTAAGATTCTTAATAATCTCTACTCCCCCTTGCCCTAACTAAGGCACCTAAACTCTTCTCAGTTATTGCTAAGGGAGCCTGACCTACAGGCTCACCACCTCTCCAGCTGCTTGGAGACTGAGACTACTGGCGTGGAGAGGCGGTCCTTGCCTACTTATACCAGTCATCAAAAGAGATGATGTGCTCAGTCTCCAAGGCTGCTGGAGGAGGTGCTAAATCCCAGAGGTTCCGGGACTGGACTGAAGGGACGATAAGGAAGGGGATATAACAGAAGATCTCAGGGCCCTTAAGACCCATCTCTTGATTCTGCCATTGACAGAACAGGAGCCGATGCATGGGCTCAAGCAAAGGAAAAAATCTAGAGGGGCGCTGATACTTTCTAAAATAGGATCTATCTGTGATGCCTGCATTTAGGCAGGCTCCACAATGTGAAAGGCCTACATAGTATCCTGAATCACCATAGGTCACACCTCTCTAAAGAATGCAAAGCACCAAAGGATCCTCACCCTCTGCCAAAGGAAGCTCTCCTTCCTCCTCAGACTCACCTTCTAGAGACATCAAGAGTCCTCTTCAGCATTCCCACCACCCTCTGCAAAGGATAAGACAAAGCCCCTGGAGGAATGCACAAGCAGAGGAACGAAGCAGGGATGCTTAACCCCCTTCCAGACATGGCTGAGCTACCTGAAGATCCAGAGTTTCCCATAGGGGAGCCTCATACCTCAGACCTCTGCAGAGGGGGTTACCAAACAGTGAAAAAGGACAGAAAATAGCCTTTGACTTGTTTCAGTAACTGCTGCCACCAAAATTGCACAGTGCCTTAAAAGTGTTTTACCTCTGTATTGTGCAAGAACCGTATCTTAGTTTTCATTGTTGTCCGTTTTTTATAACATCGGTGTAGATGTGATACTTCTTTAATAATGCTTATTATACACTAATAGAAAGTTCCTTAAATAACAAGGCTTTCAGTAGACCAAGTTACGTTCCTCCTTTAGTCATGGATTGCATTTTGACCTAAGCACAAGGAAGGAAAAGCTTAAAAGTTTTTTTATTTCATACTAAATGAGATTGCGTGCCAAAGACCCAACACAGGCCGTGTTTTGTCACACCTTCATCAGGGGTATTGGCGTACTCTCTTGGCTGTATATTCAAAATTCGCAAATGTCTTTTGGATAATTGTGCCAATTTCTTTTAGACGCCGACTCATGCGCTCTACCAGTGAATTTCAGTTAGTAGAGAGTGCTCGCGATTGAGGTAATGCGGCATAGTGGAAGAAGCGCTGCAAAGTTTTTATCGGTTAATATGAAGATATATGAAGAAGCATAAGAGAACTCATTGAGTACATAAGAATTGTTCATAATCGGCACAATCATCTAAAAGAAATTGGCACAATTATCCAAAAGACATTTGTGAATATTGAATATACAGCCAAGAGAGTATGCCAATACCCCTGATGAAGGTGTGACGAAACACGGCTTGTGTTGGGTCTTTGGCACGCAATCTCATTTAGTATGAAATAAAAAATTTTTAAGCTTTTCTTTCCTTGTGCTACGTTTTTGGACTTGGTCTCCTGGTTTTTTGTGGCACAGTGCTTTTTTGCTGGTTGGTTGCATTTTGACCTTTGGCGTGAATTCTACCAGCTAGAAATAGCAGTGCTAGTGCCTATATGCTTTCCCTTATCAGCATCTGAAGCCGTAATGGTCCGGTGAGTAGAGGCAGCCGATGTTTGAGTTTACATTGACCGTCTAGTTACTCAGTTATGAAATAGTACTCAGGTTCTTCAGCTGTCTATTTTGCTTTATAGTGTTTTAAATTATAGGATCGTCAGACACAGCAAAGTTACCGTTTGAGTCAGTCATTACCTGCGGCAATTGAGTGAGCTTATTCTCTTCCTCATCCCTCTACACCAAAGGTTCCCAATGTCGGTCCTCAGGGAACCCCAGGCCAGTCAGGTTTTCAGAGTACCCACAATGAATATGCCCAGGCCAGTCAGGTTTTCAGAGTACCCACAATGAATATGCATGAGATAGATCTGCATACAATGGAAGCAGTGCATGCAGATCTATCTCATGCATATTCATTGTGGGTACTCTGAAAACCTGACTGGCCTGGGGTTCCCCGAGGACTGGGTTGGGAACCACTGCTCTACACTATATTGCTATTCCTTTGGACTTTTAAATTTCATATTATGTTTATTATCTTGTTTTATACATTTACTTTATACACCTCTTTTTTCCTATCCATTATCAGCGTCCCCCAGCGCCTTGCGATCAGCGCAAACACGTCCGGGTGAAGCGTCCATTCTCCTGGATCCACCTTGCGATGACTCAAATAATCCACCTCAACATTGTCTACTCCTGCTACATGCTGAGCCGAGGATGGTCAGCAGATTTAGTTCGGCCCAGGCCAACAGCTGACTTGCTTCTGCCTCCAACGCTGCACTCCCTGTGCCGCCCTGCTGATTGATGTAGGCTACCGTGGTCGCACTGTCGGAGAGCACCCAAACCGCTGACCGACCCAGGTACGACTGGAACTCTAACAAGGCCAAATACACCACCCTCATTTCCAGTCTGTTGATCGACCACTCCGTCTCTAGCGCCGGCCACTGCCCCTGCGCGAACCTTCCTTCGAAACGTGCTCCCCAGCCTGTGAGAGACTTGCATCCTTCATCAAGGGCCTCCAGGCCGGAGCCTCCAGGGGCATTCCCTTCTCCAAGTTCTCTCGCCGAGACCATCAGAGAAGCTCTTGTCTCATCTCTGGCGGGCAAACCAACCGCTGCAACAGCGCATCCGACTGGTGTGACCAACGCCATAGTAGAGCCATTTGCAACGGTCTCATGAGCGCCCTGGCCCACGGAACCACCTCTATCGTGGCCGCCATTGTTCCGAGCAATTGCAGATAATGCCAGGCTGTGGGAGCCCTTTGGGACACAAACTTCTGCACCAGCGCCCTCAAGCCCTGCAACCGCTCCACTGGAAGAAAGACCTTCCCCTGTGCTGTGTCGAACCGCGCCCCCAGGTATTCTAGGGAATGCAACGAGACCAGCTTGCTCTTGGAGAAGTTGACCACCCATCCCAGGCTCTGTAACAACTGCACTACCCAGGATGTGGCTTTTTTGCTCTCTTCCTCTGACTTCGCCCGAATCAACCAATCGTCCAAATATGGATGCACCATTACTCATGGGACATGGGATGAGGGTGAAGGGAGATAGATTCAGGAGTGATATGCGGAAATATTTCTTTACGGAAAGAGTAGTGGATCCGTGGAATAGTCTCCCAGTGGAGGTGGTAGAGATGAGGACAGTAACTGAATTCAAAAAAGCATGGGACCAACACAGAGGATCTCTAAAGGTAAAAAGTGGACTGTTGTAGTTGTTGTTATGGAAGGACAGACTAGATGGGCCTTGTGGTCTTTTTCTGTCATCATGTTTCTATGTTTCTATGTTACTCCTTCCTTGCGAAGAGCCACTACCACCACCACCATAACCTTGGTGAACGTCCTTGGGGCTGTCACCAGGCCAAACGGCAAGGCCCGGAATTGGAAATGCCCCATGGCCACCGCAAATTGAAGAAATTGTTGATGCTCTTGCCGAATGGAAATATGCAAATAGGCCTCTGTTAGATCCAACAACGTAAGGAACTCTCCTTTTCTGACTGCCACAATCATGGACCGCAACGTTTCCCTATTGAAATGCGACACCCGGAGACAGCGATTCACTCTTTTAAAGTCTAGAATGGGCTGAAACGCACCGTCTTTCTCTGGTACCACAAAATAAATGGAGTACCGATCATATCCGCACTGTTCCGGCGGAACTGGCACCACCGCCCGAAGTTGTAACAATCTTTGAAATGTCTCCTGCACCGCCCGGTACTTGATCCGTGCCCTGCAAGGAGACTGGATAAATACGTCTACCACTGGCCGTTGGAGCTCCAGAGCGTAGCCCTCTCGAATAACCTCCAACACCCACTGATCCGACGTTATTTGGACCCAGACAGGGTAAAAGTCCCGCAGTGGTCCCCCTACCGGCTCGCACCCCACCTGAGTCCTCCTCATCTCACTGTGGCTTCTTAAGGTTCGAGGACGAGACGGGTGCAAAACCTCTACCTGCCCCTCAAAATCCTCAAAACCCCTGGCCTCGCACAGGAATCTTGCCCCGCTGAAACTGCCCAAAGCGGGGTGAACGAAACCTATGGAACCCTCTCTGCGACCCTTTGGGAGCCAGGCTAGGGCGGCACTGTTTTGGTTTATCTTCAGGCGATCGACCCCCTTTAGACTCTCCCAAATCCTTGACTAACTTGTCCAAATCTTCTCCGAACAACAGCTTCCCCCTAAAAGGGAGCTTACTGAGCCGCACCTTAGAAGAACCGTCTGCCACCCAGTTGCACAACCACAAATACCACTGGGCTGTCACCACCTAAGCCATACTTTTTGCAAGCCCTCGGATCAGGTCATAATGAATATCCGCCAAATAGGCGGTCCCGGACTCCAGACGAGACACCTCATCCACCTGCTTCCCTACCTGATCCACCTGTAGTCGCTGAGACCAACGCAGACAGGCTCTTGCCACCCAAGCCCCCGCGATAGAGGTCTGCATGGACAGTGCGCTTATGTCAAACACCTGCTTCAACAACGTATCTAGTTTCCTATCCTGACCATCCTTAAGCGCCGCCGACCCTTCTACTGGGATTGTCGTCTTCTTTGTAACCGCCGATACCACCGTCTTCTTTGTGACCTTCGATCTTTGGGGAGCGAAAAAGATCCCTATCCTGGTCAGACAGCGGATAGAGTCTAGCTATAGCCCTAGATCCCTTGAGGGCCAACTCGGGCAAATCCCACTCTTCCTGAATCATGTTCCTGAACACTCTGTGAATAGGAAATACCCGCTGCGTCGTACGTACGGCTTGTTACAACAGATCCTCTAATGCCTCATCCGTTGCTGGAACCGCAGCCGGCATATTAAGCGCCTTAAGGGATTTGGTAATCAGTGCTGGCAACTCCTCCCACCTAAACACCCTAACTACTCTAGCCTGCTGTTCCGCATCAGGCAGCTCACCCTCTTCTAACTCCTCTACGGAATCTTCCTCGAGATCCCCTTCTGCCGCCTCGAGATCTTCTAAGGGCGTAGACGCCAACATCTCTACCCCCGCTCCCTTACTTCTTTTAGCAGGGGTACCTGCAGTCTCCTGCCTCAACGGGCTCCCCAGACGCTTCTCCCCCCGTACCCTGGCAGGAAGAGTGGCCATACCGGGCTGCAGTAGAGAAAACGCCTAATGCATTAGCAAAAAGAAATCCGGAGGGACCAAGGGCTGCCCCCCCCCCCGACCCTGTCCCGGAGGCGGCTCCCCCGCCATAGGCGGCCCGGCCACAGGCTCAGAGGGGACCAGAGACAGAAGCAGGACGTCATCCTGACTCTGGGACACCATCCCCTGCCCCCCCCCCTCTAGTGCCTGCTCCATCAACGCTGCTTCCTGGGTGCAGCCTCTACACACACCCGAATCTAGGACCGAGTCTCTCCTCATGCCACAAGCTAGGCACGAGGCCTAGCCGGCATGCTATCCCTGAGCACGATGCCCATGGAAATCCAGGTACCAGGAACCCCAAGTCACTCCCCGGTCGCCTAACTCTCCTTCCTTCCTGGGTTTAAAAACAAAAGATATATATATATATAATTCTTCCACAGAATCCAGCATTCACAAACCAATCCTCGGGAGACCAACTGCCTCTTCTCTCCCGAGTTCTGTGAGCCTGCTGTGCTGAAAAAGACATAAAATGTCTGCCCTCACGCTTCCCGCACGAGCACCACGTGGTCAGGCCCGTCGCTCCTGATCCCCACTAAAACACCGTGATCTGCGCTCCCCGGCCTCCCCGCACGTGGCTGACTCCCCAAAAATGCTAACCGGAGGCTAACCGCGGTTTCCTGCACTCCGGGGGCCTCAATCCACCTCTGGAGCTCAGCCAGATCGGCGGCTTCGGCTCCGGGGTAGAGAGACACTGCAGCGATCCTCCTGCCTCCTCCGGCTACAGACACGCTGCCAGCTGTGCCTGCCACCTGCTCCTCACCCGTTCACGCGGGATCGGGAGCAGGGAGGCTCTTCATGCCGGATCTTCCACAGCGGTGCTGTTCTTCTGCACGCGGGGGGGGGAGGGGGGGAAGGAGGAGGACAGAGGGAGAGAGAGACAGAGGAGGCAACCAGACCTTTGCAGCCCTACTCTATCTCTAACTCCTGGCCACTATTTAGGTTGCAAACAGAAAAATCCCAATTTAAGCCCTGCCTTATTTGCCACTGCCTGAGCCCAGATCCTTCTCCAGCTGCTATGGAGACTGAAACTACTGGCGGGGAGAGGCGGTCCTTGCCTACTTATACCGGTGTCAAAGCGATGACGTGTTTCAGTCTCCAAAGCTGCTGGAGGTACTAAACTCACAGGTTCTGTGACTGGACTAGAGGGACGAAAAGGAAGGCATGATTATTCTTTTTTTAATTGCTTTATTAAGCAGTAGAGAGAGTCACAAAGTCCCATAGAAATCAGTGGGCTGAATAATTCAATTTAGAAAAAAATCTAAAAAACTAACTAGAATAATAGACAGCAAGAGCGAAGAAGAGCCAGGGCCCAATTACCAAAACCCCTCAGGGACCCCATGGAGACCTCCTGATCCTCTCTGGCCCACCAGTGCTGGAAACTCTGGGTAACAGCGCTGGACACAGGGCACCGCGAACCCAAGAAGATTGGGGCATATCTGAGCTGCAAGCAATATTGGGCCTACCGATCTCAGTCACACAGGCCACAGCACCATGGTATGGGCCAGGGGAGGGGAGACAGATCTATCTGCACTGCTGCACCAGTCCAAATGCCTTGCCACCTGCTGGAGGCAGACAAACAATGGCTTCTCTCAGTGCTGCACCAGCATATATACCTAGTGATATCACTGAAAGTTGCTCAAGTCTGCCTCCACCTACTGGAAGGGAACATAACCCACCCATCTCAACTGGTCCAAGAGGGTGGTAAGAAAAGATGCCTTATTAATCAAGTACTCATGTTAATACATATGCATATTTTCTAATTTGTATAAGGAACCAATTTTGAGTTAAACATTTTTTATATTTGGACAGTTAAGTGAAAGCAATGTGCTGGCCCACAAAATAATTAAGTAGCTCCCAATACGAAAAACACACACTAGCCACACTTCCTTCATTATTCACATCATAGATATAAATGCACAGGAGGAGAGCCTCTTTTGCTTGAAAGCAAGCTCTGCTACAAGGGGACATGGGATTAGGGTGAAAAGGGATAAACTCAGGAGTAATATGCAGAAATATTTTTTTTTACGGAAAGAGTGGTAGACGCGTGGAATAGTCTACCGTGGAGGTGGTAGAGATGAGGACAGTATCTGAATTCAAAAAAAAGCATGGGACAAACACAGAGGATCTTTAAAGGGAAAAAAGGGACTGTTGTAGCGGTTGATATGAAAGGGTAGACTAGATAGGCCATGTGGTCTTTTTCTGCCATCATGTTTGTATGTTTCTAGGTATTTATAACCAGCCAATCCTCAATCATATGCACACACTCCAGCAAATTTCTCAATTATATATACACAAATGTGCATAGTCAATCCTCTATTACATCCATTAAATGATAATTACACTTACCTGTTAATTGTAGTTCCTTGAGTGACGACAGTTCAGTCCTCTACTTCTGGGTAGTCAACCTCCTCCTGCAGCCTGGAGACTGGTATGTCAAACTCATGACATCACTAGATATAGCCTGCTGCTCTCTCTCCCCCCTCCAGTGTGAACTATTAACAAAGCAGACTCAAAGGAGCAACAAATAAGTAGCAATAAATATCAACTGCACCTAACGTAGGCTAACTAAAACGTTATAACTACCTGCATATAAGGCGTCATACGCCCTGTACTGTCACCGAATACATTAGCTACCCTTCTTGAACGAACAACTGAATGAACTTACCTGTAAAACATAACCATGCGGTCTCGGCTGCCCTCCTTCTGCAAAACTCGGGTGGGAAGGAGGACTGAACTGTCGTCACTCAAGGAACTACAATTACCAGGTAAGTGTAATTATCATTTCCTTATCGTTTCTCCAGTTCAGTCCTCTACTTCTGGGATGTACCAGAGCAGTAACTATCGGGAGGGACCCTTCCAGCCGGAACGCAATACCGCCGCTCCAAAACACACATCACCAGCTGCTGCGACATCAAGACGGTAATGCTTACTGAACGTATGCAAGGACGACCACGTAGCTGCCCTACAAATTTCACTCGGCGGCACCCGAGCATGTTCCGCCCATGACGCAGCTTGCGCTCTGGTGGAGTGTGCCCTCAAACCGTCTGGCACCACGCGTCCTTGTAACAAATAAGCGGAAGCTATCGTTTCCCTAATCCAACGAGCGATGGAAGCTTTAGATGCCACTTCGCCCTTACGCCTGCCCCCAAACAACAAAAACAACCGATCCGACTTACGAAATGATTTAGTAGACTTCAAATACTGCCGCAAGGCCCTCTTAACATCTAAGAGATGAAAGCGGCGATCCTCAACATCTCCCGTTCCGGAACCGAGGACAGGCAAACACACCGACTGATTCAAATGAAAGGGAGAAACCACCTTAGGCAAGAATGACGGTACCGGCCGTAGCACGACCCTTTCCTTTGAAAAGGACAGGAATGGCTCTCTGGAAGACAAGGCTTGTAACTCGGAAATGCGCCGCGCAGAACAGATTGCTACTAAGAAAACCACTTTGAGAGTGAGATCCTTTAACGAAGCAGACCGCAAAGGCTCAAAGGGCGGCCTGACCAACGCCGTCAAAACCAGATTAAGATCCCAAGACGGCACCTGTAGCCTACGGGCAGGACGCAGCCTGGACACCGCCCTCAGAAAACGGGCGATATCCGCATGCGCCCCCAACACCAGTCCCTGAACCTTGCCGCGATAACAGGACAGCGCCGCCAACTGCACCCGCAACGAACTGGCTGCCAGACCTTTATCAAAGCCATCTTGTAGAAAGTTCAAAATTGAAGGCATGGCGACCGAGACCGCTCGAATCTTACGTCGCGAACACCAATCTTCAAACACACGCCATATACCCACATACGCCAAGGAAGTAGACCGTTTCCGAGCCCGCAGCAGCGTGGAAATCACCGCCGCCAAATAACCTTTCCTCCTCAACCTAGCCCTTTCAATGGCCATACCGTAAGTGAGAATCGATCCACTTGTGGCATGAAAAGCGGACCCTGACGCAACAGATCCGACCGATCCGGAAGCCGCCAGGGACGGCCGTCTAGAAGTCTCATTAGATCCGCATACCACGGACGCTTTGGCCAGTCGGGCGCCACCAAAAGAACCTTCCCCTGATGCGCCTCTATCCGTTGCACCACGCGCCCTATCAGCGCCCACGACGGAAACACATACAGAAGACCCGACGTTGGCCACCACTGCATCAGTGCGTCTATGCCTTCCGACATTCTTTCCCTTCGCCTGCTGTAAAACCTCGGAACCTTGGCCAAAGGAAAGGTTGCCATCAAGTCCATTCTTGGCGTCTCCCAACGCCGCTCGATCTGCGCAAAGACCTCGGGATGCAGCTCCCACTCCCCTGCATCCACGCGTACTCTGCTGAGAAAATCCGCCATCACGTTGTCTCTTCCTACAATGTGCGCCGCCGAAATTGCCGTCAACCGACTCTCCACCCAGGCAAACAGCAAGTCGGACTCCTCTTCCATTGCTGCACTTCCTGTGCCTCCCTGACGATTGATGTAAGCCACCGTCACCGAATTGTCTGAGAGAATTCGAACAGCACGTCCCAGCACCATCTGCTCGAAAGCTGCCAGAGCTCTTGCCACCGCTCGTAATTCTAACCGATTGATCGACCACGCCGACTCCAGAGAAGACCAGTAACCCTGTGCAAACTGGCCTTCGCAGTGGGCTCCCCAGCCCGAGAGGCTGGCATCCGTTATTACAGGAATCCACTCCGGTTGCTCCAGAGGCATTCCCGCCGCCAACGAGGACGGAAGCAACCACCACTGAAGCGACCGGCGAACCCTGAGTGGGCAGGGCAACCGCTTGCTCAGGGAGTCCACCTGATGCGACCAGCGTCTTAGCAACGCCCTCTGTAACGGCCACATATGCACTTTGGCCCACGGAACCGCCTCCAAAGTTGCCGCCATCGTGCCGAGCACCCGCAGGTAATATCACGCCATCGGAGCCGGCGTCGCTCGGAACGAGCGAAACAGGCCGTGCAGAGCCTGCGCCCTCTTGTTCGGTAAAAAGACCAGCGCCTTGCGAGTGTCGAACTGGACCCCTAGATACTCGAGCACCTGAACCGGCTGAACATGGCTTTTGCTGAGATTGACCACCCATCCGAGTTCCTGCAAAAACTCTACCACCCTGTTGGTCACCTGCCGGCTCTCTACCTCCGACTTCTCGACGATTGGTTAATTCGGGCGATACGGATGCACCAGAATACCTTCCTTGCGCAGCGCCGCCGCTGCCGCCACCACCACCACCACCACCACCATAATTTTGGTGAACGTGCGAGGCGCCGTCGCCAGACCGAAGGGCAATGCTCGGAACTGATAGTGACCCCAGGGCAAGGCGAACCTCAAGAGCCGCTGATGAGCCTCTCGGATGGGAATAAGCAGATAAGCCTCCGTAAGATCTAAGGACGTCAGAAACTCTCCTTGACGGACCGCGACGATAACCGACCTCAACGTCTCCATACAAAAGTGGAGCACCCGCAGACACCGATTCACCCCTTTGAGGTCTAAGATAGGCCACATCGCCCCGCCTTTCTTTGGCACCACGAAATATATGGAATACCGACCCAAACTGTAGTCCTGCTTCGGTACCTCCACTACCGCCTCTAAGCGCAGAAGTCGGTCCAGAGTGTCGCAAACCGCTAGAGTTTTCTTCTGCCCCCTGCAAGGAGACATGACAAAGGAATCCCGCACGGGCCTCGCAGGCTCCAGGGCATAACCATGCTGAATGATCTCTAGGACCCACTGGTCGGAGGTGATGAGGGCCCAAGCAGACAGAAACTCCCGAAGCCTCCCACCGATGGGAGCGTCTGCCGCCAGGACCCGCCTCATCTCATTGCGACTTACGAACTGCTGAACCGGGGCCCGAGGCGAAACCCCTAGTCGCCCCTCGAAACCCCCGGAATCCTTGACCGCGGGAAGAAAAATGGCCCCCCTGGAAGGCACCATACTGCGACGCCCGAAATCTCCGAAAGTCTCGAAACTGACCTCTAAAACTGGTACCGACCTTTCCCTGTTTCGGCTTATCCTCAGGCAGCCTACCAGCCTTGGATTCCCCCAGGTCCTTCACTAACTTATCCAAGTCTTCACCGAAGAGCAACTGTCCCTTAAACAGCAGCTTACCCAACCGTGATTTAGAAGAACCATCCGCCGCCCAATTGCGCAGCCACACTGATCTGCGGGCGGCCACCACGGAAGCCGTGCTATTAGCTAGAGCTCTGACCAAATCATAATGCACATCCGCCAAATAAGCCACACCGGACTCCAGGCGCCCCAGCTCCTGGAGTTCGCTGAGCTCCAACTGAGGCGAGCGACGCAACCACTGAACCCAGCGCAAGCATGCCCTCGCCACCCAGGCTCCACAGATGGACGCCTGTAGCGCGAGCGAATCTGCCTCGAACGTTTGCTTCAAAAGGCCATCCACCCTACGGTCCTGCGCATCCTTCAACGCTGCGCTGCCCTCTACCGGGATGGTCGTCTTTTTTGTAACCGCCGATACTACCGCGTCAACCCGTGGTGTCTTGAACCTTTCCTTATCCTTATCCGCTAACAGATACAGCCTAGCCATGGTACGGACTCCCCGAAGGCCCGCCTCAGGCTGGTTCCATTCCTCCTGGATCATTTTATCGACCACCTTATGCAGCGGAAACACCACCTGCGTTTGTCGCACCGCTTGAATGACCGGGTCCTCCACCTCATCTTCCGCGGACACCTGCGCTGACAAATTGAGCATCTGCAGAGACTCCGTGATGAGCGCTGGCAGTTCTTCTCTCCGAAAGAGCTGAATGATCTTAGACTGCTCCTCAGGTTCCAAGATCTCGCCCTCTTCTAGATCCTGCGCTCCTTCCTCCTTCGCCCAGTCAGGCTCTTCAGGCTCCGCCCATTCACTATCCATCGCCGAGGATTCCCTGGCCCTAGCTTTCTTTGGGGCCGACGGACCCTCCAGCACCTCGCTCGCAGCCGCCAACTGCATGGCGGACAGCGAACTCGGCCCAGCCTCCGCTAAGCGACCCTGACGCCGTAAGCAAAAGGCCTTGTGCAACATCAATACAAACTCTGGGCAAACGTCCGCCAAGGCCTCCGGCTCTCGCTCCAGAGACGGGACCGAGGGACCAGCCTGTTCCTCCACCGAGGCGTCCTGCCCCAGGTCTGGAGAAGGTGTCACCAGCGCCGCCGACGGTACCCCCAGAGACTCAGACTCTTCCCTGACGTCCATAAGCTGCTCCACCGTGGACGACAGAGAGGCACAGCCACGGCACACCCCAGACTCCGCCACCATGCCTCTATGGGTGCCACATACCACACACTGTGGTCGCCCCGCCATAACTCTCCCTACATGTACCCCTGGCCTCAGAACCCACTAAAAACGAAAGTTCTGTCAGCCCGGGCAACCCTTAAAACACACAGACCTTTGTTTGCTAAGGGATAAGCTTGCCCCCAGCCCCCGCCAATTGCTAGCGCGCTAAGGGCCACTGTTCTCCCCCCTCCCCCCCGCTGTTTATCCTATGATTGTGGGGGACTCGAAGGGAAACAAAGGTACAACAAAAGTAAAACAAAGTAAAAGAAAGACTAAAGCCCCCTCGCTATCCTGCGAGACGCTGCCCCTGAAACCCGACAGCGTTCTTAGCAGCTTAGAAGCAGGACCGCAGCTCGGCCACGCGGTCCTCCGTGCAATCTAAAATGACCGCCGGAATGCCGGAAGCAAAAAAGGGCGCCAAAGTGCTTCTTCCCCAGCACTGCCAAAACCCAGGGAACTGCCTGCCTGTCTACAGCAGCCTGCCAACGGTTTCAAGCTTACCGGGCAGGTCTGCACGATCTCCGAACCGGGAAGGCACCACCGGCAGCGGATCAAAGCAGTCTGTGCTCACCTCTACTTGTGCAGCTCTCCTGCTCTCCGGAGCCGCGATCAGCGCACACTGCGGCCCGGCAGAGTACAGGGATAGACACGGGAGCTCTCCCCCGTAGTGTCCGTGGGGAGAGATCCTCCGAGCATGGTACCACACACTATGCACTTCAAAATACTTTTATAAGTGACGGCTAGGCAGGGAGCGATAACGCTATCAATGCTAAATGGGTTTTTTTTGTTTTGTTTTTTTTAAAACACAGCACCCCTTTAATACAAACTCTGTCAAAATATTACTTCTATCAATAACCCAAACTAACTAAACCAATCCTACACTCTCCTTATCCGTTACTCCAGTGAGCCCTCTCCCGGGCTCACAACTTCCTCCTGCTGCATGGAGACTGGTAACACTGGAGGGGGAGAGAGAGAGCAGCAGGCTATATCCAGTGATGTCATGAGTTTGACATACCAGTCTCCAGGCTGCAGGAGGAGGTTGACTACCCAGAAGTAGAGGACTGAACTGGAGGAACGATAAGGAACTACACCCTCTCTCTTCTCTTCTTTACTCACTTGCACATACATAGCCTGCATTTGCCTCAAGAGATAAGAAGGCATGCCTACAGAGTCAGTAATACATTTCAAAATCTTTTGTTCAGCCAGCAAAATTCACCAACAGAAGGAATACCATATACTGTAATGCTATATACTGGTATTCACGCATGAGCACTTCAACACAGCCGACCAAAGAAAAGTTTTCTAACTATGGTAAATTATTCTGTTATGTGAAACTCTGCTTCAAGGGATAACACTTTACCTTTTATGGAAATAACTATGCAACTAAAGATAATGGAGTGTATTATCCTTTCCCTTCTCTTCTTACTGTTCCTTGATCCAAGACAGAAGTCAAACAAAAAGCAACTCAAAGCCAGGGCCAGTGTAAGCTTATTAGACACCCTCAGCCCCCCCACAATTAGCAAAGCATAGCATCCCCACCCCCTCCAAGATTTTGCTAATTAAAAACGCAATCATTTTAACACCATCCCCCCCTGAAAAATCCTTTAAAAATGCATATTTTTGGACATCGTGCTTTTAAATATTAAACTTTGTTGTGTAAATATATACATAAATAAGGAAAATTTCCAAAAGCCACTTACAAATTGTCAATTTTTTCTGCAAGTAAAAGTAAGCACAGATGAGTCAGACTTTGTGTGGCTGTTAGGACACATTATTTTGCTTTGACTGTAGCTGCTCTTTGCTGCCCCCCCCCCCCTTCAAAAAAAGATGCTTCTCTACACAACCACCTTATTTGCCTAGTGGTCGGGCAGGCCCTACTCAAAGTGTCCCCAATTGAATGGATTCTCCTACAGGCAGAAGGAAAACAGGTATAGAGGGAAATAAACCCTTAAAAGGTAATTTTATAAAGTCTTTTACATGAGTATGTGGTCACATACATGCATAAAAGGCCTCCAATAAATTACTGACCAGCATAAAAGTGCATAAATTGACAAGAATGCAGCAACCTGGGACCAGAAAGACTAGGGTTCAAATCTCACTGGTACTCCTTGTGGCTCTCTACTGCCTCAGGTACAAATTTATGGATTAATGCAGAAAGACTAGCGCGCCCCTTATGCACAGATATGCAACTTATAGGTACAAGTTCCACCATTCCAAATACAGAAAAGAGATTGACGGACACATTAACAGCAAAAGAAAAAGTATGTGCACACAGCAATGCCAACTGTATTTAAATAATATGCAAATGAGCTGTGCATGGTCAAATAGTATGCTAATACGGTCTGCACCCAATGCACAGAAATGTGTAGAGGTTTACATAATCAGCAAGAGTGCCAATAACTCTACGCCTGGTCTGAGGTGGCTTAAACATTTTGCGTGTATAGGGAAAGACTGTTTCAGGGTATATACCGGTGAACAGTTACTTTCAATGTGAACATATTTTGCATGTATCTTTCATCGTATAAGCAAAACTTTAGGGTTCAAGAAAACATTTTGCTTCTTATCCTTGATCACTTCGCTTCTGCTTATGGATCTCGACTCATCTGATCTCCTTTTCCTTCGCCTTGTTTTTACCCCGGCTTATAGCTCTGTGTTTTGTCTTGTGTTTTATCTTGATTAGATTGTAAGCTCTGATTAGCAGGGATTGTCTTTTACATGTCTGTGCAGTGCTGCGTACGACTGGTAGCGCTATAAAAATGCTCAATAGTAGTAGTAGTAGTTTTTTGGACTCATTTATATTATTTATCTTTAATTTTAGGTCTTTGTTAAAATTTCATAAAAAATGTTTTTGGGCGGAATAGTGTTATTATGGGGTGAGTGCCAAAAGAATCTGCACGTCCTGTGCACATAACGTGAGCGTTTGACAGTTATGCGCATGCACACATGGCCACTTGTAGTGCGTCTGTTTGCACATGCGTTGGCTCCTCTACACCACAGTTTTGCATGCAGCTCATTTGCATAAACACCCTTTGCTGCATACCAGCGCTGAGGTCTCACGCTATCGATGTGCTACAAAAATGCATACATAGCTAATAGTACATGACTTCAGCGCCGGCTTTCTGCATCGCCCTGTTAGATTGTAAGGGCTCTGGGAACAGGGAAATGCCTACTTTACCAGATTATAACTCACCTTGAGCTACTACTGGAAAGGTGTGAGCTAAAGACTACCACTACTGCTAATAATTATAATAATAATATATTATTATTATTATTATTAAGGAGAAATTAGACCTTACCTGCTAATTGTCTTTCCTTGAATTCTCTCCGGGCCAGTCCAGGAACTGTAGGATAGTCAACCTCCTCCACAAGCTGAGGACTGAAGTCTCAAAGTCTTGCTGAAAGGCCATCTCGCTCCCTCTGGTGTCAGAGACTCAGTCTACTATTGTCAAAGCCATCTGTTCAAAAACTAATTTGCTCTTAACATAAACCTCTACAACCTCAATGTTTTAACTTTAACTAAATAATATAGTATACCATACTCCCCAGGCACGTTGCCTTCTATAAAAATCCCTTTTTTTTAAAAAAAATATATTTTCTTTATCAGATTCCTAACGCGTCTCCCCTGAATCCTCAAGGGAGCCCCATAGCCAGTGCTGCTCCCAAGCTTCTCGGACTAAATCCTATGTCGAAACCTACTTATCTTAAATCGCACCGAACGGGGACGTCAGCTGACCACGACTTCCAGAACGAACTGTTGAGCTGCTCGACCGCTCTGCGACATCGCCAATAATCTGGGTGGGTCCTGGACTGGCCCAAAGAGAACTCAAGGAAAGACAATTAGCAGGTAAGGTCTAATTTCTCCTTCCTCTTCGTCTCTCTGGGCCAGTCCAGGAACTGTAGGGAAGTACCAAAGCAGTACCTACCTTAGGGAGGGTACCGCTAGCCCCGCCACTAAAGATGAGGCCCCTACATTTTGTGTCCCGCTGAGCTTGCACATCCAAACGATAATGCTTTGCAAACGTGTGAAGAGACAACCAAGTAGCCACTCTGCAAATATCTACCGGCGGAACCAACGTAAACTTGGCCCACGAAGTTGCCTGGCTCCGAGTAGAATGAGCTCAGAGACCTTCGGGCGGCAACCTTCCGCTCGCGTGATACGCCGCCGCTATCGCCTGCTTCACTCATGTGCCAATTGAGGCTTTGGAAGCTGCCTCTCCTTTATGTGTTCCTCCAAAAAGGACAAACAACCTGTCTGACCTTCTAAACGACTCCGTCCTCCTGAGATACCGATGGAGCACCCTTCCGAGATCCAACTTACGAAGTGAACTATCCATAAACTGCCTTTCCTGGTTCTGAAAGGTCAGCAACGAAATGGGCTGATTCAAGTGAAAAACCAACACTACCTTTGGCAGGAACGAGGGCACTGGCCACAAGACCACTTTCTTTGCTGAGAACTGAATGTAGGGCTCCCTACAGGATAGCGCCTGTAGATCTGAAATCCTTCTTGCTGAGCACAACGCCACCAAGAAAGCAGTTTTCCAAGAAAGCTCCTTCAGCGCCACTGCCCCCACGGGCTCAAAAGGGGACTGCATCAATGCCTCTAGCACCAGATTCAAATCTCAAGGCGGTACTACCGGTCTCACTGGCGGCCTAATGTTCTTAACTGCTCTTAGGAACCTCAAGATATCGGGATGCAGCGACAAACTGCCTCCATGTACCTTGTCTCTATAGCAAGCCAGGGCCACCAGGTGAACCTTTAGAGTACTGAGGGCCAAACCCTTCTCCAGACCCCCTTGCAAAAATGCCAAGATGTCTGGCACCGTTGCAGCAAATGGCTTAACGTCTCGATTCGCACACTAACTTTCAAAAACGTGCCAAATACGGACATAAGCGAGAGACATGGAACTTCTTTTGGCCTGCAATATAGTAGCTACCACCGCCGCAGAATATCCTCTATGCCTCAGGCACTCCCTTTCAAGAGCCAAGCCATAAGCAAGAAACGATACACCTGGGGCATTAGTATTGGTCCCTGGTATAAAAGGATTGACCCGACTGGGAAGCCTCCAGGGCCGGTCCACCAGACGTCGCACTAGCTCCACATACCAAGGTCTCCTTGGTCAATCTGGAGCAATGAGAATTACCTTTCCGCCATGAGCAGCTATCCTCCGAACGACCCAACCGATCATCGGCCATGGCGGAAACACAGAGAAGCCCGACTGACGGACAAGGTTGAGCCAGCCTGTCTAGGCCCTCCGACATGTGTTCTCTGCACCTGCTGAAGAATCTCGATGCTTTGGCATTGTCCTGCGTGGCCATCAGATCCATGACCGGCTGCCCCCACCGCACCATAATGTCGTGGAAGACTGCCTCGTTCAGCTCCCACTCTCCTGGATCTCACACATGTCGGCTGAGAAAGTCGGCCTGAATGTTGTCTTTCCCTGCGACATGCGCTGCTGAAAAAGCTATCAGACAGCTCTTGGCCCACTGCATCAACTGCTGACTTTCCTCCAGCAACACCGCACTGCCTGTGCCTCCCTGCCGATTGATATAGGACACCGTCACCGCATTGTCGGATAAGACATGCACTGCTTTCCCCTTTACCAGACTTTCGAACTCCTGCAGTGCGAGCCACACCACCCTCACCTCCAGCTGATTGATCGAGCTGCCGTCCAGCTCTGTCGACCAACAGCCCTGCGCTACCTGGGACATACAATGTGCCCCCCCAGCCCGAGAGGCTGGCATCCGTCATCACCAGTACCCAATCCGGCAACTCCAGAGGCATTCCCGCCTGTGGATGACTGGGATCCAACCACCACTGTAGACTGTCACTGACCGCCTCTGAGTACACCAACTTTTGACCCAGAGAATGCTCTTGCGGAGACCATCTGGAGAGCAACGCCCATTGCAGGGGCCGTAAATGCGCCCTGGCCCACGGTACCAGGTCCAATGCCACCGCCATGGAGCCCAGAAGTTGCAGGTATCTCCACGCCGTTGGAGCCTTGATGCATAAATATGCGGACACCTGCCTCAAGATCTTTTGCACTCTCTCTTCTGGCAGAAACACCGCTCCAACACTTGTGTCGAACAAAGCTCCTAGATATACGGAGGCACTGCACTGGAAGCAAATGTCTCTTGGCCTGATTCACCATCCAACCTAGGTGGTCCAGAAACTGCACCACCTGCGCCGTTGCTTCCACCGACTCTGCCACCGATCCTGCCTGAATCAGCCAGTCGTCCAGGTAGGGATGAACTTGAATTCCTTCCTTTCACAACACCGCCGCGACCACCATCATCATCTTCGTGAAGGTGCGTGGCGTCGTAGCTAGCCCAAATGGCAGAGCTCGGAACTGAAAATGCCCCATGGGCACTGCAAAGTGTAAGTATTTTTGATGCTCCGGTCTGATTGGAATGTGCAGATACGCCTCCGTTAGATCTATAGACGAAAGCACCTCACCCGGCTTTACCGACCAAATTACTGATCGCAGAGTCTCCATCCGTAAATGCGGCACCCTCAACCAGCGGTTCACCTGCTTGAGATCTAGTATGGGCCGAAAAGACCCTTCCTTTTTGGGAACATCAAAATAAATTGAGTATCGACCTAACCCGTATTGGTCTCTGGGAACCGGAACCACCGCCTGAAGGCGCAGCAAGCGTTGAAGTGTGTCGTTTATCGCCTTTGTCGGAGAACCACTTGGAGACACCATGAAGGCCTCCATCATTGGCTGAGTGAACTCCAGCACATAACCCTCGCGGATGATCTCCAGCACCCACCGGTCCATAGTTATGGTGGTCCAGACGGAGTGGAAGCCCTGCAAACATCCTCCTATTGGAGCCTTCCCCCAGACCAACCTCTCCTCATTGTGGCTTCTTTGAGGAGTTCTGTTGGGGAACGAAATATCCCCGACCAAACCCCCTAGCCCCTCGAAAGGACTGACTTCGTGCCACAAATCGACCTCTCTGATATGGAGCAAATCGAGATCCTCGGAATCTCCAAAACTCTCTACCTTGACCTCTCTGCACAGTCCCCGGCCTTGGACCCTTTGGATGGTCCTCTGGTAGTCGACCGCCTTTGGAATCTCCCAAATCTTTTACAATCTTTTCCAAAGCTTCCCCAAAGAGCAGCTTGCCTTTATAAGGGAGCTTACTAAGGCGCGCCTTGGCAGATGCATCCGCCGCCCAATTCCTCAGCCAGAGAAATCTCCTAGCAGCAATAACCGATGCCATGGACTGACAAAATCCTTACGAGATCATAAAAGGCATCGGCGAGATATGCCGCAGCCGACTCTAATTTCGATCCCTCTGAAGGCAAAACCTCCTCCCTTTCTGAGGAAGACTCACCCTGGAGCTAACGAATTGAGGCTCTGGACACATATGCCCCACAAATGGAAGCCTGCAGAGACAGAGCACTCGTGTCAAAAGCCTGTTTGAGATGAGACTCTAACTTCCTATCTTGCAGATCCTTAAACGCCGTTCCGCCTTCCACCGGAATCGTAGTCTTTTTAGTCACTGCTGACACTAACACATCCACTTTCGGCATCCACAGCAGCCCTCTCTCCTCCTGCGGGACCAGGTACAAGCAACCTATCGCACGCCCAACCCTCAAAGTCGCTTCTGGGCACTCCCATTCCGATTCCACCATCTGCTTAATTACTCTATGAACCAGAAAGCACTTCTGTTCAGCTTTGAAACCCTGGAGCAAAGGATCTTCTAATGGTTCTTCCTGAACCACTGGTAGTGCAATATTCAGAGCCGCCAAGGAATGGGCAATGAGAGCTCCCAACTCTTCTTTCCGAAATACTCTGAATATATTAGGGTCTTCACCTGGTCCAATCTCACCTTCCTCCAGATCCCCCCAATAATCCATACCCGATTCTGAAAGGCTTTCACCCTCCTCTGCTACCTGAGGGACTGAGGCCTGCTGACCGAAACCATCAGCATCTGGTTCAGTTGCCAAGCCCCTTTTTGAGGATCTCTCTCCTGGGTCCATTGTACTACTATCCTCCCTAGGTGACCCAAACAGGTTGGAAGGAGTGCTTTTGGCCTGAACCTGCTCCAATTTCAAACAATAAGCTTTGTGGGGCAAGAGAATAAAATCCGCTGAAAACAAGGACTGCACGCCCCCCTGTACCTCTGGTAATGGTGTCTGAGGCACAACTGCAGGTTGAACAGGCTTCTTTGATTTGGACTTCCTTTTTACTACTGTATCGTGAAGCACGGGAGAAATGGCTGCCTCTTCTAAAATGGCTGCCGTTCCCACCTTTTCTGTTGTGCTCCAGTGCTTGCTTATTTGATCCAGTATGGCTAAATTATCTTCCATTCTCCCCCCAAACGAACACTCGACACTACTGGCTCTCCTGACACAAAACCAGCAAAACCCCGGGCCCAATAAACCCCAGCGACTCGCACACTCTGCACACGCTGCCAAGCCCGGCAGCATGCGCTTTCACTGAAAACCGTTCCTCGAAAAATAGGAATTACACTTACCTGGTAATTGTGGTTCCTTGAGTGACTCCAGTTTAGTCCTCAACCTCTGGATAGTGAACCTCCTTCTGCAGCTTGGAGACTGGGCATGTCAAACTCATGACATCACTGGATATAGCCTGCTGGTCTCTCCCATCAGCCCCCAGTGAACTATTGACAAAGCAGACTCAAAGGAGCAAAAAATCAGTAATTTTTAACTTAACATTATATTCAAGGGCACGCAGAACATATAACCTATCTACCTACTACTCCCCTTCCAGAAGGAAAGGGACTGCTTCCTGCATGCTCTCCTTTCCGTCGAATGCCTAGCCCTAAACAATCCAGAGCAATATAGCAATATATATAACAATATATAATAATATCATAATATAATAATATAACAATGTAGCGCAAAACAAATGGAAGCATCAAAACGACTGAACACTAGTGAAGGCCTATATCCACTTTTAACCTTGCACTTCCCCCAAACAGAAAGACCATACTAAGACCCCATCCCCGGGCGGGAATTAGGACTAAACTGGAGTCACTCAAGGAACCACAATTGCCAGGTAACTGTAATTCCTATTTCCTTATCGTTCCTCCAGTTTAGTCCTCAACCTCTGGGATGTATCAGAGCAGTAATCATTGGGAGGGACCTTTTTTTTTTTTTGTTGCGGCAAGGTGGCAAAGACTGCTGCCAAGCAACTCTTTTTCCTTAAGCTTGCCCTTTCAATGGCCACCACATAAGTGAAAACCGATGCACCTGAGGCATTCAAAGGGAACTCCGTAGCAACAGAATCTCCAATGTCGGAAACCTCCATGGATTCCCGTCGAGCAACCATATGAGGCAGGCATACCACGGGCACCTCGGCCAGCCCGAGGCCCCCAACCACACGTTTCCCCGAAGCGCTTCAATACGCAGAACCACTCGACCTATGAGTGCCCCCAGTGGAAAGACATAGAGAAGACCGGACGACAGCCGCCGTTGAAACAGTGCGCCGATGAATTCCGACCTCCTTTCGCGTCGTCTGCTGAAGAAGCGACCCGTTTACGCAGAGTGAAATGCCGCCATGAGGTCCATTACTGGTTATCCCCATATAATGCGAACACCTCTGGATGCCATTCCCATTCTCCGGCATCTACTCGGACCCAGCTGAGGAAATCCACTGTCACAATGTCCTTACCCGCAACATGTGCCATCGAAAACACTGGCAGCCAAAGCTCTATCCACACACACAGACCCTCTGTCGCGGCCTCTATGGCCACACTTCCGGTTCTGCCCTGCCGATTGATGTACGCCACCGCCGCAGAGTTGTCAGAAAGTACTCGCACCGCTCGACCTGTCACCGTAGCTTCAAACGCCTGCAACACCCGGTGTATCGCTCGCATTTCCAGTCGGTTGATTGACCACTGGGTCTCCTGTGTATTCCAAGAGCCTTGTGCGAAACGATCTCCGAATGTAGTGGAGTTTAACAAAGTTTTTGGCCAAGCTCCCGAAGGAAAGGTCCATAACCTTTTATTAGAGAGAAGCTGGAAAATTATTAAATTTTTTTTTTTTTTATACCAACTTTCACCAATTCAAGATGTTCTACAAGGCACACAACCCAACAGAGTGTCACATCTGTTGTACATGCAACGGAACCCTTAAAATATGAGCATACATGAATCCACCCTTGCCCTGATACAAGCATTGAGTAGCCTATTCGTCTTTTTTGGAAATCAGCCAGGTCCTTAAGACCTGGATTGGCTACCCTAGGAAACAGGATACAGGACCTGAAAGAGCTTGGTCTGACCCAGTATGGCATTTCTCGTATCCTTATGAACGGAACCTCCCCAAGGTCTCTGCCTTGGAAGTAACCGGCTGCGCCTGGCCCTATGGCTAGCTCACAAGGAGCAGTGCAGCCTAGTGGTTGAGGCAAGTTGCCAGAGGACCAACGGTTTGAATTCCAATCGAGACCACCAACCTTGGGCCATAAAAACTGGGGTTTCTGGTCCCACCGGTGGTCCTTCTAGCCTTCGTTAAGCGACTTAACCCTCTGCCTCAGGTACCAAAACATAAATTATGAGCGCTTCAGGGACCACGGAAATAGAAATACCGTAATCGACTGTATGCCACCCTTACCTGTAGGCAATCAGTATACTCAAATAACTGACTGGGAATATGTGACCGTAGCAAACACTGGCAGTGGAGAGACAGAGCTGGTGCTGGTTCCTGGTCTTCCTTTCTCGCTCTCCCAGTACTTCTGCTAGCATTGATAAAAGGCTGAAAATAGATTATCCAGTGGGCCGGGGACCTTGCGTCCTGGACATCAGAGAGAAAGAGGGGCTAGGATCTGAGAGCAAAGCCCAAAGAGAAAGGGAAACTGGTGACTGTGACACTGTAGCTCCTCCGGATGGCTCACTCCACAGCAGATCCCACGACTGCATCTCCAACCCCATTTAACACCATGAGGACCTCAAGCACTTTATTACAATCGACATCCCCCCATTACTGGAGAAATTACCTTAGCCTGATAATACAGTCTGAGAAAAAAAATGCAGTCTCACTCTGCAAAGAGTTCACCCAAAAATCATGCCTAAGCAATTGTGAGCACATACAAAATGCACATCTACATATACGAGTGACCCAGCACCTGTCAACCAAACACAGTGCAGCGAGCACGCTTGAACATAGGCTGAATGCATGGAGCATACACAGAGTATTGACTTCCGCTATGAAACCTTCCAGTGCCCTGGACCACTAAGCCCCAGACTGTGCTACCTAGACGTTCTTCTCTTCACCCTCAGCACGGGCCCTTTAAGAAGATGGCACAGACGGTTTAGTGCCCCTGCTAAGTGCTTAAAGCCCTGCTCTGACAGCACAGGCTCTAGAAATAGATGAGAATTTCCTGGGAAGGGCATGCTAAGTGGAGCTATGAAACACACAGGCACCCCTCCACCCCCCGGCCTTCCTGCAGTCAGAGAAATAGCAGTGGGATACACCGACAACCTTGAAAGTGGCGGTCTTAGAGGTTGCTGCCTGTGTGAACCTGATGAGGAATACAATTTCGTATTTTACAAAACCCCCCAGGGATGGGGGCACTGAATACTATATGTGATTCATCAGCAGCATTGCCATCCGGTGGCCTTTAGGGCACCAGAGCCCGACAAATGATACAGAAGTTAAGAGCTTTAAATCTTGGTCATATAATCTTGATTTGCAGAACATTACAGTTGCTTGTTTAGTCACTAACCCCTGAGTGCCCATGAGGTGGCCCTGTGGTTATTTCTTCCCTGACTTGCAGAGATCAATCTGATGATGGCTACATACACACGGTCACAGAAAGGTATTGTACCAGCTGCCCTCTGGTGACCATAGACCGTAGCACAGGCACTTCTTGGTTGACAGTTTAACTATTACTATTATTATATATTTTTTTAATATCCTAAGGTTTCCTAAACCTGTCCCTGTGAAACCACAGGCGTTTGGGCAACTTTCACTATAGAATACATTTGCAGACTGTGAATACAAAAAAGAGCTACTGTCTCAAGCACACTTCCACAACCAACAAAAAAAGCACTGTGCCAAAAACACCAGAAGAACAAGTCCAAAACATAGCACAAGGAAGGCTTTGGCTTAAAAGCTTTTTATTTTGCACTCAATTAAGACTGCGCCGTTGGCACGCAGTCTTAACTGAGTGCAAAATAAAAAGCTTTTAAGCCAAAACCTTCCTTGTGCTACATTTTGGACTTGTTCTTCAAGCACACTTCCAGCCTGTCCCTCCTTCCACCTACAAGTTAGGGCTCTGCTCTTGAAGAACTTAAAAGATGGCAATTTGCCTAATATTCCGGGACTTAACAGATGCTCCTCAGAGACATGATTAGGAGGGAGAGAACATGCGGCATCAGAGATCAATGCCAAAACTGCTGTCCTATAAAACTAAGAATAAACTTAAAAAATAAAGAGGACTGACAACAGCCCCCTTAAGGCTGAGGAACCCCCCGAGCCTCAAAAAAACCTACAAAAGAAAAGAAACACTAGACCTAAAAATCTAGCTATTCTGCCTGTCGTCTTCCTCACACAGGCAGCTCGCTGCAACTCCCACCACATGGTCCAAATACCTAGAGAGAAAATGGCCATCCCTTTGCCTACGAATTTTGGCACCAAGAACAGCTGCTGCAAAAAGGAGGCCTCAGCAGACCAACAGAGCCCGAAGGCCTTACCTGCAGGGCCGAAAGCCACGCAGCCTGCTCCTACCGCCTTGAATTCATCCGATCCTCAAGACGCCCTGCTGCGCCCGGCAGCCGTGGCGAGGACCGCTCAGCCGGTTCCACAGAGTAAAATTAAAATCCCGCAGCAACGGAGAGGCTCCGTCTTACACAGCTTCAGTGTGGCTGTACGGGTCCTGAAGCTCTCTCCTGTATTGTCAAGGGAGAGAGATCTGCACCGCCGAATGCCTGCAATGCAATGTGTGCCTTCAAGTCAGTCCTGACTCCTGGCGACCCAGAAGCTCCTGGGTTTTCTTGGCAGTGTCACCGGAAGTAGATTGCCAGGCCTTTTTTCCGAATGCCTGCAGCAAGTGAAAATAACTGACAAGGAGGGAAGGTGAGAGCTGCTACTAATTTAAAGAGCCAGGCTCAAATTTAAAATTACTGTAAATTATATGGAAATTTGCTTCTAACAACTAAAGGGAACTAATCCCCGATTGCCAATTAACCAAAGGTAACTGAATTAAAAGTAAAATTAAAGGTAAAAATCAAAAGTAAAATCAGAATAGAATTTGTCACACTAAATGCTCCTTATCTGTTCCCCCAAGTGAGCCCAGAAGCTAGGCTCACTATGTCCTCCTGCTGCATGGAGACTGGACAAACTGGGGGCTGATGGGAGAGACCAGCAGGCTATATCCAGTGATGTCATGAGTTTGACATGCCCAGTCTCCAAGCTGCAGGAGGAGGTTCACTACCCAGAGGTTGAGGACTAAACTGGAGGAACGATAAGGAATCTTCCTTGTATTTTTTTTTTCTTGACCGCGGCCCTCTGGCACCAAAACTCCAACCTGCCCTACCGTTAGCTCTCCCTTCACAATCAGCAACATACCTGCTGCCTTCTGAACAAAACACCACAAACTCTCTGCTCTGCTGCCAGCAGGAGTGTAAGTCTGGGCTCCGGAGGTAGAAAGTTGGACTCTGGGGCTCCCAGATTCACTCTCAGTGCTCCGAAACGGATGCGGACCCCGAGGCAGCCTCTGCCCCTGCTGCTTCTACAGCGATCCGCTTGCAGCTGACCACCGTCCTTTCTTCTTTTTTTTTTTGAACTTTCTCAATCTTAAACAATTTTCCTCCCCTGGCTATAAAACCTGCTAGGGTCGCTCAGGGAATCTTTCCTTTTTTTTTCACAATCCTCTTCCTTTCATCTTCGTCTGACCGGGAGCCTGTCAGCCACACGTCCTATCCAGCTGCTGAGGACTGAAAGACTGAGTCTCTGACACCAGGGGGAGCGAGATGGCCTGTCAGCAAGACTTTGCGACTTCAGTCCTCAGCTGCTGGAGGAGGTTGACTACCCTACAGTTCCTGGACTGGCCCAGAGAGACGAAGAGGAATAATAATTTGCCAGAAAACATAATCAGGAGCATGGGTAGAGTTCACAATTATGTGTGTTGATTATGATATACCTTAATTCATGCACAAGTGTCTGCATTTAAAGTACGATTTCTACTTCTTACGCTAATATTTTATAAAGACATATAAGCACCTTTGTGTTTTTATAAAATAGCACCTAAGTTATCATCTATTTGTCCTCTTCAACTAGGTGCCTTCTAAATATGGGGTGGAGAGACCAGGGTTCAAATCCCACTGATTCTCCTTGTGGCCTTGGGCAAGTCACTTAACCCTCTCAATGCCTCAGGTGTAACCTTAGATTGCAAGCCCTCTCGGGATAGGGATATACCTACTGTACCTGACTAACTCGCCTTGATCTCCTTCTAGAAAGGTGTGAGCTAAATACCACTAAAAAATATAGTAGATTCAAAAGTTTCTCCAGGGTTTACTCCTAGGCCCAAAACTTTGTTTGGGCAGAAAGGAAAGTGGCCAGAGTATAAGCTGAGTGCATTTCTTCCCTGATAAGTACATACTTCCCACTCATAAAGACCTTTCACTTCATACCTCATCCAGCTGCAGTCCTCATTCCTCGTCCGCCATCTCAGCCCTCTCGTTTCTTCCTCAGACCCTCAATCACCTAACTTTCCTTCTCCTTTTCTTATCCTAGCTCTCTCAGGGGCCAATGCAACAAAATGTGCTACTGTTAGTGCAGTGTTGTGCACAATTTTCTGCAGTTGTGTAAGTGCAGAATATAGAAAGGGATCTATCATGAGCATAATCAATGCACCATTGCCTGCACTAATGGCAGAGCACAGCACATTCAAATCTATTAAAATGGATGCTAATGAAGCAATTAGTTATATGGCATAGATGCAGAGAAATGCACAGAGCAGAAGGCTGAGCTCAATGCCAGGATCTTAACACCAGGTATAAGGAGATGCTAAGGATTAGTTCATAGGTCTACGACGGCTGCTGGTGAGAAATTTAAGCCTGTTTCTTCAGTGCACAGCTCCCGCCACAATTTTTCTGGCTTTGGTGAAGAGAGAGTTGAAAAAAATGACAGAAGAAGTGTGCTGGAATGCTAGGCCACACAAGAGCAATATTATTCTGCACAGGAAATTTTACTAAGAATAATTTTGATATTATTCTCAGCAGTATTTCTCAGCAGAATAATATTGCTCTTATGCACTGAAAAGCATACTTCCTCTCTGAGGGGCAATTTTACCATCAGATTTTTGGAATAGCCATGGGGGCGACTGTAGTCCCTTCAGTTGCCACGCTTTATATGGCTCATTTTGAGGAGACTCTCCTCTATTCTTCCCCGCGCTTTGCCTCGGTGCAGTTCTGGAGGAGATTTTTAGATGACGTTTTTTTCCTGTGGTTTGATACGTTGCCCCATTTACATTTGTTTGTAACTTGTGTCGCCCCCTCCTGGCCAGGTAGATGACTGGCAGCAGGTGAGGTCGCCTTTTAGCCTTAAGACAAGACTCCCTGTAATGGCTGCCAGAAGGGCTGATGGGAATCGTAGTTTATCCTAAGGCAAAGGAGTTGTGATCCGAGGGTTTAGGCACAAGACAGAGAATATTTCTTTTAATGTAATCAGGGTTTCTTCATACACAGGAGGCGTGAGGCATAAAGTATGGAAAGGATTTTTAATCCACGGTACTGCTTCAAAACAACAGGAACAAATTATGCTTTGCAATATAACTTCCAACAGAAATAGGCATCACTTTGCTTGAGAAATCAAATTGGCACTTTCAGAACTTTAAACAGATAAATGCTTTCTTCTTAGACAGGAACAACTTCTTGTTGTCAAAAACAAAACTTTTAAATGTTCCTTAAACATGTAACTTAGCTTTTCACTTTGTCAGCACAGTCAGCTGTTTCTGGCAGTTTGTGACGTCTTCACAAATTAACGTGCTTCCTGAGCATGGCACAGCTATAATGGCTTTTCTAGGATTCTTCACCGTCAGAGTTAAAACACATAGTACACTGACAATCCATAATGCTATTATCCACATTCGTTGTGTCCATTTCTTCTTCTCTATCACCCTCCCTTATGGCATAAGGTATCTGCACAGAGAGCTGAGTATTTTCCTTCTTTATTAAATCACTTAGCCTTCTCAGTAAAGTCTGCTTCTGCAGCAACTCGTCTGTTAGCTGAGCTACGTGCTGATTAGACCAGCTGTCTCTCTTTTCCCTGGGACTCTGGCTATGCTTAAACTTAGGTTTCTCTCCTATGGGTAATTCTCTGGGGCTTTTCCTCTGTAGGCATTGAGAAGGACAGACTTGCCTTGGTTCTGAGGTATTTAGGGATTCCCTCCGTCCTGCAAACCAGTCATGCTTTTCTTCAAGTGCAGACCTTCCGTTTGCTGACACCAGCCTCTCAATCCCAGCTGTGTCTGGCAATCTCTCATCAATCTCCTCTTCACAGCAAATGGTATTTCTCACACTCTGTCTCTCAGGCTCTGCAAACACTCTCTTACTTGCTCTGCCTCCTGGACTCCGTGTTGGCCCCTCTTCTGAACTCTTTGAACCTCGTGAACTCCGTGGACTACGGATTAGGCTCTCCTCTGAACTTCGTGAACTCCCTGAACCTCGTGAACCTACTTCTGTTCTGTGAATCAGCTTTTTAAACTTTCCTTCCCTTTGAGGCACACCCTGCTCCCAGCACATGTGACTAGGGACAAGCTTCTCTCTGACGTGCTGTTGTGGGCGGGGCTTAGGGATGACTAGCTTCTGAGTCACAGACTCCTGGTTACTGGGGAAACCTTTGATACAACCTGAATTAAAGTGACAGGACCCTTTTTCCTGTGCATTTCTATAATCAGCCGTGGTTTCCTCACCACACTTGGCTAAATACTCTGAAATCAAACCTTCGATTTACAGCACATTTTGATTTTGAAAAAATTGAATTCCTTGATATGCTGATTATTAAAGATCAGGGTATGTTTCGCACCACACTGTATCGCAAAAGTGTCCAACGCAATAGCTTGTTGATGTATCATAGCTGCCATCCTGGCCCCATGCGGAGAAATTTGCCCTATGGACAATTCCTTCGGCTCCGGAGGATTTGTTCTACATTAGCAGATTTTAAGTATCATGCGTCTGATCTAAGCATTAGATTAGCTCAACAGGGATACCCTCAAAAGGTGATTAGAACAGCTTATCGCCAGGCTCTTTATACTCATCGTGAGTGGCTGTTGGATGAGTCGTATCGACTACAAAGTTCCACTTCAGACGAGGTCGATCATGTTGTGGATGTGTTACCTTACACCACCTTGAGTTCTTCGATTGTGGCTATACTTCGCAAGCATTGGTCCATTTTAGGATTACACCAATGTTTTCAGAAGCCACTTCGGATTGCCTTTTCCAGGGGACCAAATTTACAGGACAAGTTGATGCGTACTGCCACTTTGATTGATCGCCCCCCACTTCCTGAGTTTAGTGAGCGGGGTCATTCTGTCTGCTCTAATTGCACATTTTGTGCATCTTCACTTACAGGTGTGGATTGGGTCCATCCGAACACTGGTCAAGTGATCACTAGACGGTGGGCGACTACTTGCGATTCAACTTTTGTTGTTTATGTGTTGCAATGTGCTTGTCCTCTGATTTACAATGGCAGAACGTCGAGGAAAATGAAAATTAGACTCAGTGAACATGCGTCGAGGTTGCGACAACAAGTGCTATCGGCACCGATTGTGGAGCATTGTATTGCTCAACATCAGTAGTTTGGAGTAGATGTTTTTTTGGACTGTGTTAGATCACGTTCCATCCAATCCCCGGGGTGGTAATCGATTAGCCTTGCTGCAATGCCGTGAGCAACAATTGATTTTTGATCTGGCTGCGGTCCATCCGATGGGCTTGAATAAGAAAATGGATTGGCCAAGCTTACTATGACGTCACCTATGACACCAAGGGATTCCCCGATGTTCAGTGGGGTCTCCCATTTGGTGATTGGTGCTCCTGATTGATTGACGACTATCTTCGCCAATGTGTGTGATTCACCCTCTATATCTGGTGTTAGCTGTCTTTTGAGATGTAAGCGGGATTTCTGCGCGTTTATGAACACTTGACACAGGGCTTGGTGGCCCGAAACGTGCGCGTCGTGTGGATAAGCTGCTTTTGACCGCTATTACAATGAGGAACATATAAGGACTTTACTAGGCAAATGATCTTGATGGATATTACAACACTTCACTGGGATACTACTTGGATAAGTATCATATTTATTTGGTTTGATTAAAAAGGAACTGGCTGTCTGGAGCGGCTGTGTTGTTCTTTCAGTCACCTCCAGCCTGCTTCAACAAAAAAAAGATATCTTAGATAGGGGTAAAATTTTGATTTGGGTTTGATTCTATTTTGTGATTGTCTGTTGTTACCGAACCAGGGGATTCTTTTTACTTCTGCTGAAAAGCATTACAGCACATGCAGCTCTAGGTAGGCCCCTTTTCTTTTCAACTCTGAATTGAATACTGCTAGTGATAAAAATGACAAGGCTAAACACCTTTTTTAAAAAAAACTCTTCACACTAAACTATGCCTATTCCTAATTGTCCCTTCAGTGAGTCCCACTGAATCACACCCTCCAGCTGCTTGGAGACTGAGATACTGGAGGCAGGAGGGAAGTGCCAGCTGCTTATCCAAGGTGATGTCATCAAAAGTGTGACATGTTCAATCTCCAAGCTGCTGGAGGGGTGAGACAACCTAGAGGTACCGGAACTTAACTGGAGGGACAATAAGGAAACCTGTGTTAGGAAGTACTGTGCTAGAGCTTTAGCACAGGGTTTCTGCATCAAGCCCTCCTCTTATTTTCCCCTTAACCCTCTCAGTTTCCTCTGTCTCCCCAGCATGCTCTCCAGTCCCTCAACCCAGCTGCTGCTCCTAGACACCTCTGTGGCTGGAGATGCATCTTCTTCCATTCCAGGGCCTTAATCAGGACCAAAGACACTTGTACATCCACACCTCAATTAGTGTGCTCCCACTGCTGCAGATGGATTTGCCACTGCATTTACAGCAGTAGAGGGATGGTATTACCCATGGCTGGCACTGCTACACTGCCGATAATTCTCAGTTACAACAAGGGTGTTCCCCATAGCTGGCTCCAATGGCTGCTTCCTTTTCTCAGCTGGGCTGCAGTTCTTTGGCCTCCTTCCACCCACTTACCAGCAGTCAAAATCAACTCACTGTTGGCAAACAAACAATCAAACCTGCTTAGGGTACTCATTTACTTCACTATATTTATATTCTGTTTTAGGAATACAGGGCAACTCTCACTGGCAACAGTTCTCTTATCTA
Source organism: Ichthyophis bannanicus (assembly GCA_033557465.1). Taxonomy (NCBI): domain Eukaryota; kingdom Metazoa; phylum Chordata; class Amphibia; order Gymnophiona; family Ichthyophiidae; genus Ichthyophis; species Ichthyophis bannanicus. Next base: position 411,596,483 of record CM066038.1, on the reverse strand, counting down.
AAGTGAAGTAAAGTAACTGCTATGCTAACTAAAAATATATTAATTACTAAAAACATTCAGTTTTCATATTTTTTTAATTTCTCATTAAACATTAAATCGCCAAGTACAGTAAAAACTTGCAAAGAAAGCTTAGTTACTCAACTGTAACAAGTGATCTCCAGGATCATCAAGAATTTAGTCTTCACATATGGGTAACATAGATACCTATGGAGCCCGTGAGGGAACTTTGCCCAGCGTCCAATAAGAAAGCTTTTGGGAGCATACCACTGCGCCTACGTAGCTGCCTTCCCAACTCTTCCTCCTCAGTTGAGTTTGTAGCTGAGAGAAAAAAGGAAAGTAAGAAGAAAACCTACAACTCCTAGGGGAGGAGGGTGGGTGGTGAAGACTAAATTCCTGCTGCTCCCGGAGATCACCTGTTACAGGCGAGTAACTAAGTTATCTCCAGGAGCAAGCAGGAATGTAGTCTTCACATATGGGACTCCCTAGCTCCCAGATGCCAGAGAAGTGACCTCAGAACCAGTGGAGGTTTGCCTCAGGATAGGCTTTAAGAAATCATAAATCCTTCATTGATGTCTGGTACTGTTAAGGTCCAGAACAGAGGGTAGGAGTTGCCCTTAAGTCTGAAAGAGGTGCTGGAGATTGGCTTGACCAAACATGGCATCCTGGCAGGAGTCCTTGTCTAAACAGTAATGAGCAGAAAAAGGTATGGACAGAAGACCAAGTTGCTGTCTTGCAGATTTTGTCAATGGCCACAGAGCATAGATTTGCCATTGAGGTAGCCATGGCATGAACATTATGAGCAGTGACATGACCTTCTAACGAGAGTCTTGCTTTATCATAAGCAAATGAGATGCAATCTGCTATCCATACGGAGAGGGTACGTTTAGATACTGGAAGACCCAGGTGACTAGGGTCAAAGGATATGAACAACTGTGAGGCTTTATAGTGATCGAGTCCTCTGGAGATAAAAAGCCAAGGCACATTTGCAGTCAAGGGTATGCAGGGTTGCCTCTGCCCTAGATGCATGTGGTCTGGGAAAGAATACAGGAAGGAAAACTGACTGATTCAAATGGAGACACCAATTTTGCCATGAAACGCGAGCGAGTCCTAAGGACTACCTTGTCATGGTGGAACCGGGTGTAAGATGGGTCTGCCACCAAAGCCTGAAGCTCACTAATGCATCTAGCTGAAGTGAGAGCAATGAGGACAATGACCTTCCATGAAAGAAACTTAAGAGGGGTCATAGCCAAGGGTTCAAAGGGCAGATACAGAAGCTGCACTAGAACGACATTAAGATCCCAAGCCACCGGGGTGGTTTGATGGGAGGCTTCATCAGCAAGAGAACTCTCATAAAGTGGACTACAAGCAGTTGTAAGGAGATGGGTTGTCCATCTAAGAGATGATGAGAGGCGGCAATGTCACTAAGGTGAACTCTCATGGTCTTGAGACCAGTTGAGGAGAGGTGAAGGAGGTATTGGAGAAGTGCCTCCATGGGAGCAGAGAAGAGATTGAGATCCTTCTGAGAACACCAGGAAGAGAATCTATGCCACTTGAAAGCATACGAGCATTTGGTAGATGGCTTTCTGGAAGCTAAGAGGATCTCCTTTACCTCCTGTGGAAGGTTAAGGTCCTGTAATGCTATGCCCTCAGCAGCCAAGCTTCAAGAGAGACTGTGGATTGAGATGGAGCAGTGTCCCGTCTTCCTGGGAGAGGAGATCGGGTGCAGATCCCAGTCGTAGAGACTGAGTCTGCATCAGACACAGCAGCAGAGGGAACCACGGCTAACGTGGCAAGTGCGGGGCTATGAGAATCATGTAGCCCCTGTCAGCTCGAAGAACGTCTTGGGAATGAGGGGAATAGGAGGGAAAGCATAAAAGGATCCCCTACCCCAGTGGAGGTGAAAGGCATCTACCTTCTGGTTGCTGGACATGGGAGTCCTGATGCAAATGCATTCTGTGGAGTGGCAAACAGATCTATGTCTGGAGTTCCCCAGGTCTGAAAGATGTAGGACGTTGTCTGAGGTCCAGGATAGGCCTGTACCCTCCGCTCTTCTTTGGTATAAGAAAGTATGGCGAGTAGAATCTTTTCCCTGCTGCGGTAGGGGGACCTCTTCTGTGGCATCCTGTGACAGAAGAGAGGACACCTCCTGTTGTAGGGCAGTGAGAGGGTGCTGCGTATGATACTCCCCTACTAGAGTGGAGGGGGGCAGAGTTTGAAGATGAAGTCTGTATCCCTCCCTCATTATGGTTAGTATCCACTGCTCTGAGGTGATGAGATGCCATCTATGGGCATAATGACAGAGTCTGCCTGCTTTGTGGAAAGGGGGGGTGGATCCTCCAGAGGCAGTGCGGCTATGTTCTCTAGAAAAAAAGTCAAAAACCAGGAGCAGACTGTGGCTGCAGAGCTATTCGAGTCTTAGGTATCTTTGGCTTCTTCTGCTGCTTCTTTTGAGGACCCCAAGCCTGGTACTGAGAAGAAAAAGAGGATAAGAAGAGTAGAACTTCTTTTTCTTATTAAAGAAGGTCTTTTTTGTAGATTACTTATTCCTAGCAGGGTTGGCTGTAGTCCTAGATAGTCTATTAAGAGTGGTATTCTCAGACTTCAGCTGAGAAACCTTATCCTGCCAGTCCTTGCCAAAAAAAGGTTTTCGCCTGTGCAGGGTATTTTGCCCAGTTTATCTTGGACCCACTGTTCGAGATCTGAGTCTTGCAGCCATGCAATTCTGCATGCACCAATGCATATTGCCGTGGCTCTGCTGGTGCACTCAAATGCATCGAAAGCTGCTCTATTGACAAACTTCAAGGCATTCTACCTAGGCGTAACCATGGACAAAGAACTTAACCTTCAGTCTCACATCAGCAGAACCACCAAAAATGCATACCACAGGATGAGACTAGTACGATGCCTCAAGCCCCTCCTCGCTCAGGAACACTTCCGCACAGTTTATCAGGCACTAATAACCCCAATCCTAGACTTCTGCAACCCAATCTATCTAGGCCTAACGAAACAGACACTAAGACCATTGCAACTGGCACAAAACACGGCAGCACGCATAATAGCCGGAACCACAAGACAAGAACACATTACACCCACCCTAAAAGAGCTCCATTGGCTGCCTATCAGCGCCCACATTAGATACAAGACAATCATAAACATTTTTAAAATCAAACAGTCATCAGCCTTCAGCCTACACCCACTCATACAACCCGACAACAGCACAAGACCAAGGAGAAGAGGCACATCCAACCGTGTCAACACACCTAAAGACAACAGGGTATGCAAGGACACCGAAAAACGAGCCTTATCAAAGGCGGCACCAACAATCTGGAATGCCCTCCCCGACGAACTGCGTTCAACAACAGACCTTAAGGATTTCAGGAAACTACTGAAGATGACCCTCTTCATAGAACATTATGGTGACATTACATAAACCATGCAACAGACACCTCAATACCCCCCCACACGTCACTATAATAGTAATTAAGCAAGGACCTGATATACATATCATTGTAAATAGCGCACACTGTAAATAGCACACCAAGAATCAACGTCCAGACACACTCACACGCATACACTGCACAATGCATGTGCACACTAGACACTGTATCTTATTGAGTGTTTGCTGTTCAGACCACCTTGATTGTAGGATAAGGCGGTATAGAAATCCATTTAAATAAATAAATTCTGGGCATGTTTGACAAGAGTAAGGTGGTCATTTCTCTTATCATCTGGAAGAAGAGGGGAAATGGTCTCAAGATTCCTAGTAACCTCCTTGAGGAACATATCCATATAGAGTATGTAAGAGATTATCCTGGCCAATAGCATGGAAGCCTGGCCAATAGCATGCATCCAGGATTCTCGATTCTCTACTCAGGGGGTTAGAAGAATGTGTTTTAGAACTCTTAATGCGACGCATCACCAATTCCACTACCATTGAATGGTGGGGAAGTTGAGTCTTCTGGAAGCCAGGACATTCCAGTACTCGGTACATGGTATCTAGGCATCTAGTATGGGATAAGATTGTGAGGGGAGTCTGCCACATCTGGGAGCATGAGATCATGGAGAATGGGGTGCACCGGAAGGGTGGCTGCCTCCTCAGGAGCTGTTGGATCTTCAATTCCTCTGCTTTGGGCTCTTTTTCGGATGGTACTATTATGGAGAGACCCCTAGCCAGGTCTTGAATAAACTTCTGGAAAGACATGTTCTTGGGAGGGGACATGCGCCATTCCAGTAGGAGAAAAGGGCTCCGAAGGCAGGCCCTGCAGTTTTCGGGAATTGAGTGATTTGTCATCAGAAGCCTCAGACTCAGAGGACTCGAAGTATTGGCGCGAACAGTGTTCCTGCTCTGCCAGGTGCAGATACTGGTTCATGTCGGCATCGGGCTAAGGAATCTGCTTGGGTAGGGCCTTGGTATTCGAGATGGACTCAAGGGTAGGCACGGGCGGAAGGGAAGCCAGTGGCATGTATCCTGTAACAGTATACATCGGTGCCATTAACAGTGCCTGTTTCAGCAGTACTGTCAGTATCAGCTTGATCGGAAACGAAGCTGCCAATAGAATTGCCAAGCTCCACGCCTGCTGTAGAAGCGGTCGGCCTTTGCCTTTTCTGCCATCACCATGAGGTCTAGCATCAGCGTACCCCAGCGCCGTGTCAACTGCTGGAAGACTGTGTCCACTAGGACCCACTCCCCGGGGTCCAACCGATGTCTGATGAGAAAGTCGGCCTTCAGATTCTCCTTTCCAGCCACATGTGCTGTTGACAGCTGAGCAAGATTGGCCTCCACCCATCAAAGAAGCGGGGCAATCTCCTCCGCCAGTATTGAGCTGCCTGTTCCCCCCTGCAGGTTAATGTAGGCGACCATGGTTGCATTGTCTGACAGCACTCTGACCACCCGATGCTGCAACAGGAGTTGAAACTCAAAGAGAGCCAGCCGTACCCCCCCTCATTTTCAGAAAGTTGATGGACCATTTTGTCTGGTCCACTGACCAGATGCCCTGCACAATGCTTTTCAGATAGTGCGCCCCCCCCCCCCACCGGAGATACTGTGACCCCTTTCATCAGATTGGTCCAATCTAACCACCACATGAGACTGCCTCTGACCTCCAAGGGACAGAGAAGCTGGTATGCCAGCGCATGCCGCTACGGAGACCAACGGGAGAGCAGAGCTCTCTGCAGCTGATGCAAGTGGAACCGCGCCCAGGGCACCAAGTCCAATGTCGAAGCCATTGACCCCAGGACCTACAGGTAAAACCATGTCATCTGGGATCTGAGCTAGAACTGCCGCATCTGGTTCTGCAGCTTCTTGAGTCGTTCTTCGGGCAAGAAAACCATCCCCTGCAGGGTGTCGAAATGCGCCTCAAGATAGAGGAGTGTTTGTGAAGGAGTGAGATGGCTTTTTGCTGCATTTACCAACTACCCCAGGCGATCCAAGAGTTGAAGGAGCCTCTGGGTCGCTTCCTTGCTTTTGGCGAAGGACTTCGCTCAAATCAACTAGTCGTCTAGGTATGGGTGCACCAACGTGCCTGCGGAGATGCACTGCGACTACCACCATGATCTTCGTAAAGTCCGAGGAGCCGTAGCGAGCTCAAATGGAAGCACCCAAAACTGAAAATGTCCCATGGGAACAGCGAAACGCAGATACCGCTGATGGTCTGCTCGAATAGGAACATGCAAGTAGGCCTCCATGAGGTCGAGGGAGGTGAGAAACTCCTCCTGCCACAAAGTCACTATGACTAACCACAGAGTTTCCATTCGAAAATGTGGCACGCACAACGCCCAATTGACATGCTTGAGATCGAGAATCAAGGAACCCTCCTTTTTGGGAATATCTATGAATATGAGTATGAACATCTTGTTTTTGTTTTCCAGACCCTTGATGAGGTTGTCTAGAAGCGCTATGAGCAGGGTTTCTACTCCATGGTGCTGCCGGAAACCGTATTGATGATCATCAAGGATTTTGTTCTCGTTTAGGTGGTCCTGCAGTTGCTGTTGGGTTACTTTCTCGATAATGTATCAGCCAGGATTATTATGAACAAGAACCTGGTAGATCACATCACACCAGTCCTGATTGAACTTCACTGGCTCCCCATCACTGCACGAATAAAATACAAAATACTAGTAACAACATTTAAAATTATCCACAAAGTATCCCCTTCTTTCCTCTCTAACCTTATCACCACACAACCCCTCAACAGAAGCAGACGGACCACTAACCTTAACACCCTCTGCGTACCAAGTAGCATAAGAGCAGTCAAAGAACGGACGAGCAACAGAGCCTACACGTATTCAGCACCCATGCTCTGGAACCAGCTGCCTCATGAAATACGTCTGATCAAAGACCTAAAGGACTTCAGGAAAAAGCTTAAGACCCACCTGTTCCAGTCTCATTACGGCATCACCTAGGCAGATTCAACTCATATCATATCCCATCGTGCCTACCTTTCCTCTGATCAATGAATAACAGCCTTCCATCCTGGTTATAGAATACTATATTTTTGGAAAAATACTTCATGCAGCTATGGATCTTTAAAATGTATATATGTATATATTCTAACCCCCTTGCTCATCTACAAATCTAATATACTCCCCTCTGATCAAATGTATAACTGTACCATATTTGGATTGATGTGTGCTCCTCCCTGTAATCAGATTGTATACTTAAACTGTTCTGTACATCCACCCTTGTTTCACAAGTGGACCGCTGCTGATCGCTGGAAGTAGCGGTATACAAATTTATGACAAATAAATAATAAATAAATAAACCATGAAGTAAATGGAGTAACTATCCTGACCACACTAGTCTTCAGGCACTGCCGTTACTGCGCGTAGCAGAATCAACCGTTATAGCATTTACAAGACTGCTCTTGCCTTTAGCGTCACGCTGTACGGCGAGAGAAGGAAGGCATCTCTCAGTGTAACTGCAAACTCTAGCGCGTAACCTTCGCGAATCACTTCAGCACCCATCGGTCGGAGGTTAGCTGGACACAGGCCGGGTAAAAATGCTGTAGGCAGCCGCCAATCGGCACTAGCCCTGCCTGAGCCCCCTTCATCTTATTGTGACTTCTTTGAGCCCGCACTGGGACCAGTGAACGAGCCCCTACCATAGCCTCTCCCTCTTCAAAAGGAGTCCCCCCTACTCGGGAGGGGGAATTTCTGGGGGAGGCAAACCAGGTCACCCAAAATTTAATGAAATCTCTGGAGCGCTGGCTCCCAAGGCCTTACTGCCGACAAAACAGCCTCGGTCTCCCGGGGCAGAACCAGTCACCACAGTGCTGCTCTTCCAAATAACCAAAACCCATTTGATACAGGAAAGCTTTCTAGTAGCAAATCCTGTTAATTCAGCTTCCAAATTCTATTTATTTTTTTTTTAAGAACCCCTAGCCCAGGCTACTAGGGTTCTGTCCCATCTGCTGGAGACTGAGTATACTGGCTTGGTGGGAGGAGTACTGCCTCCTTTTGTAGTGACATCACCAAAAGCTAGTCTGCTCAGCCTCCATCTGCTGGAAGAGGGACACAACCCAGGAGTCTGGACTGGACTGTAGGGAAGACATGGAAAGAGCTGCCAAGTTCCGCTCAATGGCCAGGATACGGTGGTCTATAGAGCCCGCCGATGCTTGGGTATCAGTAACAGGAGCTTGCGCCACCGTCCCAGAGCAAGGCACCAGGAGCTCTCCTGAGATCGAAGCCTCGGGAGCATCCTGGAGCTCCTCAATGGCTTTGGAGGACAAGTCCTCCCGCTGAGGCTGTATGGCTGACTGATCTACCTCCAGGGCAACACCCGAAGCATCTCGATGCTTAGAATGAGATCTACCTCTGGAGGGGTGATCAGTCTTCGATGAAGACTTGTGCTTAGATACCCGAGATCCATGAGAGGAAGATGATGCGCTCGATGACGTCAATACCGCATCTGAGGCAAAGAGAGTTCCAAACTTCGAAGCCCAGTTCTGCAGGCCTCTCTTTGTCATCTTTTTACAAACAGGACATTCTAATGGCTGGTGATCAGGCCTGAGGCATTTTAGACACCAGTCATGAGTGTCAGTAGCTGAAATGGTACTGCCACATTTAGAACATTTCTTGAAACCACTAGTTGGTTTCTCTCTCGTATCGGTGTATCGTAATCTTAAGGCCTAAAATGGCATCGATGCACCCGAGAAAAAAAAAGTTTCTCTTTTTTTTTTTGAAAAGAAAAAGAAAGAAGAATCAAGGAACCGGATGAGGGGTGGTTCTGGCATCGACAGGAAGGCAGATGCTGACCACAAAAAAGGAATTAAAGAATTTTCTGCAGTGGCAGGATTTGCTTCCTGTTGGCTCTGTGGAAAATGAAGAACTGAGGAGGGAAAGTTGGGAAGGTGCGAAGGCAGCTACAAAGATGCAACGAGATGCTCCTAAAAGCTTTCCTAGTGGACTCTGGAGAGCGTTCAAACATGGGCTCTGTCGGTACCAACATCACCCATATGTGAAGACTACGTTCCTGCTTGTTCCTGGAGATTCATAATCATTCAAATATTTATGCCACAAGTGATGAAAAGTTAAGAACGTTTTTCACTAATCAGAAAGTAAAATAAAGTGATAAATGATTAATAGCATTTTCTGAAAAAATATAATCCTTTTCTTTTATGATGCATTTAAGAGGTCTGTGTACAACAGGTGTTCATAATTGCCTATAAAGTTTTACAACAACTCTGTAACCTCTAGTTTCCATAACCTAAAAAGACCAACTTCTGTGGACAACTGTAGGCAGGATGGTGCAGCTCCTATTAGATTCTATAAGATTGTAATTTGCCTTCCACAGAAAGCAGTCAGATGCCTTAAAACAAAATATCCCATTTTACTGTGAAGTAGTAAGTTAGTCTACTTGCAGCCTGAACATTAATATACAGAAACTATGAAGAAAGCATAGTTAACAGCAGAGAAAAGGGAAGAGCAATTTGACCTGAGTCCTAAGGACTGCCACATTCTCTTCAATCTGTAAGATTTGTCAAAAAATTTAATTTATCCAAATTTCCAAATAAAACAGGCTATTCAAAATACATTTGTTAATACACAAAAATACATATATATATATATGTGTGTCCATTATATATATATAAAGAAAGAACACTTCTTCATTACCAATTCAACCACAAAATAGGGAGGCAAGATGAGAAAGAAAAGAGAAATATACTACTAACACTGTGAAGACTGTGGAAATTACACCACCAACGGAACACACACTATGCATCCCCCACCTCAACCTCTGATTCCCCTTTTACTGGGTCCGACTGAAAGAGCTCACCACCCAAAGCACCAGAAGAAAGGGGGGGGGGGTACTGGACTGGCCTGGAGGTACTCAAGAAAAATTAGCAGGTAAGGTCTAATTTTGCCTTCCTAATCATACCTGCAGACCAGTCCAGTTATGCGTTGGATGAAACAAAGCAGTGCCTACACATAGGAGGGACTGGCGAGCCCAGCTTGAAGCACTGCAGCACCAAAACACACATCAGTAGCAGCCTGCACATCCAACCGATAATGCCTTTCGAAAGTTTGGAGCATCAAACAAGTCGCAGCCTTACAAATCTCTGCCGGTGGTACTAAGCCAGACTCAGCCCAAGACGCCACGGGAAGCTCCTGTGGGTGCATAATCGGGTGCAAATCCAGCCTGTTCAGATTTTGGACGTCTAGACGGGTCCTGATCTGAATCGGGCCCATAGGCTCCACGGAGGCTTGGAGCCTCAAGGCACTGGTATCAAAAGCAAGCTTCAAAAGCAACTTCAGCTTCCGATCCTTCAAAGCTTCACCTCCTTCCACAGGAATGGTGGTTTCTTAGTAAATCGCTGGAGACCACAGCGTCCACCTTAGGCATTCTGAGGAGCTCCTGCTCCTCCTGTAGAATAGGGTAAAGACGTCCCATCACTTTGCTCCCCCCTCAGCATAGCCTCTAAGCATTCCCATTCTAACTCCATCATCTTTTTAATCACCCGATGGATCGGGAAACACACTCGTGCACACTTAAACCCCTGCAATAAGGGGTCTTCCAAGGGCTCCTACATAACTGTGGCTGCATTTGAAATGTTGAGAACTGCTATATTCTCCCAGTGGAACACACAGACGACATTTGGGTCATTCCCCAACCTCTAGTCTAGATCATCGGATCTCGACTCTCCCCATAGGTCTTGAGGGGCCCTCCGAGACATGAGAAGGTGGAGAGTCCTAGACCTGCCAAGCCTTAGGCTCCCCTCTATATCTCTTAGGTGGAGGCGTGCTCACAGCCCATTCAAACTACTGCTCCATCTCAGGATCCTGTAATTTTAAACACTCCTTTCCCACTGTCGTCTCCACCTGCCATCGAGCAGCTTGCTTCTTTTTCAGGCAATATGCACTATGAAGAGCCTGTATAAAATCTGCTGAAAACATCTGAAAGAGAGACTCACTAGCCGCAGCTGAATCCATGCTCCCCCCTGAGAAGGAACCCCCCGCAGCCATGCTTCAGAGACTTCTGAGCTGAAAGAGCGGGCTGTGTTAAAATGGCTGTGGTTCGACATCGCGGGGCCTCCCCTGCCGCCAAATTCTCCATAAAACTAAAAGTATACCCAATCCCGTTGAATAAATCACAAAAACATATGCCGAGATGCAAAACAAACCATAAAGTGAAGCTATCAATTTATTTTTTGTCGGAGCAACTACCACAGTGAGGGGAAAGGGGGTACCCCAAACCACTGTAGCCAATCCTTTTTAATCAAACTTATGTTAAAATTGCTTTGTGTAAGTGTTTAAAAAATACACTTATCTGAGATTATCGGCGGTATCCAACACCCGCATCAAAAGTATAGCATAGAAGAACAGGCCATGAAGACTAGTCAGACAGCATCAGGAATGACGTGTCACGTTTCGGGGTCAAAGACAGAGCCCCTGCATCAGGTCCCAGCCTTGTCTAGCCAGAGCAGCCTTGAAGAGCGTCTTCAATCTAACGGTTTTTATCATGAGAAGGTATCAAGTGCCCGGATGAGAACCAGCCCAAAGGTGCATACAGGCCAATCAGAGCAAAGGGGAGGAGCGCCGCCCTCTCACAGCTGATCAAAACTGATCGGCCCGCAAAAAGCATCCAGTGTTAAAAAACATCTGATATTAAAAAACAAAAGTCAAAGGATAGTATGCCAATCTATTTGTTGATTCAACCCCAAAGGGGTTACAGTCCTTAAGCGATGAATCCAGCGCTGTTCCAACAGTTGTAAAACTTGAAGGCGATCTCCCCCCCGCGGATTCACTGGGACAAAATCCAAAATTCGCCAGTGCAGGTCGGTAAAGCAATGAGCAGCCGTCATACAATGATCAACTAATGGAGCGGACAAGTTGTCTGTCCTTGTGACCTTTATTATGTGGGTCGCACTTCAAGATCGTTTAAACTGCGATTGGGAGAGCATGCGTCCCGCCTACGAACATGTAACTTGTCCGCTCCATTAGTTGATCATTGTATGATGGCTGCTCATTGCTTTACCGACCTGCACTGGCGAATTTTGGATTTTGTCCCAGTGAATCCACGGGGGGGGGGGGGGAGATCGCCTTCAAGTTTTACAACTGTTGGAACAGCGCTGGATTCATCGCTTAAGGTTTTAACCCCTTTGGGGTTGAATCAACAAATAGATTGGCATACTATCCTTTGACTTTTGTTTTTTAATATCAGATGTTTTTTAACACTGGATGCTTTTTGCGGGCCAATCAGTTTTGATCAGCTGTGAGAGGGCGGCGCTGAGTGGTGCTCCTCCCCTTTGCTCTGATTGGCCTGTATGCATCTTTGGGCTGGTTCTCATCCGGGCACTTGATACCTTCTCATGATAAAAACCGTTAGATTGAAGACGCTCTTCAAGGCTGCTCTGGCTAGACAAGGCTGGAACCTGATGCAGGGGCTCTGTCTTTGACCCCGAAACGTGACACGTCGTTCCTGATGCTGTCTGACTAGTCTTCATGGCCTGTTCTTCTATGCTATACTTTTGATGCGGGTGTTGGATACCGCCGATAATCTCAGATAAGTGTATTTTTTAAACACTTGGCCAAATTCTCCATGGCCATACTGAAATGCTCCAGTGATCGTCCCTGCCGTATACAAAAATGGCACAAGCTAGCTGACTGCCTGCAGACCACGCTTTCCAGAACAAATGAGACAAGCCAACAAACCGTCCGGCATAAAAAATGCGCTCACAGAGGCCGGCAAGGACAGAAGCAAGAGAAAGATTCTTCATTTTTTTAAACAACACATGAAGCAAAGACTAAGGTCAGGAGACCACGCCCCCTCACCCCCCGAGGAGAGGAGCCGTCAAGCAGCCAGGTATTCACTTCCTCCCTCGATGCCCTTACCTCCAAGAGTGCTGCGGAGAAGCCAATCAGGTGTGGTATAGGGTGGGGGGCGGGAGCTTGGTAACCTGCAACTCACAGGCACCGGCTAACCCTGGCTGGAGGATATGAGGGGGGGGGGGAGTTAACAGAACTTGGGGCACCCAGGAAATTAACCCCTAGACACCAGTCCTGACAGGCTCTTCCAGTTCTCTGGCCTCACTCAGCACATAGCTTGCCCCCAATCAGTCAACAATGCCCAGTCAACATGCCTGCCAGACAACCACTTCCACAAACTAAATTCTGCTTTAAAATAAAAATTTTCTATAATCGCACTCCATTACCCAAGGGCTGCTCACTCAGATGCTGAGGACTGATTGACTGGATCCTGGAGCTGAAGAGGGAGCTGTCATGATTCTGTCAGGGTTCTGTCATGATCAACACTTAGCTGCTGATGGGTGGTGACAACGCACACATAACTAGACTGGCCTGAAGGTACAATTAGGAAACCAATGTTTTGTGCTGCTCAAAAGGTGACAGTGACCAACAAGGTGCTCCGGGCAGGCAGAAAACTGGTCAGGTCCATTTGGTTTTGGGAGCTAGCAGAGCCCGTGGGCACTACACTAGAAGGGGACAGGTAGTAGGCCTTTGTTATAGGAGGAAGATTGTCCAATGCCCAGCTCAGACTATCCAGATACTTTTTCACCATCTCCACTGGGTTGAGCAAAGGAGACTGGGGGAAGCTCAGGAAAGATTGTTCCTCCAGGGCTGGTTCTAAAGGTGTTTTAGCTTCCTCCAAAGTCACATACTCTCCTTAACTGCCCTCAGCTCCCCTATCTGTTCTTCAAGCTACACCAATTTAGCAGCATGTTGGGCTATGTCCTCCTTTTGAGCAGAAAACGAGTCCTGTCAGGAAATCCACCATTGCTTCAAGTTGCTGTAGATTTGAACTCAGGGACACATCCAAGGCTTTGATTGAGTCCCACAGTCCCACAAGGGTAACCAACAAGCTCTTTCCACCAGAAGATACTCCAGGGCTCCCCGCGAACTAATGGCCCCCAGACTTACCTCCTCTCTGCTGCATCGGAGCTCTGCACAGACAGCCTCACAATCTGCCTTTGTCAAAATTTTAAATTTCTTCTTCCTAGCAACATGAAGGACTTCATTCATTGTGGAAGGAGTCTAAATGATAATTACACTTACCTGGTAATTGTAGTTCCTTGAGTGACGACAGTTCAGTCCTCTACCTCTGGGTTGTCAATCTCCTCCTGCAGCTTGGAGACTGGTATGTCAGAATCATGACATCACTGGATATAGCCTGCTGCTCTCTCTCTTCCATCCCAATGTTAACTATTAACAAAGCAGACTCAAAGGAGCAACAAATAAGTAGCTAACAGTAATTACTGAAACGTAGCCTAAACCAACCATAGAACCTTCCACCCCCTCCGGCAAGGCTTTCCCTGCCACAGAGAAATTTACGAACACAACAAATTGAACTAAGCCAGATCTACCTGTAACACTCCTCTTTTCGCTAGCAATCCTGGCTCCCTCTTGAATAATCTGGGTGGGAAGGAGGACTGAACTATCGTCACTCAAGGAACTACAATTACCAGGTAAGTGTAATTATCATTTCCTTATCGTTCCTCCAGTTCAGTCCTCTACCTCTGGGATGTACCAGAGCAGTAATCATTGGAAGGGACCCTTCCAGCCGGCAGACAATACCGCCGACCCGAAACGGGCATCAGTAGCTACTCCTACGTCCAGCCGGTAATGTTTACTGAACGTATGTAGAGACAACCAAGTAGCCGCCCTACAAATGTCCCCAGGCGGTACCAAACTGTGCTCCGCCCAGGAACACGCCTGCGCTCTTGTGGAATGCGCCCGCAACCCCGCGGGCACAGATCAACCTTTAAGTAAATAAGCAGAAGCAATCGTCTCCCGAATCCAACGGGCAATGGAAGCCTTAGCCACTGCCTCTCCTTTGTGCACTCCTCCGAACAATACAAACAACCGATCCGACTTGCGAACAGATTTCGTCACCTTCAAATACTGACACAATCCTCTCTTCACGTCTAGACAACGGAGACTGCGATCCGATTCGCCGCCCTCCAGAGACCCTAGGACGGGCAAGCACACCGCCTGATTCAAATGAAAGGGAGACACCACTTTAGGTAAAAAGGAAGGGACCGGACGTAAAACCACCTTCTCTCTAGAAAAAGATAAGAACGGTTCTCTACAGGACAACTCTTGCAACTCCGAAATCCGCCTAGCCGAACAAATTGCCACCAGAAATACTGTCTTTTAACGTCAAATCCTTCACCGACGCATGACGTAATGGTTCTAAGGGAGGCTTGGATAACGCCACCAAAATGAGATTGAGATCCCACGGCGGAATGCACACCCTATGCACCGGCGGCAACCTAGAGACCGCCTTCGGAAAGCGGCCCACATCAGGGTGAGCACCCAAAGGCACCCCGTTGACTCTGCCGCGATAACAGGAAAGGGCTGCCAACTGAACGCGCAAGGAACTGGCTGCAAGACCTTTATCAAAGCCGTCCTGCAGAAACTCCAATACCAAAAGGATAGAAACAGTGGCCGCTCAAACCTGATGCCGCAAACACCAATCCTCAAATATACGCCAGACCCACACATACACCGACGACGCTGACTGTTTCCGTGCTCTAAGCAAGGTTGTCACGACTGTCGACGAGTAGCCTTTCTTCCTCAGCTTAGCCCTCTCAATGGCCATACCGTAAGGGAGAACCGATCCACCTGGGGCATGAAAAGCGGACCTTGAAGCAACAGATCCGCCCTTGCCGGGAGCCGCCAGGGCTCGCCGTCCAGGAGACGCACTAGGTCTGCGTACCATGGGCGCCTCGGCAAGTCGGGTGCCACCAAAAGCACCTTTCCTGGGTGAGCCCCGATCTTCTGAACCACCCGGCCTATCAACGCCCACGTGGGAAAGACATATAGAAGACCTTCGGATGGCCACCGATGCAACAGCGCATCTATGCCTTCCGACATCCTCTCTCGTCTTCTGCAGAAGAACCGGCTGACCTTTGCCGATTGGAATGTCGCCATTAGATCCATTATTGGGGTTCCCCATTGATCTATTATCTGCGCGAAGACGTCGGGATGCAACTCCCACTCCCCTGCATCCACCTGAACTCTGCTGAGAAAGTCCGCTGTGACATTGTCCTTCCCTGCAATGTGCGCTGCCAAAATCGCGGTCAACCGACTCTCTACCCAAGCGAACAACCCGTCTGCCTCTTCTTCCATTGCGGCACTCCCTGTGCCGCCCTGACGATTGATGTAGGCGACAGTCGCTGAGTTGTCGGAGAGTACTCGTACTGGGCAACCCAGCACCAAGTCCTCGAACGCCTGAAGTGCCCGGACTACAGCTCAAAGTTCCAGACAGTTTAATCGACCATGAGGCCTCCAGGGAAGATCAGAGCCCCTGCGCAAACCGGCCCCCACAGTGGGCCCCCAGTCTACTAGGCTGGCGTCTGTCAACAACGGAAGCCACTCCGGTTGTTCCAGCGGCATGCCGGCTGCCAGTGACGAGACTGCCTGACTTTGATCGGACAAGGCAGACGCTTGCTCAAAGGATCGGCCTGATGCGACCAGCGGCGAAGTAGCGCTCTTTGCAGAGGCTGCATATGAACCTTGGCCCACTGCACCACTTCTAATGTCGCCGCCATTGTTCCCAGCACCCGGAGGTAGTCCCACGCCAATGGTGCAGGCACCGACATGAACTGGCGAACCAGATTCCTCAAAGCCTCGGCCCTCTTGTGCGGCAAAAACACTTGTCCCCTGTTTGTGTCAAACCGAACCCCGAGATATTTGAGGTCCTGGGAGGGCTCCAACTGACTCTTTGTCAGGTTGAATACCCAACCAAGATCCTGCAAAAACTTCACCACCCTGCCTGTCGCTCGGATACTCTCTTCTTCGGACTTGGCTCAAATCAACCAATCGTCGAGATAAGGGTGGACTAGAATCCCCTCTTTGCGCAACGCCACCACCACCACCACCACCATGATTTTGGTGAAGGTTTGCGGCACCTTCGCCAGACCGAAGGGCAAGGCTTGGAACTGATAGTGACCCCAAGGAAGAGCGAACCTTAGAAACTTCTGATGAGCTTCCCGGATAGGTAGGTGCAGATACGCCTCCGTAAGATCCAGAGATGTCAAGAACTCTCCCCGCCGTACCGCCACAATGACTGACCGCAATGTCTCCATCCAGAAATGTGGTACCCGTAGGCAACAATTTACGGCTTTCAGATCTAAAATAGGCCGCAACATTCTGCCCTTCTTTCGTACCACGAAATAAATAGAGTACCGACACCCACCGCATTCGGCCTCCAACACTTCTACAACTGCCCCCAACTGAAGCAGCCTCTCCAAAGTACCGCGAACCGCTGCGGTTTTCTTGGGACCCCTGCAAGGCAACATAACGAAGGCATCCCGCACGGGTCGTGCCAACTCCAGCGCATAGCCATGTTGAATTATCTCTAACATCCACTGGTCGGATGTGATGTGGGTCCAAGCGGAAAGAAACTCCTGGAACCGTCCGCCTATGGGAGGCCCTTCCGCCGGGACCCGCCTCGCTTCATTGTGACTTACTGGTTGCGGAAGCGGGTGTTGAGGAGAATCCTCTATTCACCCCCCAAAACCCGTGAAACCCCTGGGCTCTAGTCTGAAACTGGCCCCTCTGAAAACTTCCGAACCGCGTCGAATGAAATCTTCTGGAATCCCGAAACTGGTCCCGATAGCCTTGACCTGACTTTCCTTGTTTTGGCTTATCCTCTGGGAGTTTACCCGCCTTGGATTCTCCAAGGTCCTTCACCAACTTATCCAAATCTTCTCCAAATAACAATCCACCCTTAAATGGAAGCTTGCTAAGTCGGGACTTAGAAGGTCCGTCCGCCGCCCACTTCCGTAACCACACCAACCTGCGGGTGGCCACGACGGACGCCGTGCTATTGGCCAGCGCCCTGATCAAGTCATAATGCACATCCGCTAAGTATGCTGCTCCAGATTCCAGACGATCCAGCTCCTTTAACTCCTCGAGATCCATGTGCGAGGACTGACGCAGTCGCTGGACCCATCGTAAACATGCCTTGGCCACCCAAGCTCCTCAGATGGAGGCCTGCAGCGAAAGAGAATCCACCTCAAAGGTCTGCTTCAGCAAACCGTCAACCTTTACGGTCCTGGGCATCCTTCAAGGCCACACTACCTTCCACCGGAATAGTGGTCTTCTTTGTAACCGCCAACACCACCGCGCCCACCCGCGGTGCCCGGAACCTTTCTTTATCCTTATCGGCCAGAGGATAGAGTCTATTCATTGTCCATATGCCTCGTAGGCCTGCTTCCGGCCTATCCCACTCTTCTTGTATCATTTTGTCGACTACTCTGTGCACCGGAAACACCACCTGCGTCTGCCGAACCGCCTGAATGACTGGATCTTCAACCTCCTCCTCCTCCACTGCTGCCTGCGCAGCAAGATTCAACATCTCCAATGTCTCCGTGATCAAGGCCACAAGCTCCTCTCTGCGGAAGACCCTAATAATCTTAGCTTGATCCTCGGCCCTGGGATCTCTCCTTCTTCCAGATCCTGCGTACCCTCATCCTGATCACATTCCGTATCTTGGACCTCAGGCCACTCGCCTTCCGCCGATGCAGATTCCTTTGTTCTTGCTCTTTTAGGGGCTGGTGGTTCCTCGCATAGCTCGACGGCCGCCTCCAGCTGCTGAGCTGGACCTGCCAGCGGGCCCGGAACCTGGCCACTTGCCCTGACGTCGCAGGCAAAAGGCCTGGTGCATTAGTAAAATAAAATCAGGGCTAAAATCTCCGAGGCTCAACGCCTGCGCTGCCAGTGAAGCACCGGAGGTTCCCGCCAGCTCCTCCAACGCCGGCCCATGTGCCGGCGGCCGCGGGGAAGCAGCCCCCGCCCCTGTCGGCGCCCCCTGTGCCTGTGGGGGCTCCTTGATGTCCATCTGCTGTTCCACCGTGGACGAGAGGGTTGCACAGCCCCGGCATACCCCGGTATCGGCCACTGTGCCCCTCCTAGTGCCACACACAATACACTGTGGCCTCGCCGCCATCAAGCAGACAAGCAGCTGAGCCAGGGACTTACCTCAAGCAGCTTACCCTTTCCTAACTACAAGCCCCTATTTCTTTCTTTTTTTTTTTCATGCTCTGCCCCCCCCTGGAAAAGAGCTACCCTCAGCCCCCCCCCTTCCCCCTTGAGAGGCTGTAACAGGAAGAAAACAACAAACCAAGCACCCTTAAGGCGATTAAGAAATAAAACAAACCAAAGGAAATAAGAAAAAATCAACTGTTAAACAAAAAATAGCACCGTTGCCTTACCCGGACACGGGAATGTGAGCCTCCTGGCAACCACGCGGCTTCTCCGCGGCACAGAAAATGGCCGCCGAGAATGCCGACGAGAAAAAGGCGCCAAACTGAATCGCGGCCGGCCCTGCACCTGTCGGACAAAGTTTCCTACTTTGAAATGCAGCCTGCCACCGGTGGATCGCTTACCGGCCAGGTCTGCTGCTCCGCTGCTCGGAAAAGGCTGTTCCGCTCAGTTAACCATGGCCCCTGAGCGCTGCTGAACTGACCAGCTGCAACCTCCGAAGCCGCTTAAAGACAGCCACTGCGGCCCGGAAGGTACTCACTCTGTAAGAAGGGCTCTCCCCCGTAGAGTCTGGGTGGAGAGAACCTCTGGGCCACCCAAGGGGGAACAAACTCGACGTCCTGAGTTAGAACCCCCAATGAATCAAGTACATGTACAGGCAGGGAGCAAGAATGCCAGGAGCCTATTTTTTTTTTTAAAAGGGACAGTTTCCAATTATAAAAACCAAATCATAAAACCAAATTAGCTAACCTAACTTATCCTACTAGCTCCTTATCAGTTTCTCCAGAGAGCCCTTCCACAAGGCTCGCCACGTCCTCCTGCTGCATGGAGACTGGTCACACTGGGATGGAAGAGAGAGAGCAGCAGGCTATATCCAGTGATGACATGATTCTGACATACCAGTCTTCAAGCTGCAGGAGATTGACAACCCAGAGGTAGAGGACTGAACTGGAGGAACGATAAGGAATGAGCTTTTTGCAATGTTTATTATGCTAGACCACAGTAAACACTGCCACTCTTATAACATTTTATTAAATGTATCTTATTCTCATCAAAGTGGTTCCTATCTTTGTCTACCTGAATATGTAGCAAAAAGGATCAATCAAAATGTTTTAGGTGATATCTTTTTGTTGGCTAGTTTTAGAGAGCTAAGCTTTCTTCATTGGGTCAGTGAAGACCGCACAGTCACTCTAAGATCCATATTCAGAAGAGTTATGCACGCAAAATTGGCTTTTGCCCATTACCTGTATATATCTTTCTCTTTAAAAATAGAACCCCGGTGAGTTGACCCGTTTGTGTGGGTGAATCGGAGTCTGCCTGAGTGCCGTGTGAAGGAGCCGTTCCTGGGAGAGTGCAGCAGAGGACCCTCCGGCAGCTGTTTGAATACCTACTCCTTCTCCCCGGATCATCTTGGGGTCCTGTGGGGCTATAACTTCCTGCCCCAAGGCCCTCTGGGCCGTGGCCCAAAGGGGCTGGACACGCCCCTTTGGCGTACGTCAGCGTCTTTACAGACCCGGTTGAATGGCCGCGTAGTAAGGAATGTAGTTTTCTTGCTCTGCATGTTTCTGTTCGGTCTTATTTCCCTTTATAAGTTTTATACTAATTACTTTCTGTGAATTATGGGGAAACTGAAAAGTAAGAAGCCAACAGGTGATGCAGGCTGTACTGGTATGGGGGATGGTAAGATTATTGGTCCCCTTGATAAGCATTTCTTGACCTTACCCGAGGATGTGCTCTCTAACTGAAGGGGCATCTCTCAGCTCCGTGGAGCGCACGCCTCCCCATCTTCCTGTCCCCCAGCTTTCTTCTACAGTACTTTAGATAGTAGTGTTGTTAATAAGTGTGATTTAATTTCCTATTCCCCGGGACCATTGCCTAAACCTGTCACTGTCTTAACTAGTACTAAGTTGAACCCTCCACCTGATGATGTTACTTTAAAAGATTTGTGGTCTGCCATTGCTTCTATTGATACTAAAGTAAATATTTCGAATGAGTCTTTAGGTACCTTTACACAAGAGGCTCATCACAAATTTGCTGAGGTACATAGGCAATTAATTGATATTGCTAGCACTGTTTCTACTCTGAATAAACAGGTAATTAATTTACAGCAGACTAGTTCTGCATTTATTAAAGATTCATTATCTACTTGTTACAAATTAGAATCACTGGAGAATGGTGCTAGGGCATTGAATCTTCGTTTTTTAAAATTTTCCTAAATCATCTTTGCTTTCTCCTCATATTTTGTTAGAAAAATATTTCAGTGAAGTTCTGTTGTTTCCTGTATAGAGCAGCTTTTAAACTAGATATTAGGGGAAAGCTGACAGTCGCCCAAGAGCGGATGGTTCGGAAGAACGTATCCAAAAGCAGAGAGGCTCCACAAAAGAGTAAAGTAGCCCAAATGCCCTCAAGTATGGAGCAGACAGAGCTTAAAGATCCCAATTTACCCATGTCTAACAATAGCCAAATTAACATGAATAAAATACATTCTCTAAAATGCTTGTATGCAAATGCTAGAAGTCTAAAGAATAAGATGGGAGAGTTAGAATATATAGCACTAAATGAAAGGTTAGATATGATTGGAATATCAGAGACATGGTGGAAGGAGGACAACCAGTGGGACACTGTGATACCTGGGTACAAACTGTATCGTAATGATAGAGCTGATCAAATTGGTGGAGGGGTTGCGCTCTATGTTAGAGAGGGCATTGACTCAGAAAGCATTAACGTTTTGCAGGAAACAAAATCTGCTGTAGAATCTATATGGATTGAAATTCCATATAAAAGGGGGAAGGCGATGGCAGTGGGGGTGTACTATCGAGCACCTGGCCAGAATGACCAAATGGATGATGAAATGCTCAAAGAAATCAAGGAAGCTAACAAAAGTTACAGTGCAGTAATAATAATGGGTGATTTCAATTACCCCGGTATCGACTGGGTCAGTGTCACGTCAGGACATGCTAGGGAGATAAAGTTCCTAGATGAAACTTTCCCACAAGGTCAAGGCATCCCCCAAGGATCAGCCCTCTCAGCCCTCCTCTTCAATTTATACCTCCAGCCCATTACAAACATATTTAAGAAGCACAAAATAAACCATTTCATATACGCAGATGATATCATGCTTGCCACCCCCATAAACCCTAACAATCCCAAATATGATAGCCTACTCCAATGTATGAACGAGACTACTAAATGGCTTGAAGACAACCACCTAAGCATTAACCTCAATAAAAACGAGGCAATGTTCATAACGAGGAAATCAGACACTGAATACATATACCCCAATACAATCACAATAAATAATACACCTATACCTGTTAAAAAGGAGGTAAAATACCTTGGAATAATCTTAGACCACTCACTCTCCATGATTCCACACATAAAACACACAGTAAAAACCATATTTTATAAACTCAAGACAATACAACATCTGAGACCCCTACTCAACACCGATGACTTTAGATCTGTAGTCAATACACTCATAACCCCCACTTTGACTATTGTAATAGTCTCCTAAATGGACTTCCATTAAAAAGCATATACTATCTCCAAAGAGCCCAAAACATATGCGCCAAGATGGTCACTAAAGCTAATCTAACAGACCATGTGACCCCAATTCTCCTAGACTTACACTGGCTCCCTATAAACAGCCGAATAAAATATAAAATCCTCCTAACTACATTCAAAATCGTCAACAACATCTCCCCATCACAACTATCCACCCTAATACACCCTCCATCAGATACTAGATCACGCAGACAGAACGCAACCCACTCCCTCAACATAAAAACAAATTTTAGAAAAACTAAAGCGACAACAAGTGACAGGGCATTCTCCTTCGCCGCCCCCACCCTCTGGAATGAAATACCATTAACACTCCGCATGATAAAAGACCTTCACCAATTCAAAAAAGAATTAAAAACCTACCTCTTTACAAAACACTTTGAAATCCCCTACCAACAAAGAACTTCGCCAATACAATCACAGAAACACATACACTGTACCCAAGACAGAACAAATGACTAACACAGGAAAATTCACTAACCCCACTAACCCCACACAACACGCTAATGAACCACTCAAACAGTTTACTATTTTCACCACTGTAACTGTAACTAACTAAGATGCGCTCCATGTAAATAACTTGTAAATAGTTTGAAAAGCTCTGTTACAGTTAATGTTCAAAATATGTTCAAAATTTGTTCAAAATATGTTCCCTGTAAGTACACCTGTACATAGTTAAAGCATAATGTTCCTTGTAAATGTATACAGAAGTATACAATTGTTCTGTTTAATGTTCAATGTAAACCGCCCCTGATCTCTGGAAGGGGCGGTATAGAAAAGACTGTTAAATAAAATAAATAAATAAATAAAATAAATGAAATAAATGACTGCTTCTTGGAGCAGCTGGTTCATGAACCGACCAGAGGGGAAGCCATATTAGACCTAGTCATTAGTGGAACACCAGATCTAGTGCAAGAGATAAGGGTGTTGGGGCCATTTGGCAATAGTGATCATAGCATGATCGCCTTTGATTTAATTAGTGGAGGAGGGATAGTAAGGAAATCCACAGTACTACCTTTTAACTTTTGAAAGGGAGACTATGATAAAATGAGGAAAACAGTTAAGAAAAAACTAAAAGGAGCAGTTGCGAAGGTTAAAGACGTACATCAAGCTTTGGTTTTGTTGAAAAATACTATCTTGGAAGCCCAGACCAGCTGTATTCCACGCTTTAAGAAAAGTGGAAGGAAGTCCAAAAAACTGCCAGCATGGTTTAAAGGTGAGGTCAGAGAGGCTGTTGTTGCCAAAAAAGCATCTTTCAGGAAATGGAAAAAAGAGCCAAATGACGAAACCTGGAAACAGCACAAGCACTGGCAAGTCAAATGCAAGGCATTGATAAGACAGGCAAAGAGAGAATTTGAGAAGAAGCTTGCTGCGGAAGCAAACGCGAAATAAAGACCTTTTCAAGTACATTCGTAGCAAAAAACCTCTGAGAGAGTCAGTTGGTCCATTAGATGATAAAGGGGTCAAAGGAGCACTAAGAGGCGACAAGGCGATAGCGGAGAGACTGAATGAATTCTTTGCTTCGGTCTTTACTGAGGAAGATGTAGGGATGTTACCCATGACTGAAGTGGTATTTAAAGGTGCGGAAGAATTGAAGGAAATATCGATACATCGGGAAGATGTCTTACAACTATTAGATAAACTGAAGAGTAGCAAATCACCTGGGCCGGATGGTATACATCCAAGGGTGTTGAAAGAACTGAAATATGAGATTGTAGACCTGCTATCAGTAATCTGTGAACTATCATTAAAATCATCTCTAATACCTGAAGATTGGAGGATCGCCAATGTAACACCAATTTTTAAAAAGGGTTCCAGGGGTGATCCGGGAAACTACAGACCGGTGAGCCTGACGTCAGTACCAGGAAAAATGGTAGAAACCATCATAAAGAATAAAATTACTCAGCATGTAGATAGTCACAACCTAATGGGAGACAGCCAACATGGCTTTAGACAAAGAAGATCTTGTCTTACTAATCTGTTATGTTTTTTTGAAGGAGTGAATAAACAGGTGGACAAAGGTGAGTCGGTTGATATTGTGTATCTGGACTTTCAGAAAGCCTTTGACAAGGTCCCTCATCAGAGACTTTTGGCAAAACTAAAGAGTCATGGGATAGGAGGCAGTATACTATTGTGGATCAGGAACTGGTTAAAAGATAGAAAGCAGAGGGTAGGGCTAAATGGCCAATTTTCCCAATGGAGAAAGGTGAATAGTGGTGTACCCCAGGGATCTGTGCTGGGTCCGCTGCTTTTTGACATATTCATAAATGACCTGGAAAATGGAAAAACGAGTGAGGTTATCAAATTTGCAGATGACACAAAACTATTTAAAGTTGTTAAAACCCAAGAGGATTGTGAAAAATTGCAAGAGGATCTTGATAAATTGGAAGACTGGGCATCAAAATGGCAGATGAAATTTAATGTGGACAAGCGCAAGGTTATGCACCTAGGGAAGAACAACCCAAACTATGGTTACACGATGCAAGGTTCCACATTAGGAACCACCACCCAGGAAAAAGATGTAGGCGTCATTGTGGATACCATGTTAAAACCCTCAGCCCAGTGTGCAGCGACGGCCAAGAGAGCAAATAGAATGCTAGGTATGATAAGGAAAGGAATGGAAAATAAAACAAAAGATATTATAATGCCTCTATATCGTTCCATGGTGAGACCACACCTTGAATATTGTGTGCAATTCTGGTCGCCATATCTTAAAAAGGATATAGCGATTTTAGAAAAGGTTCAGAGAAGAGCCACCAAAATGGTAAAGGGGATGGAAGGATACTCCTATGAAGAAAGGCTAAAAAGGTTAGGGCTCTTTAACCTGGAAAAGAGACGGCTGAGGGGAGATATGATAGAAGTCTATAAATTAATGAACGGAGTGGAACGGGTAAACGTAGATCGATTGTTTACGTTATCAGAATATAGAAAGACTAGGGGAAATGCAATGAAGCTACAGGGTAAACTATTTAAGACTAATAAACGAACATATTTTTTCACTCAACGTGTAATCAAACTCTGGAATTTGTTACCGGAGGATGTAGTAAAGGCTGTTAGTGTAGCTTGGTTTAAAAAAGGTTTGGACAAGTTCCTGGAGGAAAGGTCCATAAATCATTATTAAGAAGTGACCGAAGATATCAATGCTTGACCCAGTACAAGCATTGTGGAACTTGTGTCTCTTGGGGAAACTGCTAGGTACATATGACCTAGATTGGCCACTGTTGGAAACAGAATACTGGGCTTGATGGACCTTGGTCTGACCCAGTATGGCATATCTTATGTTCCTGATAAGATTGCTAGTCAGTCTTTCTATTACCTTCCTGGAGGGAAGCGCCAGTCAGATAAGGCAGTTGATGGGGTAGATGTATTATCTATAGATGTAGCTAAAGAGTTAACTAATTTCTTAGAAGATTCAACTGATTTGATTGCTCAGAGGGCCACGTTGTTGGTTTCTTTTTTTTCTAACTTAGATAAAATAAAGGTCCTGAAGGCTTATTTTAAAAATAAAGATAAGCCTTTATGTGGTTATAAATTATATGTGTTTCCAGATGTTTCTAAGCCTACTCCGGCCCGTAGGAAAGGCTTTTTGGCTTTAAAACCTAGGGTGCTAGAGTTAGGTGCTACGTTTTTTTCTTAGATTTCCATGTAAATGTATTATTACCTTTCAGGGATGTACATATGTTTTTTTCTGATGTTACTCAATTGGAAACTTTTCTAATTGATAGGAAAAAGAAGTAGGATTGTGGTTTTGCTCCTATTTTTGATGTATCCCGCAGTTTGTGGAGGCAATTTCTTTACATCTTGATTTCTTTTTCATTATTTGATATTATAATATGTGGGACTCTTACTCATCGTGATGTGGACTACTACAGTTATTTTTTTATTTGTTAGATTATTTGTTTTTTATGTGATATAATTTCTTGATGTATTTCTTGTTTTGTTTATGATTGAATTAACTTAAATCTCTCAATAAACATATTAAATAATAAAATAGAAACACACCCCCCCCACACACACACATACACTTTGTCGAAAATACAATTGCTGTATGTACAAAGTTCCCCAGAAAATTACAAAGGCCTGGGTTATTAGAGTGATGACAGCAAATTTAGCTGACAGAGCCATACTGAATACTGTCCCACTAAATCAAGGCACATAAGTCAGTTGACACAAATAGCAGTAATAAATTTGAGCGGACAAGTTTAGCCAATTCAGAAGTCTCCAGCTGTATCTCTACTTGGGCAATATTGAGCAGAATATTTGGATAAAGTGAACTGGACAATCTTGTCTACTTAACTTTGGCATCTGCTGGCTAAATACAAACCTCATTGGCAGGGGCGGCCAAACCATTAGGCAAATTAGGCAGTCACTTAGGGTGGCGGCAAAGAGCAGGGCATTGAAAGCTAAACAATAGATTTTGACAGCTGGCGAGGGGGGGGGGTGTAAAGCTTAAGGTTTGTCTATGGGTGCCAGCACTTTCAACCAACTCTGGGGACGCCCTGCTCACTGGGTGCAAATAGAACATTAGGCATTATGTTATCTGCACATGTCATGATAGTTTCCTATTAATGCTATACTCAACAATCCTCTATTGCTTTGTATGTCCTGTAGGGCTGGACGACAGGAAATTAAGCCCAGATATTGATATTGTACATGTTCTCAATCTCAGCCAAAAAGGCTAAGAGATCATCCTCATAGCTCAGACCTGATGTTTGAGTCAAAAGGAAGCCAAGCTTAATATTCCATAATGACATTGAGTGAAATCGTGTATAGTCACGCATGACGATATAATCTCTTGGGGGTCAGGTATTCATTTATCAAACTATTTATATTCTAAACTTCAGAGTACATGAATGGTATAGGTATGCCTAGCCCATCCTCTTAACCTATGAAACAGTCCTTAGGCGCAAAGCCATCGACGTCCATTTGGCCTATAAGATTGTCCGACAAGGTTCCCGTTTGACTGAACTAAGATCAGGCACGCAAACGCCTCGAGATACCTAAATTCAGATTTGGAAAGAAAGTAAACAAGCACCGTTAGCCCCCATCCCCAGGTTTCGCCAGCCTCTCCGCCTACCTTTCTCGCAGGCCAGTAAGAACAGTTTCTCGTCCAGGGTGGTTTCCTCCTTCACTTCCCTGACGTCTTTAAGGGCCAAAAATTTATTGGGGGAGGAAGAGTCCGTGCTCTGGTAAAGAGCCGCCATAGCCCCATGGACCGCTCGCCCGTCTCGCGCTCCAGCCAGTGATTCTGCCAGCGCGAGGCACCGAGCTCGCTCTACATCTCCCCGCACGCTGCTCACTTGTAAACTGCGCCCTGATTGGTTTCTCTGGCGCTCTCCTGGAGTCGGTTGGACAGCTCCGCTTCTTTCCCGCCCAGTCAGCTGCTGTCTGTCTCGGCGCTTCGTGTGGAATTCCCTCCCGAAGGCGCAAAATGGTTTCTCCTTTTCGTTTGCCTTGCGGTGCTTTCTGTGTGATTCTCTGCTTCGTCAGTCAAATCCAAAGGACCAATAGTACTACTGAAACTCTGCTGTAATACCTCAGCACAGAAAGCACGGTGGCGACGGGTTGGATTTCTTCCAGTACCATGCACGTAAGTCTATCTTCCTTTGAGAGGACTGCTAGTTCTATGGCAAGCATAGGGTAGCAATGAACGTCTTTTAAAGCTTTATAGGTAGCTGTCGTTTGCAGGCTGCCGATATTACCTTCCCTCAAAGGGAACTAGTTTCTTCTTATCCACATCACACTTGACATTCCCCCACCCCACCTACGTATTTCTCACAACACTTCATTCAACTTCCTGCCTCTCCATTCGTCCACCTTTGCAATCCAACCTTAGGTGGGAGCTGCGGTTTTGTGAATATACTATAATTTGATACACAATGGCAACACCCTGTTATTAAAGAACATATAATCTTCAATCTCCATTGATTTGCTTGTACATCCAACATAGACAAAGTTTTGAGTTTTGATTGATTGTGCATAATGGAGGAGTAGCCTAGTGGTTGGGTCAAGGTACTTCAGGCCGGAAGGTCGGGGGTTCAAATCCCACTAGAGGACAGCAACCTTGGGCCGGAAGGACTGGGGTTTCTAGTCCCACAGGTGCTCCTTGTGGTCTTGGGCAAGCCACTTAACCCTCCATAGCCCATGTTCCCTGTAAAATAGTTCTCTGTGTGCTGTGCTTTCCTGTCTAATCAATGTGTTTATATCTCAAAAATTTCCTGTCATGATTTGACAATTTCCAATCTGTAATCAAAAACCGCTGCTGATCGCTGGAAGTAGCGGTATACAAATGTATACTAAATAAATAAATGAATAAATAATACACAACATGTCACAGCTCCAATGATTAGACACTCTTTAGACATGACACATGATTGTCAGGAACTCAGTGGTTTATTACTTAACAAATTTGTGTTTCCTTGCATGGTGAGGATTTAAAATTTTGGCTCTTTGACTTCCAAGAAGTCAAACCATGTGGCATGAATGATGACATAGTGGCATAGTGCAGTGTGAATGAAGCAAATTAGTCAATAAGACACTTAACCCTCGGTTGCCAAAACATAGATCGTGAGCCCTCATAAAATCTCTGTTGCCAAAACATAGAGTGAGCCCACATAAACACAAAGAATCGCCCCCAACTGTAAATAAAGTAAGAATTATACTGTTAAACATTGTTTATGATCTCCCCCTTTTTACATCCCTTTCCTGACTATGATGTTACAATGTATACAGGTTACAGAGTTGAATGTAAACCACCTTGATTTAAGGTTGAGGTGGTATATAAATACTGTTAAATAAATAAATAAAGTTGTGCATTGTTAAAAACATGATGATGTCAGTACTGAGATTTAAAAACCCTTTCTTTGGTTGTGACTGGAATAGATGGCAATGAAAAAGTAGTCCAGAAAACAAAAAAGCTGAGGAATATAAATATGTTAAATATTATAAAAAAATATAAAATGAAGAATAATATAAAAATTAATTAATGAGCTAGCCAGATAGGCACCTGTTTGGAAATAAATGTTTTTATTTTAAGCTTATTTTATAAAGGCATTTTTGCCTCAGTATTTTTTGAGACAACAATTTTGTGGTAATTATTTTATAAAGGCAACATAAAGTAGACTCCCAGCACCAGCCTCAATAGGGCACAGATGCCCATGCATAGATTTACATCTGCTTTGAAAAAAGGTGTAAACCTGCATGTACTCTACATGTCTACCTGTGTATTTTATAAAATACATGTGTACATTGCAATTCAACCTCTGGTCTGCCATACTGTGCTCCTGTGAATGTTTATGCAGCAGGGGAGTTCTGATCCATCCCTCCCTTTGAGGCAGAGTACAAGGAAAGGAGAGGTGGGGGTAAGCCTGGAACAGAGCAGAGAACAGTGCCTGGCCTCCCCTGGTTCCACAATGCCACTTCCCTTTTGTCTATTACACATTAAACTCTGTGTGAAACAGGTTTAACATGCTGAAAACGTTTTACAGAATTCTACATTTATATCTTCACAGGAAGTGTAAAATTGTGTGAGATTTTGTACTACTGGGGCTGGTTCTGGAATAAAGGCACATAGGCAACTGTGTTGCTTTTATAAAACAGGCTTACAATAGGTTCTCTGTTATTAGGGCCATCCCATCCACTAGGTGGGCTAGGCAGCTGCTTAGGGCGGCAGACCTCAGTGTGCGTCATGCACAGTACTCGCAGCAGGCCATGTGCTTCAGCATCACATGGCCTGATGCTTCAGACCCCCCCTCCAAGAGGAAGTTGTTTTGTAGGGGAGTCAGAAGCTACAGGCCATGTGCTTCAGCGCACATGGCCTGCCACAAGCTGCCGTTCTGCCATCACCCCCTACCAAGCCCGCCAACAGAATCAGCAGAGGCAAGGGGCGGCACAACTCAGAAGGGGGAGCGGCATGGCCGGTGCTTCTGCCTGGACCAGTCCTGCCTATTATAAAATCATTTCATTAAGTATATTGTCCAGTTAAATGTTTCTATGGATACCTGAAAGTTAGCTGAGAAGGTTGCAATGGTGAAGTTTTGCCTAGGGTAACTAATACTCTTGCTCTGACCCCTAGTAGGGGGTTAGGAAGCCTCAGAATGGAGCTGGGGTAGAGAGATCCAGTAAGTTATGACTTCATTTTAAAAACTTGTTGGTCAGCGTTTCCCACAGAATAGGTAGCAAAAGCAGAAAGAATGGCCACAGCTAGGAGAGGAGGTACAATGGGGATGGTAGGAAACATAGTTAATACACAAACAGATTGTGGGGAATTGCAAGAGGACCTTGAAGAATTGGGTAACTACCTGACAGATACATTTAATGTGGACAAGTGCAAAGTGACAGACATAGAAAAACATAGTCCTAACTATATGTTTAGAAGGCTAGATTTGACATTAGGGTTACCACTCTTGGAATCATTGCGGACAGTATCATTGGCATCTTCAGCTAAGAATAAAATAGATGTTATCAGTGTATTTTTCCTAGAAAAAAAAGGAGCAGGTACTCATATACAGGCTCTTTCATTAATATATGAGGACCATGGGTCAATTTTAACAGGCAATGAAAAAGGTGTCAGTATACATAGATCTGAGGTCACAGCACACATGATTGGCGTCTTCGGGGACGAATCATACGTTTTTACATTTATATATACATATTTACATATTTAAAACATATTTAAACATATATCAGTTTTTACAAATCACTAGCAGTAGAAGGTTATATTTGCTTTTACACTTGGAAACTTCAGTGCTGCATCAAGGAGTGAGTAGGAGCGGGCTACTTCTGCCAATGCGGAAAACATGGCAACAGTTGAATAGGTATTGGGGTAAATCTCCAGCTATTTCAAGTTGGTTGCCATTGCAGGGTAACGTAACATTTACGCCAGGTTCAGAATCGGCTGTCTTTAGGGTATGGTATAGATTGGGCATTAGAACTATTGGACATGTTGTGGACCTAGAGGGAAAATGTAAATCCTTTGAGACTATGTGCAGGGAATATGGGGTGAATAGTAGCCATTTTTTTGCATATGCTCAGCTTTCCCACTATGTGGCATCTCTCTCACGGAGCGAGCTAACTGGGGAACAATCAGCACATTTGCTGGAATTTTTTTCGCTGGGTGGAGAATCTTTGCCAACGATCTCCAGTTTGAAGAAGAGATTGGACAAATATAGTGTGCTCCCTGACTACTCAAAAGAGGAGGCCAAATGGGCGGAGGAATTGAAGCAGGGGGTGGCCCCTGGGTCAGTTGGTAGAGCCCTATGCCATATTGCCGGTTTGGTAGTGGGGGCGCGATGGAGGGAGGTACAGTTCAAATGCATTATACGTGCCCACTTTTCCCCGAGACAGGCTTTGCGGAGTCGTCTCACCTTGGACGGTGATTGTCCAAAGTGCTCCGCTCCCCTCGCGGATCTGGGTCATATGTGGTGGAGTTGTCCAAATGTTCGGCACTACTGGGCGCGAATAAGCTCATATTTGAGTAACCTGCTCCAGCAACAAATCACCTGGACGGGAACCTTAGTGGCCCTGGATCAATTGGGACCTCTTCACCCTAAAGGGCGCTGGGAGCGTCTTTTGGTGCGAAAGGCATGTCTGGTGGGTAAAAGGCCAATATTTCATAGATGGCGAGAGCCAGCTCCCCCTACCTTTTGGGAATGGCGTAATAGCTTTCATCAATTGATGCTCTTTGAGAGAGGGGTGGCGAGAGGTAGTGCCCCCCATTGGTCCTCCTTCTGGCTGCTATGGCAACCCTAAATTCAAACACTAAGACCACGTACACGTAGCAAATTATTGCAGGAGGGTTAGGAAGAGGCTAGAGTGAAGTTCCAGGGGGGGGGGGATGGAGGGGCCCCATGGACTTAAGGATACGATGTTGGTTGGTAAGGGGGTGGAGAGGGACAAGTCAATCCTGGCGGTGTGGCACAGGGTGGTGATGGAGGGGGAGGGAAGGAGGGAGGATATGGGGGGGGAAGGGAGGGGGAGGGAAGGAGGGAGGATAAGGGGGGTGGCGTGTTTTATCACTAAAAATTGAGCTCTCTCTAAGGCGGTGGATAAGAGTTTACCCCGCCGGGAGATGTAGTGCATTGGTTGCTTGCGGTGTAATGTAATGTGATATGTGTGCATTAATAAACAGATTTTTTTAAAAAAATATGTGATGTGATACTGCAACATACCAATTTTTGCAAATGTTTCTTGCCATTGAAGGTGGCAAATTAAAATACTGTACAAAACTGACTTGTTTATCCATTGTTTACTGGAAACTGTACTCCCACAAAATATAGTGATTTGTAAAATATGCTGTAAGATAGACTGATCTGATGATCTTAATAGGATACTCCTTTTAAAATTATGAATGTTAATGCAGATTCTCCATATCTTTAGAAATTTACTGATAGGTAAGCTTGCACACAGCTTCTGAGAATAGAAACTATTAAACCTCATTAAGTTATTACATTATCCTTTTTTGCAATATAGAGTGATGTCCAATTGTTATCCTTGTTTAAAAAAATGTGCAGCTCCAAAACAGATGCCTTATCAACATCATATTCCATAACAACTTCAAATGAGGATCAAATGTTTAGTCACTGTAAAAAGTTCTCCAATTGTAGAATGGTTGCATCACATATGAAGAAAATATCATTTATGCATCTGCACCATTTGTTCATATTAGCAAACCATGAGGAAGGAGAAACAGTATTTGTGAGAGGAAGAGTGACTCAGATGAGTCCCCCCCCCACACACACAGAACACCTTACTGACTGAACAGCACCAGTGCTTGGCTAAACTCCAACATTTAATTCCTTCTCAACAGCAAAAGCTGCAAAAAATACTTTTATTTTTTTCCAGTCACACAGAAGCTTGGACTGCATGGGAACATCACCATCTGCTACAGCCTGAGAAATACTGGCTTGCACAGACATGCACACGGCCCCTTATAGTATGATATCATCAAAACCAGGGCTTCTCAGTGTCCATCTGCTTGTGAGGGGACATAACCCATGCGTCTGGACTGGACTGTGATTTTCCAAACATGGACATGCTCAATATGGATGTCTGCAGGGGCATCTACGCAGATGTCTCCAGAACCATATTTCAGGACCTAGATGTCTAGGATAGCTTAATGATTAGAGTAGTGGATTAGGAACAGGGCAACCAAGCTTCAAAGCCCACTGCTGCTGTTGTTGACATCAGGCTGAATGGAGGGGATAATAAAGTGCTTTCTTCTCTACAATGTGCTTTCCGATGCTTGTTCATGCCTGAAGCAGGTCTAATGTTAGACAGGACACTGGACATTCATGACATTTCTGACATCAGGCAGGCACAGCCAAGATCCTGGGAATGCCCTGGCCACACCTCCTCAACACCTCCATTCATACTTGAACATTTTCTCACTGGGGGCATCGAAAGCCAACTTTTAAAATGGCTCTGGAGATGTCTCTGTGCTTTGAATGGCTCTAAGCCTGTTTTTGGTCATCCAAAGCACGAATAGGGCTTCTAAAATAACTCCCCAAAAATTTATAAAGAGGGTTATTTATTTTTAAATATTTCTATCCCACCCAATCACAAAATTCTAAGTGTGTTACAATAAACATGCACACATTTTAGACAATCATAAAAATCCATTAATACCTCATAAAATTAAATAATAAAAGCCTGAACAAATAAATGTGTTTTCATTTTTTTCCAGAATCATAATAAATCATTAAACATTCAGATCTTGTGGGGTAAAACATTCTACAAATATGGTGCACATAAAGAAAAAGTCCTCCTGCATGTGGCTTGTCTTCTTCCCATTCCCAATGAATGTAATACAAAAGAGTTTTATAAACATATCCTTGCTGGCCTCTCAATCCAATGCAACTGTATTATTGACTCCAAATATCCTGAAGACAATTCATTGCAAATTTTATAAACCATTAGCAACACCTGAAATCTAATGTGAAATTCAATAGCGAGTCAATGAAACTCAACCAAAAAAGGGTAATTTGTTAAAATCTAGATTTATTCAACAAAATATGAACAGCAATATTTTGTATTAATTGCAAAGCTTTTAAAGTAGAGTTCAGTAATCCATCATAGATGACTACAGTAATCATAACAAAGGAACATTATTGCCTGAAATCCCCATCTTATAAAACACAGTTTAAATCACCTTCCTAATATGAGGATGCATACTAAACTCACAATCTATAGTCACCTCCAAATATACTATTTCTGATCTAATGGGAAATATAGTCTCATGCAACTTACTCATAGCTGGTGGAATATAAAGTGCATCTCAACACAAAACCTCTCAGTCTTTTTCAAATTAATGCTTAAGCTATGATTATGTGATCATGTAACCATTGAACTACTGCTGAAAAACAATCAGAAACAGATGAGTAAACTCATCATTGTTTCTTAAAATTGGCACATATACCATGATGTCATCTGCATATACATGATACAAAAAACATGAAATGGAGAGAGAACAGGGAGATGCTGGACTATGGGGGTGGAGGGGAAGGGAAAGGAGAGGAGGAAGAGAGAGAGAACAGAGATGGTGGAACCATGAGAGAGAGGTCAAAAAGATGGGGAGCTAACAAGGAGAAGAATAGAGGAGGCTGGAAATAGAGTTGGGAAAGTGGTAAAAGAGAATGGTCAGAGACTAGATGGGGATAAAGCCAGCAGAAAGGGACTGGTCAATCAACACGGAAGGATCTTGCATTGATAAAAGGGAATGAGAAACAGAGGAAAGTAGATGAGATCTTGGGGGGGGGGGGGGTGAGGGTGGAGAAAGTACAGAGGGTTGAAATGTTGTAATTGGGAGCAGGTGAAAAACGGGAGAGTGAGACAGGAAAGGGGGAGGCTAGAGAAGGAAGTGAAAGAAAAAATGGAAAGATGATAGGTGGGTGACCGTCGGGCACTCAGGAAGCTCGATAACTGAGACGGTTCATAAAAAATATATGAGGCATCGTTAATTTTAACCATACATTTACAGGGATACTTTAAAAAATATAATCCTCCCAACAGCAAAACCCCAGGTCGAAGCAGAAGAAATTCCTTTCTGCGTTTTTGAGTTTCCTTCGCAAGGTCTGGAAAGACCCTAACAGATAAACCATAGAATTGGACAGAACGCTTCTTAAAAAAAACATTCGTAAAAACCAATCCCTATCAGAGGACAAGGCAAAAACCGCAATCAGTGTGGAGGGAGAAACCACCTCCTCAACCGAGGACTCCAACAAAGTTGAGATATTTAACAAATCTGCCTGACTCACCCCTTCAATAACTCCAACCCCAGGATCTTTCTTCCCGGATGGTAAATAATATACTTTAAGCATAGGGGGATGAGATTCAACTGGAGCACCAAATACTTTTAACAAATACTTCCTAAACATATCCTTAGATGAAATATTAGGCACCCTAGGAAAATTAATACAACGTAAATTACAATATCTGGAATTATTTTCCAAGGATTCAATCCGGGTTTTTAAAGCCACCATGTCCTTCTGACACGACGAAACACCTAAATAACAAGTATCCTTCTGTTGCAATTCTGTAACCGATGTTTGCAATGCTGATACTTCAAGGGTATGTTGTTGGAGCAGAATGGTATGTCCTTGTACCTGCGCTGCTACAGCCACCACCCGGGGAGCCAGCGCTTCCCCAAGCTTGACTATAGCAGTCCATATCGATTCAAGAGTAAATTCAGCTGGTCGCACTAAGGAAAAAGTAGGTACCTGTCCCAAAGAGCCCTCTGTTGCACGATGTTCACTCCACGATTCTCCAGACCGGGGCAAACCCAAGGAAGTATCCGGTTTGCCCACAATAACCTCCCTCAACATCGCATCCTCTGCGATGGAAATATCAGCGGATCGAAGCTCCATGCTCCTCAACTGTGCTGCCGCTCCTCAAGGGTCCGAGCCCTCTACAGCTTCGGAAGAGAGCACAACCCCTGACTGCTCAGGACTCCGCCCCAGCAGAGGATCTTTGGGAGGCCGCCACTGCTTCGGCGGCGAGATCTCCGGCCCAGAACCCGCGATCGAGCTTTCCCGCTCTGAAGAGGGATCAACCGGGCTCTGCACCGCCGACATCTGCGACTGCCGCGACGGCGTTACAAAGTGGAAATGCATTTTTGTTTCTATTCTTCAGTGTTGCTATACATGCAGAGCCAGACTTCTTGAGGTTCAGTTTTGCCTTCATAGCTCTATTACTATTTTGTGGTCCCTTACACTGTATTTGGTAAGGGTCTGCCTTTGTTGTGCATGTGTGATCGAGGTATGGCATTCTGCTATCATGTAGTTTTTATGTAGAGATTTGTAGCAGTTTTGTTTTCTCAGAGGCAATGTATTGATGTTTTAGGGCCTTGTAATATTTGCAATGCTGCCTTTACACAAATAAGGCTGTTGCTGTTTGAGTCCTAGGAGTTACTGTTGTTGTGGCATGGTAAGCTTCTGAATGTCTTTTTCCAGATTTATGCATAATGTTTGGCAATGGAGGGATTGTGTGTTGCCCTTACTAAGGTGACATCAACATTTTAATATAATTTTACAGTTTCATACAAAAAACTAGCACGGCTTTTAAGCACAGATAATGCCACTTTTAAGCACACACTACTGCCACCAAGTGCAGAAAAGAGACGGATGCGTAAACAGCAATGGAAAAACTAGTGCACAATTAACACCAAGAATATTTAAATTATAGGCAAATGAGCTGCACATAATAAACTGGTATGCAAATATTGGCTGCACCCAATGCACTCTATACCTGGATCTGAGGTGGTTTAAACGTCTACCATGTCCCCCCGACAGTGTTTTGATGGCATTGGGTGCTTTCTACAATGTCTGGATCATCTGAAGGGAAATATGAAAAATGATCCAGGCATCGGGGAAAGCCCCTGATGCCATCAAAATACTGTTGGAGGCCAGTGCCCCTGACAGAAAGCAAATCCCTGGTGGTGCAGCGCCCCTATCCTCCCTCCCCCAATCAAACTAAAAATTAACCTGGTGGCCCAGCAGCCCCAAACCCCACCACCTGGTACCGTTAGAAATGAGCAGCAATGCTGTCCATGTGCTCCCGCTCTTTGCCTCGCCATCTTGAAAAATGGCAGCACCTGTCCCTGTACAGTGCCAGGTGCTGCCATTTTTCAAGATGGCGGGGCAAGAGCAGGAGCACGTGGGTGTCACTCCCACTCATTTCTTTTTTTTTTAACTTTTATTTATGATATTTTCTTGAATACAACACAATTATGAAGAAAAAAATAGATAATACATTATAATAATCCAAAAAATGCAAACCACATAAAAAGGAACACATCAAGAGAGAGAAACCAGCCCATAATAAAAGTAAAAATGCAGCAATTAGGAGTTATAAAACTCCACAATAGGGAGCTAAATTACCATATCCATACCCTCCCACTAATTCCCGACAGTTTCCCTTTCACTTAGAAAATTTAACAATGATGATACATCAGTAAACGTATAAGTCTGCCCCTCTAAAGTTATAATACATCGACATGGGAACTTTAAGAAAAAAGAAGCCCTGAGAGCCACCACCCGGGCTTTCAAACCCAAAAATTGCTTACGGCGAAGCTGGGTGTGACGGCCAACATCCGGAAAAACCTGTACTTTGAAACCACAAAAGAGGGCCTCTCTACATTTAAAATAGGCCCTCAACACACGCAATTTTATGGACTCAGAACCAAACTGCACCACAAGGGTGCAACACTTGGAAACGACATCCATTGAATCCTCCAGGAAAGCTGTGAGGTTCTGGCCAACCGAACCAGCAGAGGGCTCAGGACCCCCTACGGCCAACGGTAAGGAACCAGAGCCTCCAGACAAGTAATACATATGGTGAATATCCATACTCCCTTGCAAATGCAAAACCTCAGAAAAGTATTTCTCAAGAAAAATATTTGAGGACAACAGGTGAGTCATAGGAAAATTGAGAAAACGAAGGTTGCACGCTCTGTACTGATTCTCCAGCACTTCCAATCAATAAGATAACAAAGAGGAATCTCTAATTAAAGCAACTTCATTATCTCGAGAGGATTTTAGCTGGGAATCAGTCTGTGCAACCAATTTAACCAAGGAACCTAATTGTTGATCTACACTTTTCAACTTACAAACAGCATCTTGAGAAAATTTACAAAGTGATGAAACTGTAGAAGTTAAACGAAAATCAATACTTTGGATAGCAGACCATATGTCTTTTAAAGTCACTTCCCCAGACGGGGGAGCAACGGTGAATGTTTCCGAAGTCGACGAGTAGACCGGGAGTGGCAACGGAGGAAAAACTTCAGAAGGGCTCTCCAAAACAGTAGATGAAAAGAGAGCTTGCGGGAGAGGAGGAGGGGACCGAGATTCAGGGCTTAGCGAAACCCCATCCGGTGACAGGATACCCGGCAGCGAGGGAGTCAGGTGTTTGTCCATAGGGCCCACTACCTTACCTCCTTTAGCACTCTCATTCAGCTTAGCGCCGAGTTTCCCTTTCCTCTTGCCCATAATACTCGAACAAACAGTCAGACTAACGGTTCCACTCTACTCTCCTCACGTGCGCCGAAGGGGCGCAAAAGGGGCATGTCCTGCCCCTTGGTTCACACCCCTTAGGCCACGCCACGCAGGCCGCGACACGTGGCCACGTGTAGGAACCTCTGGGCTTTATAGAACAGGTGGGGGGTCCTCCAGCCCTGGGATCGTCCTCCAAAGTGCCAGCTAGATGTTCCACGGCTCCAGACCTCACGCTGCACAGCTCTGCAGGAGTAACAAATGCGGCAGCTCCCTCAAGCAGCGGCTCACTCTCCACCCGTATACAGGTACCTCTGGGCTTTATAGAGCAAGTGGGGGGGGGTCCTCCAGCCCTGGGATCGTCCTCCAAAGTGCCTGCTAGATGTTCCACGGCTCCAGACCTCGCGCTGCACAGCTCCGCAGGAGTAACAAATGCGGCAGCTCCCACAAGCAGCGGCTCACTCTCCCTCTCCCACTCATTTCTAAAGGTACCAGGTGGGGAGGGGATCAGGGCCACTCGGCCACCAGGGATTCACTTTCTGTCAGGGGAACCTACTTAGACAGTATTTTGATGGAATCAGGGGCTTTCTGTGATGCCTGGATCATCTGAGGGGAGTTTCCCTCAGATGATTCAGGCATTGGAGAAAGCCCCCGATGTCATCAAAATACTCTTGAGGCTCATATGCAAATTAGCCACTCAGTGCCCATTTTTCTCTGGGATAGCATAACTAGCATTGATTTCTTGTGCGCATGTCTTTGGCTTGCTCTCCCAGTTTTATGCTGCCATTTACGCACAGTTTAACAAATGGCTAACACGTGATTAATTTGCATATGATCCCCTTTCTACATGCCCGTGCTGAAATTGTGCGCTATCAGTGAACTGCAAATAGGCGTAAAAAGTTGATAGAGTCAGCATTCTGCATCGACATGTTAGTTTGTCATAGTGTCGAACATGGTTTTAGAACATTTTGCAAGACATGACATGTGTGGAGGTGGTTGTCTTTATAGAACAGATCAGTTATGAGACACTGCCTCTTGAGACATTTGTAAACATAGAAGAATAGTTTCCATAACATGTCTGGGGTTTAGTGTTGTAAGTTCTTGAAATAATTGAGTTTAAAATATGTAAATGATCATCCATGAAGCAGAAATCCAGTTTAGGTGCATGCAAAGGTATTATTTGACATAAGAGAAAACTAGCATGACTCCAATTTTTATGCCTATTCCCTCCCATATTAACTTTGGGGCCTCTCCAAAATTTAGTTCTGGCTATGCCACTGTCTCAAGGATTTTAACTCAACTTGCCCCATCTTACTTTAGCCTCCCCAAACAGCTTAGCTGCTGACTGCCTATGGTGCCAGTTCCCAGCCTGGAAAAATAAGAATATTTATTTATCAGGTTTTTTAATACAGCTTTATCCTTCAGTCAAAGCGGTTTACATTGTAACTTAAACAGGGACATTGATAACTTGGATTCTTCTGAGGCAATGGAGGGTGAAGTGATTTGTCCAAGGCCACAAGGAGTGCTAGTGGGAATCCAACCCTGGTCACTTGGTTCCCAAGCCAGTGCTCTAACCATTAGGCTATTCCTTCACTCTGGTATGACAGTAAGAAAGAACCATTGGGTCAAAAAGCAAAAGAATACATAAGCAACACACATATCAGCATAGTTCATGTGGTCAAGAAAGTATATTTATTAATTTGCTCATGTACTACATATACTATAACATTATTTTGATGCCAAAAGAATGCACAGCATGGCATCACAGAAGGCACATATCTAAAAAAGTATACACAACCTCAGCACCCAAAGCGCATACAAGGACTAATACCCAAATTCCTTTCTAAGCATAAAGAATAAAATGTTTTGAAATTCATGTTTGTACTTTTTTGCCTTTAAGCTTAGACACACTGTATTCTAGACAGGCAGGTTCTCATGAAATATGGATAGTATATCGTATTTGAGCTAAATTATTTGGTTTATTTAGTAGAGCTCAGAAACTGGCAAAGTATGAATTTAGATGACTGACAGCTCTACACTATTTTACTAACTAAAATAAGAATGCTGTATGGTTTCATGATTTGTAAAACAAGTCATATCAGAATTTTTATACACATTTTTCAACAATACCTGTTAACAAACACACCCCTCATTTCTTTAGCAAGCACTGAAATAACTTATTTAGAATGTTTTTCTTTTTTTTTTTTTTTGCTTAAAAACCCCAAGAATGGAAAACTACAGTTCACATAAATCAGATATTTAGGGTGATGTCCTTGTACAATGGCATTGTCTGCCAAGGTCTAGATAACATTAATGCTGTACAACAACATTTTTAGTTTTGTAATTCTTTGGAGAAGTTCTGCTTATGCATATGGCCTCTATCCCTTACTGAGGGAAGCACACCAATTAATAGTGGCTTAATTGAATTCAGATGGGTTAACAAAAGTACAATATAAAAGTCTGAAGGGGAAAGTATGGTAGTACATATTTCTTTAACTAATATTTTCTATCAAAAAGTATTCAGTTCTGTATTTCAGCAGCTGGCTAATTCAATGCTCCACTATGCTATTAGGTAAGTTAAATAGCTGCTTCTCAGACAGAATTCACGTTTTAAAAAGTACAGATGTCATGAGAATGAATAAATGTATGTATAAACCAGTGGTTCTCTATCCAGTCCTTGGGCCACACCTAGCTGGTCAGGTTTTCAGGATAACCTCAGTGAATATGCATGAGGTAGATTTGCAGACAATGGAGGCAGTGCATGCAAATCTTTCTCATGCATATTCATTGCAATTATTCTGAAACCTGACTGGCTAGGTGTATCCCAAGGACTGGG
The DNA here is from genome assembly GCA_033557465.1 of Ichthyophis bannanicus. NCBI lineage: Eukaryota > Metazoa > Chordata > Amphibia > Gymnophiona > Ichthyophiidae > Ichthyophis > Ichthyophis bannanicus. Next base: position 411,555,158 of record CM066038.1, on the reverse strand, counting down.
ATAACCCCTGGAATAAACCCATGAATAGTTCATATAGTGTGAAATGGTTGAAAGAAAAGCATTAACTAGTAGAAACAAGACATTCAGGTATAATGAATGTTCATAAAATATAGAACTAGAGATTGTTAACTAAGTGGGTATTTTATTAAACTGCATTATGCAGGTAAGGTGGGAATTAGTGTGCCCTGTTAGCATTCACCTATGTTAATAGTTGACACAGTGCACACTAATTCCTGCAACAGGGTAGTGTATGGGCAATGACTGGGTGGGAGTGGGTGTGGCAGCATCTTAACATTTAACACATGGCATGGTATCACATGTTAACTAAAGGCAGCAGATAATGCAGAGCAGTTCAACAAATAGTGTTAAGTGCATCTCTGTTATCTGCAGTGTAGCTAACACATGCTAAGTGCATTTACTGCATGAGCAGATGCTGGGAATATCTCTACCAGTTAATGCAGAGGCTCGGCAGTTACCCTACAGTAATTTTGGTAATTATCACATGATAACTACAAAACTTTATCATACTTTATTAAAATACTCACTAAATATTATAACTCTGTAAACTTTAAGGCATTCTGTGTGTGCGCAGCAGCACCAGCAGTACTTAGATCAGAAGTGGCCAAACCTTTGGGCTCCAAAGCTGCTTTGAAGACCCAGTCCTGGAAGGGGGTAATGAGAGTCCAGGGGCAAATCCACTCGGAGGTCCTAAGAGCAGAGGAGGAGTCCTTTGAAAAAAGGCATACAGGAGAATCCGCCAAAAGTCCAATTTCAATATCACTTCCAGCACACCATGTCTGGCCAGAAGTGAAATGTTCTCACCAGCTGAATCCCCAGCTTGTAGGTCACAGTTTGCCCACCTCTGATCTAAATACTGCAGAGCATCAGCTTGCATACTGTGTGGCTTCAATACATTCTTTTCAGGTCATTTTAGACTATCTCCTTTCCTGAGATTCTCATATTTTTAGAACAGAATATATGCACTTTGAATTATAGCTATAGCCCTGCTTTTAGAAGTCTGTTGAATCAACATTCCAGCCCTCCATACGCAGGCATAATTACTAAGGCATATTACTAGTTTTGCCCACATTGACATCAATGTTCCCAATAAGCTTGCAGGAGTACAGCCACACTGAAAATAATTGTGCCGAGCATGAATTTTTAAGGCTGTGTGACAGGGCTTTTTGTCAGGCAGTCTATGGTCCCCTGGAGTTACAATCCAATGCAGCAGGAAGCAGCAGCAGCATTTTAACACTGCCATCAGCACAGTGGTGGGCCTTTGAGTACCTGCCTACACTCAAGGCCTGCAATGTCCTGCCCCCTCTGACAGGAAGTTTGCATTGAAGGGAGAAGGATGTGGCGGGCATGGGCAGGTACTCAAGGGCAACATGCTGCATGCACATGCCCTGATAGAGGTAGAGTGGTGGCAGTGGCAACCAATGAGGGAGAAGCAAAGGCCTGGTAAAGGGAAAGGAAGAGGGAAGAGATGCTGGACATGGTGGGGGGAGTTTGAGAAGGGAAAGGAAAGAGAAACTGAACACCTGGGGAAGGGGAGATGCTGATACCTGGGTAGGGAAGACAAGGAGAAATGCTGGTTTATCTGTTCCATAGACCTCATTTGCTAAGATATTTTTCCCCTTTGTGTCTGTGGGAAAATCCTTATCAGATATGGCCTTCTGTTGTACAAGGGGGGAGGGGAGATTTTCAAAGTGATTAATGCGGTCAGTGCCACTGAACGTCCCTGAGTGCTGCCACTGAATGCCCCAATACTAGATAGCTAGTGTTGGGGCATTCCAGTGGTAGATTGAAGGCAGCACTCGGGGATAGCTAGCTAGTGGCGATATTCAGCTGCTAGCCAGTTATTTTCACCGGCGAAAGTTAGGCACCTGAAAGGCTCGCCTAACTTTGCCTGCTGCTGAAGCTAACCGGGCAGCGGCTGAATATCACTGCTGCCTAGTTTGCTTCTAGGCCAGATATGGCCCCAGCATTGAATGTCCAGGTTTAGAGTTCAGCAGTGATGGCTACCCCCTTTAGCCACCACCATTGAATATCCTACTCCCCGCAAATTTCTTTAATTGGCACATGTTCAGAGTGGAGGAGTGGCCTAGTGGTTGGGGCAAGGTACTTCAGGCCGGAAGGTCGGGGGTTCAAATCCCACTAGAGGACAGCAACCTTGGGCCAGAAGGACTGGGGTTTCTAGTCTCACAGGTGCTCCTTGTGGTCTTGGGCAAGCCACTTAACCCTCCATAGCCCATGTTCCCTGTAAAATAGTTATCTCCAAGTTATAATGCCCTGTTCAATGTAATTTCAGTTTGTTCAATGTAAACCGCACTGATGCAGAATAGCGCGGTATATAAGAGAATGTAAATAAATAAAATAAAAAAATGTTCTTCCTGCCATTTCAACTTGTATATAACAAAATTCCATCCTAGCTGCATTTCCTACTGTGCAACATTCTCCTAGCCTACACTACATGGATTCTTTCTGTAGATCATATCTGTAGCTGGATACCTATATGTACTACGTAGCATGTCAGTCTAATCTGTAATGGTCTGATGTTTTCACTTTGAAACATCAGCCTGTAAATACAGCTTTTTTCAGTGTTGCACCATGTTGAGGGAATGAAAACATAGTTTGCATCTCTTTTACTATAAAGATAACCGTTACTGCTTTTTGAAGTATATGCAATCAACCCGAACAATATGCAGGGCCAGTGCAAGGATATGAGACACCCTAGGTGAACCTCATTCCTCATGCCCTTGCTCCTGCCGTTGCCACCCCTCTGGGACCTGCAGTGGTGGCAATGACTTCAAACATCCCCAAAGTACTTACCTAAACCTCTGGTGCTGCAGGGCTGTTTGTATTTCTGGCCTCTCGGATGCCCGATGCTGATTTCCTATTGCATGGGGGCAGACGCAGCTGCCAGAGGTTTAGTTAAGTGCTGCAGGGGCTGTTTGAAGTCACTGCCACTTGTGCAGGCCCCAGAGAGGGGCAGCAGAGGCAGCAATGAGCCGCCCCTGGACCACTGTTGCTCTAGGTGACCGCTAGTTTGCTTAATGGTCGTGCTGGCCTGTCAATATGATTATGATTTTATCAATAGCTTCTGCTGCACAGTGCACACATTCACCCACAAATTTCATCAGTGGAAGGTTTAGCACATAGGATGAAAATTTTGCACACAAGCTGCCAAGCCTAAAAGGGAACACTGATTAGCATGTTAAAGCATGTTACATTTTATGCAAGGTTCCATTGGATAAAATGGGACATGCAGTAAAACAACATGTGTTAATTGTGTTAACATATGCAAAATCAGTAGCGGACATTAGTAACTATGCCTTACAGTCTTCAGGCTTTGCAGAAATACTGTGGAGTGTGCAATACTTGTCAAGTTCTGATAATAATTGGCACGGTGGTCTCTTAATTTACTCAGATTAAAAATGATCAGAGTACCTCGGTAGAAGCTTACAAAAATTAGAACAGAAACTAGGAGAATCACTGGTTTAGGTCCAGATGTAATATCTATTTTTTCCCCAAAGACAAAATGGAAAAAACCTTTTAGCACATCTGGCCATTGGTTTTGTAGTAACTGCCAGCTGAACCATATATGCTACTACTAGTGCTTTAACATGGCAGAAAACAATGACAAATATCTTAACTTTTTAATTTATTCAGACCCTTTCCCATCAAGCATGCAAATACTGTCATAACCATCTTTGGCTTTACATCCACCAGATCATCAGGTAAGGCATAGATTTGGGCACCAATCTTTCGAGCAATTGAAATGGCATACCTTGAAAAAGAATAAGAAAGAAAAAAATAAATTACATCATCTGCTGTGTTCAAGCCCAGACTACTCACTAGAGAGAAAACAAGCTGTTTCCTAAGTACTGTGGTAAAAGGGGTATCTTCTCCTCCATCCAGAGGCATTTTTTTACCAGCATTATTCAGCCTGAGCAGCAGATTTGCTCCTTTAGAGTGCAGAGATGGGCCAGTGACTTTTGTACCACTGTAGATGATAATCTCTGTCAGCTAATCCCGTTCTTTTAAGGGTAGGTCCAGTGAGACACTGCTAGAGTAGCCTAATAGAGCACTGGCTAGGGAACCTTGTGGCCTTTGGCAAGTCACTTAACCATTGCCTCAGAAGAATCCAAGTTATCAATGTACCTGTTTAATGTACATTGCCAAGTTTAAGTTACAATGTAAACTGCTTTGACTAAAATGATAAAGTGATATAAAAAACCTGTTAAATAAATAATCCATTTTAGTAGTGCTTGTGAAAAAGTGCAGCCAGGACAGAGAATTCATGCCTTTCAGCATGGTGCATGTTTCAATGAAATCCTTCCCTGGAGCCTCCCCTCTCCTCTCCTATATTCCTTACTTATAGGAGGGAACCTCTTTCTTCTTACCACTGCTTTCCTCATCCTTGGAAGTAGATCTTCTACTCCCATGCCTAGGAGTACTTAAGAGAGAAATCCAGAACAAGCCGTGTGCGCAGTAAAACATCTTTGCACATGTTTTGATTTCATTTTAATGGTAGGATATCCAAATTTTACAGCTATTTCAATTCTGGAAGCAGTTCAAACCACATACGAAGGCTGATTTACTAAACCTTTCTCCTATAGACACAGAATGCGAGAAAAGCCTTAGTAAATCAAGCTCACTGACAAAAAGTCTGGACATTGATGTACTAAAAGGTTTTCCTGTTTTCTGTTAATGAGGTAAAGGTTTAGTGCATCTGGCCGTAAGTCATCCATAATAAAATGTGCTTGTATCATAATACAATACTGTGGTAGCAGGATACTCAATTTCCGCCTTTTAAGATAGAAACTAGTTTGTAGTCTAATTAAATAAACATTCTATTTTCTGTTATTCAAAATTTTGTACATTACAGTGTATCCAAAAGTTTCAGCTTCATAGATAGCCTTAAATGCAGAGATCAGTAATAGTAATAATTTTTATTATGAAGAGTAAAACTAAATAAAAGAAAAGCAGAAAATGGGCAAGACAACAAGCCCAGTACTACAGTAAAATGATATGCAACGTGAAAGAAAATTCAGAAAGGAAAAGAAAAATGGTTAGCCGTGCTCTCAAACAGGCAGATGGAAAGGTCTTTGGCTTGGGATTTCAAAAACCTGTCCTGAGTTTACAGTTTATGCATATTTATCTCATGTATATTCATTGTGGACATCCCGAAAGCCAGTCCAATTGTGGGGTCACCAAGACAAGTTTGGGAAACCCTTAGCTACTTAGACAAAAGATTATTATTGTTAATCATTTGTATAGAGCAACATTCTGACATGTACATCTCCCGGCCGTCCGGACGTACAGACATCCAAAGGGCTGGGAGATACACCCATTTCTGCTCCCTTGGGGGCATCCCTGCAGGAGCAGAATCGCAGCACAGTCGCTGGACATCCAGATCATGCCCCTATTCAGGCATCCTCGACGTCCAGCCACTTACCTGGCTAACTCAGTCAGGCTCCTGAATGGAGCTGCGATCCCCAGCCACTGCCAAATTGTTTCTTTCCCCACAGCCGGACCCCTGATCCGGCCTCCCATGGCCAGGGTCTGGCTGCGTGGAACTTCCCTTGCCCTTACCTACCTTTTTTCCTGCCAGTCGCCACCAAAACACTGCGTCCAGGGGCACCCATCTACCCGGCCAACCCTGGATGTACAGGGCCGACCTCAGAATTGACCCTGAACGTCCGGGGAGATGGCCCGCCCTCGCTCCACCCTCCCTCCACCCCCATCTAAGGCTTCCCATACATCACAGCTGTACGTATGGGGAGCCTTTTTCCGGCAGCCACATTTCAATGAATAGAGGGGATGTACGTCCAGGCTGAATGTACATCCCCGTTATTCGTGGTTGTGAATGACCCCCATAGTATATAGCAGATGTATATAGCAGTGTACAGAGACATGTAGAAATTAATTTTATAACAGGAGGCCTATGTGAAAAATCCAAAAATGCACCTATTTTATAAATGCAATATAGGCGCCTATGTGCCTTTATAAAATAAAATACCACTTTTCAAAGAGCCTGATATGCAACAGATGGTCCAGTGACTGTGGGGTTGCCTGCATTATTGGGATATTTGGAGCAATATCCGGATAGTGACTGCCATTGAAAATCCAGACTGAGCACCACTATTCAGATATGTCAGCATTTATCCAGATAGTAGCAGTACTGCCCTCGCTCCACCCACAGACTATCTCTGCACTAATGAATTATGCAGGAGTGCTCTATGGAGATATTCAGTGCCTGCATTATCCAGTTAGTGCAGGGGCATTCTGTGGGTGGCGTGAGGGCAGTACCGCTACTATCTAGATAAGTGCTGAAGTATATGGATAGCGGTGCTCAGTCTGGCTAGTACTGCTAAATATCACAGTCAGCACTCTTATCTGGACAACTTCCTGTTGGCCATCTGGCCGCCAAGGGTTCTGAATATTGGGCCCCAGGCTTTTACAATGACCCCCAGTGCACACAAGTGCTCTTACACAAATTTACATCTGCTCCAAAGGTATAAATATATGCATGTACACATTTTATCCCCATCTAAAGCTATACATCTGGAAATACATATGCGCTGATCACATTAAAGTAGACACAATCTTGTGGTGCCTCGGCATTTTATGCGTGTGTGCCTGCATATAATTTGATAAGAGCCTGTTTCTACATGTAAAACATGTTTTACACATGATTAATGGACAGTCACTACCCCTTGGACCTTATAATAAAGCCAAGCTATGTACTATAGATAAAACATGTGCAGGCACATTTGTCAAGGATGTCTGACTGCAAAATGGGACGTCTAAGTCAAAACATCTGATATACAGTGGTAAGGGCAGTCTACAAGGTGGCCACATTTATGTAAGTCTTGTAAAATCGGCCTTTCTCCATCTTGAAAGATACACATGTCCACTGCACAGAGTTATGGGCTAGGCACGTGAAAGACAACTCATACAACACGTTCAAGTTTCTAAAATGTTAAGTGCATCCACAGAACAGGGACACAGACATGCACACTGCCCCATCAGAATGTGGCCTTGGATCTCTCCTCTTTGCATGTCCCAGCCTGCCATTTTGCAAACGGGGACGGGATGCTGCGCAGGTGTCTAGAGAAATGTGTATCTTATATACTGGCCGGTATCTTTAAAAACGTGAAAAGTATCAACAGAATGAACAGGTATTTCCCTCTTTATCATACTGCTGTTACATTGCTGAAATAAGCATCATTATGGATATTGTTCATGCCCTGGAGCAGGTATAGCCATGGATGTTCCTGATAGAGATTTCTGACCAGTATTGCATGTCTGCTATCGAGTGTGCAGGTGTTTTTATGGACCCACCTTTGTCATGCCCCCAGGCACACCCACAGCCGATTTGGACATGATCGCACCTACGGCTGTAGCTTCAAGTATTTTAAAATGGCTCTAGGGACATCCTTGTGATTTGCATTTCTGAATGCCCGTTTTCAGACATCCAAATCATGAATAGAGTTTCTAAAATATCCCTCTTAGCTAAAAACAAATAAGAGGCTTTCAGTTATGGCAGAAATGTTGTGACTTAGAAGAATGAAGTAGGTGATTATAGGTGACGATTAAGTGGAAGACCATCAGATATGATGGTAAACTGTAAATATTTAAAGGTGAATGTGGGTTATATAGAGAACATAGAAAAACACAGAAACATGATGACAGAAAAAGACCACATGACCTATCTAGTCTGTCTTTCCATATCAACCACTCCAACAGTCCCCTTTTTTCCTTTAGAGATCCTCTGTGTTTGTCCCATGCTTCTTTGAATTCAGATACTGTCCTCATCTCTACCACCTCCACTGGGAGACTATTCTACAGATCCACCACTCTTTCCATAAAAAATATTTCCGCATATCACTCCTGAATATATCCCCTTTCACCCTCATCCCATGTCACAGCAGAGCTTGCTTTCAATCGAAGGAGGCTCTCCTCCTGTGCATTTATGCCATGGAGGTATTTAAACGTCTCAATCATATCACCTCTATACCGCCTTTCCTCTAAAGTGTATATATTAAGATCCTTAAGTCTGTCCTCATATGCTTTATAATGAAGACCACTAAACATTTTAGTAGCCACCCTCTGTACTAACTCTAACCTGCTTATATCCTTTTGAAAGTGTGGTCTCCAGAATTGCACACAATACTCCAAATGAGGTCGCACCAAAGACTTATACAGAGGCACTATCACCTCCTTTCTTCTGCTGGCCATTCCTCTCCCTATGCACCCAAGCATCCTTCTAGCTTTTGCTGTCACCTTTTCTACCATTTAGCTACTTTAAAATCATCAGACACAATCACGCCTAGGTCCTGCTCTTTTTTAATGGACAAAAGTACTTCACCCTCTTTACTATATTGCTCCCTTGGATTGCTGCAGCCCAAATGCATAATTTTGCATTTTTTAACATTAAATCTCAGCTGCCAAATTCTAGACCATTCTTCAAGCTTAGCTAGATCCCTCCTCATGTTATCTACACCTTCCTGGGTGTCTATTGCAGATTTTGGTATCATCCGCAAAGAGGCAAACCTTACCCGACAGCCCATCCGCTATATCACTATATGTTGTTGTTGATCAATCTATTTTGAATAATGCAAATAAATACTGTATCTAAATGAGTAGTGCTGTGAGGGATTAGGCTGCTGTTCATAGGATAGTCTATATGAGAAGCAGAACCTATAATGCATGACTAACGTTGGTCTACAACCGCCAGAGTCCATAGGTATTGAGTGGGCATCAGGGAATCCTTGTCCATGTTAAACAGGTACACATCAAGAGGTTCAGCAGATATCACAGACTCTAAAACAAATACAAAGCTACTGTAAATGCTCACCTCCACAACTAAATATTTATCCGACTGGCACTTAGACCAACTTTTAATTATAAAGAGCTTCCTTTGTATTGGTTGGGCATTTTTTTTGCAGTCTGTAGGTCTGACAGCTCTTTTGGTTCTACTGTCAAATCAGCAATTCTCGGCAGAAAAGGCAGCCTGCCATCTGACAGAAGCTTGGAATACTGACTTGGAGATGTTGACCCGAGATGCTGATTTTGGCTGGGTAAGACTATTTGGAATCAGCTTCCTTTTGTCCATTGCTGGCTGTGTTAATCCCTGCTTGGTCTCTTGTTTTTAGTTTTTTAATCTCTCTGGTTTAAACACAGGATTATTTAATAAGAACATAAATACATAAGATATGCCATAGTGGATCAGACCAAGGTCCATCAAGCCCAGTATCCTGTTTCCAACAGTGGCCAATCTAGGTCATACGTACTGTGACATAGTGAGTCCTTCTAGCCCTGTAGAAACTCCCAAAAACCAGGTAAAAAGTGCAGGGCTGCAATATAAACAAAAGCACATGGCTACTAGTTGTCAGGGAAACCAAGCCCGAGAGAAAGAAACACGCCCCTGCTACCAGTTTAACAGAGAGTTACAAAGTAATTCAGAACACCTGCTAGGAGGCGGAGTCAGGCCCTACCCGAGAAAGCTGACTCATAAAGAGGTCCCAGTAGGTAGAGAGGGGAGAGAGGAGAGAGAGGAGGAAAGCCAGAGTGAAAGAGAGAGTAAAGAAGAGGAGAGACGAGCAGAGTCCCCTTGGAGGAAGAAAAGCCAGCTTCCAGTAAGGAGGTGGACTGAGTCTCTAGCTGAGGAAAGGTCAGAGGCTCTGAGTCAAAGATACAGCAGGAGCAGACCAAGACAGCTGAAACACTCTCTGGATTATAAACAGAAGGAAAAGCCAGGAAGGCAGTTGAACTCTGTTTTGCACAAGTCAGGTTGGGAACCGACAGCTATCTATAAGCCACGGAGAAAACCTTCCACAGCCAGGTTCCAAGGTAAGCCTAAGGGCTGGAATCATAATAATTGTGAGTTTATTGACCTGGAAGGTTGGGACTATGGTGGAAAGGACTATAATGGGAGTGCTTGTTTCAAACAGTACTTAAACCCCGAGTTTACCATAAAGCCTAGGGTTGGAGAAAAGGGCGTGGCTCCAGAGGGAGCGTGGCAAACAATTCCTACTCCAGAGGTAGAATTTATGGAAACAGAGCCATCCTGTGTAAATACTCCTATGGAAGAAATGGACTGTACGATTTCACTGGCTGAGGAGATAATATCTCTATGTTAAAATTGTGCTGTGAAGAAAATACAGACTTACTGTGAGAAGTGAACAGAGCTGTAGGAACAGTACTGTGGTGTTTAATCTGCTGGAAGAAAAATGTTTAACGCTGACTGAAGCTATTTAAGTTGGATATCTTATTTTGTCCTTTTTCTGCCAAAGTGCAAGATATTTGTGTTACCTTTATTCCTTGTGAAATCCACCCCGGGAGGGGAAATAAATCCTTTTGCTTGAAACACTTGAGTCACACTACCCTTCATTGAACTCTTAAAGAAACTACATTTCCCTACAAGCACTGCTTCAGGAAATAGTGAAACTTTGGTTCAGGAAGGAACTTAACCTCCTTAAACCCTACATGCCTACGGGTATCAGCAAGGGGGGAGGATCACAGTACCTAGCAGTTTCCCAAAAGACACAGGTTCCACAATGCTTGTATTGGGTCAAGCATTGATATCGTGGGTCCCTTTTTAATAATGGTTTATGGACCTTTCCTCCAGGAACTTGTCCAAACCTTTTTTAAACCCAGCTACACTAACAGCCTTTACTATATCCTCCGGTAATAAATTTCAGAGTTTGATTACACGTTGGGTGAAAAAATAGTTTACCCTGTAGCTTCATTGCATGTCCCCTAGTCTTTCTATATTCTGATAATGTAAACAATCGATCTACGTTTACCCGTTCCACTCCGTTCATTAATTTATAGACTTCTATCATATCTCCCCTCAGCTGTCTCTTTTCCAGGTTAAAGAGCCCTAAACCTTTTAACCTTTCTTCATAGGGGATCCATCCCCTTTACCATTTTGGTGGCTCTTCTCTGAACCTTGTCTAATAACGCTATATCCTTTATAAGATACGGCGACCAGAATTGCACACAATATTCAAGGTGCGGTCGCACCATGGAATGATACAGAGGCATTATAATAGCCTTTGTTTTATTCTCCATTCCTTTCCTTATGATACCTAGCATTCTATTTGCTCTCTTGGTTACTGCTGCACCCTGGGCAGAGGGTTTTAACATGTTTATTTATTTATTTTAATTTCTTATATACCGCACTCTTTGAGATTAGCGCGGTTCACAGAGAACACAACAATCAGAACAACAGGCTGTTCGGTATTACATATAACAGGGGTATTCAACTTGGAAAAACATGGAAGAACTATTTACATGGAATATGCAATCTGTTAACTAGATAACATACTCGAACTATGTACATGAATTGGCATGCATGTTGGGAGCAAGGAAGAGAGAGAAAAAGAAAAAGTGGTTGGATATGTAGTGGGACTATTATGTTAACTTCATATGGGGTAGTATTTGGTAAATAGGTTGAATTTAAGGGCCTTTCTGAACTGGGCTAAGTTGGTTATGGTACGGATGTCAGAAGGGAGGGAGTTCCAGCATTTTGGTGCGCAAAACAAGAAAGCTCTGTTCGCTGTTGATAGATTGCATGTTGTTATGGCCTTTGGTAATGCTAAGGAGTTTAATGCTGCCTGTCTTCTTTTTCTGTTTGGTGTTATCCACAATGACGCCTAAATCTTTTTCCTGGGTGGTGGTGCCTAATGTGGAACCTTGCATTGTGAAACCATAGTTTTGGGTTGTTCTTTCCTAGGTGCATAACTTTGCACTTGTTCACATTAAATTTCATCTGCTATTTGGACATCCAGTCTTCCAATTTATCAAGATCCTCTTGCAATTTTCCACAATCCTCATGGGTTTTAACAACTTTAAATAGTTTTGTGTCATCTGCAAATTTGATAACCTCACTCGTTATTCCCTTTTCCAGGTCATTTATGAATATATCAAAAAGCAGTGGACCCAGCACAGATCCCTGGGGTACACCACTATTCACCTTTCTCCATTGGGAAAATTGGCCATTTAGCCCTACCCTCTGTTTTCTATGTTTTAACCAGTTCCTGATCCACAATTGTTCACTGCCTCCTATCCCTTGACTCTTTAATTTTGCCAAAAGTCTCTGAAGAGGGACCTTGTCAAAGGCTTTCTGAAAGTCCAAATACACTATATCAACTGACTCACCTTTGTCTACCTGTTTATTCATACCTTCAAAAAAACATAACAGATTAGTAAGACAAGATCTTCCTTGTCTAAAGCCATGTTGGCTGTCTCCCATTAAGCCATGACTATCTACATGTTCAGCAATTTTGTTCTTTATGATGGTTTCTACCATTTTTCCCGGTACTGACGTCAGGCTCACTGGTCTGTAGTTGCCTGGATCACCCCTGGAACCCTTTATAAAAATTGGGGTTACGTTGGCCATCCTCCAATCTTCAGGTATTACAGATGATTTTAATGATAGTTCATGGATTACTAATAACAGGTGTCACCAGTAACCCTCCCCAGAGGCAAAAGCATGGGGGTAGGTCAGCCTGGGCATGTCCAAACCTAGCAAAAAGGATAGTGCAGTTGGCCCTGCACTGCCTTCTGGGTATTGTAGTCCCTCTTACTAAGCAAGGCATGAGTTGTAGTCGAGTGGAGTTAGGCAAAAGACAGGATTTTATTTCCCCTTCCGGGTAGATTCATTTGCAAGAAAAACAAAGACAAAAATGACCATACTTCTGGTACAAAAATGAAACGAAACAGAAACAGCTTCTATCTTCAGCTCACATAAACAATTAGTTGAACAAAAACGTAACTGCAGCAGTCCCTTTTCTCAAAGGCAAACTCTCTTGCTTTCAGTGCTGTTTCACCAAAACCTTTAAACAGCTATTCTAGCATAGAGACGTGACATGGTCTGCTACAGACAGCATACAATCCATTTCTTCTTCTGGGGTTTGTTCCATAAGAAATTCTATTGGCATTTCTTCACACTCACCCCCAGCTAAGTATTCTTGGGGATTATTATACGTCCCTCCAAAGAGCAGTCTCTCTTCACTGCCTCGAGACTTCCCTTCCCCCGTTGCTACAGAGCAGGGTGGAAGATTACCACATATACTGGAGTTTGCTATAGGAGAGCCCCACAAACTCTGGCAGTTACAGGGAAAACTTTTACATTCAGTTTCTCTTCTATAAGGTTTATACAGCCTACCTTCCGGCTTTCTCACACAGGAACCTCTCAGCACAGCTGGGTCAATAAGGCTTTCACAGCACGGCTGCGTTCTCTTGCCTTTTACCCTTTGCTTTCTCTCTGACATATAAATGTCCTCTGGCCAGGACGTTTCTGCTTCACTGGACCTGCAGCTTTCAACTTGGACATTTTCCTCTGGTCCCTTTCTCCAACAGGTTCCCCAACCAGTCCTCCGACCAAGGCTTCCTTCAGTCCTGCAGCTGGGTCTCTCATCAACTCTCCTGCTGAGACTCCTCCTGGTTCTGAGTCCTCTCCTTGCTCTCTCTGTGCCTGTTCTTGCTCTCCTTGTTCTTCCTCTTGCTGCTCTCCCTCTTGAGGCTCTCTCACTATCCTCAGGTGAGTAATTTTTATGTGCGTGTGTCCTAGGGCTTAACTGCACCCCGCCCTCATCCAGCTGCCTCTCATTACACACTGAGCTCGGGGCTTGTTTGCAGTTTGGGCGTGTTCTCTCCCCTCGTGACACTCTTTGTTTACATTGCTCATGGCAACCCTGGGCCATGTGCTTTTCTATGCTGTCAGTTTCAGACACACTTTCTTCACCTTCACCCAGATCCATAGCTTCTGGAAGATCCACTACATTACACAGGTCTGCAATCTCATATTTCAGTTCTTTCAACACCCTTGGATATATATCATCTGGTCCAGGTGATTTGCTACTCTTCAGTTTATCAAATAGTTGTAATACATCTTCCCGATGTACAGGGCCGGATTTACCTTGAGTGAGGCCCTACGCCAACAAAAATTGTGGGCCCCCAGCAGGGGCGGCCCAAGGGGGGTGCGGGGCCTCATTTGCATAAGGGGCCTCATTTGCATAAATATTTGCATAATGTTACCATATACTAACTTTTAGTAAATGTGCCTCTTAATGAGTGTATGGATAAAGAAAGACTAAAAGATTTCTACATTACTATAATCCAGTGCCAACTGCCAGACACATTAGGAACTACTACAAACACTGCCCATTTAGAACCCATAGTAAACCCGCCGTATCCTAACAGCACTACCAGGACTCACAAAGCACCATACCCTACCAATCAAAAGGCAACACTGCAAATATTAAACCAATACATTTCAGAGAACAACAATACATGACCTACTGGGGAAAGAGAACAAGTGGCAATGTCAAATAGGAATTATATAAACAGAACACCTCAGCTCAGTTACACATGCAGAACATAGACCATCAAACAAGTAATCACAATTTAGAAACAGGAAGACAATAATTAAACTGGGAATCCCAAAAGCCAAACTTGGAAAGTACAACACTGTAGAAATAAAACTATACATTAATTTGCTCTTGTACTAAACAAAGCGCAGACGTTAATGATGCACATTTACCAGAGCTGACATATTCCAATTAATAAATTCAAAATAAAGAGATATTTTTCTACCTTTTGTGCATTTTTTTCAGCTGCAATTGCTCCAGCCACTTTCTTCTGGTTTCTTCGTGTCTTCTGCTAACTCTCCATCGTCTGCTGTCCATTTGTCCTTTCTTCTCTCTGCTAGATTTTTTTCCATTCTCTCTACATCTGCTTTAACATACTAATCTTTCTCCTTTTGCTCTTTCCTCATTCCTATTTCATCCACTCAAATTTTACCCCTCCATCCTCAATCCCCACTTACTCTCCCAATACCCGGCCAATTGTAGATTTTTTATCCCTCCCACACAAAATATTTTTCCCTTCTCCATTTTACTCTTCCAGCCCCATCCCATTCTAATCCTCCCCCAACATCAGCTCCCTTCTAGTTCCAGCCTCACCCAGCATCCATTCCCTTCTAGTCCCTGCATCAGCCCATTTCCAGTCCTAGCCACCCATCAGCCCATTTCCAGTCCTAGCAACCCCCCAACCCAATACCAGTCCTAGCCCCCCATCAACCCACTTACAGTCCTAACCCCCCCACCCCATTTTCAGTTTAAGCCCCCCCTATAACCCATTACCAGTCCTAACCCCCCATCAGCCCACTTCCAGTCCTAACCCCATTAACCCATTTCCAGTCAGCCCCCCATAGCCCATTGCCAGTCCTAACCCCCCCATCAGCCCACAGCCCATTACCAGTCCTAACCCCATCAGCCCACCTCCAGTTTTAACCCACCATCCCATTTCCAGTCCTAGCCCCCCATAGCCCATTACCAGACAGCCCCCCTCAGCCCACAGCCCATTACCAGTCTTAACCCCCCCCAAAGCCCATTACCAGTCGTAACCCCCCCAAAGCCCATTACCAGTTCTAAACCCCCCCCACAGCCCATTACCAGTCCTAACCCCATCAGCCCACCTCCAGTCTTAACCCCCCCAGCCCCTTTCCAGTCCTAGGCCCCCCATAGCCCATTACCAGACAGCCCCCATCAGCCCACAGCCCATTACCAATCTTAACCCCCCCCAAAGCCCATTGCCAGTTCTAAGCACCCCCCAACAGCCCACAGTCCATTACCAGTCCTAACCCCATCAACCCACCTCTAGCCATAACCCCCCCAGCCCATTTCCAGTCCCAGTCCCAGCCCCAGCCCCCCCCCCAATAGCCCATTACCAGTCCTACCCCCCCCACCCCCGTCGGCCTAAAGTAAAATTTAATTAAAAAAAAAAACCTGCTGGCTGCCGCCGCGGGGCCCCCGCTGCTGCCACGGCAGCACGGACTGACCCGCGGGGGTCCCCTCTGCAAGCTGACTCCGTCGGTCCGTCGATCCCTCTCTCCCTCCGTGCACGCTGTGAGAGGCGCGAAGGTAGAGTGTCTCCCTCGCGTCTCTGTTAAGCCCGCAGGGGCTGATGGGGAATTTCCCATCAGCCCCTGCGGGCTTAACAGAGACGCGAGGAGACACTTTCGCGTCTCTCACAGCCTGCACGGAGGGAGGGAGGGAGGGAGGAACGGAACGAACCGAACCGACGGAGTCAGCTTGTAGAGGGGGCCCCCGCGGGTCAGTCGGTGCTGCCGCGGCAGCAGAGGGGGCCCCGCGGCGGCAGCCAGCAGGTTTTTTTTTAATTTTATTTTTAAAAAAAATTTAACTTTTTCTTTTTTTGTGGGCCCCTGCCAGCTGTGGGCCCTACGCCATGGCGTATAGGTAAATCCGGCCCTGCCGATGTATCGATATTTCCTTCAATTCTTCCGCACCTTTAAATACCACTTCAGTCATGGGTAACATGGCATATCCTTATGGCATATTTTTCTTAATGTATAATAATTTTTTACTTTGCACCTTACATTTAATGGTATATGAGGCCTGATGTATTTTTTTACTTTCAATATCTTACTTTTTAATCCTTTGTGGATTTTTTCATTGATTTAATGGACTGTATTCAATGACAGATTCCCTTTTCTCTGTTTTATACATAGCTTTATAAACTGTGGCTGATTAGAGTGGCTCTGTGTTTAGAGGAACTAAGCAGAATTTGCCTCTATGGAACAGGTATAGTGGATATGGTACATTGTTTTTGCAGGGTCCATTTTCTTGTTCCTTTCTGGGCTATGTGGTTTATGATTGTGTGTTGATTACCCATAGGTGACCTGTAAGCGCTCTGATCTCAAAAAATACATAAAAAATATATAAAAAGAACAAAATTGCTGAATGCATAGATAGACATGGTTTAATGAAATAAAGTCAACATGGATTTAGCCAAGGGAAATCTTGCCTCATCAATCTGATACATTTTTTTGGGAGGATGAATAAGCTTGTGGGATAAGTCTTTTGCATTGAGTGTCACATGTATGATTTTCTCCCAGTTGGTGAGAGGTCTTACGTGTGCACTAGTGCAAGGAGCTCTTTTCTCTCAGGGAACAAGTCCGTTCTCTAGAGGCTAAAGTAGCAGACTTGGAAAACATAAGACAGACAGAGAGGTACATAGACGAGACCTACAGGGATATAGTCCTGAAGTCCCACCTCCAGTCTGGCAGCACCCCTGTTGCCATGGAGGAGAGAGGTCACGTGACAGGAGAGCATCAACCTGGTGTGGAAGGAAGTGATCCTGTAACTAGGACCTGTCCTCCAGGTGATGTAAAACCCTCTCGCACCGAGGAAGTTTCTCCAGGGCCATGTGCCATGAGGGAAGGGTTAGGACAGCCGTTATAGTTGGTGATTCGATCATTAGGCATGTAGATAGCTGGGTGGCTGGTGGACGTGAGGATCGCCTGGTAACATGCCTGCCTGGTGCGAAGGTAGTGGACCTCACACGCCACCTAGATAAGGTCTTAGATAGTGCTGGGGAGGAGTCTGCTGTCTTGGTACATGTCGGTACCAATGACATAGGAAAATGTGGTAGGGAGGTTCTGGAAGGCAAAATTTAGGCTTTTAGGTAGGAAGTTGAAATCCAGAACTTCCAGGGTAGCATTCTCCGAAATGCTTCCTGTTCCACGTGCAGGACCCAAAAGGCAGGCAGAGCTCCGGAGTCTCAATGCGTGGATGAGACAATGGTGCAGAGATGAGGGTTTTGGATTTGTTAGGAACTGGGGAACATTCTGGGGAAAGGAGGGGCTGTTCCGAAGGGATGGGCTTCACCTTAACCGGGATGGAACCAGGCTGCTGGCATTAACCTTTAAAAAGGAGATGAGAGCAGCTTTTAAACTAGATATTAGGGGAAAGCCGACAGTCACCCAAGAGCGGATGGTTCGGAAGAATGTATCCTTGAAGGATACTACCAAAAGCAGAGAGGTTCCACAAAAGAGTAAAGTAGCCCAAATGCCCTCAAGTATGGAGCAGACAGAGTTTAAAGATCCCAATTTACCCATGTCTAACAATAGCCAAATTAACATGAATAAAATACATTCTCTAAAATGCTTGTATGCAAATGCTAGAAGTCTAAAGAATAAGATGGGAGAGTTAGAATATATAGCACTAAATGAAAGGTTAGATATGATTGGAATATCAGAGACATGGTGGAAGGAGGATAACCAGTGGGACACTGTGATACCTGGGTACAAACTATATCGTAATGATAGAGCTGATCAAATTGGTGGAGGGGTTGCGCTCTATGTTAGAGAGGGCATTGACTCAGAAAGGATTAAAGCTTTGCAGGAAACAAAATCTGCTGTAGAATCTATATGGATTGAAATTCCATATAAAAGGGGGAAGGCGATGGCAGTGGGGGTGTACTATCGAGCACCTGGCCAGAATGACCAAATGGATGATGAAATGCTCAAAGAAATCAAGGAAGCTAACAAAAGTTACAGCGCAGTAATAATAATGGGTGATTTCAATTACCCCGGTATCGACTGGGTCAGTGCCATGTCAGGACATGCTAGGGAGATAAAGTTCCTAGATGAAATAAATGACTGCTTCTTGGAGCAGCTGGTTCATGAACCGACCAGAGGGGAAGCCATATTAGACCTAGTCCTTAGTGGAACACCAGATCTAGTGCAAGAGATAAGGGTGTTGGGGCCACTTGGCAATAGTGATCATAGCATGATCACCTTTGATTTAATTAGTGGAGGAGGGATAGTAAGGAAATCCACAGTACTACCTTTTAACTTTCGAAAGGGAGACTATGATAAAATGAGGAAAACAGTTAAGAAAAAACTAAAAGGAGCAGTTGCGAAGGTTAAAGACGTACATCAAGCTTGGGTGTTGCTGAAAAATACTATCTTGGAAGCCCAGACCAGCTGTATTCCAAGCTTTAAGAAAAGTGGAAGGAAGTCCAAAAAACTGCCAGCATGGTTTAAAGGTGAGGTCAGAGAGGCTGTTGTTGCCAAAAAAGCATCTTTCAGGAAATGGAAAAAAGAGCCAAGCGACGAAACCTGGAAACAGCACAAGCACTGGCAAGTCAAATGCAAGGCATTGATAAGGCAGGCAAAGAGAGAATTTGAGAAGAAGCTTGCTGCGGAAGCAAAAATGCGAAATAAAGACCTTTTCAAGTACATTCAT
Organism: Ichthyophis bannanicus; assembly: GCA_033557465.1. Classification (NCBI taxonomy): domain Eukaryota; kingdom Metazoa; phylum Chordata; class Amphibia; order Gymnophiona; family Ichthyophiidae; genus Ichthyophis; species Ichthyophis bannanicus. Next base: position 411,536,088 of record CM066038.1, on the reverse strand, counting down.
AGCAAAAAAACTGTGAAAGTGTCAGTTGGTCCATTAGATGATAAAGGGGTTAAAGGAGCACTAAGAGGCGACAAGGCGATAGCGGAGAGACTGAATGAATTCTTTGCTTCGGTCTTTACTGAGGAAGATGTAGGGATGCTACCCATGACTGACGTGGTATTTAAAGGTGCGGAAGAATTGAAGGAAATATCGATACATCGGGAAGATGTCTTACAACTATTAGATAAACTGAAGAGTAGCAAATCACCTGGGCCGGATGGTATACATCCAAGGGTGTTGAAAGAACTGAAATATGAGATTGTAGACCTGCTATCAGTTATCTGTGAACTATCATTAAAATCATCTCTAATACCTGAAGATTGGAGGATCGCCAATGTAACACCAATTTTTAAAAAGGGTTCCAGGGGTGATCCTGGAAACTACAGACCGGTGAGCCTGACGTCAGTACTGGGAAAAATGGTAGAAACCATCATAAAGAATAAAATAACTCAGCATGTAGATAGTCACAACCTAATGGGTGACGGCCAACATGGCTTTAGACAAGGAAGATCTTGTCTTACTAATCTGTTATGTTTTTTTGAAGGAGTGAATAAACAGGTGGACAAAGGTGAGTCGGTTGATATTGTGTATCTGGACTTTCAGAAAGCCTTTGACAAGGTCCCTCATCAGAGACTTTTGGCAAAACTAAAGAGTCATGGGATAGGAGGCAATGTACTATTGTGGATCAGGAACTGGTTAAAAAATAGAAAGCAGAGGGTAGGGCTAAATGGCCAATTTTCCCAATGGAGAAAGGTGAATAGTGGTGTACCCCAGGGATCTGTGCTGGGTCCGCTGCTTTTTGACATATTCATAAATGACCTGGAAAGTGGAATAACGAGTGAGGTTATCAAATTTGCAGATGACACAAAACTATTTAAAGTTGTTAAAACCCAAGAGGATTGTGAAAAATTGCAAGAGGATCTTGATAAATTGGAAGACTGGGCATCAAAATGGCAGATGAAATTTAATGTGGACAAGTACAAGGTTATGCACCTAGGGAAGAACAACCCAAACTATGGTTACACGATGCAAGGTTCCACATTAGGAACCACCACCCAGGAAAAAGATTTAGGCGTCATTGTGGATACCATGTTAAAACCCTCGGCCCAGTGTGCAGCGGCGGCCAAGAGAGCAAATAGAATGCTAGGTATGATAAGGAAAGGAATGGAAAATAAAACAAAAGATATTATAATGCCTCTATATCATTCCATGGTGAGACCGCACCTTGAATATTGTGTGCAATTCTGGTCGTCGTATCTTAAAAAGGATATAGCGATTTTAGAAAAGGTACAGAGAAGAGCCACCAAAATGGTAAAGGGGATGGAAGGATACTCCTATGAAGAAAGGCTAAAAAGGTTAGGGCTCTTTAACCTGGAAAAGAGACGGCTGAGGGGAGATATGATAGAAGTCTATAAATTAATGAACGGAGTGGAACGGGTAAACGTAGATCGATTGTTTACATTATCAGAATATAGAAAGACTAGGGGACATGCAATGAAGCTACAGGGTAAACTATTTAAGACTAATAAAAGAAAATATTTTTTCACTCAACGTGTAATCAAACTCTGGAATTTGTTACTGGAGGATGTAGTAAAGGCTGTTAGTGTAGCTGGGTTTAAAAAAGGTTTGGACAAGTTCCTGGAGGAAAGGTCCATAAACCATTATTAAGAAGTGACCGAAGATATCAATGCTTGACCCAGTACAAGCATTGTGGAACTTGTGTCTCTTGGGGAAACTGCTAGGTACTGTGATAAGGAAGCTTATGATAGCTCAGGAAGGAGCTATAGAAAAGGTGAAGTGACTCTGAACAAGCAACCTGTCAGTTCTGGTAGAAATAAGAAAACAGAATTTTCCCATAAAAGACTACCAGTCCCAGAATGCACCAGGTTTCCAGCAGCCATTAGAGGAGCTGAAGTGGGGAAACGTGTGTTCAATCAGGAGGGCTATGAGGTAATCCCTAAGCACTCATCTCAAAGGGCAGGGCCTGATTCAGCACAGCTGCGCTGTGTTAAGGAGGAACACTCATCTAAGCAGAATAAAGGTAGAGTTTATTCTACAGAGAATCAGCTTGAGCTTGATCATCAGTTTCATCTGAAAGATCATCAGAAGCAGAAGCCAAACCGGACGGAGAGAGAGGGAAAGAAACCCTTTGGAAGAAGGAAGAGAAAAGCCTTTGAGAGGTCTAGAAGAGTCCAGAGCAGTACGTATACTGGGAGGCATTTCAAGGGCCAGCATACACCATTGGACTGGGGAAAGCCAGAGGAATGGTGCTGCAGAGCTAGGAATCTCCAGACGCTACCTGTGAGGGAGACGGCTGCACGTGGAAGGGACCCTAAGACCCGTGCCAGAAGGTATGTGAAGAGAGATCCAGTGTCCAGGGATCTGGATTGGAAGGCTGGACATAAGAACTGGACTACATACTGGCCAGGCTATATAGAGAGGAACTCTAACAGCAATGGAAGCTCAGGTATGAACACTGATCTATGCCCTAGCTATAACCTTGAAAGACAGCAGGGAAACAAGTATTCTCCTGAAAGTGCTCCATTGGGACATTCATCTGTGCCAATCCATGATATTGAACCCATGCTTGTTGAAGAAGGGGGAATGATAGCAGATGAAGAATCTGTTTACATGGACTGCTCTCTGTCTAAACTCCTTTGGTGATTTTCTGTTATAAAGTACAGCAACCATCACAAAGAAATACAAACTTGTTCTTTAATCTACTCAGAAAAGCTCCTGTGTAGGATTTCTGGCCACGCTGTAGAAAGCAAGCCAGCTAAGGGGTTTCAGCTGGATAACTGCTAGCAATTGAGCCTTACCTAATTGCTTGTGAGCTAGGAGAGAATCACTTCTGAATCTATGTGGGAAGTTATCAGAAGTTAACCTGAAAAGAACAGTTTTTTCTTTCTTTGTAGCTTTTGGTTTGTTGTTTGATACATGCTAAGAAAATATTAGCTAAGCCTACAGAAAAGACCAGTTTGTTAACAACCAGGTCTTATTTCTTTTTGCTTTGATTGCCTGACAAGTTTAAAGGTTGTTTTCCTGATTTTGTTTTTTTCCAAGTTTAACACTGAAAGCAAGTAACCTGATTTATGCGCTACCAAGCATATCTGTGTTGGGAGAAATAACCCCATAAATAAATACCTTATTGGCTTTAACACTTGAGCACAACTAAATTATTGTCAGCAGCTGTGTCTGGTGTGAATGAACTGCATTGCCCACAATCCCTTGCAAATCATATAGATATATGCACTTGCCAAGACTGTGAAGATTCTCACCCAGGCAGCTGTATGACAGTACATATGACCTAGATTGGCCACTGTTGGAAACAGAATACTGGGCTTGATGGACCTTGGTCTGACCCAGTATGGCATATCTTATGTTCTTATTTATTTATTTATTTATTTAACAAGCACTTATATACCGCGGCTTCCGGGGATCAGCTGCGGTTCACAAATAACAACAGTCAACAAAGCATGGTTTGTTTTACATATAACATATAACTATAAACAATGTAAAGTTAACAGAAAATGTTAAACAGATTAGCATGGAACAGTGCAACACTATATAAATTATATACATATACATTATATACATTTTATGTAGGGTATTATCGTAATGAGTAGTTCAGGTTTTGATGGGGAAGGTTTTCTTTTTCTGTTATAGTAAGATGTTAACCAGAAACTGATTAGCCTTTATCTAATTCTTTTGAGGGCTGGTCTATGTTATTGTAGTGTATTGTAAAAAGGTGGGTTTTCAATTTTTTGCGGAATTCATTAATCTCTGTTAGCATTCTTAGTTCAACTGGGAGGGAATTCCAGGCTATTGGAGCTGCATGTGAGAATGCTCTGTTATTTGTTGATTTATTTGTTTTTATGAAGTCTTTGGGGGTTTTGAGTTTATTTAATTGACCTTTTCTTTGAGTAGGTTTTGAATGTTCTTTAGTAATTAAGTTACTTAATGTGCATGGTGCCATATCAAATAGTGTTTTAAAAGCAGTTATTAGAGTTTTATATGTTATCCGGCTTTGAATTGGCAACCAGTGAAGGGATGCTAGTATTGGTGTTATATGTTGATGTGAGTGTGTTTTCGTTATGATCCTAGCTGCTGAATTTTGTGCAAGTTGAAGTCTTTTAATGTTTTGTTTTGATGTACCTACTAGTATAAGATTAGCAAAATCAAAGTGGGGGGTTATGGTAGCTTGAATTATACTGATGAAATCATGTATGTATACAAGAGGTCTAAGTTGTTATGTTATGTTATGTTCTTATAAAGATGAGCCAATTGATATAGGGAATTATTATAGAAGCATCTCCACACAGAGATCAGCTACATGTATAAACAACAATTTTAGAAAGTCACTTAGTCATTATTTATGCATGGAGATCTATACCACATACAGGTTTCAAGGGGGAGTGGTTTGGGCAGGCCAAATATCTAGACTTGTATTCTCCGTCTTACAAATGGATACACAAGGTGGCCAAAAGGTTTGCACGTCAGCCTTTATACCTACCCTGAGGCAGGCACAAGTGTCAGATTAAAGGGACAAGTACAAAGGCTGATGTCACCACCACCCACCCCCTGACAGCATCACATGTCCCCCTCCCCCGACACTCCATAAGCAGCACTGAGGTATTCCCCACAACCCTTCCCTTACGGGAGGCCTCTGGTGTTCTAGGGGGAGTAAAAGCAATCTCCAGTCGCTTCTGTTCTGTTTGACTCTAGGTTCAAAATGGCATCCTTGAACCCTAGTGGTAGTCTCATGGTACTATCACTAGGGGTCAAGCTGCCAAATAAGGGCAAAAGCAAAAGACTATCAAAACTAACTGGCAGAAACATAATAATTCCCTTCAGATATCTATAATATATTTACATTAACTACATAAATGCTTTGTAAGTCCAACAGGATCAAAGATGGACATATTTTTGAACCAATGAAAACTTAGTCCAAGAACTAAGTTAATACAAGGACCCTGTATCTTTGGTTATGATTATTAACCTTTAAAATGGAGACATTCTTAAAGAAAGACTTTGTTGCTGTGAGTGACTACTTCACACCTAGGCCTTAAAAGATCTAGAAAGACAGCAGTGGGTTATGCCAATAAAGCAAAAATTCCTACTTATTCATTTACAGACTTACTTAGCATTGTTCAATTTGTCTGTATAAGAAAGGTTGTCTCTCTTGACCATTTCTGGATGAATAGCATTGGGTGCAATGGCATCAATCAGGTCTAGTACAGGCAAACTAGTGCTAATGGATGCATCCTAAAAGAAAAGCAGCATTTAAATATTCAGCAAACACATATCTTATTCATAAATCAAACTGTCTTTCTTTTGCTAACAATGTTTAGAGTTCTCTGTGTATCCAGTGCTGCTGCTAGCTTCTTTACAAGAAGCTCTGACTAGTTCTGTTCCACTTTCTGTGACCCTGTTTGTTGTCATAAAGATTATGAAGAGGCTTCCAGGCAGTAGCATGGGCCTAAGTGGGCCCTGCCCTCCACTCTTGCCTTTGCATTAAGGTCCATACAGTTAATAGCATGGCACAGCCCAATAAGAAGAGAATAGGAGGTGATGTAACATCCACACTGCCTAGTGCCCATCCATGTTAATACCAAAAATCAATCATACTTCCTGGAGCCGCCTTCCAGCACATCCTTGTTTGCACCCTTTTATTTAGGTTAAAAGTTTTATCACTTTGTAAAACAGAAGCTATAAATTTCCCAAGCCTTTCACATTTCAGCATAAGAGAGTCATCTAATTATAATTCCTGCTTTATAACAGAATTGCTATTTCCCTGTCTTTTCTTCAAGTTCATCGTGGTCTTGAGTACAAGGGTTCAGAACCTGGAATTTCTCTCATTATAATGTAGTGGTTCATACCATCTACTACAGAAAACTGCTCTGTTGGAGAAAAAGCATGGTCCAAAATACATCATTGATCTACGTCCCTCCAGTCCAGTCCAGTCCAGAAATATGTGTTGTGTCCATCCACCAGCAGCTGGAGACTAACTATGCAAAACTTCGAGTGATGTCACATTATATATAGAGAGAGACCGTCTCTTCTCCTGCAGTATTGTTAGTCTTTCAGGCAGTTCTCTGTCTGAATTGGAGTGAGGCCTATCTAGAGTTTGTTGGTGGAGTTTGGAAGTTTGGTTTTGTTTAACAAGGAAGCCTGACCCAAGGCAGAGATTAGACTGCTTAAAGGGAAACAGCCAAACCCAGAGAAAAAAACATGTTGGAGGTCACCCGGTGATGCCAAGGCCAGTCGGTTCTTCAGCCATCGGGGAGAAAGAGAATATTAGAGGGGCTGGATGCTCTAGCGCAGCCCTAGCCTTAGGAGGGGCTAATGTATGTGTTCCCGCCATGGGCCCTAATAAGCCGACTTCTACACAGGATAACTCGGCACGGTGGCCGAGCGGTCTTAGTGGCTCTGGACTGGTCCCGGAGGCTGTGGTATGTGGACCTGGTCTGTCTGACAGTGGAGTGGCCATGGTAACTTCCAGTATGATGGGATCTTCTTCCAGGGACTGATACTCATGCCTCAAGTGGATCGATTCTCGCTTACGGCCTGGCTCTTGAGCGGGCGCACTTGACTAAGTGCGGTTATACTCCGGGAGTGATTGCTACATTGTTGAAGGCCAGGAAGAGATCTATTTCCTTGTCGTACATGCATGTTTGGAGAGTTTTTGAGGGCTAGTGTGCGGATTGCGATCTGCAACCTCTGGCTTTTTTGCAAGCAGGGCTAGATAAGGGCCTCGCCTTAAATTCCCTCAAGGTGCAGGTAGTGGCCTTGGCCTGTTACCGGGGGAAGATTCATGGTACGTACCTGGTGCATCATTTGAACATGTGCCACTTCTTGCAGGTGGTGAAACAGGTCAGACCACCAGTTTGGACATTAGTTCTCCTGTGGGATCTTAACCTTATCCTGTCCATGTTGACGGAGGCCCCCTATTTAGCCCCTGAGAAGTGCGTCCCTGAAAGATATGACACTAAATGTGGTGTTTTTAGTGGTCATCTGTTTGTCTAGGTGTATCTTGAAACTGCAGACTCTTTCGTGAAGAGAGCACTTTTTGTTAGTTACTTTTGAGAGAGCATATAGTACTGCGCATGGTTCCATCTTTTCTGCTGAAGGTAGTGTCTCCATTTCATGTTAATCAGGTGACCTCCCTTCTGGTTTTTGGAGGTGACAAGACTGGTGTATTGGACCCATGACTCCAGAAGTTGGACAATCACAGGGCGCTCAAATGTTATTTAAAGTGAACGCGGTCCATTCTGGAGTTCGGACCAGTTATTTGTCCTGTTTGGAGGTTCATGTAAAGGACAAGAGGCCTCCAAGGCTTCCATTTCTAGATGGGTAAAGGAGATGATTGCATCAGTGTATCTCCTTCAGCGGAAAGTGGTGCCACAAAGCTTGTGGGTGCATTCTACTAGGGTACAGGCGGCATCCAGGGTGGAAGTCAGTTTGGTACCTCTGGTGGATATCTGCAGGGCTGCATACGTTTGCTAGGCACTATAGGCTAGACGTGCAGGCCAGTCAGGAGGCATATTTCAGAGATCAGGTTTTGAGGGCAGGGCTTGCTAGTCCCTCCTGTGTTTAAGTACTGTTGCGGTACATCCCAAATTTCTGGACTGGAGAGACATAGATGAAGGTGAAATTAGACCTTACCTACTAATTTTCTTTCTTGGAGTCCCTCCAGTCTAGTCCAGTCCAGAGCCCTCTCAGTGGTTTTCTCATGTCAGTTAGTCAATAGCGAGCCCACGGTGGAGCAGGGGATTTCGGGGTGGGGCCTGGGTGAGGTTCTTACTATTCAGGCTCAGAGTTTCAGTTGATACTTGGAATATTTAAAAAAAAAAAAAAAAAAAAAGATCAAAGCAATACACAAAAGGTGCCAATGAACGAGAACTGATCAAGACAAGGCAGAGGGTCCGTACTGCCATAATAGGCAGTGGACGGGCTGGGTCAGTGCTGTATATAGTTATAGTGTTGGTTAAAGTGTAGTCTAACCTCTTGTCGGGTGGCGGGAATAGTGACTTTGACAATAGGATTCTGCAGGAGAAGTATAGTCTCTCTCTCTGTATATAGTGTGACACAACTGGACACAACCCATATTTCTGGACTGAACTGGAGGGATTCCATGAAAGAAAATTAGTAAGTAAGGTCTAATTTCACCATGAAATATGGAATTTTTATTTTCCCAAGACAATATGGCATAGAATTTCTGTACTTTGATTATCTTACAGTGGCTATAAAAATAATTTTATACAATAATCTTATTTCATTAGCTTGTTTACTCATTTCCTTGACTTTTGCCCTAAAATATGCTCCAAATTACCTTAAAGCTAGTGATGGAAGTTGTCTTCTTTGCACGGGCAAGAGTTTGATTTACCCATTTTATAATAATATCATCATTAACCTTTTCACCTTCTTCTGCAAGGTCTGACAACACATTTAAAGTGTGTCTGGAATAAACAAAGACCAGAAAAAAATGTATATTTTAAATATTTGATATCGTTATTCTCCTACAATACAACAGTAAGACAATTTATGCAAGTGCTAACTTGTGAGGAGGAAGCAATTTTCAAAAGCCATTTACATGGGTAATGAGGTAATTACCCGGGTAAAATGGCCTAACTGAAAATTGCCAATGACAACTGAAAGTGCAAGAATCTCCCATAGTCTGTGTGGGCATTTATGCTGATTGCTTCAGGCATGTGAACAGCTGTCCCCTCACCCCTTTCCCAGGGCCAGATTCCCTTCCCAAGTGCCCACAGGCAATGAAGGGGAGAAGAGGTGCTCTGCTCCCCCTCCTACTGATCCTACCCTCTTCTGGCATGGCCTCTTAACCTCCCTCTGGTCCCAAACAGATGCAGCAGCAAATACATTTCAACAATTCAGCACAGGGCCTGCAAGTGCTCTGGACAGGCCCTACAGTCAGGGCTGGCCCATCCACTAGGTGAGCTGGGTGGCGGCACATGACTGGCCGCACTGCCCCCTCCCCCATCTGCTGCCGATTCCATCACAGGGGAGGAGGCAGCAGCATCAGAAGGTGGCGGCTTTTTGCTGCCAATTTCTTCCCCACGGCATGCCATGTCTTTCAGCACACATGACCTGCCGCTTCTGATCCCCTTCTGATCAAAGCAGCACGCCATGTGTGCTGAAGGACATGGCCTGCCGCGGGGAAGAAAGCAGCAGCAAAAAGCCTCCGCCTTCTGAATTACTACTGCTGCCCCCCACGCAGTTGGGGGGGGGGGCGCGATGTGGCCTGGCGGGGGTGGCGCAGCCAGGGTTTCTGCCTAGGGCGGTAGAAACCCTTGGGTCGGCCCTGCCTACAGTGCTCTGCCTTGCACACATATGAGAGGAAGGGGGCCTGTCCAGAGCACAAGGGCTTGGAGGCCCTGCACCATATCTTTGAAATGCATTTGTTGTTGCCACTGCTCTGAGAGTGGGCCATTGAAGGACACCCTAGCACTGGGCCCAGATTGAGAAATGGCAATGCTCTGCTGTGCAAGCCACTGGTTTTGCATCAACTGAGGTACTGTGCCATCTTGTAGAATGGGCAGATCCAGGTTAGGCATAGGTAGCATAGGCAGCTACCTTCAGTACCTAGTTCTCGCAGTACTATAATTAGGGGAGAAATTGGCAGCCTGATCCATAACAGTAGTACTGCAAGATTAATGCTAGAGGTTATAGGCGCCATTTTGAACCTAGGGCTCTGCCATGAGCAGGAGCAACTGGGGATCAGTACTGTTTCCGCTAGACTACAATACAAGGGACTCCAGTAAAATCTGAGGGGATTTGGGGGTGGAGGTTGGGGGTGGTCTACTGTAGGGGCCCACTCAGGGATCTAGATTTTTGGGGGGTCTCTCTAATGGGAGATATGGATGTCAGGGAGATGTTTGGATGGGGGAATTGATGTCGAGAGGGTGCTGGGTAGGAATCTGATGTTAGGTGTGTGTTCAGAGCAGGATAGTCAGCCTGATGATTAGGTGGGGTCTGGATGTCAGAAGGTGTTCAGGAGGAGGAAATGATGATGAGGGCGGGTCTGGATGTTGTGGAAGTGAACAGGAGTGTGAGAGTGTGAGGAGACTCTTGCTACTGGTGGGAGGGGATTGGGGGAGGAGGGACTTGGGTACTGGAAGCCATGATTTTAAAAAGCTGCTTCCATTCACATTTGGAGAAGAACAGGATGCTCTTTCCCCACGTGGAGGGTTTTTTATTTGGCTTTTTTTTATTTAATCGCTGCTCCTATTGGATTTGGTGAGACATTGATGTGCACTCCTGCACATCCTCCTAGGAATTCTTACATGAGGTTCTATGCTTGGCAGAACTTCTGGCCTGATCTGGATGTCTTAATTCCCCTCTCCGCAGCTTATCTAAAATTGGCCTTATTATGTGAGATTGTTCCACTGCTTTAAGTTCAATTATCAATTGAATGCTGAATTTTATGTATTTATATTTGTATATTTTATTGCAAACTTTTCATATGTTATTTCACTGGAAATAAGATGACATGCACATCTAAATAAATAATCAACTGAACCCCCTCCCCCCCATATTTTAAAAAATGCAACGCATAACAAAACAAAACCAAAATTCCACAACTGAGCTGTAACTGCTGTATTGCCACAATACATAATGGACCATATTTACTAAACATTTGCATGTGCTATGTGCTTAGCACCCATGTTATTCCTATTGGCATGGTGAAGTTGGATTTTAGAAGGGAGATCTAGCAGGAATCTGGGACATCCAGAACATGACGTCCAAAAATATGGGGGAGTGACAGCAGTAAAGGAAGGCACATGTAAGTGTCTTTTGAACTTGCTCCATCTCTGTCCTGAAAGATGAATGTCTCAGTAATCAGTTCTGGCAAAGTGCCTATGTAGATAGCAAGGCCAGGTATGTGCATGGGTGTAGGCCATTTTATAAATGTGGATGTCCCTAAATTGCACGACCACAGAACCAGGTACTTGAATGTGCCAGCAGGGGTATTTCAGAAGGGGGAGGCGGCATCTATGTAATGAGACATGCACATCCTGGTCAGCCATTCTCAGATAAGCAAATGTGCAGCAGTGGGACAGTAATATGTGGACTATAAGTTAACATGCAGGTTTCCTTAGCCCGGAAAAATTAAATATGGCAATGAGAACAAATTTTGCTCTTCATCTGCAAGTGTTGCTGCCATGAAACAAGCACTTTTTTGCACCTTATCTGTGATCATGAGAACGTATAGGTATGGACATGTCAACAGGCACAGTCAGACGTGCTCGTACCGTTCTGAAATCGCACTGTGAAGTGCATCTCGGTTGCACCGCTTGGGCCATACCTCCGCCACGCCCCCATGCTACATGGACATGCTCACACGGGGGACATTCATATACCCAGCTTTCTAACATGTGTCTGGGGACATCTCTGTGATTTGCATGTCTGAATGCCCATTTTCAGATGTTCGAATCATGACTAAAGCTTCTAAAATGACCTCCTTAGTAAACATGGACCAATGTGTTTTTGGATATCTAAAAGACGGTGTTTTAATGTCACATTTAAAGCGAGTTCAATAAAAGAGTACTTGCTACTGAATCCTTATAAAATTTTCAGCAGTGAAACACACTGGTTAATTTTTAAGCTTTATACATATTCCAAAGCCATACCTTCTTCAGTAGTACCACCTTTGGATCCATGTTTCTTTAGTCTCTCAGTAGTTACTGGAAGTTATTATTTGACTGCAAACATATGAAGTACTCTGATGTAGGCTCCAAAGCAGAAACACTGACATTTCATAAGCACTAGGAAGCAACCTACGTTCCTACCTCCTCATGATCTGCCACATCAGTGCCAGCGTGAGAGTGGGATTGCCTTCATTCAGGTCTTGCCCTCCAATTCCAACTAAGGAAAAGTTAGCCTCTCTCTTTCCAATTTCTACTGCATAGTTGCAGTTCTCAATCTGCATATAAAATGGATAATCTTAAAACTCTCGCCACTGCAGACCATTAACCTTCTATAGCTGGTTTTATTTGAAATATTACATTTCAAAACAATCAAAGAATGAAATGGAAATTCAATGAATACATTTACCAATTAAATGAAGAATATTAAAAAAGAAAAATCCAGAAGTCCACAACTAGAGGAAAGAGCAGGGAAACAAATATACTGACAGAAATAACAAATAAGAAACCAACAGGGGAAAAAATCCCCCACAAAGTAAACCCTAGTAGTTTAAAATTAATTCCCAAACCAACTAATTAAAATCAAATATCAATCAATTTATACTTTCATCCCATCCAATAGAAATTTTTCCAAATGCATAGGATCTATAGGATACAACACAAAGCATCTGCAGGGACCTGCAAGTAGCTGGATTTATGTTTGAAGGTTGTTACTGTTGTTACTGACTCTTTCAAATACTCTTGGAAGAATGGCTATGAAGGATCTGGATAAGATTTTCAAGTGCAGAGATGTTTCTTTGTGTACAAAGATTTTACTTGTCCAAGCCATTGTATTTTCAGTTGTCATATGGATGTGAAAGCTGGACAGTAAAGAAGAAAATTGATGTCTTTGAATTATGGGTGTTGGCAAAGAATACTGCGTATACCGTGGACTGCCCAAAGAACAAATCAATTGGTACTAGAGGAGGTCAAACCTAAGTTTCCCTTAGAAACACAAAATGACAAGACTTTGACTTTCATACTTTGGACACATCATGCAAAGAGAGAGATTAGAGAAAGACATTACACTTGGCAAGGTTGACGATCAGTGCAAAAGAGGAAGGCGAGCAATGTGATGGATCAATACTAGTTATGGATGCCACTATAACAATTAGCCATCTTCTCGTCACCATTCCCCCTCTCCCCCCACCAACCATCCAGTAAATCTTTGTACCCAGTGGTCCAGTATCTAATATTCTCTCCATCTCTCTTCTACTTCCCTCCCTTCTCCTATCCCCACCCCATCTCCACCCCCACTGTTTCGACTACTGCTGCAGTCTAGATCTCTCTACCTGCTCTCTTCCCCATATTATAGTCCAGAATCTCCTGTTCTTCCCTATCCAGCATCTCCCTTTTTAGCATCTCTGGCAGTTCCTCTCTACCTAGGCACCACAGTTTCTCTCCCTCTCTCTTCTACTACCCTCCCTTCTCCTATCCCCACCTACCACAGTGAACAGGCAGCAAGAACTCATCAGTGGTAAAGGCAACTAAAACAGAAAGGAAGTGTGATGCCTTTCAGCCTGTCACGCTGGTAGACAGTTGTGTTTCTGCCCACTCCAGAACAGGAAGTCTGCATTGGAGTGGGCAGAGACCTAGCAAGCCTCTAGCACTACAGAGGTTGAAAGGTCTGCATTTCCTATGTTACCACGCTACGTTGTTCTATGTAAAATAAGTTGAGTTTTAATGTAAACAACTTTGCTAACTTTTTTTCTATACCGCCTTTCAGAATTAAATAAATACAATAAATACATTTCCTTTCTGTTTTAGCTGCCCATGCTGCTGATGAGCTCTGGTTGCTGATTTCCATGGTACAGAAGTGGCAGTTCTCACCTAATGATTTAAATTTTGATTTTTTTTTGTTGGAAACTTAGGGGTATGTTTACTAATCGGTGGTAGCGGCTTCCGTGTATTCAATGGGACCGAAGCTCCGATACCGCACAGAAGCCGCCACTGCCAATTAGTAAACATACCCCTTAGTCTAATCTCTTACTCCCCCTGTGTTGCAATGCATCTCATTAGAACCTAGGCTTGCCAACCGGCTGGTTTTCATTAGGCCTGGCTGTAGGGTTTCAGCTGGCCCAGCGGGTTTTACGGTTTAACCTACTGCCCCTTTAATTTCTTCAGCTGTCTGTGCAGCAAACATAGTAACATTCATTTTTGGCAGACTGTGCAGTCATCGGCTTTCCTGGCTGCCTCAGCATGTCTGTGAATGGAAGCAGGGGTAAGTGCAAGGGGAAGAGGTTGAAGGGGAGAGTCCGGTGGTGGGTGGAGGGACAGCAGGAGAGGGGTTGGAGTGGGAAGGGAAAGGATGAATGTATGGGAAGTAAGTAAAGGGTACAATGTACATGTACAAAAGGCACACCCTAACCTCTGTACCACACACGCCCAGAGGCACTCCCACTTCCACACCACACACGCCCAGAGGCACTCCCACCTCCACACCACACAAGCACATAGGCACTCCCACCTCCACACCACATGCACAGAGGCATCTCACCTCCACACCACATGCACAGAGGCATCCCACCTCCACACCACACATACCCAGAGGCACTCCCTCCTCCACACCACACACGCACAGAGGCACACCCTAACCTCCACACCACACATGCACAGAGGCATCCCACCTCCACACCACACGCGCCCAGAGGCACTCCCACTTCCACACCACACACGCCCAGAGGCACTCCCACCTCCACACCACACAAGCACATAGGCACTCCCACCTTCACACCACATGCACAGAGGCATCCCACCTCCACACCACACGCGCCCAGAGGCACTCCCACTTCCACACCACACATGCACAGAGGCACCCCACCTCCACACCACACACGCACAGAGGCACCCCCACCTCCGTACCACACACGCACAGAGGCACCCCCACCTCCTCACCACATACGTACAGAGGCACTCCCACCTCCGTAGCACATGCATAGAGGCACTCCCACCTCTGTACCACACATGCATAGAGGCACCCCCACCTCCTTACCACACATGCATAGAGGCACTCCCACCTCCGTACCACACATACACAGAGGCGCCCACCTGCACAGTCACCCCACCTACTACTATTTATCATTTATATTGTGCTACAAGACATACACTGTACTACCCCACTGCACCACACACAAGTGTAGCTTAATGGGTCAGTGGGGGTAGTAGGAGAGAGAGGCGGAAGAGAGGGGCTGCTACCTTTTGTTGGCACTATGCAATGGCCCATTAAGAGCCTGATTTGTTAAGCTTTTTAAGATGCAAAATGGGAAAGCAGTCTTAATAAATCAGGCCCTAAGACCTAAAAAAATAACTAATACACCTTTTTGAGGAGGGGGCATGTGCTGTGACTTAGGTTTCGGCTTAGGGTGCCAGCACTTTGAATGAACTCTGAGGCTGCTCCTAAGTAATTCAGAATATGCTTGGTACAGAGAGGGGTATTTTCTGTTATGATTTTATGGTGAAGGTTCTATCTCTGCTCTGCTGTGCACAGATTGTTGGGAAAGGGGCTGAGGGGGGGATGTGGTTTCAGTGGATGCAGAATATATATTTGGATTTAATGCCATATGGGAGAGCATCTGTGTGTGTTGGAGGGGCCTGAGAAGAGAACTATAGCTGAACAGGTGCTGAAGAGTTCAACCTCTTGTACCTCCCTCCCCCTTGATATAGCCTGCAGATGCTGAAGACTACACCATTGCCTTCTCTGCAGTTATTTTTTATGGGTGGGCCAGGGGGTGGGCATGGGCAGGGCATGACTAGCCACGAGTGGCAGGTTTTTCTCTTTCATAGTTGACAACCCTAAAATAGCCCCATTTAAATTGCTTCCACATTGTTCTGGTCTTGCCAATGTGCCAAATTTAACATGCAATACCTAGATTTGTCAAGTGGTACTTTCACTTCTCTAATCGCCCCAGTTCCCAGAAACCGTAGAAGTTGCATCTTCTTCTATGGTTTTACAAGCATGAAGGTTTGATAATCGCAGCTCTGATTCCAAGAAATAAAAATTTAAGAAACCAGAATAAGCAACCCACATTCTCTTTCAATCTTTTTCTGGTTTCATAATCCATGAGAATTTCCCTTTCTTTTCAAAGGATCCTACAAGCTGTATAACTGTTTAACAGTTACTCAGGAAAAGAAATACTCTAATCCTGGTAGCACAATTCCCAACCATCCATCCTGGATTATTACTCTTTGCTGTGCTATTTCTTTCCCTGATCCTCCATTAGAAATTCATTTGTAAGAATCTGTACAGATGACTGATTCTCCGTATTGAAATTTTCAGTACCAGTAATGGAAACAATGATTCCAAAAGTCCCTCCAGTCCAGCCTGGACTCCTTGGTTGTTCCAATCTTAAAATCACTTTGTTAAAATCTCCGCCTCTCCAGTTAACTTGTACTTTCTTGATCACAAAAGTATAACCACTATAAGATTCCTTTAGATTGTTACTTAGTTACTGTATTCTAGATCACACAGTTTAATCTACCAAGCCTTTTTTGGGTTTAGCTTTGCAAGCAATTCATAAACTAAAACAGTCCACAGATTCAAAAGACCCAATGGGTATGGAACACAGTTGATGGAGGGCTCCCTGGTTTGGAACCAATGGCTGAAATGTTTTTAAAGTTTTTAACGTTTGATTTTGGTAAAGGCATACCGAAAATTATGAAACATGTCGTGGGGCGCCCCATCTACGCCATTAGAATTATGGGATGCTCCACAGCAAAGATTATTTTAGGTAGCCAAAGGGAATGTAAGGTTCACTTGACGTAGAAAATGTTCTTACTTATTCCAGTTTCCTAAGAGAACTCACTAACGAAACCAAGTATAGGGAAACAAGGCTTTTATTCCCCGTCAGTGCAAGGGTTCAAAATAAGACATTGATAAACAAACAGAAAGTTCTTTGTTTCAAAAGGTACCAGCATTCATATCATCTGCTTAATTGTTAAACTTCACAATTAATGCAAGGCTTGATCAGAGGAATTCAGTTCATTCAACAGCATAAGAATTCTACAAGCTTCTTCTAAGTTACACAGTGGCTACAGACTCCTGGCACGATGCCATACACAAATCACAATCCATCTGTTCAGGTTGAGGAGTGGGAACAGTATTTATGCATTCTATTTCCATGGATTCATCACTATATTCATCATTGGAATAATCACTGTCCCTGTCTGATACAGGTCTGTGTGAAATGTCTCTAGGGTCTGTCGCACCCTTCCCCCGCCTAGGCGGCTGCCTGACGAGGTGAAGGGGGAGCGAATGTTACCTTCAAGTAACTTCCAAAGCAAAGGCTTCTGGGAGTTGTAGTGTTCAGAGCATGTGTAGTTGTAAAGCAAAAGCTGAGCCGAGATTTGAAAGCAAACGCAGGAATATTTTTATTAGCCTCCCATAGTAGCGGGAACTTCACAATGAAGCTTGGTATAACACGGGTACACTTATTCACAGGAAACTCAAGTAAGAAAAAAAAAACCTAATTGCTTACTTCAGCAAACAAAACTTTCCATTCAATATAAAGCTTCTCTTCATAGTGCTTCAAACAAAAATGTTCATTGAAATCTTCAATGCAATCAATTTCAGCAGTTAAACTTTTCTCCTTTTGTTCCAGAGCTTTTACTGGTTTTAATCAGTGATTCTGAGACTTCTAGCAGCACTCCTGATCAAGTCTCATTCATGGCAGCAAGCATACTAATTAAAACTTGTCAGCTCTGTAACACATTAGGCATAGCAAAGAAATGGAGTTTTTCTTCAACACATATATTCACACACTATTATTTTACTATCTGGGATAACTCACATTCCATTGGCTCCTCCGACTCACTTAAAAGAATGTTTTCCCCGATATCCATAGATTCGCAGTCTGAGCAAGAGTGTTCTGTGACGTCGTCAACAAACAGCTGTGCTTTCCCTCGGTGCACAGAATTCTTCTCCCTGTTAATTACCTCCTGGTCTCTCAGCATACGCTGAACCAGTTTTAAAACATTTAACCCTTCCTTGCTGAGAGGCTTTCTGTAACCTTGCTTCTGGTTAAACTCTGGGAGCTGGCAGTCCGGGAACTCTTCCTGAGACCTCTGGCTAATAGCTTTATCAGCATTACCTTTTGGGAGTTTCCTTAGCAGGGGTTCCTTGCTCTTTCCCTGGCCATGCTGTCTCTGGGTTAAAGCAGCCTTCTCGTCTCTCTTCCTCCTAGAGACATGAACCTCGTGTCCTGAGTAAGGCTCCCTTTCAGACTCCTCCTCTGAAACAGAGTCAGCTCTCTTCCTCTCGTGTCCTGGCAATCTCCTTGCCTCTCTTTGGATCCTTGCTAATCTCCCTTCCTCTCCCGGGAAGCTTGAGAATCTTTCTGATCCTGTGAGTCTCTCTCTCTCTTCTCTGGGGCTTATAAACATGTGACTGGCCGGTATCTTTCCACCCCGCCCCCAGCTGTGCTGCATTACCACCCTCAGTTGCTATGGAGCTGGGGCGTGGCTTTTGGTCAACAACTTTTGACAGGTTCTTTTTTTCAACCTTAGCTGCACTTTTAAACTGAGCATTTTTTTCCCTTTCCCTCTGCTTAGGGGAAATTGCCTGTACTTTTTCCACTTCCAGAGGGCTTTGGCTGTCTTCGCCATCACAGGTCTTGTCTCCAATACCACTGTGTTCTAAGTGCTTTAGGGATTTTCTGAAACCACTCTGGTTTCTTCTTCTTTACAGAGTGAGCATTTGTTTTAACAGGGCCTTTAGGACTCAAGCATTTAATATCATCAGTAAAGCTTTCATACCTGGAGTCTGGCTGGTTTGAATCCGTGGAGTTTTCTCTTTCAGAAACTTTCCTCCTGTAACTGGTTCTCTGCCTGTAAGCTTTAGGCAAGGCTGTGCTTTCTGGCAGTTTGGTAAAACCTGACATGGATTCCCTTTTCTCCTTTGGTAGGAACTTAGCTTTGGCAGAAAGTGCTTTTCCTTTCTTGCCTGGTAAAACTTGGTTAGTATTTCCCAGAGACTGTAAGCTTTCCTCTAAACCGTTCCCTCTGGTTCTTTGCTTATGTCTCTCTGCTCTGGAGTCAGGAACACTATGAGAACAGGGAGTGGCACACACTCTAGCTTCAGTGCTGGCTCTAACAAACTCCCATTGAACAACTGCACGCTTAGCCTGGCCCTTCTGAACTTCACTCTTGTGAACTCTGTTCCTTTGGGCTTGCTCACATAGTATTCTTTCACTTACTCCTTCTCTTGGAGCTGATCCTCTTAATAGAGCTGTTCCTCCTTGTGAAGACGTTCCTCTGTCTCTGTTCCTTCTCAGATCCTTCTCTGCTCCTTTCTCTGCTTGCTCTCTCTCAGTCTCCTCTTCCTTCTCTGCCTTGCTGGCCTTCAGCTCTGGCTTATAAAGGAATCTTTCCTTCAAGAGTTCCGGGGTCATTCCCAGGTGCAAATCATTAGCCCTCTTAGGCTCATTAGCTCCTGTATGGTCATTCCTGCTCCCTCTAGCTGTGCCTGGAGGTAACTGCACATCTAGATTCCTAAAAGAAACAGGGTTTCTTTTCAAGTTCTCATCTTTATTGATACCCACATCATGACACATCCCCCCTCTTAAAATATTACGGGCTGAATGTTCATCATTATCACAGCACGTAATTCTAGACATCGCGTCGGCGTTATAATGCAGTTTCCCTGCTCTATGTTGTACTTGAAATTCATATGGCTGCAACGCCATGTACCACCTAGTCAACCGGCTATTATTGTTGCACATCTGGCTCAACCACTTGAGTGGGGCATGGTCCGTTATGAGGATAAACTTCCTTCCCATTAGATAGAACTTTAAGGCTTCCACTGCCCATTTTATTGCTAAGCACTCTCGCTCAATGGTGGAGTACTTTTTTTCAGCCTGTGAGAATTTCCTGCTCAGGAACATGATGGGGTGTTCAGCACCCTCCTGCATTTGGGAAAGGACGGCACCTAGGCCGATGCGTCTGTTTGGAGCAAAAATTGTTGAAAATCCACCCCTCTTAGTATGGGAGCTCTGCACAGCTTCTCTTTCAACACCTTGAAGGCAGCCTCCGCATCTGCCATCCAGGATAGGGTGTTCGGGGCATTTTTCCGCAACATTTCCGTGAAGATAGCGCTTTCCTCAGCGAAGTGTGGGATAAAACGTCTGTAATATCCAATGAGCCCTAAAAAGCTTCGTAGTTGCTTTTTATTCTGGGGTGCGGGAAAACTGCGGACACTTTTTCTATTTTATCTAATAAAGGACAGACTGTACCGCGTCCTACTACATGTCCTAAGTATTTAACGTCGCAGGCAGCAAACAGGCATTTTCCTGGGTTTAAAGTTAAACCCGCCTGTCGCATTGCGCTCAAGACTGCTTTTACTTGGAGCAAATGCTGATTCCACGTAGCGCTATGAATGACTATGTCATCCATATAAGCCGTGGCATAATTTTGATGCGGACGTAAGACTATGTCCATCAATCTTTGACATGTCGCGGCTGCTCCGTGCATACCAAAAGGCATGCGGCGAAACTGAAACAGGCCGACTGGCGTAGTAAAGGCTGTTTTTGGTTGTGCCTCTCTGGTCAGGGGGACCTGCCAGTAGCCTTTTGTCATGTCTAAGGTGGTGAGATACTTAGCTTGACCTAGCCGGTCGAGGAGTTCTTCTATGCGCGGCATAGGATAGGCGTCAAAAGTGGATATGTCGTTGACCTGGCGGAAGTCAATACAGAAACGCATCATTCCATCTGGCCGAGGTTCCAAAAATTTCTCTGGGGTTTAGACCCTTCTCTAGGCCTCTTTCAAACTGTGGCCAGTCCCTACCTAAGACTAGCTCTTTGGGTAATTTAGGCACTCAGCTATTGACATATTTTTTTCTATTCCCAAACCTCTGACCAGTAATTTGTACACAGGATAAAAGGTGGCAGCGCCATGCACACATTTTATCTTGACTCTGCCCTCTGGTTGACTTGGGACGGACACAACTTGCTCTTGGATAATGGACCAGAGCTTGCGTGAAATCGTCTGGTCCGCGCCAGAGTCAAGTAGAGCTTTGGCAGCTACTCCTTGTACAGTGACATCCAGTACAAATCCTTCTGCTAATAGGTGTCTGTTCTCTCCCATGAGAGCAGTACGTACTCGGCACTCATTCATTACATGACCCAACTTTCCACAGCCAAAACATCTTATGGAATGACTTTTCTCTACATTCCTAACATTCTTTTCATTTTGTGTCTTAAACTGTGAGAGACTTACTGATGGCTGCTTAAATGTCGCTACCGCCACCTTTGCTACCTCCCCAGTACGCTGGGTAGCTAGTTCAGCCTCTAAATACCTTTCGGTTAAGGCAATAGCCTCTGCAGTAGTGCGACAATTTTGGAGGATAAGGAAGCTCTGTATACTACTGGGTACAGCAATCATAAACTGCTCAAGGATTATCCTATCCATTAGCATTTCAATGGTTCTTTCATTAGGCCTTAGCCACTTCTCAGCTAAACTCTTTAGCCTGTGACCTAATGTCTTTGGCGTTTTGCCTACTTCCAAACGCACCGCACGTAGCTTACGGTTATAGACGAGAGGAGTCAGGTCGAGGCGTTCCCTGATGGCCTTCGTCACCTCACTATAATTGTTTGCTAACGAAGCGGGCATTGCCCTATAGGCTGACAGTGCCTCTCCAGTGAGGGAAACTGCCAATCTAATGGGCCACTGCTCTTCCGGCCAACCCACGGAAAGAGCTATTCTTTCATAAGAGTCCAGGAAGTCATCTGGATCATCATTTACTCCTAACTTTCCCAAAGTTAGAGTCTCGTAGGACCCTAGTCCTACCGGACAGTTGCCCAGTCCTGAGCTGTGCTTCAGAAGTCCAGCGGCTTCTTCCTGTGTCTTCTGTTGCTGGCTTAGGCAGGTCTCCAGCATCTGCAGGACTGGCCTTTGTTGCTCCTGCATTGCCAGGATTGCACGTTGCTGTGTTTGCGCAGCCAGTTCTGCTTGCCTGCTGAATTGTTCCGCCATCCAACTTAACATTTCTCGCTGCTCCATCGCGATGAGATACCCTAGAAAGGAAAGAGGAACAAAAAAAAAACCCAAGTGTGGCTGCACAAAAAAAATCAGACCTACATTTCCCTTTTTTTTTTTTTTTCAAATTTTCCCTTTTAAACTTTTACTTGTATCCACACAAGTTATGCCCTTCTACCTGTTACCTGGTAGAAATGTAGACTCGAACTCTCAGCAAGGGTGGTGCTGCTCTACGTTGTAGCAGTTTCCAGTGTAGTCAGCAACCTCGCCTTCCGATCCAAATTCTCTGCAGTCCGGTCTGGGTTTTCTTTCACCTCCGGTCCGGGTTTTCTTTTACCTCCAGTCCGGGTTTTCTTCTTTTTTTTTTTTTCAAGCTGAATACTGGTAATTTTCTATTTCTTCTCAGTATGTCTCAGGATTATATCCAAATCCAAACAACTACGCCATTTGTCGTGGGGCGCCCCGTCTACGCCATTAGAATTATGGGATGCTCCACAGCAAAGATTATTTTAGGTAGCCAAAGGGAATGTAAGGTTCACTTGACGTAGAAAATGTTCTTACTTATTCCAGATTCCTAAGAGAACTCATTAACGAAACCAAGTGTAGGGAAACAAGGCTTTTATTCCCCGTCAGTGCAAGGGTTCAAAATAAGACATTGATAAACAAACAGAAAGTCCTTTGTTTCAAAAGGTACCAGCATTCAAATCATCTGCTTAATTGTTAAACTTCACAATTAATGCAAGGCTTGATCGGAGGAATTCAGTTCATTCAACAGTATAAGAATTCTACAAGCTTCTTCTAAGTTACAAAGTGGCTACAGACTCCTGGCACGATGCCATACACAAATCACAATCTATCTGTTCAGGTTGAGGAGTGGGAACAGTATTTATGCATTCTATTTCCATGGATTCATCACTATATTCATCATTGGAATAATCACTGTCCCTGTCTGATACAGGTCTGTGTGAAATGTCTCTAGGGTCTTGTCTCCAATACCACTGTGTTCTAAGTGCTTTAGGGATTTTCTGAAACCACTCTGGTTTCTTCTTCTTTACAGAGTGAGCATTTGTTTCAACAGGGCCTTTAGGACTCAAGCATTTAGTATCATCAATAAAGCTTTCATACCTGGAGTCTGGTTGGTTTGAATCCGTGGTGTTTTCTCTTTCAGAAACTTTCCTCCTGTAACTGGTTCTCTGCCTGTAAGCTTTAGGCAAGGCTGTGCTTTCTGGCAGTTTGGTAAAACCTGACGTGGATTCCCTTTTCTCCTTTGGTAGGATCTTAGCTTTGGCAGAAAGTGCTTTTCCTATCTCCAGGAACAAGCAGGAATGAGTCTTCACATATGGGTACATCAGTACCGACGGAGCCTGCGCGGGAACGCTCCCCAGCATCCCAAAAAAGGAAAGCTTTTGGGAGCATCCCACAGCACCTGCGCGCTGCCTTCCCGCCTTTCCTAACCGCCTCTCTCCATTTCTTCTTTTCCGCGGAGCCAGCAGGTCGTGTTCCTGTCACAGCTGAAGAAGTTCTTTATTTTATTTTATTTCTTTGGTCGCGCGTCTGCCTTCTTCGACGTTGGACCGGTACTGCCGGTCTTTTCTTTTTTTTTCTTCAAAAAAAAAAAAAAGATACTTTCCGTTCCACTTCAGTGTATTTCTTCTTCATTGGGCCTTAGGCCTAACAGAAAATTCCTCATGGAAAAGCCCGCCTCCGGGTTTAAAAAATGCACTAAGTGCAGCGGTACCATCTCTGTTACCGACACCCATGACTGGTGTCTTAAGTGTTTGGGTCCTGACCATTCCATCACGGATTGTCCGTCCTGCTCCATGATATCTAAAAGAGGTTTACAGAACCGAGCAGCCAAGCTCAGTACACTGTTTCCCTCTGATGCAGCTTCGGTGGCATCGACGTCTTCCAGGGCTTCTTCTTCCTCCTATGGATCTCAGGTAACCAAACATAAGTCCAGCCGGTCCTCGAAGGGTAGATCTCCCTCCAAGCATCGAGATGCCTCCGGGCTTGCCCTCGAGGATCCTGCACTGGCAAAAGTACCCCGGCGGGAAGCTCCGGTTTTTAAAGCTCCTCCTATGGGGTCACAGGTTGACATCGATGGCACGGCCTCGACCGATCACCTGTTGCAATGTTCTGGGGTACCGATGGATCAGAATGTTCTGACCATGCAGCGTGCCATTACGGCATTCATACAAGCTGCGACGCCGCTGGTACAGCAACAAGCTTTGTTGTCGGTACCGGCTCCGACACCGGCTCCGATATCGGTTCTGGTGCCGGTACTGATTGCATCGACATCGGCTTCGGTGTCGACTGCAGCGGTACCCTGTCCGATGATGCCTATCGGTACCGATCCGGTACCAATGACTCCCGATGTCGATACCACTCGGTATGCGTATCGGGCCTTACAGGAGCATCCAGACAGGCGATACTTCGATTCCTCCGAAGACTCTGATGCATCGAAGGCCTCTGTCGAAGCATCGGTACTTCTTCCCCAGGAGCCTTCTTCTCCAAAAAGAAGAATGTCCCCTCCAGAAGACTTGTCTTTTCAAGACTTCATAAGGGAAGTGGCCAAGGGGCTTTCTATCTCAGTAACCCAAGACAGAGCCTAGAGCCAAAAAATTGGATATTTTGCAATATCCCAAGGCTCCTAAAGAAGCAGCCACTTTGCCAGTTCATGAGATCCTTTATGACCACATGCTAGGCATATGGGAGACTCCTCTCACCATTTCTTCTCATTCTCTTAGGTTGGATACCATGTATCGTGTCCCTCCTTGTCCTGGATTTCATAAAACTCAACTTCCTCACCATTCTATTGTGGTGGAGTCTGCTATGAAAAAGTTAAAGAGTGCAAAGAGGCACTCATCTGCTCCTCCAGGAAGCGAATGTAGAACCTTAGATGCTTTTGGCAGGAAAATTTTCCAGGCCAGTATGCTTGTTGCCAGAATCAACTCCTATAGTCTCTATATGGGGATGTTTCTGAAGGAAGTTACAGATCATCTGCACACTTTCCTCCCTTTTCTTCCAGAAGATAAAAGGGAAGACTTTCTTACCTGGCTTAAGCATGCCCAGGATGTTTCCAAATTTTCCAACCGTGCAGCCTTTGACTCTTTTGAGGGGGCCAGCAGAGCCTCGGGCATTGCCATAGGTGCACGCAGAATTGCTTGGTTACAAGCTTCTGATTTGGAACCCTGGGTCCAAGATGGATTAGGGAATCTTCCTTATACAGGTGAAAACCTGTTTGGCAAAGATTGGCAAGCAAAGGCCACTCAAATGGATGCAGAAAATTCTTCTTTGGATAGGCTTTCAAAGTCTACCTCTAATCCTGTCCAGAAGAGGTTGTTCAAAAAGGCAAATTTTCCCAAGAAGGGAAGATATTATCCTGTTTATCGTCAACAGACATCTTCTGCAGGTCGTTTTGCTGCAAAGCGTCAACAACCTAAACAGGCCAAGCCTAAGGCTGCAAGGAATACTGTAGCCCAACAGCCTCAGCCTCCTCAGGGCCTTTGACTTGCAACTAGAGAACTTAGCCTTTCTGGCTCTAAAAGACCCAGAGCCTCTCACCATTCCAGGAAGGTTAGCTCACTTTGCTCCCAGATGGGAGCAAATCACAGCAGAGCAGTGGACCCTTTCCATCATATGGGAGGGGTACAAACTTCATTTCTCAAACCTTCCTCCTTACACCATGGTGAGACAGTTCAATTCTCCAACATCTCTTCTCGACCTTCTGGGCCAGGAGATTTCTACCCTTCTTGCCCAAGGGGCAATAGAAGAAGTACCTCTTCTTCAACAGGGCTCAGGGTTCTACTCCCCCTACTTTCTAATTCCAAAGAAAACAGGGGGCTACAGATCCATATTAGATCTCAGAGAATTGAACAAATTCCTATGCAAGGAGAAATTCAAGATGATTTCTCTAGGTACTCTCCTTCCATTCCTTCAGAGTCAGAATTGGCTTTGTTCTCTAGATCTCAAGGATGCGTATACCCATATACTCATCCATCCAGCACACAGAAGGTTCCTTCGGTTCCTTTATCAGGAAAAGCACTACCAATACAGGGTGCTTCCCTTTGGTCTGGCCTCTGCTCCAAGAGTGTTCACAAAATGCATGGCAGTAATAGCTGCCTTTCTACGCACTCTAGGAATGTTTGTATTCCCATATCTGGACGACTGGCTCATCCGAGCTTCATCCCAATCAGAGGCCCAGACTTCCCTAGCCTGCACAATGCGTGTTCTGCAGTATCTGGGACTGGTGATAAACTTTCCAAAGTCCCAACTAATCCCTACTCAGTCTCTAGAGTACATAGGGGCCTTGCTGGATACCACAACTGCAAGGACCTATCTTCCCCAGGCCCGTTGCCTACGTTTAGTGCAGTTAGATGGGTTTTTAACTGGATCTGAGAGGTGTGATAAGGAAGCTTATCATAGTTCAGGAAGGAGCTATAATAGAGGTGAAGTGACTCTGAACAAGCAACCTGTCTGTTCTGGTAGAAATAATAAAACAGAATGTTTCCATAAAAGACTACCAGTCCCAGAATGCACCAGGTTTCCAACAGCCCTTAGAAGAGCTGAAGTGGGGAAACGTGTATTCAATCAGGAGGGCTATGAGGTAATCCCCAAGCACTCATCTCCAAGGGCAGGGCTTGATTCAGCACAGCTGTGCTGTGCTAGGGTGGAGCATTCATCTAAGCAGGATAAAAGAAAAGCTTATTCTACAGAGAATCATCATCTTGATCATCTGGAGGATCATCATCTTCATCAGAAGCCTCATCTTGATCATCAGAAGCACCTTGATCATCCTGACCATCATCATCAGCAGAAGCCAGAGCTGACGGACAGAGAGAGCAAGAAACACGTTGGAAGAAAGAAGAGAAAAGCATTTGGGAGGTCTAAAGGAGTCCATAGCAGTACGTATACTGGGAGGCATTCCAGAGGCAAGCATACACCATTGGACTGGGGAAAGCCAGAGGAGTGGGGTTGCAGAGCCAGGAATCCCCGGACGGCACCTGTGAGGGAGACGGCTGCACTTGGAAGGGACCCTAAGACCAGTGCAAGAAGGTATGTGAAGAGAGATCCAGTGTCCAGGGATCTTGATTGGAAGGCTGGACATAAGAACTGGACTACATACTGGCCAGGATATTTAGAGAGGAACTCTAACAGCAATGGAAGCTCAGGTATGAACACTGATCTATGCCCTAGCTCTTCACTGGGAAGACAGCAGGGAAACAAGTATTGTCCTGAGAGTGTTCCATTGAGAAATTCCTCTGTGCCAATCCATGATATTGAACCCATGATAGTTGAAGAAGGGGAAGATGTTATAAATGGGGACTTTGAATACATGGATTGCTCTCTATCTAAACTTCTGTGGTAATATGCTGTTACAAAATACAACAACCATCACAAAGAAATATAAACTTGTTCTTTAATCTACTCAGAAAAGCTTCTGAGTAGGATTTGAGCCACATAATAGAAAGTAAACCAGCCAAGAGGGTTTCAGCTGGTAATTGTTAGCAATTGAGCCTTGCCTAATTGCTTGTGAGCTCTAAAGGGACACTTCTGAGTGTGTGTGAAGATACAAGAAGTTATCCCTGAAAAAGAACAGGTTTTTTTTCTACTTTGTGGGTTCTGTTTGTTCTTTGAAGCACTGCTAAGAAGATATTAGCAGGGGCCTACAGAAAAGACCTTTCTGTTCCCATCAAGGTCTTTATGCTTTGATTTGATTGCTTAACAAGTTTAGCTGTTGTTTTCCTAATTTGTTTTTCTAAGTATAATACTGAAAGCAAGTATTCCTTTTTATGTGCTACCAAGTATATCTGTGTTGGGAGAAATAACCCCATAAATAAAATATCTTCTTTGCTTTACATTCGAGCAAGCACAAGTAATTTATTGTGAACGGCTGAGTCTGGTATGAATGGACTACATTTCCCACAATCCTTTGCAAGTCATATTAATATTTGCCTTTGCCAAGACTGTGGACATTCTCACCCAGCGCCCCCGTTTACAGAGGCTAACTGCTCGGGAGATGTTACAACTGCTAGGCCACATGGCATCCACTGTGCATGTGGTCCCTTATGCTCGCCTTCACATGAGGGCAGCTCAATGGACTTTGTCCACCCAGTGGACCCAGGCATCAGGGGGTCTGTCAGACAAAATAGCAACCTCCAGGCGCCTCTTTTGGTCCCTCCAGTGGTGGAAGTCCACTCAAAATCTGTTGCTGGGGTCCCCCTTCCAACAATTGTTACCCCAAGCAATCCTTACAACAGATGCCTCTCCAAAGGGTTGGGGAGCTCATCTTCAAGACCTCTCCACCCAGGGCATTTGGTCTCTACAGGAGACCTCCCTACATA
Organism: Ichthyophis bannanicus; assembly: GCA_033557465.1. Classification (NCBI taxonomy): domain Eukaryota; kingdom Metazoa; phylum Chordata; class Amphibia; order Gymnophiona; family Ichthyophiidae; genus Ichthyophis; species Ichthyophis bannanicus. Next base: position 411,508,034 of record CM066038.1, on the reverse strand, counting down.
TCAACATCTTAGAGCTCAGAGCAATCTTCTTAGCTCTGAGTCTTCCATACCCTGCTCAGCTACAAGACAGTCCTCATTCACACGGACAACCAAGTAGCCATATTCTATGTGAACAAGCAGGGAGGAACTGGCTCTCTGTCGCTTTTCAACGAAGCTCTGAGATTGTGGGCCTTTGCCAGAGAGCATCAAATTCATCTTCTGGCAGTATACCTTCCAGGAGTTCAAAACTCTTGGGCAGACAGACTCAGTTGAGTTCTGCTTCCACACGAATGGTCCCTTCATATGGACCAGATAGTCCAGAATCTTTCGAATTTGGGGAACCCCGGACATAGACCTCTTTGCAAGTCCGGGAATGCCAAACTTCCCCGATTCTGTTCCAGAATTCCGTGTCAGGGAGTTCAGGCCAGGGATGCCTTCCTCCTTCATTGGGGTCAAGACTTCCTGTACGCCTTTCCACCCATTCCCCTAATTCCCAAGACCCTGTTCAAGCTTCAGAGAGATCGAGGGACTATGATCCTCATAGCTCCACGTTGGCCACGCCACGTTTGGTACCCTTTACTTCTGCATCTCTCTCAAGCTCCCTCCCTGGACTTGGGGTCTGCACCAGATCTCCTGTCTCAGGAGGGGGGAACGTTGTGGCACCCAAACTCCCAGTCTCTCCATCTCAGGGCTTGGTTGCTGAAGGCTTAGACCTTCAAGATTGGCATCTTTCTCAGCAAGTAAGGGATATCTTTCATGCTTCCAGAAAGCCTTCTACTAGACATTCCTATGCTTTTAAATGGAAAAGGTTTACCATTTGGTGTGCTGAGAAGGGTATTAACACTCTAGCAATACCTTTGAATTCTGTACTAGAGTATCTCCTGCATCTTTCCCATGCAGGCCTCAAAACAAATTCAGTAAGGGTCCATTTGAGTGCTATTGCAGCATCCCTTAAGCATCTCAATGGACAACCTGTCTCCTCTCATCCTCTTATTGCAAGATTCATGAGAGGCCTTCTTTTAACTAAACCTCCCATTAGACCACCTCCAGTGGCATGGGACTTGAATCTGGTTCTTGGTCAGCTCATGAAGCCACCCTTTGAACCCTTAGCCACTACCTCCTTGAAATTTCTTTCCTGGAAGGTTATCTTTCTTATTGCAGTCACCTCAGCTCGCCGCATCAGTGAACTGCAAGCCTTAGTGGCTAATCCACCTTATACAAGGTTCCATCATGATAAGGTAGTCCTTAGGACCAATCCACACTTTATGCCTAAAGTGGTCTCACCTTTTCATCTTAATCAAGAGGTGTATTTACCTGTCTTTTTTCCAGGTCCTCATGCATCAAGTGCAGAGAGGAATCTTCATACCCTGGATTGTAAGAGAGCTCTTGCTTTTTACTTACAAAGGACACAGCAACAAAGAAAGTCTTCTCAACTCTTTGTTGCTTTTGATCCCTCTCATTTGGGACTTCCAGTCTCTAAGAGAACACTGTCCAATTGGATTGCTCAGTGTATTTCTTTCGCCTACCAGAGTAAGAACCTTTCTCTGGAGGGCCATGTCACAGCTCATAATGTGAGAGCCATGGCCACCTCTATGGCTCATCTAAATTCTGTGTCCATCGACCAGATCTGTCGAGCAGCCACCCGGGCCTCGGTTCATACCTTCACAGCCCATTACTGTTTGGACAAGGACTCCCGCTGGGATGCCTTGTTTGGTCAGGCTGTTCTCAAAACACCTGTTCCATGCTTAATCAACTCCTACCCGCCATCCCTGGTTGGATGCCTGAGATCCATGGGAGGAGGTAGAGCCCTTCTCAGGGTCTCACTAGCTTGGGGATCTCCCAGGCATCTCTAGCTGGGGAGTCCCCATATGTGAAGACTCATTCCTGCTTGTTCCTTGAGATAGCACAGTTACTTACCTGTAACAGGTGATCTCTGGGAACAGCAGGAATAAGTCTTCACAACCCACCCACCTTCCCTAGGAGTTGTATCTCTCTATCTATCTTTCCTTTCCTCTCTCTCTCTTTGTCTCAGCTTTAAAACTCGAACTGGAGAGAGGCGGTTAGGAAAGGCGGGAAGGCAGCGCGCAGGCGCTGTGGGATGCTCCCAAAAGCTTTCCTTTTTTGGGACGCTGGGGAGCGTTCCCGCGCAGGCTCCGTCGGTACCGACGTACTCATATGTGAAGACTTATTCCTGCTGTTCCCAGAGATCAGCTGTTACAGGTAAGTAACTGTGCTTTCTTGCCTGGTAAAACTTGGTTAGTATTTACCAGAGACTGTAAGCTTTCCTCTAAACCATTCCCTCTGGTTCTTTGCTTATGTCTCTCTGCTCTGGAGTCAGGAACACTATGAGAACAGGGAGTGGCACACACTCTAGCTTCAGTGCTGGCTCTAACAAACTCCAGTTGAACAGCTGCACGCTTAGCCTGGCCCTTCTGAACTTCACCCTTGTGAACTCTGTTCCTTTGGGCTTGCTCACATAGGATTCTTTCACTTACTCCTTCTCTTGGAGCTGATCCTCTTAATAGAGCTGTTCCTCCTTGTGAAGACGTTCCTCTGTCTCTGTTCCTTCTCAGATCCTTCTCTGCTCCTTTCTCTGCTTGCTCTCTCTCCGTCTCCTCTTCTTTCTCTGCCTTGCTGGCCTTCAGCTCTGGCTTATAAAGGAATCTTTCCTTCAAGAGTTCCGGGGTCATTCCCAGGTGCAAATCATTAGCCCTCTTAGGCTCATTAGCTCCTGTATGGTCATTCCTGCTCCCTCTAGCTGTGCCTGGAGGTAACTGCACATCTAGATTCCTAAAAGAAACAGGGTTTCTTTTCAAGTTCTCATCTTTATTGATACCCACATCATGACAAACATGATAGCAACAATATTTCCGATTTTTGATATTATTTATTTATTTAACAATTATTTCTATACCGCTCTTTCCCAAGTATCAAGTGCGGTTTACAATGAACAGTAAGTTATATGGTATGGAAAATATCATACCAAGTCATTTTACATAGAACAGTTGGAACTATTTACAGGTAACAATACAAAGTTAGAACAGTAAACTATTAGAACCTATTTACATTGTGGGTATTTACAAATTATATCATAGATCACCTGTGGTTGCATAAATTATTTTAAGAGTGACGAATCACATAGTTATAAATTGTTGTAGTATGGTTGTTAACCTGTGTCTCTTTGTGTAGTTTGATTAGATTCTGCTCCTTTGTTGTAGTGTAAAGAGAATAAGTGGGTTTTCAATTTTTTTCTAAATTCCTTTATGTCCGACAGTAGGCGAATGTTGTCAGGAAGATTATTCCAGAGGATAGGTGCTGAATGTGAGAAGGCCCTCTTGTTGGTTTGTTTTCTAGCTTTTGTGTAATCTTTTGGTACTGCTATGGTGTTTGTGTTTCTACTCCTTTGTGATCGTTTATCTATTTCTACATTGATGAGTGTATTGAGTACAGATGGTGCTAAGTTATTTATTAGTTTAAATGTGGTTAGAAGAATCTTGTATTTTATTCTGCTGTAAATAGGAAGCCAATGAAGTTCAGCCAGGATCGGTGTGATATGTTCTATTGAGCTTATATTCATTATTATCCTTGCTGCTATGTTCTGAGTTAGTTGTATCTTTTTAATATTTTGCTTTGAGATGCCATTAAGGATTATATTTGCAAAATCAAAGTGTGGGGTTATGATAGCTTGAATTATAGTTATGAAGTCTTGTAAGTGAATCAAAGGTCTTAGTTGTCTCAATGTCTTAAGTTTGTAGTGTATGTTTTTTGTTAGATATTTTATGTGTGAATCCATGTTAAGTTTGTCAAGTATCACACCTAGGTATTTTATTTCTTTTTTTATGTTGATCTCATGGTTATCCAGGGTGATGGTGCTTGGGGGTGTGTATGTTTGATTTCTAGTAATATATAGTACATCAGTTTTTGAGAAATTAATGTGTAAGTTCTGATCCTTGAGCCATATTGTTAGTTCTTTAAAACATTCTGTTATTTGTTGTAGTGGAGGGTGTGGGATTTTAAATGGGAGGTAGAACATTATATCATCGGCGTAAATATGTTAATAGACGCCATGACGTTTAAAGATGTTGCTGACTGGTTGTAGGTAAATGTTAAATAATAGTGCTGATAGTGCGGATCCCTGTGGGAGGCCTTGTGTTTGATTGAAAGTGTTAGATGTTTGGTTGAGAATTCTCACTGTTTGGGTTCTGTTTGATAGGTAGGATTTGAACCAGTTATAAACAGTGGATGTAATTCCTATTTGTTGAAGTCTGTTCAGCATTGTTATATGATTGACGCTGTCAAATGCGGCAGAGATGTCGAGGAATACTAGGATGAAGGCTTGTTTAGTGTCATCAATTCCTCTTAATAAGGTGTCATAAAGAACTGTTAGCAATGTTTCAACCCCATGGAATGGTCGGAAGCCGTATTGGTGTTCGTCAAGGAGGTTCAATGTATCGATAAATTCTTGTAGTTGGGTTTGAACTATTTTTTCAATAAGTTTGGCCATGAAAGGAATACTCGATATGGGTCTGTATGATTTTGGGGATAATTTGTCTAGTGATTTATTTTTAAGTATTGGTCGTATTTGAACATGTTTGAGAGATGGTGGTAAATAGCCTTTTTCTAGTGATATGTTGACCATAGGGAGGATGAAGGAAGAGAGTATTGAGAGTGTCTTTTTTATCCAATCCACTGGGCATGGATCAAGATATGATGTAGTTGTATTGATGTTAGATATAGTAGTTTTGACCTAAGGATTATTCCTCCCATATATAAATATCCTTTGTCTTGAAACATTTGAGAATCCAGTATAACTAAAAGGTCTGACCTTAACAATTGGGTTGGTTCCTTTTATGTAAACTTTTACTTCTTAGATGTCAGGATACAAAAAAATGACATCAAGCCCATTTTTTAAATAAAAAATGTTAAATTACTGGGAGGTAATTTATAGGTTTGTAAAAATCCAATTTTGTTAAGAGATTTCTTCCCCCTGATACGTCACCACCAGATTCCCTTGGGCGATACCTTTAAGGAACATATCAGCAAGGTTCATAGCCGCAGAATTAGTCAAACTGTTCTGTGAGGTAGGGTTCCCAAGGGAAATGCTGACCGATAGGGGGAGTAATTTTGTCTCCAAATACCTAGCTCAGGTATGGGATGCTTTCGGCATCCATCATATAAAAACCTCCGCGTATCATCCGCAGACCAATGGTCTGGTAGAGCGTTTCAATCAGACCCTTAAGTAGCTGTTAAGAAGAGCGTTGAATGGACAGATGGCTGACTGGGACATTATGCTCCCGTTTGCCTTATATGCCAGTAGGGAGCGTATCCAAGCTTCGTTAGGAGCATCCCCTTATGAGCTAATGTTCGGACGAGCACCACGGGGAGTCCTGGATATTTTAAGGGACCAGTGGGTCGAGCCAGAAGGGGAGGTAATGGGGGTACCCCAGTTTCTATGTGGGCTCCGGAGTCGCCTACAGAGGGCTTCGCGAGTCGCAGAAGAACATTTGCAAGGCAGTCAGCTAAGCCAGAAGCGATACTATGACAGGGGCAAGAAGGCATGGCAATTGGCCGTTGGCGATAGAGTGGTAGTAATGGTCGCGGACCCTGGGCCAAAGTTCGAGGCCCAGTGGAAAGGTCCTTATACAGTTGTAGAGTGTAAAGGGCCAGTAACATATGTGGTGGAGAACGACAAGGGTCATCTTCAGACCTACCATATAAATGTGTTGAAACCCTGGCAGGAGAGAACGGCAGCAGCTAGCCGCTCCTGGATAAAAAGCAAGAGTAGAGCAATGGGGGCGGGCTGGAAGGAACCTTGGCAGGGTAGTGAAGTAGTAGACAGTCGGTCCAGCAGGAAGGTTAAGGATCTTGCGGAAATTCCGGGCTGTGAGAACGATTGTTCCCCATCCCGGAATATCTTAAGGGGGGGGGGATATGTGATACAGTGGACTATATAGAGCCTATGGAGGTTAGTGAAAAGGAAGAACTTACCTCAGATTTAGCTAGACAGGAAGACTCAGCACATGTAGAAACAGCTGAGCAACAAGTGCCGTCAGCACAAGAAAAGCTAAAAGGATTTAAAGTGCAGTTTCCCTGTAATAGTTCTGACGCAGGCAGAAACAGAAAAGCTCATCAGGAGCACCTGTGCTCAGAGTCCCACGTAACGTGCAGAGAAGGGAAGCATATAAGTTCCTGGTTAGAACCAGGAAGGGGAGGTCTTTGGAAAGACAGGAGAGGAGGTCTCTGGAAGGAGAGGATTGGAAGTCTCCGGGCAGAGAAGATTGAGGGAGATCTTTGGAAGGACAGGATTGGAGGAAGTCCTTGGCAAGAGAGGAGTGGAGAAGGTCGTCTCTGGAAAGGCAGTCCTAGAGAGAGTTCCCACAGGAGCAGGAAGTGGGGCAGTAACTCAGAAGGACTGAATGAGCAACTGAGGAGCATAGCTCAGGCTGGAGGAAGTGTGCCAAGGGAGAGAAAGCCCAAGCGTGACTTCAAAGCCAGAAACAAGGTAAAAAGCTGGAAGCCTTGTTTTTATAAAGAAGAGGCTGGAAGCTCTGAATGTTTTAAAGGGCATGGCCCTGAGCATAGCTTTAACCCAGGAGGATATACAGAGTTCTTACTAGGTGGGACAGGAGAGAGAAACCAGCAAGAGGCATTTCATGCACCAGGCTTTTATAACCCTGACTTTAAAGAGCACTTTATAGGAAAAGGGGTTTGTCTGCCACAGGGGAATGTGCCCTGCTCCAGCACATGTAAAGAGTGTGACACTGAGAGTATCGGGAGTGGTCCCGAGATAATGCAATGGGAGAATAATAACTATTTTCCAGACCCAGTACCGATGGACTGTACGATTTGTTTGTCAGACGACATCACTTCTTTATGTTGACCTTCAGGAGAATGACCTTGTGACCTGAACAAGGTAAAAGAAGATATTTTTGTAACAGCTTTTGTTCTAATGCTATTTTGTTCTGTGTGCACTTCCAAGAATGTTTTTCTGTTTCGGGAAAGGGAATAAATCTCCAATTTATTGTTTAACCACTCGACTGACTGACTCTGTTTAAAGTAGAGAAGCAGTTTAAAACTCACAATACCCTAGGCAGTGGCCTAAATAGGGTTCACAGAGGCTCTACCATAAGGGTCTCCGTGACAATATATAGGTATATATTTATATGTGTATATATTGTGGTGACGAAACAGGGTTAAACCCTGGAGAAAGCAGGAGAAACCATTTTTTTTCCCTGAAGCAAAGAGCAGTGCAGGAAGGGAAAGGGTTAAACCTGCAACATATGAAAAAAACTCTATGCACCAAAGGCTAGAGAGGGAGCCACACCTCAGCTCCATGACAACCAAGGGAGCTGACCAAGGGAAGCAGAGGGGCGGAGTCAGAGCTCATAGGACAGACCCAAACACTTAAGCAGGGAGAAACAGTTAGTGAGAGGGAGGTGGAGAGAAGTGTGGAGAGAGGCGTGGAGAGGAACAGGAAGAAACACGTGAGGAGCAGCAGAGAGAAGTGGGAGAGAAGAAGGAATAATCCTCGGGAGGAAAGCCTGGATAGTTTGCCCAGGAGTCAGAGGAGTTCTTCTCAGGAGTCTGCTGTTGAAGCTGTCCTGAAAGGTGGGAGAATAGGCAGAAGCAAATGCCCTGTTGAACAGCTGCATAAAGATTCTTATTGCAGGCAGCGTGTTTATAGTTCCAGCCCTGAGAGAAGCCCAGTTGAGATAAAGCAATTAGCTGACCAAAAGCTTGGGAGACGGGAGTATGAGCCAGACCCTGCTGAGGACCCTGCTACAAGAGTCCAGGTGAAGCAGTCTGGGGACAAGTGGTCACCTTTAGCACTACCAGAGAAGTTAAGGACTGCTAGAAAAAAGGTGAGCCCTCTTGGGACATTTAAATCTGTGCTAAGGGAGAGTGGTCTCCTGGGTTCTTCCCCCACACCTCAGTCTAAGGAAGAGTCTCGCTGGAGGCAGCTTAAAACCCTGTTAGAGCAATGGAAGCCTGCTGTTCAGAACCCTGAGGATAGCCAGGTTATATCAGACTCTGAGGAAGAGGCTATGCAAACTGAAGAAGCCCCTTTAGAAAGTGATTGCTCTGATATGGAGACAGACTGTGCTTTTTGCCAAAGGGAGTAAAGCTGCTAATGTTGTATACTGACATTACAAGTGCTGGAAGAAGCCTGAAGCTTAGCTTGGTGGATTAACACTGGTAAAGCATTGAAATCCTGGAAGTGTAAAGCCTAGCAAGTTGGGCACTGTAAATGAAGAGAATGCAAAGGGTTTACTAATGGTTATACAATTGCAACAGCTGGTCTAAAGAAGAGAGAGAGCTGTTAATGCTTTTGAGTAAGTGCCTCAAACTTACCCAGGCATAAGTAAAGTGAAATTGTATTTGGAAGAAAGCTTTGGGAAAGTGATTTAAAGCAATCGCGTGTGAAAGTGTAACACATGGACTTTGCTGTATCATTTGACTTTTTGTTCTGTGTGGAGAAGAATCCTTTATTCTTTACCTTTTGTAGGGGTAGTAGTTAAAATACCTGTGCAACAATAAAACTTATTGTTACCCTTAAAATCCTTGGCTGTTTTTCATCTTGACCACAACTACACGGAAGAAAAGACCCGCAGCACTTAAAGGATACATAAATGTTGTCTGTCCTCCTCTACTAGGCAACCGCCTTGACAAAGGAGGGCGTGACAGCTGGCGTAGTTTTTAGGATAAAGCTACTACCTCACAGGTATAAGAGAGACTCACTCTACTGAACAGAAGAAGTTCCCGTGAAGAACAAGGAAAACACACACCTCTGAAGAGCTGATCCATTTCTGCAACGAAAACCCGGAGTGGAGTAACGGCTGAGGCGGACCGGAGCGGATGTTCCCGAGGGTGCTGCTGTGCTGTTAAGCGAGACTCACCACTTGTAGCAGGTAACCCGTAGATGAGAGGGGATTAACCTGGATTCTGCTACAAGGGGGTGGGGATGTTGCAGAGCCGGATAGAGAGCAGAGAGAGGGTGCTGTTGTGTGAGAGCCACACTTGGTTTTGTTTTCTGTTTTTGTTTCAGCTAACAACGATGGAGACGGCAGAGATGTTAAGCTGGATGGCGGACAGATTCCGGCAGCAGCAAGAAATAGCAGCCCAGACGCAAGAAAGAACTGCGGAGATGCTGAAGGCCCAACAAAAACCGCTGTTGGATCTGCTAGGCACTTGGATTGGCGAACAGAAACAGACTGCAGATGCACTGAGGACAGTGTCAGGTTCTCTAGGAACCATATCTGGACTGGGAGCTCTAGGGAGAGGGGTATTGTCATTGGGTCAGTTGACCAAAGACGACGATGTGGACGACTATCTGGAGGTATTCGAGTGTATTGCTCTCATAAGTGCTTGGCTGAGAGATCAATGGGCCATCCGATTAGCTACATCCCTCACGGGAGAGGCTCTCGCGGCTTACCGAGCTATGCCCAGTGATCTCGCCGCCAACTATGAAGAAGTGAAAAAAGCCGTAAGAGACCGGATGGGCTTAACCCCAGTAGTCTACCGCCGCCTTTTGCGGGGGTGCAAGTTGAAGCCAGGCGAAACACCACAGGCCTTATGTCACCGAATTAAGACACTGGTGTACAAGTGGTTAACGCCAGAGGACAAAAGTATTGATACCATTCTTGATAACATTGTTTTGGAACAATTTGTAGAGGCTGTACCAGGTGAATTGCAAACTTTCCTGATTCTGCAGGACTGCAGAAACACAAGAGAGGCCATCTCATTGACTGAGCGGCTCCTGGAAGCTGGAGCAGTCGGCCAAAGGAAGGTGGGTGTTTCTGGTCAAGCGGTCCTGGGAATTGCAGAAAAGAAAGATAAGGCAATGTTGGGGGAATTTGCACAGAAAAAAACCTTAGGAAGAACTGGTTGGGAGCAGAGAAAATGTTTTTCTTGTGGTGAAAGAGGACACATAAAGAGGGATTGCAGAGCCAAAGTAGCGCTAGTGACCACCCAATCCAAGGAGGCTGGGGAGGGATTTTTACTAGCCGTAGAGGTCGAAAATATCCCTGTGGAAGCCCTCTTAGACTCAGGGGCCGACCAATCAATGATTTCTGAAAAGCTGTGGAGGGATATTGAGGTCCAGGGTGAAGGTTCTGTAAACCACTCTGAGGGAAAAATAAAAATAAGATGTGTGCACGGCGCTGCCTGGTCTTATCCCCTACACACAGTCACAGTGAAAGGCCTAGGGTTCAGGAAGAAAATCCCTGTGGTAGTAGTACCTAAAACTCCCTCATTCCTTGGTTTTAGGAAGCGATTGGCCACTGTTTAAGAAGGGCCTAGTTAGGGGTTTAGGATCTAAGATAGGCCTGGTATCCACGCGGGCTCAAACCAAGGCCAACGTGGAAGGACAGGATTCCTTTAATGATCCCATGTGTGATTTGCCTTCGCACGATGGGTTGGTAACTCCTCCCAGGGAGGGCAACAAACGTAGAAAGGCTGAGAAGCATCATGAGAGGCAGATTAGGGCCCGAAATCGAGCAGAGCTAGCAGCTGGACAGGAACTACTGTGGGCTCTGGCCGAGTTGGTAGAGAAATTCCCTTCCTTCCCGGAGGAACAGAGGGGAGACCCGGCCTTAACCAGAGCTTTCGAGTATGCTAACAAGGGGTCGGGAACGTTGCCACAGTTCCACCTAGAGGGGAATATATTATATCGAGAGAGCCTAGATCCTCGTTTGGGTAATGTTCGGAAACAATTAGTGGTACCCGCTACCTTCAAAAATTTAGTATTAAGGTTGGCTCATGACCATCCCCTAGGGGGGCACAAAGGGGTCCATGGCACTTTGGATCAGATTTTAAACCGTTTTTATTGGCCGGGTGTCTTTAGGGAGACTGCAAAATTCTGTGAGGCATGTCCATCTTGTCAGAAGGTCACCCCCTCTCACCCGAAAAAGGTACCTCTGATGCCCCTACCCCTTATATCGAGACCGATAGAAAGACTAGCTATGGATATAGTGGGACCATTAACCCGGACACCCAGGGGGTTTCAATACATCTTAGTCATTGTTGACCAAGCCACACGCTTTCCCTGGGTGATTCCTCTACGGAATATGTCGGCACGAACCATCGCTGCTGAAATAGTAAAGCTCTTTTGTGAAGTGGGATTTCCCCGAGAAATTTTAACCGACAGGGGCACTAATTTTTTATCTCATTACCTTGCTCAGGTCTGGGATGCATTCGGCATTCCCGCACTGCCGCGTACCATCCTCAGTCCAATGGTTTGGTCGAACGACAGAACCAAACCATCAAGAGGATGTTAAGGAGGAGTCTGGAAGGTGAGATGACCGAGTGGGACACGATGCTCCCATTTATATTATACGCCTGCCATGAAAGAAAACAGACTTCTATGGGCGTCTCGCCGTACGAGCTCCTGTATGGACGAACACCTAGAGGAGTATTAGACATCTTGCGGGAGCAATGGGTAGAGCCCATCATGGAGGAGGTAGAGATACCAAAGTTTTTGAAAGATTTGAGGGGGCGCTTACAGTGTACATCCCAGGTAGTAGAGGGGAATATGACTGCCAGTCAAGCACGCCAGAAAGGGTATTAAGACCGTCGCGCCAGGCCTCGCCGATTGGAGGTGGGCGAAAAGGTCATTGTAATGGTGGCCAGTCAAAACCCAAAATTTGAAAGTAGGTGGAAAGGGCCCTACAGGATTTTCAAACAGGTAGGCCCAGTTACGTACACTGTGGAAACTAGAAAAGGGAAACAGCAAATTTTTCATATCAATGTGCTACGGCCATGGCACGAGCGGGTAGCTTTAGTTCATTTGGCTACAGAAGGCGATACCACTGATAGCTACCAGACAGACCCACGCGCCCAGGGTGGTATTCCGTGCTGTGCTGACAAGAGTCTGCCAGCCCGGAATATCTTAAGGGGGGGGTTATGTGGTGACGAAACAGGGTTAAACCCTGGAGAAAGCAGGAGAAACCAGGTTTTTTTCCCTGAAGCAAAGAGCAGTGCAGGAAGGGAAAGGGTTAAACCTGCAACAAATGAAAAAACTCTATGCACCGAAGGCTGGAGAGGGAGCCACACCTCAGCTCCATGACAACCAAGGGAGCTGACGTGGGAAGCAGAGGGGCGGAGTCAGAGCTCATAGGACAGCCCCAAACACTTAAGCAGGGAGAAACAGTTAGTGAGAGGGAGGTGGAGAGAAGTGTGGAGAGAGGCGTGGAGAGGAACAGGAAGAAACACGTGAGGAGCAGCAGAGAGAAGTGGGAGAGAAGAAGGAATAATCCTCGGGAGGAAAGCCTGGATAGTTTGCCCAGGAGTCAGAGGAGTTCTTCTCGGGAGTCTGCTGTTGCAGCTGTCCTGAAAGGTGGGAGAATAGGCAGAAACAAATGCCCTGTTGAACAGCTGCATAAAGATTCTTATTGCAGGCAGCGTGTTTATAGTTCCAGCCCTGAGAGAAGCCCAGTTGAGATAAAGCAATTAGCTGACCAGAAGCTTGGGAGACGGGAGTATGAGCCAGACCCTGCTGAGGACCCTGCTACAAGAGTCCAGGTGAAGCAGTCTGGGGACAAGTGGTCACCTTTAGCACTACCAGAGAAGTTAAGGACTGCTAGAAAAAAGGTGAGTCCTCTTGGGACATTTAAATCTGTGTTAAGGGAGAGTGGTCTCCTGGGTTCTTCCCCCACACCTCAGTCTAAGGAAGAGTCTCGCTGGAAGCAGCTTAAAACCCTGTTAGAGCAATGGAAACCTGCTGCTCAGAACCCCGAGGATAGCCAGGTTATATCAGACTCTGAGGAAGAGGCTATTGTGACAAGGCAGAGGGTTTAAAACCTAGAAATAAGGCTTTAAAGCAGTTTTTTTCAGCTGAAGCTGTCAGTAAAGCAGGTCAAGAAAGGGTTAAAGTTGTAGCCCAGAAAGATTCTCTGCACAAGAGAACACAAAGAGAGCCACGCCCCAGCTCCAGGATAACCCAGGGAGCTGACGTGGGAGACAGAGGGGCGGAGTCAAAGCTGATAGGACAGCCCCGTCCTCTTAATCAGGAAGGAGCAGTTGGTAGAGGAGCAGCTGCTGAGAAGGAAACTGAAAGTGAGACTGAGACTGGAAGGATGAGGGGAGTTCAAGGTTCAGCTTCTGGAGGAGACTCAGATATTGAGTGGGATCAAGCCGGAAAGCTGAGGACCGGAGGAAGCAGGAAAAGAGGCAGCCATTACCAGGATAGCCTATGGGGCTTGGAGAGGTGCCAGCCAGATTGCAGAGAGTCAGAGAGAACTCTGGAGAGGCGTCTGGAAAAGCTTCCAGGTAGGAACTACCCCAAGTCAAGCAAAGAGGAGAAACAGAATAGAGGTCACTTTAAACCTGGGGAGAAGAGTTTTAAAACTTGGCCCAGAAGAGATAGAAGTACCTCTCTAGAATCTTCCTTGGAAGCTACAGTCACACGTGGGAGGTTGGGCAGAAGGAAATTGCCATTTGTTAAACTGCAAAGATATTCCCAAGGCAGACAGCGTGTCAGAAGCTCTAGTTCTGAGTACAGCCCCGCTGATTCTAAACAGACAGCTAATTGCAGGCTACGGAACAGAACGTGGGGGTCAGACCTTGCTGAGCAACTTGCTACACAGGAGCCAGGGAGGCAGTACCAAGACAAATGTTTACCTCATAACCAAAGAGAGAATCTTAGTCATGCCAGGAGAAAGGTGAGCCCTTTTAATACGGTGTTTAAAAGTGCTGGTAATGCTAAATCCTTGCATGTACCCAGAAGGTTGAATGAAACTAAGTGGAAGCAGCTTAATGCACTTATAGAGCAGTGGAAGTCTGTGGACTTACCAAAACCTAAATATAAGGACATATCAGATGCTGAAGTGGAGCCGATGCAAACTGAAGCACCTTTATCAGAGGATAGTTATTCTGATATGGACTGTGGTTTTTGCCAGAAAGAGTGAAAGCTGTAAAAGTAATTCTAGTAATAAGTAGCTGGGAAACTAAATACAATGTGGTAAAGTTTCCTGTGTTTGGACTTAGTACCAGAAGCAGTGCTTAGTCTGAGGAAAAGCACTTGTATTTAAAACCTGGAAAGAAGTTTGAGAAGATATGTTTATTTGAAGTAAATGCCTGAGAAGCATCAGGAGGACTTGGTTACTGTTCTTTCTTTATTTGGCACAACAAGCACCAACATGTTATTTCTATGTTTGGGGAAGTAGGTGTATGAAAATTCCTGTGCGACAATAAACTTATTGTTAACCCCTTTAACCTTGGCTGTGATTCACTTGGCCTCACAACTACACCGATACCAGGTTACAGCGTTTCAAGGTCCATATAAATACTGTGGTCCCACCTGCCAACCCTTCTAGGCAACTACCTCTATTACCCTAGAGGGGGAAGCTGGGTGTGTGACACTATGCAAATTGAAGAAGCCACTTTAGAAAGTGATTGCTCTGATATGGAGACAGACTGTGCTTTTTGCCAAAGGGAGTAAAGCTGCTAATGTTATATACTGACATTACAAGTGCTGGAAGAAGCCTGAAGCTTAGCTTGGTGGATTAACACTGGTAAAGCATTGAAATCCTGGAAGTGTAAAGCCTAGCAAGTTGGGCACTGTAAATGAAGAGAATGCAAAGGGTTTACTAATGGTTATACAATTGCAACAGCTGGTCTAAAGAAGAGAGAGAGCTGTTAATGCTTTTGAGTAAGTGCCTCAAACTTACCCAGGCATAAGTAAAGTGAAATTGTATTTGGAAGAAAGCTTTGGGAAAGTGATTTAAAGCAATCGCGTGTGAAAGTGTAACACCTGGTCTTTGCTGTATCATTTGACTTTTTGTTCTGTGTGGAGAAGAATCCTTTATTCTTTACCTTTTGTAGGGGTAGTAGTTAAAATACCTGTGCAACAATAAAACTTATTGTTACCCTTAAAATCCTTGGCTGTTTTTCGTCTTGACCACAACTACACGGAAGAAAAGACCCGCAGCAGTTAAAGGATACATAAATGTTGTCCGTCCTCCTCTACTAGGCAACCGCCTTGACAAAGGAGGGCGTGACAATATATATATAGTGAGATCTGGAGGGGCATAACATATGCACACGCAGCTTACAGACATAGGTATCTATAGAGAAGCATATAGAGATATATACATACATGAATATTGTAACAGGGCAGACCCCGAACAACACGAGAAAATGCAGTTCAGCATAAAGGAGCACAGAAAAAGTGACAGGGTAAACAAGGAAATGTCAGATGGTTATCGTGAGCAACCTAGAAACACGTGCAAAAGCCCAATGAGGACACACCCAGCCAGCAAAGGAAGGGAATTCACTTTACCTGACAGGGTTCAGCTGGGTGGGGGTGGAGCAAGGAAACACTGGGATAAAATAGGCTCCCAGACAATCAGAGAGAGAGAGAGAGAGGAGCTGAAGCAGCCACAGACACACTCTGAGAAAATACAGCAAAGGCAGCTAAAACCCTGGGAAGCATGGAGCAGGTATGAGAATGTAAGAGAGAGTGACAATGAGGCTTTGGAGCAACTAGAGAGCCAGCGTGAAGGTCAGAGGGGAACCGAAGACCTGAGTGAAGCTGAGAGATATCAACAGCCAGATAGTGTGTTTGAGCCAGAGAGACGTAAGAAGACTGCAGTTGCAGGTTCCAGTGCACAGAGTGAATGCAAGAGTGATTTGCCATATGAAAGAAGACAACCCTGGAGGTATGGAAATAGGCACACAAGGTCCCACTATCTAGAGGCTGAAAATATCCCTTCTTCTGGTTTTAAAAACCCTAGAAGAAAAAGGTTTTACTTACCAGATAAAGCTGAAGAGTTTTGTAGTCATTGTAAGCTCACAGCTCCCTGTGAAACTCCGTCACGAGCTCTCCAATCTAGCTCAGCTGGGTTACAAAAGGGAAGCCTGAACCGGCAGAGAAATTCCCTTAATTATCCCACTAGCAGAGCAAACCAGGAGTTGAGCTATATTCTAAAATACCAGCAGGGGCAGTGCCCTGAAAAGCTCAACTCTAGAATACATGGTAATTCCCAGAGAGACACTAGCTCTAAGGAAGAGAGGAACTTCCTGTCTGACGAGGTTAACCAGCCATTCTCCCACGTTACTGCTGAGGTCCAGAATGAACCTTCCAGTCAGCCGGAGTTAATGGAATATCAAAATGCAGAAGAAA
This sequence comes from Ichthyophis bannanicus, assembly GCA_033557465.1. Taxonomy (NCBI): domain Eukaryota; kingdom Metazoa; phylum Chordata; class Amphibia; order Gymnophiona; family Ichthyophiidae; genus Ichthyophis; species Ichthyophis bannanicus. The sequence goes on along the minus strand of CM066038.1, from coordinate 411,491,935 downwards.
ATGATATGCCAGAATTGATGGACTGCTCTTTGACCTTGATTGAACCTGAGTTCTCTCTCAGATAAGTAATTAGTTTGTGTCATAGCTTTAGTGTTATAAGCAACAGGCTGCAGCTCTCTCTAAGTAAAGCAGATATAAGCTGTGCTGTCAGCTACAGGAGAAAGAACCATATTGAAATATTTAAGCTGTTTTGTTCTTTTCATTTATTTGTTGTTTTGGAAGCTGAAGGAAGCAAGTTCTGTTTGCTTTTGTTACTTTATGTTATATGTCCAAGCAAGGCATTTGATTTATGTTCCTGAAGATAAAGTACCCTCAAGGGACGGGGAATAAAACCCTTTTATTTGGAAAGAAGTGTTTTGTGGTTTATATCAGTGAAGGCACAACTACCACCCTCCAGAGCCTTGCAATACCAGTAGCTACCGCTTGGCCAGAGAGGGCACGACAATATATATTGTCACAAAGTAGGTTTAACAGAGCCCCTTGGAAATAGGCAAAAATGCAGGCAGTGAAACTGATTCTGACATTTCAGAGGAGCACATGTCAGGATGTTGCTATAGGCAACCCAAGCAAATCAGGTCACGAGCTAGAGAAACACGCCCAAGCAGCAGAAAGGCTGAGGGATCAGTAACTGATGAAAGCCAGCTGGGAGTGGGTGGAGCTGACACACACGCAGATAAACTCAATGCACATGGAGTTAAAGAAGGAAGCAGAACAGAACCCGGAAGGAACACGGGAACAGGCAGTCGTGATTGTTCAGAGAGCCAAGGACGTGCTGGGAGAAGCTCAGGTTGGAATGAAGCTGATGAAAGAGCTGTAAAAGCTAAAGAGTTTTATTCCAAGGGAGAGAGTGAGAACCCAGGTGCCTGTGGTGGAAGGCAGAGCACAGTAGCGTCAGAGCTCAGCAGAAGTTATCTACAAGGTAACGGAGAGTTCAATTGGGAAGCTAGTTGGAGGAAGCCTGAGGAAACTATTTACCCTAGTAATTGGCACAGGAAAAGTAAAGCTTTTTTACCTGAAGATAATCTTGTATCTGGGAGAAGGACAAAAGGCAGGAGCCGTGGAAAGCTTCCACTTGATGTTACTCCGGTGTCTGCAGCAGCTGAGAGAAGCCCGAGTCAGAGACTGCCAAGAGGTAAACCAATTGTAGCTAATAGAGGGAAAGGTGAATGTTGTAATTTCCCCTATGGTCCTCAGCATTTGAGAGGCTCCCAAATTAAGTACTCCAGTGAATGTGGTAGTAGCCTGTCACACATTCTCACAGAGAGAGAAAGAGAATCTCTGAATAACAAAGAGACTGTTTAATAATGTGCCGAACTGTGAAAGAGAAGAATTGTTAAAGGCAGAAGAGGAGGATATGCAGTGTGAGGTACAGGGGGACACAACGTGTAATGAATACATGGACTGTACGCTTACAATTTCTGATAATATATCTTCTCTGCGGTGAACAAGTTGTGAAACTTGTCAAGCCTTAAAGCTACAAAGAAAAGGTTTTTGTGTGCTGGAAAAGGGTTGTTTAAATACTTTTGTTTGCATGTTAAAAGCTGAAGATAAGCATTTTTCTGTTCACCTTTTGTTCCTTTGTTTGTGCCCAAAGTGGGGCTGTCTACTTTGTTTTGACCACTGAAAGAATCCTCCCGGAAGGGGAATAAAACCTGTTTAAGCCTTACCTCGTTTCCACAACTTATTCTTTTGACTGGCCTAAGAAAAACTACGTATCCCAGAGTGCCAAGCAAGGTCTCTAGGCTGGTTAAACACAAGGCCTCGGCTTAATACCCCGCCTTAGCTTGAAGGGACAAGCAACGGCGTGACAATATGTCTAAGATAAATGTCTGCAATTAAGCAGATAGAGATATGCCTCCAAGAACATTCACATGGGGGATGTGAAGAGGAAAGATTCATCTAACAAGAAGGTGGAACCTACTTGAGAAGATATATAGAGAATCTATTCCCCCTGGCTAAAAAGGTGCAGGAATGCTATCCAGTGAAATAACCAGGATGGTTACGTGAAAAAACAGAGGATAATATCAGTCTGTAAACAGCAAGTCCTGAGTCCTGCAGAACTCTCGCATGGTAAATGGACAGAAAACGCATAGGATGAGATACCAGGTTGAACCACTGGAGGGACACAAAGGGGTATCATGCATTATTAGTTAAATATGTACTGTCCATAAAGGAGTAGGATACCATGAGGACAAGCTGCAAGGAAAAAAGAGCATATTCCTTGTAGGAATTGGAGAACTCTTTAGACGTTCACGTAGAAAAGGCTTATGTCCTGTATTATAAAAGGAGATAGAAGGGTGTGGAGAACCCTCACAGTCATGGAAAATGACTGAGGAAGCCTTTTCCAACCATATAGGATAGCCATTAGAGACAAAACCCCATGCTATCTAGCAAGGGCCCATAGTAGAAAGCTTCTCTGTAAAATTGCAGAGAGCATTATGCAGGAGAATTGGGAAATAAAACTGGCTATTGGAAAAGACCAGCTGCACGTCAACTATGCTGCCAAATCCAAAGGAATTGGAGATGGCAAGAAAAGAAGATAGTGTGATAAGCCTGAAGTGATTAGGATTATCCAAGACAGATGAAAGCACTATGTTGGAATCACTACAAAGGCCAGACAGAAAGTAGTGGAAGACAAGACTGGAAACTTGTGGAAAAGTACCAGTAGTCCAATCAGTGGAACTCCTGCATGGGCAGCTGCTGAATAAGACAGCAGATAGAAACTTTCTGTGTAAAACAGAGAGAACAGACAGAATAAGAGGAGAAATTCCTGTCTGTGTCTGATGAGCTGCCCAGACAAAAGAAGGGAGTTTATTCAAGAGAAAAAACTCCACACTAGAATGAAAGGCTAAAGAAGCCCTGCAGTGGTATGGTACAACTCTTTCAGGGGAAACCCTGGATAAGAGGGTAGAGAAAATAGGAGCTGAAGGGTGACTTACCATATGGTAAGTCTGTAGAAGGAAAAAATTCATGTTGGGACAGAAAACTATCATGGGATAGTTGTTAACCCTCTCTTCTTGGTAGGAAGAAGAGGAGAAACCTGTGACCCATAGACATGAATATCCTGACAGCTCAGAATACCTAGGAACAACTGGATGTCCTGAGAAAAGGAATCCCTGTGTAGAGTTTTGAATGAAAAAACAGTGAAAAAACTTATACTGATAAGAATTCAACTGTAGGTTGTAAACTTCAGGACCCTATGGTTGCTGTGTTTATTCAGCCTGGCTAGGGTTTGGATTCTTCAGACCAGGACGAGTCTTCCCCTGCTTGGGAACATCTGAATGATGGGCAGGAGAAGAGTAAAACCTCTTCCTCCTAGGGAAAGAAGGTTTGGTAGGGCATTTCCTACCTACTGGGGAAGGAGAAGGCTTAGGATCGCTTTCAGGAACAGGGAAGTCAGTGGAGCACTGAGCAACCTGATGTAAAGACTCCTTATTGAAGAGATTTTCTCCAGTGCAAGGAGTATTACCCAGTCTTTGCTGTGCCCATTTGCTCAAGTCCGAAGCTTGGAGCCACGCTCTACGTCGTGCCCCTATGGCTATAGCAGAGGTTCTGCTAACAGACTCAAAAGAGTCTAGGGAAGCACGAAAAAGAAACCAAGAGATATTTTGGCTATGACTAAGAAGTAAGGAATAGTCTGCAGCCTTGGGCTCTGATAGAAAAGGAGTCAAAAGAGATAATTTTTGTGACCTCCTGAAGGGATAGACTCATATAAAAAATATATGAGAGAATCCTTGTTGCCAGCATAGATGTTTGGAAGGTTTGATGTCCAAAGGCATCCAGTGTTCTAGATTCACGACCTGGCGGGTAAGAAGAATGCTTCTTCTTGCTTTTTACCTTCCTCATTGCTGATTCCACTACAATGGAATGATGGGGAAGTTGAGTCTTTTGAAACCCTGGAGAGGGGGGCACCTGATATAGAAGATCAGTTGCTCTAGAAGGTGAGGAAACCCTCAGGAGGTGCTTCCCGCATTCTTAGAAGAAGATCCTGCAAGGAATGATGTAAAAGAAGCATTATATTTTCCTTTTCTCCAGAACAAGGAGAGCTTTGAGCAGGATCAAAGCCAGGGGTAGGAATAGCAAGGGATATTGCTATGTCCAGGAGAAAATTCTGAAAAGAAGGATCTCCAACAGAAACCATCCCTGGACAGGCTAGATCTAAAGAACTAGCCTGGGCACCGGAGTAGGCACTTGAGAATATAGAAGTAGAAGATCTCGCCCGGTGCAGAGAAGGATCCCTAAGGGATGGATGCTGGTACTGGAAGTCATGGCGTGAGACAGTCAGTACTGCATCGTCCATGCCAGGTATCGACTCCAAACTAGGTATAGAAAGGAGCGACTCTGGTGAAAGAAGCATGGAAGGAGCTGACCCCAATGCTACTGCAGGTATCGGCACCGATACCGGTAGCTGTGCCGGAATCGAAGACGATACCGACAGCAAAGCAGTCATCGGAGGCTGCTCAAGTGGTACCGAGGAAACCGAAGGGCCTTGGTAATTACCCTCGGTACCGAGCATCCGGAACCGGTAAGCATCGGATCCGAGACGTGTCGGTACCCAGTCTTCCAGACTGGAAATCGATTCCAGACTCGGCATCGAAGGAAGCGAGTCTATCGATGCATGTCTAGAAGGTACCGACGTCGGTGTTAGTATCAGCGGTGATACCGATACTGGAAAGTCAATCTGGGATGTATCGACCAGTCCCGAAGGTACCGAGAAAACCAGATGACGATCCCTGGTGAAGAGTGGATCGCTCAACACCAGTGCCGATGCCGGGGTATCGGTACCGCTCGAAGCGGATGCCACCACCGAGCATGGCTCAGGTATGTTCTGTGAGGGGTGAGCCTCAGGAACAACCTGAAACCCCTGAAAGGCTTTGGAGACCGAAGACTCCCGCCGGGGTTTTAGAGCCAATGGATCCTTGAGGGCAAGGCCGGAGCCGTCATCATGCTGTGCATGAGACCTACCACTCAAGGATTGACTAGTCTTAACAGACTCTTTGTGGGTTACCTGATCCTGTAGAGAAGGAGAAATGGCCGGTGCCCTGCCATTGGAGGGGAACTCGGTATCGAGGAAAACTCGAAAAGGGAAATCTCTTCTCATAATATTGTAGCCTAATGGCTCCGGATGGTCAGGACCCAAACAGTTGAGACACCAGGTCTTGGAGTCTAAAAACAGTACTGCACTGCCGCAGTTAAGGCACTTCTTAGGAAAAGAAGGAGGCGGCTCCATAATGGAGAGGCCTGAAGGCCCAAAAGTTTAAACTGAAACTGAGGGAAAAAAATTCCCTGAAGTAAATTGAAAAGAAAAGAAAAAAACACCGGCGATACCGGTGGAGTCGGGGAGACAGCCGCGACCACAGGAAAACAAGAATTAAAGAATTAAAGAAAAAATTTTCTGCGGTGACAGGAGGACGTCCTGCCGGCTCCGTGGAAAAACGAAAACTGAGGAGAGACAGTTGGAAAGGCGGGAAGGCAGCACGCAGGCGCTGAGGGATGCTCCCAAAAGCTTTCTGATTGGACGCTGGGGAGCGTTCCCGCGCAGGCTCCGTCAGTACCGACGTACCCATATGTGAAGACTCATTTCTGCTTGTTCCTGGAGATAATAAGAATCACCACAAATGGAGGCTACCCTTAGTATTTCTTGTCCAGTAACGGCATCCGTTTAGAGTTTAATGCTGGTTTTCAGTCTGATTAAAGATTTATATGCCAGCGACTGATAAATGTTATGATCTTCTCATCAATTGATTCAGAAAGTGTACCTTGATATACATTTCATAATACAATCTTTAAATTCCCTTCACATTTCATTAAATGTGTTTTCATGATATATGTAATCATTATTATATTTTATGACTGTAGTCGCTAATGTAGTATATTCCTACTTTTAAGTGTCTCTTTCATAGGTTTATCTGAATAAGATAGCAGAGATATCACATAGTTATGGTTTGTGTATAACATTTCATTGGCTTCTCTATTTCAAATTGATTTAGTTCATTCTATGAAATATGATAGTTTTTATGATGATGGCTCTTATGTCCACTGTTTTCTAAGCCATTAGACAATATGATTGCATTGATGTTTTATCCTGTATTTATCATTTGCCATATATAAATTTTAATTATTTATTTATATATTGGTTTTAGTCATTAATATACAATTATCTATGTTTGTGGTCATTCCACTAAGTGCTCACGTTTTTAATGTATTCAGGATGGCATTCAATTCTTTTTATGTGTTTGAAGTTTGTTTTATGTGTTTTAAATGAACTATTTTTAATGTGTTTTTTTTATTGATTTTAATCTATTCAATTATTTATCTTATTTATGTTTATGTCCTTTAGAATACCTATATAACCCATATACCTTAGAGTACCTATATAACCCCTGAAGAAGGCATTTCGAAACATGGCCATGTCTGGTTAGGTGTCACATGCCCCAGGATTGATATATCTAATAAAGACAATTTCATGTGCCTATACCTCGTTCTGGACTGGTTTGGTATCATTGTGGTTATCCTTAAAACCTGACTGGCTAGATGTCTCCTGAGGACTGGGTTGAGAACCCCTGCTTTGGAAAGAGACAGTAATCTGAGCACCATCTGATAAGAGCCCTGAGAAATGTATTAATTTAAATTAAACTTCATTTTTAAAAAAAAACAAAGCATGGTACAAACTCAGCATTAAAACATCAAAAATATTGCCTAATCCATAGCCTCCCAACCCCCTCACCCTGCATACATATAAACAAAATCTGTCTATAAAAATCAATACTGCTGAACTGAGAGAGGTTTTTTCAATCCCTTACAACTTCAAAACATTCCTGAAAAATTAAAAACTTTGCATTCATGAGAAAAAAAAGCCATGCCTTAACCAGTTTATGAAATTGTACTTTAGATACTGTAATTCAAAATGAATCGAAGATAGAAGCATGCTCCATGGTGTTGGCCCAGTGTAACAAAATGCCTTCAACCTTGTTTGCTGGAATCATACCTGCTTTAAAATGGATCAACAAACACTGCTGGGAGGAAGAAGGGTCATAACAGGCTCATAAGGGATCAACGATTGATCCAAACAGCCTGGCTGTTTGTTATGTAAAAAACTAAAGATCAAATGTCAACTGGTCAACTTCTCGGAGTGGAAATTGCCAAAGAAGAAAAACCTCACTCCATCAAAAACATACGTGTTTCTTGTAATTAATCACACAATGCTTAATTGTCAAAACAACCCAAGGTCTCAGCATACTGTGGTGAACAGCGCCCTCCTGAGCCTATGGAGATAGTAGAAAATCCTGAGGGTCAGCAGGATTTATACCAAAATGACAGGGCAAAGGAAAAAGAGAGACTCTATTCCTCAGAGCTGAGTAGGGAGACCAGCCCAGGGGAGGAGCCCTGCAGTTCTGATTGGGCACACCCAGCCCTAGGAAGGGGCGTGTCCAAAAGAGAATGTACATTTAAACCAGAGCATGGCTCTGAAGGGAAAGGACGGATAAGAGATCCGAGTAGAGGACGGATAAGAGATCCGAGTGGAGGACGGATAAGAGATCCGAGTGAAGGACGGATAAGAGATCCGAGTGGAGGACGGATAAGAGATCCGAGTGGAGGACGGATAAGAGACCCGAGTGGAGAACGGGTAAGAGATCCGAGTGGAGGAAGCACGAGTGGAGGTGGTACAAGGAGTACAAGAAGTACAAGGAATACAGGAGGTAAAGGAAGGAAGGAATATTGGAAGAAGAAACAAGGGGATGGTTGGAAAGCCAGTGGAGTGATTAATGATACTTTGGAACCTGGCATAAGAAGAAAACCTGCACAATCCTATTCCAGGGAAATAAGCAGAAGTCCCACGCAGAGAGGATTTAACCTTGAAGTGGATAGCCCTTGGAAGGCATCGCCTTGGGGGAGAAAGACTTCAGGACAAGCACAGGTGAAAGAGCAATCATTCCCTGAAACGTCGTTTGTGCCGGAGAGCAACAAACAGATCAGCTGGAGAGCCTGGGAGCCATCTGCAGGCAGAAGTGCTGCACAAACAGTGAGTAATTGGCCACCCGGCTGCCAAGCTGAATATAGAGATAATTCTTCCTCCTATGAGTCAATTGCTAAAGAAACTAGCAATTATCCTAATACCTTTATCTTAAAGGAAGAGAAGACAAACAGCCTTGAGCAGAAGGGAAAAGCTATAGCAGATAGTAGTGCCCTCTCTCATAAGGAACAGGCTCAATTGCTACTTCAGAGCTTCCAACAGTTTTTAGACTTACAGGCTAGAAAACAGCTAGGACCACAAGAGGCAAATAATTCAGCACAGCTTGAAGGAGTAACCCAGGGAAATACAAACATACCTGAGTGTGAACAAATGGACTGTACATTCTGTTGTATAGGAAAGCCAAACTGAAGGGAACTGCCTTTATTGTGTGTAAGCTGACTTCTGTAAAGCTGTTGTATTGCCGTGAAAATGGAAGTTCTAATTACCTCCACCTGATTCTCAGCATAGTGAAAGTAACTGTGGCTGTAAGAGGTGCAGTGAAGCCAACTGACCTCTGGAGGCAAAAGAGAGCAATTTGCTGGAAAGAGAAAAAGCAGCATGTGTATTTTGAGTTGCATTTAACCTGAAGTTTCTGTTTGCCTTTTTGAAGCACCCTTGTTTGCATGTGATGGAACATTTACCTTTTACTTTAATAAAATACTTATTATAAAGAAACCACAACTACAAGTTTCTTAATTCGGAGTGAGAAGAGCTGGAACTACAACTCCCAGCATTCCTGGGGGCAAAGGTTTCCTCCTTCCCTCACGAAGTACAGCGGCTGCTCATGTCCTTAACCCCTTGAGCCGGGCAGGGTCGCCGCAAGTTGGCTACGTTGGCAGGATATCTTCCACGCATGCGCAAGGTGACGCGCAGAGAAAGAAACTTCAAAGGAGCAACTATAAGAAGGAACCGATTGCAGACCATCCTGAGAGGAAGGAGACAGTCCCAGCATCGGTGTGCCAGCTGCAACGAAGGCTGTGAAAGCGTGACGCAACACCTGAGCCAGGTAATAGGTATCCACCTGGGAAAGGGAAAGGATACAGGGCTGAGGGTGTTGGTCAGCTAGTGAAAAAAGAAAAAAAAAAAAAAAAGGAAAAGTGTTTTTTTTTTTTTTTTGGTCTGTGTGAGGAATCGCACTTGGTTTTTTTTTTCTCTCTGTTTGCATTTACAGATAGCAAAGATGTCGCTGGAAGCAGCGGAGATATTCAAGTGGATGGCAACCCAACTTGAAAAACAGCGAGACCTGAGTCTAGAGTTTCAAGAGCAGACTGCCGCTGCCATACAGGCTCAGCAGCAACCCCTCCTGGACATGCTGAAAAACTGGGTAGCTGAGCAGAAGATGCCAAAGGAGAAACCGACCGTACCTCCAGGTTTAGCTCCTATAGTTGCGCATGGTTTAGGCGCAGAGACTATGTTTAACTTTGGTCAGTTAAAGGACAATGATGACATTGACAATTTTATTGAAAGTTTGGAAAGGGTAGCACAGTTGAGTGCATGGCCAGAGGAATATTGGGCCATCAGGTTCGCAGCTTCCCTCACAGGAGAAGCAATGGCGGCCTACAGGAGCATGCCACCTGACCTTGCCGGAAATTATGGGGAGGTGAAGAAAGCGGTCCGGGAAAGGCTAGGCCTTACGCCGCTAGCCTACCATAATCTCTTGCGAGCGGTGAGGTTAAAACAGGGTGAGTCACCAAAAGCCCTAGTGTATAGGATAAGCACATTGTTGAATAAATGGCTTAATCCGGAGCATAGGACTAAAGAGTCCATACTAGAAAGCTTAGTGCTAGAGCAATATATGAACGCTATACCAGATGAAATAAAGACCTTCCTGATTCTGCAAAGCTGCAAAACCCCACATGAGGCAGTGGACCTCACGGAACGCTTCTTGCAGGCCAAAGCAATGCCTCTTGAAAGCAATAGTGAGTTAAAGGGGGCAGCAATCACGGAATCAGAAAGGAAGGGGAAATTTCAATATGGTGCAAGCAGAATGTGTATGCCGACTGTAAAGGCTAGGTTTCAGCCTGGCAAATGTTTTAAATGTGGCCGAGAAGGGCATATACAGAGAAATTGTTTTAAGACTGCCTTAGTAGCAGAGAGTGCGCATAAAGCTCGTGAAGGGTTTCTTATAGAGGTCGAGGTGCAGGGGATTGCCACCACTGCGATACTTGATTCTGGCGCAGAGCAAACAATGCTCTCCAAGGCGCTGTGGCGGCAAATCCAGGCAACAGGGATAGCGATTCAGCCTGTTCGAAATGTGAAGATACGCTGTGTACATGGATGCATGTCACTATACCCTGTATACAATCTGCAGGTGAAAGCACTAGGTATGCTGAAGAAAATTCCCATTGCAGTAATACCTAGGCTTCCAAATCCTATGGTTCTAGGAAGGGATTGGCCTTATTTTTATAGAGAAATGAGGCAAGGCCTAACCCCTAAGGGAGCCATGGTAGCGACCAGAGCCCAAACTAAGGACTCAGAGAAGGGAGAGGATCCTATAGATGAGGCATTTAGAAGTCTTCCTTCCCATGAAGACCTAATAGAGACACCTGAAGAGAAGGTGAAGAAACCAAGAGCGCAGAAGCGCCAGGAGAGGCAAGAACGTTCTCAGCATAGGGCAGAAACCCAGGCTGGCCAGGAATTGCCCTGGGTGCCCGAAGAGTTGGTTGGGAAGTTTCCAACCTTTCCCAATGAACAACGAGACGACCCTGCCTTAAGTCAGGCATTTAAGTGGGCACAGAGTGATAGGGATACCCTACCGAGGTTTTTTCTGGACACTAACATTTTGTACAGAGAAAGCAAGGATCCCTATACTGGCGACACGCGTAAACAGGTAGTGGTGCCTGCAACTTTCAAGAACTTGGTTCTGAGGCTGGCCCACGACCATCCGGTCGGAGGACATAAAGGCATCCGAAGTACGCTGGATCAGATCCTCGCGAGATTCTATTGGCCAGGCGTCTTTAAAGAAACAGCGAGGTTCTGTGAGGCCTGTCCGACATGCCAGCGCGTCTCTGCCATCCACCCGAAAGAAGTGCCAATGGTATCAACCCCGGTCATTACGGAACCCATCCATAGACTGGCGATGGACATTGTGGGACCATTAATTAAGACACCGAGGGGATTCCAGTACATATTAGTGGTTATCGATCAAGCGACACGATTTCCTTGGGCCATGCCACTACGTACTATATCTGCTAAGGCCGTGGCAGCGGAACTGATCAAACTGTTTTGCGAGGTGGGTTTCCCTCGTGAAGTTCTGACGGATAGAGGAAGCAATTTCCTTTCCAAGTACCTAGCCCAAGTGTGGGAAGCGTTTGATATCCGCCACGTCAAGACCTCGGCCTATCATCCACAGAGCAATGGGCTAGTGGAGAGACAGAATCAGACGATCAAAAGGATGCTGCGCCGCAGCTTAGAAGGAAAAATGGCCAACTGGGATACGATGCTACCCTTCGTCCTCTATGCTTGCAGGGAAAGGAAGCAGTCATCCCTGGGGGCAGCGCCATATGAACTTATGTATGGTCGATCACCCCGAGGGGTATTAGATATCCTGAAGGAACAATGGGTTGAGCCCGACGTACATGAAGTGGGAGTACCAGACTTTCTTAAAGATCTGAAAGGTCGCTTACGCCGTACCACGCAAGTGGCGGAAGTCAACTTAAGACATAATCAGCGACGGCAGAAAGACTACTATGACCAAGGCACACGGCCACGCCAGTTAGCCGTGGGAGACAGGGTTATTGTGATGGTGTCGGGCCCTGATCCGAAATTCGAGAGCCGGTGGAAAGGCCCATGTACCGTGGTCCGACCAGTCGGTCCAGTGTCCTATCTCCTGAAGAATCAGACAGGACGCACACAAGTGTATCATATTAACCTTCTGAAGCCTTGGCACGATAGAACAGCCCTAGCTCAAGTAGCTACCGTAGTGCAAGACGGGAAAAGGATGAAGAACGCACAGGTCAACGCCAGACCCCGGAGTAGAATCACGTGCTGTGCCTCTGGTCAGAAGCCAGCCCGTGATATCTTAAGGGGGGGGATCTGTGGTGAACAGCGCCCTCCTGAGCCTATGGAGATAGTAGAAACTCCTGAGGGTCAGCAGGATTTATACCAAAATGACAGGGCAAAGGAAAAAGAGAGACTCTATTCCTCAGAGCTGAGTAGGGAGACCAGCCCAGGGGAGGAGCCCTGCAGTTCTGATTGGGCACACCCAGCCCTAGGAAGGGGCGTGTCCAAAAGAGAATGTACATTTAAACCAGAGCATGGCTCTGAAGGGAAAGGACGGATAAGAGATCCGAGTAGAGGACGGATAAGAGATCCGAGTGAAGGACGGATAAGAGATCCGAGTGGAGGACGGATAAGAGATCCGAGTGAAGGACGGATAAGAGATCCGAGTGGAGGACGGATAAGAGATCCGAGTGGAGGACGGATAAGAGATCCGAGTGGAGGACGGATAAGAGATCCGAGTGAAGGACGGATAAGAGATCCGAGTGGAGGACGGATAAGAGATCCGAGTGGAGGACGGATAAGAGACCCGAGTGGAGAACGGGTAAGAGATCCGAGTGGAGGAAGCACGAGTGGAGGTGGTACAAGGAGTACAAGAAGTACAAGGAATACAGGAGGTAAAGGAAGGAAGGAATATTGGAAGAAGAAACAAGGGGATGGTTGGAAAGCCAGTGGAGTGATTAATGATACTTTGGAACCTGGCATAAGAAGAAAACCTGCACAATCCTATTCCAGGGAAATAAGCAGAAGTCCCATGCAGAGAGGATTTAACCTTGAAGTGGATAGCCCTTGGAAGGCATCGCCTTGGGGGAGAAAGACTTCAGGACAAGCACAGGTGAAAGAGCAATCATTCCCTGAAACGTCGTTTGTGCCGGAGAGCAACAAACAGATCAGCTGGAGAGCCTGGGAGCCATCTGCAGGCAGAAGTGCTGCACAAACAGTGAGTAATTGGCCACCCGGCTGCCAAGCTGAATATAGAGATAATTCTTCCTCCTATGAGTCAATTGCTAAAGAAACTAGCAATTATCCTAATACCTTTATCTTAAAGGAAGAGAAGACAAACAGCCTTGAGCAGAAGGGAAAAGCTATAGCAGATAGTAGTGCCCTCTCTCATAAGGAACAGGCTGAATTGCTACTTCAGAGCTTCCAACAGTTTTTAGACTTACAGGCTAGAAAACAGCTAGGACCACAAGAGGCAAATAATTCAGCACAGCTTGAAGGAGTAACCCAGGGAAATACAAACATACCTGAGTGTGAACAAATGGACTGTACATTCTGTTGTATAGGAAAGCCAAACTGAAGGGAACTGCCTTTATTGTGTGTAAGCTGACTTCTGTAAAGCTGTTGTATTGCCGTGAAAATGGAAGTTCTAATTACCTCCACCTGATTCTCAGCATAGTGAAAGTAACTGTGGCTGTAAGAGGTGCAGTGAAGCCAACTGACCTCTGGAGGCAAAAGAGAGCAATTTGCTGGAAAGAGAAAAAGCAGCATGTGTATTTTGAGTTGCATTTAACCTGAAGTTTCTGTTTGCCTTTTTGAAGCACCCTTGTTTGCATGTGATGGAACATTTACCTTTTACTTTAATAAAATACTTATTATAAAGAAACCACAACTACAAGTTTCTTAATTCGGAGTGAGAAGAGCTGGAACTACAACTCCCAGCATTCCTGGGGGCAAAGGTTTCCTCCTTCCCTCACGAAGTACAGCGGCTGCTCATGTCCTTAACCCCTTGAGCCGGGCAGGGTCGCCGCAATACACAGGCATGCGGTGAAAAGAGGACCAGAAATGAATCCGGACCACACACACCAACAACAAGCCCAATAACATCAGTGACCTTGAAGAATAGCAGCCAGGCGTGATGGGAGGAGTAGGGAACAGACTCTTTTGATGTGTGAGCAGAAATGGATTTATCAGTTGCAGACGGTTGCCCCTGAGGGCTTGAATCTTCGCATCGATTGGACGGTGTGTTTGTGAATTGGAGGTGGAGCCTCGGTGGGATTGCCTCTGTTTGCCATCTGAGGGGATTCCCCTTAAAATGAGGTAGTGGTGTTTCACTGCGCATGGGCGGCGTTTTTCTGCATGGCGTTATTGCAGGTTAGCTGGCAGGTAAGAGATGAGGGGTTGAGTTGTGGTTTTTAGGTATTTTGTACTAAGTTTTAGGTGTTTTTTGTAGTAAAATGAAATAAAATAGAAATAGAATGTTGTCTGTTTGTCTTTCAGGATCCCCTGAAGAAGCGGGTTTATCCCGCGAAACGTATGAGGGCTCTTTTGTGATAACGTCGGGGAAAGCGGCTGGCTGTTGTTATTCCTCTATTTTTAATTTCTGCAGCTAAGTGTTTTATATTTTATAATTAAGTGCATAGTGTGAATCATGCTGGCTGCTATTCTTCAAGGTCACTGATGTTATTGGGCTTGTTGTTGGTGTGTGTGGTCCGGATTCATTTCTGGTCCTCTTTTCACCGCATGCCCGTTTATGCTGAGACCTTGGGTTGTTTTGACAATTAAGCATTGTGTGATTAATTACAAGAAACACGTATGTTTTTGATGGAGTGAGGTTTTTCTTTTTAAAAACTAAAGATCATGCATAAAATGTTCAATTTAGCACAAGTTGGAACAGCCAGCCAGTGCAGGAAAAATAAAATAGGAGTAATAGAATCTCTTACCATCTTTCCAACAATCAATCAGGCAGCTATATTCTGTATCAGCTGAAGCTGATGCAGCTGATATTTAATAATTCTAAAACAGGCCATTACAATAATCAAGGTGATATGTGATGAGCACATGCACCAAAGGGACAAAATGAATTTCATCAAACAGTGGTTTTACCCATCAGAGAAGACACACATTGACAAAACAAGCCTGAATAGCTCTAGAGATATGATCATGCTGTAACAAACTGCAGTCAAAAAATACTACCAAAGTGAGGAACTCAACTCTAAGGAAAAATCTGCCACCAAAATCTGTAGGCAGACCTCCTTCCCTCTACATCTAACTCTTATATCCTCTGATTTCTCAGGATTTAGTATCAATCCTTGCAACCCTACCCCCTTACCTCCCTCCGTAAGCATCCACAAACATTGATAACCTGTAGGCCATATCAAAGAACTTGCCATCCCACCCTTCCAAACACCACCATGTTTTAGTCACAAAAAGGAAGTCTAACAGACATTCTAGAAAAACATCATGCAAAATATGCCACTTACTGTTTGCTGAGCAAGCATTAATCAAACAAATTATCTTCTAATCTAGCACCACATACCCCTTGTTTGGCAGTTTGCCTCGCAAAATGATTTTCCCTTCCTTTTATATTCCCTTATTCAAATAAATTCCCCTCCTCACAATACAAAGAATCCCAGTCCTAATAATTTTGAATAACATATCTCATGCCAACCAATCAAAAACCAAAAATGCTAACAACTACTGGCACCCAAATTTAGTCAAAATTTATTTCAAATACATTTCAAGGTTGTTCCAAAGGGTGTGCTAAAGGGCCAGAACAGTTAATTGTGCCTCTTAGCCAGGACCCACCAGGCAGGGCCTAATTGGAATGATGGATATTTAAAGGGCTGTAGCATTGAAACTGATGACATTGAAGAAGGGACATATCTCTGCTCCAGCCTGGAAACTTCCTGTCCCTTCCCTAGTCTCCAGCAACGATCAAACTGAGCACAGACTGTCATGATGTTCATGAGTAGTCTCAGATAAGGTGACACAGTTCTGAGGCCCTCTT
Organism: Ichthyophis bannanicus; assembly: GCA_033557465.1. Lineage (NCBI taxonomy): Eukaryota > Metazoa > Chordata > Amphibia > Gymnophiona > Ichthyophiidae > Ichthyophis > Ichthyophis bannanicus. Next base: position 411,476,192 of record CM066038.1, on the reverse strand, counting down.
GGGTTGATGAATATTTAAGGGGTTTTGGCAATGCCACTGTCAAGATCATGCATTGGGGGGGCGGAACTGCTTTCTGCTGCACCTCGGGAATGTTGTCATGGAAATTTATAAAAGCCCTTTTCTGTGTGTAAAGCAGACCTTATATATGGGAAAAAAGCTTTACAAAATTACCCCTTTGAAGTCTACTATTTACTGTGCTTTCTGTTTTATTCCGTTTTATGTTATGCTGTGATCCACCTAGGAAATCTGATAGCTGGAATATAAGTGTTTCAAATAAATATAATATTGCCTAAACTGACCTTTTTCATGTTACTACCAAGAGCAGGATAGGGAGGTTTGTTAACGAGGCTCCATTCAAAAGACACACGAATCATCTGATAGAGCTGGAAGATTATTAAACCATCGACGAGGTCACTAGATAGGGATAAAAAACAAGGGCTGAAATATTTGAAATATCAATACCTTATAATAAATGCTTTGCCCATGCTTGGTGACTAAGGCACCAGGTAAACTTCACAAAAGATGAACAAAACAGATGTTACATCTCTGGAAACAAAATTTAAAAGTTTAACAATTTTCACATGGAAATAGCTAAAGGTTGAAAAGATTCGTCACTGCAGCCCACATGTACATTGCTGGCATGGGACTTAGTAGAGATGCTCCAAGATTTACCATGCTAAGTCAGCTCATAGGTCAACTGAGCCCAAAATCCTCTCTCTGACAACATCCAGTCTAGGTCACTTACACATACCTCACAGATCCCAAAGAGAAGACCCGGGCCTTGTTACTCACACAAAGGATGAGAGTTGGCTTTCACAAGTTTACCTGGCTATGAACTGCTTATGAACTTTTGCTCCAGCAGTTTGTCCAAATCTCTTTTAAACTCAGTTGTGCTTCAACCACCTCCTCTAACAACAGCTTGATTGCTCGTTGAGTAGAAAAACACATTTTCTCCAGGACCAAGCAGGAAGTCAGTCCTCACATATGGGTGACATCGATGTCGATGAAGCCCTTGCGGAGCATTTCCCCAGCTTTCCAAGAAAGCCTTTGGGAATGCAGGCACGACATGCGCGGTTCCCTTCCCGCCTAAAGGTGCCATCTTGCTCAGTCTCTCTTTTTCCGTGAAGCCCACCGGACGTGTGTCCTAGTCCTCCCAGAAAATAGATTTTTTCGCGATTCCTTCGCTATTTTTTCTCCGGATCAACGCCGGTTCCCCTCTCGCTGGGTTCAGTACACTGGTATCGAGCCCGATCTTCTTTTTTCGGTTTTTGCCCTTCGTGGCTGGCGTTCGCGCCCTTTTTTTCTTTTTCCCTGGAAGGCCGGTCCTTTGACCTCGCGGGGACTCTTTTTTTCCCCGATGGCTTCCAGTGGGTTCAAAAAATGTGATTGGTGCAAGAAGCTAATGTCTCTCACCGACACACACGACTGCTGCCTTCGGTGCCTCGGTCCTGACCACGATCCTAAGACGTGTGGAGCATGTGGAAAAATGTCTTCCAAGCCGCTTCAAAGTCGTCAGCACCAAAAGGAAAGGCTTTTCTCCGACTCGGCCTCCGGCCGGGCCCGGACCTCGTCTGAGACCTCGACATCTCGGGAATTGGATCCTGAGCACCGTCGGGGCTCCTCGGACAAGGGGTCCCCTGACTGGGAACGAAAGAGGAGTCCCGACACCTTCTGGATTTGGTGCGTCCCGTCGGACTCACCACATTCCGAGCCCCGGAGTAGATCCCCCCCCCGGAGGATACCCGGTTCTCGGAATTTGTCCGGGATATGGCCACCGCGTTGGCTATCCCTGCGGACCCTGAGGAGGAGCCTCGAGCCGAGGAGCTCGAGGCCCTACAGTATGACTCTCCTCCGAAGGAGGCCTTTACTGTTCCGGTCCCTCCGATGCTGGAACGGCTCCTCTTCCGGATGTGGGAGGCACCGGCCTCGGCGCCGGTTCTAAGCAAGCGGGTCGATTCTATCTATCGACTCCGGAAGAGCCCTGGCTTTCAGAAGGAGCAGCTACCACACCATTCCATGGTGGTGGAATCGACCATGCATCGCCTGAAAAGTCAGAAGATGCACTCCGCGGTGCCCCCTGGCAGGGAGGCCCGGAACCTCGATGGTTTTCTTAGAAAGTGCTTCCAGGGCTCGATGCTTGCTTACCGTGTCCAGTCTTACCCAGCTGTACATGGGCATGTACTTGTGAGACCTGGCCAAGGAGTTGGCCGGGTTCTCTGCTGGTCTCTCCGGGGAACCCTTGCAGAGGTTCAAGTCCTTGTCCTCGGGGATCCGGGAATGCTCCAAGTTTATGTCCCGCACTGCCTACTATGGCTTCGAGGCTTCGGCCCGTGTTGCGGCAGCCGGCATCGCGGCTCAACGCCAGACACGGCTGCAGTCATCGGACCTCGAGCCATGGGTTCAGGACAAGTTGGTCAATGTCCCTTGCCGAAGTGAGAACCTTTTTGGCAAGCCCATGATCGAGAAGGCCGCACAGCTCGAAACCGAGCACCTCACGAGGACAAGGCTGTCTAGGAAGACTTCTGCCCCTTCTCACAAAAAGAAGGGCTCGGGTAAAAAGCCCTTTTACCCGAGGAAGGGCACTGCCTACAAACAGTACCCACAGTACCAGGCTGCCCAAGCTGCCCCTCAGGGTCAGCAAGCCAAGGGGCAAGGTAATGGGCCCCGTAGGCAGAGGACTCCCAAGCCTCCGGCCCCTGCTCCCACTCAGCAGGGTGGGGGTTTTTGACTCCTTAGGCATAGCCTCTCCGTCCCTGCTCTCCCAGCCCTGCACAGGAGGTCGCCTCACCCTGTTTGCCCACAAGTGGCCACTCATTACTGGGGACAGTTGGGTGTTAAGCATAGTCCACAAAGGCTATCTGCTACACTTCCAACAACTGCCTCCTCCATACTTTCCAGGGGAGCCTCCAAGGCCTCCCCTGCACACAGATCTTCTCCTTCAGGAGCTCCAAGGTCTGTTGGTGGACAGGGCGGTGGAACCTGTGCCTCCCACTTACAAGGTCAAGGGTTCTACTCCAGGTATTTCCTGGTACCCAAAAGAACCGGTGGCCTTCGGCCTATTCTAGACCTCAGAAATCTCAACAAATTCCTAGAGAAGGAAAGGTTCAAGATGCTTACTCTTGGAACACTTCTGCCCTACCTCCAGCAGGGAGATTGGCTATGCTCATTAGATCTAAAGGATGCGTACACTCACATCCTCATTCATCCAGACCACAGAAAGTACCTCAGGTTCATTGTGGGAGGAAACCATTATCAGTACAGGGTACTGCCTTTTGGCCTCATCTCCACTCCCAGGATCTTTACCAAATGCCTGGCAATGGTGGCGGCCTACCTGAGAAATCAGGGAATCTTTGTCTTCCCCTATCTGGACGACTGGCTCATAAGGGGTCAGACGTGCCAGGAGGCCCGACAGGCCACCTTCAGAACTATTGCGCTTCTTCAAAGCTTGGGGTTTGTAATAAACTTCGCAAAGTCCACTTTGCTCCCCTCCCAGAACTTGGAGTTCATAGGGGCAAGGTTGGACTCTCTCCTGGTAAAGGCATTCTTGCCAGAAGACAGAGCCCAAAGACTGATAAACTTAGCAAACCAGTTTCTCAGCAGGTCACTGGTCTCCGCCAGACTCTGCCTGAGGCTTTTGGGCCACATGGCTTCGACAGTACATGTGACCCCCAATGCCAGGCTCCATATGAGGCCTGCACAGTGGTGCCTTTGGACTCAGTGGTCACAGGCCACAGGCAGCCTCAGAGACAGGATAAGGGTGTCCAGACAATTTCTGAACTCCCTCAGCTGGTGGCTGCACCCACCCAATCTGCTGCAAGTGGTATCTTTTCAGATTCCTGGGTTCACAGTGGTGTTGACCACGGACACCTCCCTGCAGGGCTGGGGAGCTCACTGTCTAGGCAAGTGCACCCAGGGCCTGTGGTCTCCCTGGGAAGCCGCACAGCAGATCAATCTACTGGAACTCAGGGCTATTCGGTTAGCCCTCAAAACGTTCTCTCCTACCCTGGCTCATCAATCTGTCCTTGTTCAAACAGACAACCAGGTAGCCATGTTTTATGTGAACAAGCAGGGCGGAACTGGATCCAGGCTCCTGTGTCAGGAAGCACAGGACCTTTGCTTGTTTGCCCTCCAGCACAACATGCTTCTCAAGGCTGTGTACCTTCCTGGCCAGGAAAACTACCTGGCTGACAGGTTGAGCAGGATTCTGCAGCCCCACGAGTGGCAGCTCCTCCCACTTCCTGTTCAGCTGTTGTGGTGAGCAGACCTGTTCTGAAGAGCTCCTGTTAGGAGGAGTTCCTGCTTCCTTCCTGTGGCTGGATGTCGGGCCCTGGGCCACCTCCAGCAGGAGAGGCCCAGGCTCAGAGGCCTACCAGGCCTGGTAGGCCTCCTTTGGTGCAGACTACTGAGGATGCTGGGACCTGTCTTCAGCCGATACCCCAGGAGGGGGCCTCCCCAGGTAGGACTACAGATGGTCAGGGAACAGGGACCCACTTGCCCGGAGGTTTGGGCCCGCTGCCCCAGGGAGGAGGCTCCTCTCTCCTCCCCAGGCAGGGTGTGGAGGCTGGGTGGAGGCAGGGAGAGGCCCTGGGGAGGCCTTGGAAGCCTGCCCTGTACGGTGCTGAAGGAGGTGGGTTCCCCCCTCCGCCTTGGGTCCTGGAGGAGGCCTCTACCTCTTCCAGTGAGGATGAGGACGGAGGGTCGGGCCTGCCATCCTTCCAGAAACCAGCTAGGGCCCCAGAGGAGATTGTGGTGGCAGTACGGCGGCTCCAGGGTCTCCAGAAGGAGGCGGCCCAGCTGGAAACTCAGCTCTCCCACCTGGAGAGCCTGCAGGCCACCATTCCCGGTGAGGAGTGGGTGGCCTATACCATCTATAGAAAGGGGGTAAAGCGGGCCTTGAAGGCTAAACACCAGGAAATCATCTATCTGAGGAGCCAGGGTTGTGGGTCCCTGTCTGAAGTGTATCACAACTATGATAGATGGCAGGGTAGATCTGTAGTCCAGGGGAGACCCCCGGGGGTGGGTAAGCCGGTAGGAAATCGACAGTCCCGTTCTCTGTTGCCCTTTCAGGGTGAAGTTGAATTGGTGAAAGCTGGTGCCGGGGTGTTTGGGGGCGGGGTCCCTGCCCACCCGGATTCTTTGGAGCCAATGATGACAGCCCCGCCGACGACCCGATTGCAGACATCGATTCCCTGCACTAATGATTGGGGCAGTGAGCAGGGTGTCCGAGGAGTTGATCTTTCCCATCAGCAGGCCTTTCCCGTTCATTTACCTGCTCTCCCGACATCAGCATGTGTTGGTGGGGTGCCCCAAGATGGCCGCCAGGCAGTTCCCCGTGACGTCAGGCTTCTCACCGTTGTCGCCGATGCAAGGATTGCCCCGATGGAGGAGGTCTCTGCAGGGCTTCCCCCAGCCCGATCGACACTCCAAGATGGCCGCCGCCAGGGGTGTAACGTCACTTCCGGGTATTCCCGGAAGTGTGAAGCGAGCCGGGATTCTGTCTTTGCCTTGCCGCAGGAGCAGCGACGGCGGTCTGAGGAGGCTCTGCCTGGATTTCCCCGCTCGTCCTCCGCTGAAAAATGTCCTCGAGGTGGTGATTCGCACTTGGATCCGATGCAGCAGCGTCGGGAATCTCAAGGCTCTGTGCTGTTTGACCGCCGAGTTCATTCCCCTGCAGTGGGTACCGGATTTTCAGTGCGGACTTGGGGTGGGGGGGCTGCTGTGAATAGCGACTCCCCTGTCTTGGCTGCTCTTCCTGCTCCACGACGGCTGCAGGATGGCCGTCCATCTTTTTCAGAGGTGGCTGTCTGGCACCGGAGGGGTGCAGGACAAGGGAAGGAGCGGGGTAGGGGCTGCTGTTCGTTTTCTGCAGCCCCTGAGGGGAGTCAAGAGCAGGGACAGAATGTTTCTTTGTCTTCTGTGTCAGCGGAGCGGGAGGAACAGGCGCCTGCAGTTTCCGCCAGTGTGGATGAGGGGGGACTGGCTCGCAGGGGGGCGTCCGCCCTTCCTGCTGGAACCGTGGCTACCGGCCCGGTGGTTCTGGACCCATGTGCCACGTCTGGCACCGACAACCAGGTAGGACCTGAGAGGGACAAGGGGCAGGGGGGTGGAGGTGTGGGGGATGTTCTGGGTGGGGGATCTGCCCTGTTGTCTCGGGCAGGTCCTGCCTTGTTGTCGGTAGCCGTAAAGGGGGTAGCGGACGGTGGGTTAGGGGAAGGGCGGATGGAGGACAGGGGGGAGCGGACGACTGGTTCTATAGTGGGGAAGGAGGTAGTGGCTGATTTGGAACGAGGGAAGGAGTTGTTCTCAGTAGGGTCAGGGGGGGCGGTGGTCCCCCTGGATCCCGGGAATGAAGGGGAGCGGGGTCCGTCCCGGTAGTGGTGGCCGAGACCCAGGAGCCTTGCGCTGGGTCGGGAACGCGGGAAGGAAGTTTGGGGGAGCCTTCCGGTCCCCTGGGTGTCACCGAGAACCAGGTTTGTGATGCCCTGCGATTAGCCTTGGAGACCCCGACGGGCCCTCCTGGGGCTTTTGCTGCCTTTCAGCAGATGGAGGTGGCGGCAGGGGGTGATCCAGGGGTTCTCGGTGGCACCCAGGGATCCGGAAAGGATAGCATTCCAGATTCGGTTTTGGCAGAGATGATCTTGCCCAGTTCTCAGGTCGCCCCATGTGGGGAGATTGTGGATCCTGCAGACCAGCAGCAGGATCCCCCGCAGGTAGCAGCAGGGGAAGGCCAAGGTAGGCAGGGGATGGGAGCTGGGGGGTCAGCTTCCCCCCCCCCGTACCTTTGCGGAGGCTCTGAGGGGGTCGGGCACCACTCCGGGGAAGTCGGGTGAAGGTGGGGGGAGGGGGAACTCCCAGGGGAATGGTCCCGCAGGAGGGGGAGGAGGTGGGGGAGGGTTCCAAAGAGGGGTAGGGGGTGAGGTCCGACGGCGCAACGTGGCGCAGATCCGATGGGCTGGGGAGGGGTCCCCTCCAGCCAGGGAACAGGTCTTGAGGATGGTCCTTGGGCTGGGGTTTCTCCCAGGAGATCTCTACGCCTTTATCCACATGAACAACACCATTGAATATGATGTTAGTTTCATGCTGAGACGGGGGCTGGAGATTTTCTGGGACCGATACCAGCAGCAGAGAGGGCAGGGAGGGTGGGCTGACTTTCGTGTTGTGCCTATCTCTCGCCAGGGGACGGTACCTGTGACCATCCTATCCAGGAATGAGTCGCTCCCAGGGCAGGACATCCAGTTTTGGTTGTCGCGCCATGCGGTGCTCCTCGCACCCCTGGTTAAGGGCGCTGGGCCCCTAGGGGTGTGGGACGGGTCGTGGAAAGGTAAGATCCGTTTGCGTGAGGTGGGAAATGTGGTGCAGCACGTGCCCTCGGCCGGTTTCCTCGGTCGGGATCGCATCTTGTGCTATTACCCCGGGCAACCCCGCGAGTGTCACCGCTGTGGCTCATTCCGCCATTTGAGCATGAACTGTCCCGAGCAGGTCTGCACCCGTTGTGGTGGACGGGGTCATGCCTCGGCCGGGTGTTTGCTTATCCGGTGTAACCTTTGCGGGGAGTTGGGCCACCCCTTTGCCCGCTGCCCCTCCGCATCACACAATGGACCGGGGGGGATGCCATCGCCCACCTCGGGCTCCTGTGCGGGAGGAGGTTGTGGAGGACCCTCTCCCTCAGGAGGAGCCAGGGGGCCCTAGGGTGGAGGAGTCCATTGAACCGAGGGAGCCACCAGGGGGAGGGGATTTGGGTAGGAGGGAGGAGAGGGTTGATGTGGTGGAGGTTGATGTGTCACGACAGGATAGTGGGTTGCGGGTGGTGCCACCTCAGGAATGGACCACGGTCCCTTCCAAGGGTGGCAAGTCCAAGAGGAAGAAGCGGGAGACCTCCCCATTGTTGGAAGTAGAGCCCGTGTTGGACGTCAACCGTTTCGTCTTCTTGGCTACTGATGCGGCTGAGGTGGATGAGGGCATGCCTGTGGAGGCAGGGCTTCCTGTGCGGCGCTCGGAGCGGTTAGCGGCGGGGGCGGCCCCTCTTCCTCAGCGGCGACCTTTGAAAGTTTCGAAGGCGCGCCGCGGTCAGGGTCCTCCGGTCAAGGTGGATTCTGGCGCCCGACGGGTGAGGGAGGCCGAGTCTTTGCCCCCGCAGTTGGGTACTGGGCCTTCGCAGGAGCCCCCTGCTGACCCGGCCGTCCCGGCCTCCCCCGCGGGGGTGGGCACTGGTCCGTTGTCTCAGTCTTTGTCCAGGGAGGGGGGGAGGCACCGGTGGTGGACCCCACGGAGGAGATCATTCCTCCGACCCCTGACCTGTCCGTGCCCCCTCGCCCCATGGGAACTGGGTTAGCCCCTGCGACAGCTTTGTCTGGTGGTCTCAGGGGCACCAGCACCTCGTGGGGTGACAGGGTCGAGCAGGAGGGGGAAGAGATCCTCGAGGTGGTCGACGTGGACTGTGAGGAATTGCTCCAGCTCACGGGCTTATCCTGCAAGCGGGATTCCGGGGATCCCGGGTATGGTGAGAAGAGGAGGAAAGGGTCACTGCACACGAACTAGGCATGGCGTGCACTTCTGCGTTCTCGTGCGCCACCCTCAACGTGGCCAGCATTTTCTCAGACCAGGCGCGGGCTACGGCCTATGATTTTCTTTCCACGAGTGGGCTGGATGTCATTTTCTTGCAGGAGACCAGGCTCACCTCGCTCTCTAGCCTTCAACGGGCAAAGCGGGAGTGGAGGTGGGGCCCTTCATACTGGTCGCTTGCGGCACAGCCCTACGCAGGAGTGGCGGTTTTGTTCACGTCTAACCGATTTCAGGTGCAGTACGTGTGGGAACTGGAGCAGGGCCGGTGTTTGCTCTTAGACGGCTACTGCGGGCCTCATCGGTTTCGTTTCGTGGTGGTCTACGGCCCCCAGTCTAAGTTGGCACGGAAGACCCTGTTTGGGGTCATCCGCCCCTACTTACACACCTCCCGTTTGGTGGTCCTCGCCGGGGATTTCAACACCACCACCTTTTTGCAGGACCGAGGGGGGGATCATCGCCCACCCAGTTACGAGGGCCTCTTTTTGGCCGAGATGACCGGACGGCTGACCTGGTGGATGTTTTCCACCGGGCCTTTCCACGGTCGCCGGGGTTCACCTACTATCATGGGACCTGCAGGAGTCGTATCGATCGGATATATGTGAGTGCCCGGGTAGAGTGTTCCCCTCCGCAGTTGCAGGCGGTTGACTTTTCGGACCACTGCGTCCTCTCCGTGTCCTTTCTGGCTAACCACGAGGAGCTCAGCAGGGGTCCTGGCCTGTGGAGACTGAATGTGAAGTTGTTGGCAACATCAGAGGTGGTCCAGGAGTTCTTGGCCTTTCTCGCAGACCAGGAGACCCTGCTGAGTGTTTTTCCTTCCCGTGGCGCCTGGTGGGATGAGGTGAAGACGCGTGCCCGACAACTCTTCCGTTCCCGGGGTACCTCCATGGCTCGATCCCGCTACCTCACCTACACCGTCCTCCGGAGGTCGCTGGATTGTTTGGTATCCCGAGGGGCAGCGCGGGAGGAGGTTGAAGAGGTGCGCGTCCAGCTCCGTGGCCTGCTTTACGATCGCCATGCCTCCCTATGCTTCGAAGGGGCGGCCGGTGGGGGCGCCACTCCAGACCCTTTCCGGACTTGCAGGGAGAGGGTTCAGCGTCGGGAGGTCATGGCCCTGCGGGGCGAGGACGGTACCATTCATACCTCCCAGGAGGACCTTTTGCGGATGGTGGGGGAATACTTCTCGGACCTGTTTGGGGATTGCCCCGTGGACCTCACCCATCTCCGAACGTACCTGGGCCTTCCCCCGGTGTATTCGGCTGTGGTCCAGGCACAGGTTGATGCACTCGCTGCACCGATTCAGCAGGTGGAGGTGGAGAGGGCGATTCGTGCCATGCCGTTGGGGAAGGTGCCTGGGCGCGATGGGCTCCCTGTGGAGTTCTATCGCACTTTCATTGCCCAGCTGGCCCCCTTCCTGACCTCCGTGTTTCAGGAGATCATGGACACGGGGTATCTCCCGCGGTCATTTCGCGAGTCTGTCCTGCTGCTGCTCTCCAAGGGGAAGGACGATAGCTCCTTGGACTTTTGGCGGCCGCTCTCTCTTCTGAACGCAGACCGGAAGATCCTGGCCAAGTGTTTGGCCAACCGACTGGTGGAGGTGTCGGGCGTTTTGCTGTCCCCTTCCCAGTATTGTTCCGTTCGGGGGAGAGGGGTTCTGGACGCTGTCGCCACAGTCCGGGAGGTGGTGGAGAGAGGCCGGTCGCTCCAACGGGACCACTGGTTGGTCTCCTTGGATCAGTCCAAAGCCTTCGATCGAGTCAGTCACCGGTACCTGTGGGTGGTGCTCCAGCACTTCGGCCTCCCTGCAGGTTTCCTTTTCGTCGTGCAGGCGCTGTACCGAGGGGGGGTGAGCTTCCCGTTTATTAACGGGTGGCTCGGACGGCCATTTGGTGTCGCCTCGGGGGTGCGGCAGGGGTGCCCTTTGAGCCCCCTGCTGTATGTTTTCTCCCTCGACCCCTTCCTCCGGAGATTGTCCTCAGGTGGGTTACGGGGCCTGGAGGCGCCTGGTGTGTCCCCGGTGACCGTCGTTGCCTACGCTGACGACATCTCAGTTTACGTGGACGGCACTGAAGGGGTAGAGGCCCTGCGGGAGGCCGTGGAGGAGTACTCGGGGGTAGCCCACTCTGTTGTCAACCACAGCAAGTGCCAGACGCTGTGGTTGGGCCCCTCGGAGGCCTCCCCGCCTTCCTGCGCCCCCTTTCCTCCTCCCGTGGGGGAGGTCCGCGTTTTGGGCCTCGTCTTCGGGTCGGAGGACTGTGCGGAGTCCAATTGGGACCGTTGTCTCGAGACTGCACGGTGTCGGGTGCTGCGGTGGAGGGGGTGGAGGTGTACGTACGAGGAGAAGATCAAACTCCTCGGGACGTTTCTGCTTCCTCTCTTTCTGCACGTAGCCACGGTCTTCGTCCTTCCGTAGTCCATACAGGCGTCTGTCTGTGCCGTCTTTTTCTGTTTTCTGTGGGGTAACCGCTTGAACCCTGTCCAGCGCAACATCGTCTGCCTGGATCGGGCAGAGGGTGGTTTGGGTATGTTGCACCCCCTTGTTTTCCTGTCAGTCTTGTCTATGGCGTTTCACTTAGGTAGGATGAGGGAAGGGGGTGGGGTTTGGTGGGTGGCCTCCTATCGGGAATGGTTCTCCCGCTTCTGGGAGCAGTGGGAGGGGGCGTCCTCGGTCCCACGTGTGCGCCGGAGAGGGGAACAGGCCCCATCGTACGTATTTGTGATGGTGGGGCTCATTCGGCGGTGGGGGGTGACCGACCCGCTCGCCCAGTCCTTGGGGCGAAAAGGATTATACCGGATGGTACTCACCTCTCACTATCAACCACGGTGGGCCCTGCGGGACTGTCCGGCGGATGTGATGCAGCGGGGCCTTCGGCTGTTGAACTCCCCTCGGCTACCGAAGAAGGTTCGGGATGTAGCCTGGTTGTCTTTCCACGGGCGTTTGTACGTGAGGGACAACCTCAAGTACAGGTCACAGGCCGAGCGGGTCTGTCCGAGGGCCGGGTGTGAGGGGCAGGCGGAGACCATGGACCATTTCCTCTGGCAGTGCCCCTTTAATGTGGAGGCCTGCCGGTTGGTGTCCGCTGCTCTTCACCTGCGCGACCTTTCCCTCCTCACGTATGCGGAGTGGGTGTACGGGGCCTGGTCCTTTCCTCTAAGGCAGGACTCCGGGACCCTCTACCTCGTCACGGCTGTAGTGCGCTACCACCTGTGGCAAGCGCGCTGTCATGTCTCGACCCGGGGGTTGGTCCTGCCCTCGATGAGGTGGTGCGGGACATTTTGGAGGAAGTGTCCAGCATGGCGCAACGTGAAAGGCGGGTGGTGGAAGCCCATCGTTGGGAGCGTCTGTGGCATCACCTCACCCTCCGCCCCCCGTGAGGGGGAGGGGTTCCCTGGGGTTATCGTCCCTGTAGGGCTCTGAGGTTTGTTTTTGTTTCACTAGGGGAGGGCTGTGGCAGGAGGGGTTGGGTTTCCTTCCCTGGGGTTTATTTCTGAGTATGACTTTGGGGTTGGTTTTCTCCGGGGGGGGGGGGGTGGTGAGCTGGTGCTGCTTCAGGGGTGCGACCACTTGTCCGCTCTCCCTTTCCTCTTCGAGGGGGCTGTCCCAATTGTTGTTGTTGTTAGTGGTTTTGTATGTCCTTTTTGTGTCCTGGGCATCCCGCTCCGCTGGCTGATCGCAGGGCAGCACAGGGGTTATGTTATTTTTGCTTTGTTTTTAGCCTTTGATTTGTATGATTAGTTATGCTTTGTTTTGGTGGGATTATGTTGGGGATGGGCTTAAGATGCCCTTCTGTTTCTGTTTGGGGGGTGGGGGTAGGGAGGCTTGTTTTTGATGTGTTTGGTTCTGTGGGACGGATGGGGAGGGGGAATGGATTGGGGTGGAGGGAGGGGGAGCTGCTGCTCCCGCTGATGTGGGAGGGAGGGGGACAGGGGACTCTGTCTTTGAGGGGGTGGGGGGGGGAGTCTGGCAGTTCCCACACACTGGAGGACTGCATGAACATTTGGACTGGTGGGGACTGTTGTGTGGGGGAGGGGTTCAGGGATTGCAAGACGGACAATGTGTGGACTGCTTTGGGGTGTTCTTGCAGGGAGGGGTTGGGTCGGGCAGGGACAATGGACCGAGGGGGGGAGGGGATATGGACATTGTCAGAGGCGTTTGTGGGTTGTTGTTGGGAGGAGGGGCACGTGTGTTGATTGCTGGGTTTGGTGGTGGGTTTGGGGGTGGGTTTGGGGAGGCGGGTCACGGGGGGGTTGTGATATTTGTTTTGTGATATGTCGGGGGGGCTGGGGGTTTTGGGGGGGTGTGGGACTTGGTTGGGGTGATTGTATTTACTTTTTGTTTGTTATTCTGTTGCATGTGTTAATAAACAAAATTTCCATCCTTTGGTGGTTCAGAGGATTTTCCTGAAATGGGGACTTCCATCCATAGATCTGTTTGCCAGTCCACTGAACAAACAGCTGCCAAAGTTCTGCTCCAGACAACCGCATCCTCTGCGGATAGCAGCAGATGCTTTTCTGATCCCATGGTCTCAGGGCCTCCTGTATGCGTTTCCTCCCACGCCCTTGGTGGCCCGAACCCTGTTCAAGATTCTTCAAGACAAGGCCTCGGTCCTGCTGGTGGCTCCCAGGTGGCCGAGACAGCTTTGGTTTCCACTTCTGCTTCAGCTGGCAGTGGATCCCCCACTGCCTCTGGGGTTGCAACCCAACCTTCTCTCTCAGGATCAGGGTTCCCTTCTGCACCCCAATCTCAAAGCTCTCAATTTGATGGCCTGGAGGCTGCAAGGGTAGTTTTGGCTCCCTGGGGCCTACCTCAGGAAGTTGAAGAGGTTGTCCTAGCCTCTAGGAAACAGTCCACTAGGAAAACCTATGCTCTCAAATGGAAAAGGTTTTCTGTGTGGTGTCAGCTACGTACAGAGGATCCTTTCTCCTGTACTGTACCAGTAGTGCTTCAGTACTTACTGCACTTATCAAATCAGGGACTTAAGTCCAATTTTGTTCGGGTCCACCTCTCAGCTCTAGCAACTCACCACTGGTGGAAGGACATTCTCTCTTGGTTCACCCCTTGGTGTCCCAGTTTCTCAGAGGCTTGCTTTTGCTCAAGCCTCCAATCCGTCCTCCTGCTCCTGAGTGGGAGTTGAATGTGGTCTTGCAGCAACTGACTTGCCCACCTTTTGAGCAGATGGCTACTTGCCCTCTACGCTTCCTGTCCTGGAAGACACTCTTCTTGATAGCCCTAACCTCGGCCAGGCGAGTGAGTGAGCTTCAGGCCCTGGTCTGTGACAGGCCTTACACCCGCTTCTATAGGAACAGGGTAGTCCTTAGGACTCATCCAAAGTTCCTCCCAAAAGTTGTCTCCTCCTTCCACCTTAACCAAGAGGTGGTTCTTCCAACATTCTTCCCTAGGCCTCATGCAAGCCAGGCTGAAGCAGTTCGGCATACCCTTCGGCCTTATCCTTCTACCTTGACCGTACGCAAGGGCATAGAAGGGCTACTCAGCTCTTCCTATCTTTTGACCCTAATAATTTGGGGTTAGCTGTGTCCAAGCGTACCTTGTCCACCTGGGTGGCTGACTGTATCACCCGGGCTTACAGGGCGGCTGACCTTCCTTTGCAGGGTCGGGTCACGGCCCATCGTGTCAGGGCAATGGCTGCCTCAGTGGCTCACCTCCGCTCTGTACCGTTGGTGGACATCTGCAGGGCTGCAACTTGGTCCTCAAGCCAGACTTTTGCGGCCCATTACTGTCTGGAAAGGGAATCCCGTAGGGACAGTGCTTTTGGCCAGGCAGTACTCCGGAATCTCTTTGAGGTTTAGGCAACTCCAGCCCTCCGTTGGGCTACCGGTGGAGGTTCTGTCAGTGAAAAGTCTCTTTGATGCTGGGACTAGAGGGAGTTCTCTTGTTCAGCCTGGGTTCCTTGGTAGCCCAGAGCTAGGGAGTCACCCATATGTGAGGACTGACGTCCTGCTTGGTCCTGGAGAAAGAGTAGTTAAACACCTGTAACAGGTGTTCTCCAGGAGCAGCAGGAATCAGTCCTCACAACCCTCCCTCCTCCCCTGGGAGTTGTAGTTGTACATAGTTTATTTTTACATTTTTGTGTGCTGTTTTTAGCTATGTCATTTGACTGAGCAAGATGGCACCTTTAGGCGGGAAGGGAACCGCGCATGCATGCCTGCATTCCCAAAGGCTTTCTTGGAAAGCTGGGGAAATGCTCCGCAAGGGCTTCATCGACGTCGATGTCACCCATATGTGAGGACTGATTCCTGCTGCTCCTGGAGAACACCTGTTACAGGTGAGTAACTACTCTTTCCAATTTGTTTTACATCTGCTACCTGTTAGCTTATTGGTATGTCCCCCAGTCTTGGTACTATTTGTTTTATTTATTTATTTAGCAATGCATATATGCCGTTTTTCACCAGGTCAAAGCGGTGTACATTCAGGTCTGGTATATATTTCCCTTGTCCCCGAAGGGCTTACAATCTACGTTATGTACCTGAGGCAATGGAGGGTTAAGTGGTTTGCCCAAGGCTACAAGGAGCGCCTATGGGTCTAGAAACCCCAGTCCCTCCAGCCTGAGGTTGCTGTCCTCCAGCGGGATTCAAACCCGCGGCCCTCTGGCCGAAGGCAACTTGCCCCAACCACTATTTCCCTGTTCTGTACGATTTATGATTTGCTAACCTTATGTTATATCCCCTTTCAATCATTTTTTTCTCCAAGCCGAAGAGCCCCAGCCTGTTCTGCCTTTCAACCACATAGGGAGTTGTTCCATCCTCTTTATCATTGTCTGAGATGAGGTGACCAGAACTGCATACAAAACTCAAGATGCAGTTACATCATGGATCAGTACAGAGGCATTATGTTGTTTCCTATTTATTTGCCATTCTTTTCCAAATAGTTCCTAACTTTCTATGTGGGTTTGTTTTTGTTTTAACTTCTGCTACATAGCAAGCTTAGGATTTCAGTATATTCAAGATATATTAAACAAAACAAAATAAAAGACAAGGTAAATCAAAATCTTAAGTCTGAATATACAATAATGGAAAATAATGACATTCAATTCTTTTTATATGTTCAAAGTTTGTTTTATGTGTTTTAAATGAAACATCCTGAATGGTGACAGCGAGTAACCAGTGGACAGATTTTTGGCTATATGGGAGCATGATTTGTACTCTAAAATATCAAGGTTAAATAGGATAAGATTTGGAGGAGAACCGTGAAAGAATTTTTTAAGTCCTGGATCACAAGAAAATAGTTTCAAAATCATGCACACAGAGTATTTAACACCGTGGTTATATATATATATATCCTAATGACTATCTTGGATTTATGATGGAGGGGCTGTGGAAAAAAAGAGACCTTATTTCACATATGGTAGAAATATCTCATTACTATTACAGCAGAGCACCTTATATCAGAAAATTTACTTTACATGTAATTGGAGTTATGAACTTCAGTTCACATTCCATTATCTAGAAAAAATGTCTATTATCTGAAAATATGAAAGCACAAAGTTTCATTCCATTTACCAGAAAAAATGGCTACTGTATAATCTCCATGAATATGCAGGTACTCTCTAAGTAGATGCACTTTTTTTCTTTTGTATAAATAAAGTAATTTTCATTATCTGGAATAACCAAGGTCCTACTCTTTTCAGATATAAAGTGCTTGACTGTACTTACTGGAAGGAGGTGTTGGCTTGAATTTGGAGATAAAGATATCACTACCGTTTGACTCTGGCAATCTTATTGGATTGTCCTGTGATGAAATTGTATTCTTTGGGAAAAAGGACTTCTTTCATTAGTCACTTAGTAGCTGCAAGATACAATCTAGCTACAACTTGGAGAATTCTGCTGCAATGATATTTAGGGCCAGATGTACCAAGAAAACACGTTTTTCAAATGCTCAAAAAAGGGGGGAAAAACCCTTCAGTATATCTGCATGAGAAAGGATTGAATTCAGTTGATTTGTTATGAATTTATTATGGAAAAGACTGCATGCTTTTCCTATGAAATCTTACTTGGGATCCTTTATTAAGATAGCTGGCAGATGAGATGTATTAATAACCTTGTGATGAGTAAAAGAGAATTGTATTTATTTCAAAGTATTGATACCAGCCAAGAAAAAGGCATTTGAATTGACAGATAATAAAAATAACCTGTGTCAAGGTCATCTGTCCTGAGTATGGGGGAGGTGAGAAACGTAAAGAATTCACCCTAGTAAAGGGTCCCCTTTTAGGAGTGCAGGGTGAGAAAGCCACAGCCACACCTAAGAACCAGGAAAAACCCCAGCTGGAACAGGTTTCATGCAGTGTCTAATAGAGTAAAAGAGAGAGATTACGAGCACGAGGTCCAAAACCCTTACTTCAACAAGTTCCCTGATTACTCAAATACCAGAAGGCAGGGGGATTGCCAACACCTGGGAAGGAAGGAGGTGGGGCTAGAACCCTGGAGGTATAAGCCTATGCTAAAGTATACAGACAGAGAGAAAGAAAGAAAGAAGGAGAGGGAGGAGAAGGAAGATACCAGAGAAGAGAAGGAGGTAGTGAAGGTGCTGACTCATGCAGAAGAGCCGAGCTACCAGGAGCTGAGAGGGCTGAATTCCCTGCAACAGGTTGGCAGCAGAGCTTGGAGCCAGGAAGTGGAGAAGCTCTCAGAGCACCGGAGAGGTTGTCAGCTGAGCACTCTGACCGGGTGGGTGAGCCAGAACCCATGCAGCTGGGAGAGCCAGTGGCAGAGTTGGGGGAAGAAGACATCCTTATGGATTGCTCTCTGTGCCAAACTTTAGACATGAAGTCTTGAGGAAAAGCCAGCCCTGAAAGAATTATCCTCCTTGAAAAGGTAACCATAAGAAACAGGCAGTGTGGTGGTAAATTCCCCATATGTTTTTAAAAGGGAAGTTTACTGAAGTATAAGGATAAGCAAGAAGCTGTGATTCATGCTTGTTATCTACCTGTGGTTTGAACTGTGAAACGGCATGAAGCCAATTTACCTGCTAGAAGAGTTTTTCTTTGCTCCTGTTATGTGAAAAGCCTGTTGAGAGTTTTTGATGGCAGTCTGAATGTTTACTTCTTGTTTTGAGTTTAGTTGTACCTGAAATGCAGCCTAGAAGGAATTGAGGCTGATAGAAGCCAAACTTCCACAGAAGATTATGCTTGTTTGGATTTTATGCTGTAATTAGCAAGGACAAAAAGGAAGATGACAGCTTTGCTATCAAAGGCTGTGCTTCTGAAAGTAAGAAGGCTTTAAACAGCCATTTTTGGGTTCTTTTGTTTACTTTGCCAACCATCTGCTGTACCTTGAGCAAATCCTACAGAAATAATCCTGTATCTGGTACTTTGAAACTTTTTGTGCGAAATAAATTTTCTGTTATATGCCTTACCTCGGTGGCCTTAACTACAACTTTCTACCTGAAGCACAAACACATCTTAGCAGTACTACATTTCCCAGAAGACACCACAAGGAAATAGGCTGCTAAGGCTGATAGGAGAAGGTTCCTCCAATAACCATGCCCCTCTAAAACTAGAGGCGAGTGGTGAGGGCATTGACAAACCTCAACATTATAAGTACATAAAATACAATAACGTTAAAAACAATCATTAAATAAAATAAAGCCAAAGCAATACAACAGAAATAACCTAATTCAAAAATATGCCAAAATAGCCATGTACAATAAATCTTTAAAGGCCTATACAAAAAATGTGTTTTCACTCTTGGCAAAAAAAGGTAGTCTTCCATTCGGATCTCAATAAGAAAATCATCCCATAACATTTTAGTCTGGTATGTGACCCCAGTTGTTAACAGAATCGTTTTAACCCTATTGTATTCTAAAACTATGTGGCAATTATGCAGCATAGTTGCATACTTTTGAATTATCTTGGATATGTAAAGCCTACCATGTTGCATATATGTAAATAGTTACCCCAAGTTATCCAAGTTTTAATACCTGTTTATTGTAAACACAGATCACTCAATGAAATGTGTAAACCGCACTGATACTGAATAGCGCGGTATATAAGAGACTGTAAATAAATAAATAAATAAATAAATATTAAGTAATAAAAAAATTGATGTCTAATAAAAATAAAGTTGTATTCCCGCCTTGTTTTAGAAACATAGAAACATGATGACAGAAAAAGACCACATGGCCTATCTAGTCTGTCCTTCCATAACAACAACTACAACAGTCCACTTTTTACCTTTAGAGATCCTCTGTGTTGGTCCCATACTTTTTTGAATTCAGTTACTGTCCTCATCTCTACCACCTCCACTGGGAGACTATTCCACGGATCCACTACTCTTTCTGTAAAGAAATATTTCCGCATATCACTCCTGAATCTATCTCCCTTCACCCTCATCCCATGTCCCCTCGTAGCAGAACTTGCTTTCAATTGAAAGAGGCTCTCTCCCTGAACATTTATGCCACTGAGGTATTTAAACATCTCAATCATATCATCTCTATCCCGCCTTTCCTCTAAGGTGTACATATTGTCACCAGCTCTCCTTAAACCCCCGTATATAAGTGAGTAGAGGTTAAGTGAGTGGGTCTTCCCCACTGAAGCAGCTACTTTACAAATCCTGAAGCTGGGCGTTTTGGGAAATGTAGTCCCTTCACTGAATCAATGAGGAGCAGTTGTGGAAAAGTGGTTTAAGCAACCAAAGGATTTTATTTCCCCTCCCGGGGTGGATTTCACCATGAACAAAGTAACACAAACCAGGTATTTACTGGCATAAGGACAAATCAAAGGTTCTTTAACAGAAAAGGCTTACTTCAGCAATAAACAGGTTGATATCTAGCATTCCAACGTAACAATGCTGTTTCTTCACAGCTCTCTGCTTCCCAATGCTAGTAGTGCTGTACTTTCTCTTTCAAAACATGCCTTCAGCGTAATGAGATTATTTAATTAGCAAGCGATATCGTATAGTCCATGATATCTTCATCAATATTCACACACTCAGGTTCAAAGTACATTAACTCTTCCTGGCTAGAAGGAAATGTTTGTAACGGCAATCCTGATGCCACGCCCTTTCTAACTGCTTCAGGTTTCACCTGATATTCCGGAGTTAAATACTGGCTTCCACAAACGTTATCAGCACAGGTATTCTTTTCCCAGCTCCAACCCTCTGGGTAAATACAGTCACTGTAACTATTTTTATACCAGCCTTTTGGCTTACCTTTTAGCCTAGCTGGTGGAGGTTTCCTTTGTGGCTTTGGACTGGCTGTAGGTTCCCAACCTAAGCCTTGCACAGAAGATTTCACTTGCCTTCCTGGCTTCCTTTCACTTCTGGGTTCCCCTGGATACTGCAGGTAATCCACTCTGCCCTTATTATATTCTTCCCTTGGGGTTTCTTTTCTTTTCCTGAAGAAAGACACTGTCTCACAGAGACTCTGGCTTTTTCCTGGCACTGCTGTCTTCACCGTAGCTCTCATTAGCTTCCTTATCCAGCACACATGCCTCAGCTCCTCCTTCTTCTCCTTCTCCTTCCATAAGCTCAACTGAACTCTCTTTATTAGGGTGAATTCTAGGGCAGTGCTCAACTCCACCCCCTAGCAGGTGTCCTGCATTAGCTCCTGACTCATTCCCTGAATGGTAGCAGGGGCGTTTCTCTTGCCTCTGTGCTTGGTTTCTAAGGTAACCAGGAGCCATGTGCTTTTGTTTACAACTCAGCCCTACTCCTGTTCCTGGCTTTTTAGCCTCTTCTACCGGGCTGGAAGGACCCACTATGTCACAATATTAAGATCCTTAAGTCTGTCCTCATATGCTTTATAATGAAGCCCACTAATCATTTTAGTAGCCACCCTCTGCACCGACTCCATCCTGTTCACATCCTTTTGAAGGTGCGGTCTCCAGAATTGCACACCATACTCCAAATGAGGTCGCACCAAAGACTTATACAGAGGCATTATCACCTCCTTTTTTCTGCTAGCCATTCCTCTCTGTATGCACCCAAACATCCTTCTAGCTTTTGCCGTCGCCTTTTCTACCTGTTTAGCTACTTTAAGATCATCAGACACAACCACGCCTAGGTCCCGCTCTTCTTTAGTGGACAAAAGTACTTCACCTCCTATACTGTATTGCTCCCTTTTACTTGAATAATTAATTTTGCACTTGAATAATTCATTTTGTTCTTTTGGGAGTTTTATGGGTGCAGGATTTTAAGTACTGATGCAGGGGATGAGGTGAAGAGGAGTTCTCAGGGAAGAAGAGATGAAGAGGGTGGAATAGAGATAGTAGTGAAGGAAAAGGGAAAATTAGTAGTGTATTTTTCTTGTATATAAAGTTCTTTCTGCTTTTATGTCTGCATCTCTGATCTACAGAATTTATTTTATGTTTTATGTAATCTTCCTTGTTCCTTAGCTTTGAAAAACTACTATAACAAAATTCCATTAAGTGGTCAATTAAGTCATAATCAAAACCATGCAAGCTTTATCATACTTTATTATTTATAATAATTTTTAATTCTTATTTGTGGGAGTGAAAATATAAACTTAACGGATAACTTTACCCATTAGCATCATTTAATGTTCTAGTTCACTTTAATATAAATAATTTAAAATTTTATTTCTGATTCCAATGAATGAATTTAAAACACAAGCTGCACGATGTTAATTCGTTTTCAACAAAGGGGCGATTCATTGGAAGAGCTTATAAATTGGTGTTATATGCTAATAGGAAGTTGATGTTAAAATCTAAATCTGAACAAGAAGAGAAGAGATAGACATATGTTCTTCCATTTTCAAATATGGCATGTCTGTAGCACCACTGATTCAAAAACATTGGACTGCATTTTCTTTTCTTTTCATAAGATATTTGAACAAATATACCTAGTTTCATATACCAGATGGAAAGTTGTTGGTGATAGAGTAATGAGATCATATTTATAGTTGAAAGTTATAAAGGATGACAGTAAAGGCCACTTTTCTTGTAACCATTGTGATTTTTGAGGACAAACTTGGAGATGGAAGGAATGCAAACATCTTATTGATAAAAGGGTGTTCAACAGCAAAGGATTTTGTAAATTGTCAGTCATCCTCTGTTATTTATATAATTAAGGGGTAGTTCTTAAAGTGCATTAAAGGAGTAATACATGATATTTGCCCCTTAATGCACACTGAGGCAAAATTTTATTTTACCATAACGTATGTTGTTAAACCCTAATGCGCACTGCCTCATAACAAGATGCAAAGCATGCAAATGCATGCAAAACACCTCATTGTGATACAAATGGAATAATGCAACTTGCACTAAACCCAAGTGCATTATTCCTGGAAGAACAACAGCGGCTTATTTTTCCACCCAGGAGCATTCTTAAAGGGGCCGGACTTTTCAAGAAAACCCATGGTCCAGGAATCCCTTCCCTCCAGCTGCAGCAAAGAGTCAAGACCCCCTCATAATACCCTCACACATACCCCGCCACCGTGAAGCCACATTGGAAGACCCTTGCCCATGTCCCCAATCACGAATCCCCTCAGAAGACCCCCACCCTTGCCCATTCCAGGCCTACCATATTCATCCTTGGTAGTTTAGGGATGTGTGGACAGGAGAAAACCCCACTCACTCTTGCCTGGGTCAGCACTGGGTTCTAGCAGTAGTAGCTTGACCCCTTGCAGTAGTACGAAAGATTCCCACTAGGGGTTGCAAATGCCATTTTGAACCCAGTGCCAGTTGAGGCAAGATCAAGTGGGATCACTCATGCCTGCAGCCCCCCTAGACCATCATGGATGACTCTAGTAGGCCAGATTTTGAGTGGATGGATACAGGACTAGTGGAAGGATATAAGGCGCCCTAAGCGAACCTCATTCCCAGCGCTGTCCCTGCTCCAGGCCTCCCCTCCAATTACCCTTTCTGTTGAAAGAAGCTGAATTGGAGGAGGAAGCATGAACAGCACCACAGCCTGGAAGAGAAGGTAATTTCAGCACCGCAGTGCCTTTTTCAATGTATGGTCGCTGCTGCATGTCCCAGAGGAGTGGCAGCGGCCACAATGGGTGGCCTCTGACAATTAGCACTCTAGAAGGCTGCCTAGTTCGCCTAATGGTCACACTGCCACTGGGTGGATATCTGGACAGTTCAAAACCCCCGAAATAGGGATTATACTTACTGGCTTCCAAAGTACCAATCATTTTCCTAAATATATTATCTATTAATGAAAAAGGTCAAGAGTACTGTTTTCACTGTTTGCATCAACCGCATAGGCCATATAAACCAGTATTCCTCAAGTACTCCTGGTGTATGCCCTAGAATATCAGAATATCCACAATGAATATGCATGGAACAGACTGTATGCCATGGAACAGACTGTATGCAATGGGAAAAATGCACGTAAATCTATCTTATGCATATTCATGGTACATATCCTCGAAACCAGACTGGCTGGGGGTACAACAGGACCGGCCTGAGAAACACTACTATAGAAAATCAAAGGGGCAGTGACAGACAAGCCATTCTAGCACAAAAGGAACAGTGTTGGACAGCTGAATTACAATCCTACTACTCAAAGGTCCAGATGAAGAAATTAAATGGTTTAATGTAGCAAAGTCTTCTCTTTCTTAAATATTTTCAAAAAGTTTTTTCAGGAAGATAAAAAACATAAAGCAAAAATTTTGGCACTAGAAAATATATCAATGTGCTGTCTTTAAGACAGACAAAGTGGTGTGTAATCATAAGCAGGTCACAACATGTTGATGTATAAAGATTCATATAAATAGATTAATGAATTCAGCACTGTAAATTTGCTATACAGGAATTAGTTTGAAAACAATATTTTATTAAAAATGAATTATTTGTAACAATTTGAAAAGAGAAACTAAATATAAACATAAATCTTGACTGAATGTGCTGTCCTCATCATGCAGTTTGATGTGTTTGTTTTATTGAGTAATACTGAATACAAACTGCAACGCAACAACAGTGAGTTTAATATAGAAATACCGCAAGAGAAACTGCCTCGGAAGAAGCAGAAAACTGATGCCTGAAGCAGTGTTTAGTAGACTAAAATAATTTTTAATTGCATTATAAAACTATATTAAAAAATTGAATTAGACTATGAGGCACATTCAGACATGTGCGTCTTCGGGCCATCCAGATGTCTAGACATCCAGACGGCCTGGGGATGCACCTGATTCTGCTCCCGTGGGAGCAAAATCGCAGCACTGTAGCTGGAAGTGCCCCAATCCAGGCACCCCAGACATCCAGCCATTTCCCTGGCTAACTCAGCCAGGCTCCTCCATGGAGCAGCAGTGGCATGGTATCCTATTGCCATGCTACTACAGCACCATGAAGGAGCCATGATCACTGGCTGCCCCCCAAACATTCTTAACCCACAGCCTGACCCCCGATTGGGCCTCCCATGGCTGGGGTCGGGCTGCGGGGAACCTCCTGTACCCCCTCACCGGTCTGGCCCAGCTCTGCCATCCCCCGATGTCTGGGTGGACTTATTTCACACCTCTAAGGTGGAATAAATCTCCCGTCTAACCTGCCGACCTTGGATGTACAGGGTTGACTTCAGAATCGGCTCTGTACATCCAGGGTCGCTTCTCTTCCCACTGCCTGCCCTCTCTCCTCCCCAGCCCACCCCCTCCCGCCCACAAACAGAGCTCCCCACACAAATCAGTGATATGTGTAGGGAGCTCTGTGGCCACCAGTGCGATCCGGACATTTAGCGGGTCCGAACATCTGGATTGGATATCCAGACCTGCTAAACGTGGATTGGAATCTACCCCTATGCAAATAATTTGGACCAATGATTGAACAGTGAAGGAGGTAAAGCAGTCAAATATTCTGCATAAAATTCCTTCTGAGGTCCTCTATTTACATACAATAATATTTTTTGAGCTAGAGTTCACTTTTTGTGAAAGTTGGAATGTGTTTGCAATGAAATATTTTAGAGGCAACATAGGTACCTATGTGTCATTATAAATATGCTTCTGCGATGTCCCCTAGCAACACAAAAGTGCCCTTGTACACATTTGCACCTGCTCCAAAATACAATAGGTGTAAATGTGAGTGCACTCCACACATGTGCAACTCTGGCTCTACTCCACCAAACTATGCCTCTCGTAATGCCTACACGCAGATAGCAAAAAAACCCATACTCTTTCCATGTGCCTCCTTTTTACGCATGTATGCAGCTAAACATATAATACAGGCTTTAAACAGAAAAACCTAAGAACATAAGATATGCCATACTGGGTCAGACCAAGGTCCATCAAGCCCAGTATCCTGTTTCCAACAGTGGCCAATCTAGGTCATACGTACCTAGCAGTTTCCCCAAAAGACACAGGTTCCGCAATGCTTGTACTGGGTCAAGCATTGATATCCTGGGTCCCTTCTTAATAATGGTTTATGGACCTTTCCTCCAGGAACTTGTCCAAACCTTTTTTAAACCCAGCTACACTTACAGCCTTTACTACATCCTCAGGTAACAAATTCCAGAGTTTGATTACACGTTGAGTGAAAAAATATTTTCTTTTATTAGTCTTAAATAGTTTACCCTGTAGCTTCATTGCATGTCCCCTAGTCTTTCTATATTCTGATAAGGTAAACAATCGATCTACGTTTACCCGTTCCACTCCGTTCATTAATTTATAGACTTCTATCATATCTCCCCTAGCAAGGTACTGTGGGTATAGCCTGGACAGGGTGGCCTGGCCTGGATGCATCTGCACAGGGCATAGGGCAATGGCCCAGACATTGTAGTGCCTGGCCACAACCTGCCCGGACAGGGTGGCCACAGCATGTCCTGCTGGGAGGTCACTCTCACCCTGACTGAGCAGTGACCATGGCATGGCTGGGTTCTCCCATAGTGCTATATTGTATTTCTCTCAACTGAAATGTATGGGTTCTCTTTTCTGGGGCCTAATCACTGACTTATCTGCTTGGTGGGTGTGTTCACATCCCAGTTTTGGGTGCACACATTTCTTCCAGGAACATGCACTGGAACACCTTGCAGGGTGCAGCGGCTGGTGACTCACTTGTAAAACTTTGTAAAAGTATCCCCTAGACAGAGTGAGCAAAGCAAATACGTAAATAAATTTCTTTACATACTCTTTTGGAATTTATGTTGGCAAAAGTTGTAATGCCAGTGCAAGTCTAAAATGCTAATTTACAACAGCTCCCAGGAGGGGATGGCGGGTTTGGCACAGTTGAAGTGTTCAGCTGGAGGCCCACAGTATTATTTAGTAGTTTATTATAGCACCACAGTAAGATGCTGTATAAATTAAGGGTGCCACAGAAATCCGTTTGGAAAGTATTTTCTAAAATATCTACAGAGTCAACATAAAACTAATTAGCTAAAAAAATGTTACCTGTACAAATGGTTCACATATGGACTGACTCCCAGGGAATTCATCCAGTTCCGGAATGTTCTTTCCTCTTTGGTTTCTCCTGTAGTAACGTATTGAAATCCATATTAATGACATAGGAAGTTTAATGTACATAGAAAGGCTGTCTACTCATAAATTGTTTTGTTTCTAGCAGAAAACACCACTTAGAAATATGTTTTCTTTTAGAGTTCTTCCACATGAATGAGCAGATTACTTGTACAATGCAAACAAACACTGAAACCCAAAAGTAAAAAGCAAAGATCTTCATGGATAAAGCGATCATATAGTTCTGGGTCAAAAGGAACAAGTCAGGCATTATTGGTTTTACCACATTTTAAAAATTGGGCTCTCTTACTGGGACAAAACCAGGCCTAGCTCCCTTTGTCCATTTTGACGGTTCTATGGTCACCCTATCCATGCATAATTTGATAAGAGCAGAAAAGGCATAATAATATTCTTTGCCAATTAATCCCTTTCACACAAATAGCATGCTGAGCACTGGGGAAAAAATCCCAATTTAAACAAGAACAAACATGCAAGCAGAAAAGTGCACTTCTGACTAGAAAGAATTTAGGGGTTGCGAACAGCATACAGAGTTAAACTATGCCACCAAACAAGAGCCTTTTCCAAGAGGCACAGAGAGATTTCTATTTGCCAGGATGCAGAGCACTGACCAGTTTTCTTTTTCCTTTTCCACTTTCCATTTCATTTCTAAGCTGTCATTTCAAATCACACCATTTATCTCTTGCTTAGCGAAACAATCGTTGTCTATACCTCATACCTATGACAAATACTCTTCAAGCATTTTAATTTGCTGACTTTTAACAAATTTATAAATTTAAACATTTACATTTAGGACCTACCCAACATAACATATTAACATACCCAGGATTCCTTGAGCAAAGAGGATCCCTACATAGTCAGGTCAGGGTGATGCACAGACCAGGGACTAATAACATCTATAATTGGGAAGTGCTGGCTCTTCCAGATTCTACAATAGAATGAAAGCTACACCCGATAAGTCAGAACTATGACATGTGGCTCTCCCGTTATGGCAGTGGTTTTAAAATTATTCTTGGTTATGGAAATGTATTATAATTATGGCTTCTGATTTTCAGTTATAATCAGATAAAACAGCCTGATGGGAATTTCAGGTTTCCAGTTATAACCAAAAAAATCACCAAAAAATGGTCTATTCAAGGACACTCTGAAGACATCGTGGCAATGGCAGTGGGGGTGTACTATTGACCGTCTGGCCAGAATGAACAAATGGATGATGAAATGCTCAAAGAAATCAGGGAAGCAAACAAAAGTTACAACACAGTAATAGTAAAGGGTGATTTCAGTTACCCTGGTATTGATTGGGTCAGTGTCATGCTAGGGAGATAAAGTTTCTAGATGAAATAAATGACTGCTTCTTGGAGCAGCTGGTTCATGAACAGACAAGAGGGAAGCCATTTTGGACCTAGTCCTTAGTGGCACACAATATCTGGTGCAAGAGATAAAGGTGTTGTGGCCACTTGGCAATAGTGATCATAGCATTCTCGCAGTTGATTTAATAAATGAAGGAAGGATGGCAAGGAAATCCACAATACTACCTTTTAACTTTCAAAAGGGAAACGATGATAAAATGAGGAAAACAGTTAAGAAAAAAATAAAAGGAGCAGCTGCAAAGGTTAAAGATTTACATAAAGCATAGGTGTTTAAAAAATACTATCTTGGAAGCTCAGACCAGCTGTATTCCATGCTTTAAGGAAAGTGGAAGGAAGTCCAAAAACTGCCAGCATGGTTTAAAAGTGAGGTCAGAGAGGCTGTTGTATTCAAAAAAGTATCTTTCAGGAAATGGAAAAGGAGCCAAATGACGAAAACTGGAACCATAAGCACTGGCAAGTTTAGATGCAAGGCATTGATAAGGCAGACAAATAGAGAATTTGAAAAAAAGCTTGTTGTTGAAGCAAAAACACATAATAAAAACTTTTTCAAGTATATTCGTAGCAAAAAACCTGTGAGAGAGTCAGTTGGACCATTAGATGATAGAGGGGTAAAAGGGGCACTAAGAGGGCACAAGGCCATAATGGAAGACTGAATAACTTCTTTGCTTTGGTCTTTACTGAAGATGATGTAAGGGAGCTACACATGACTGAAATGGTATTTAAAGGTGATACATCGGAAGAATTGAAAGAAATATTGATAAAACTGGGAAGATGTATTACAACTATCTGATAAACTAAAGAGTAGCAAATCACCTGGACTGGATGCTATACATCCAAGAGTATTAAAAGAACTGAAATATGAAATTGCAGACCTATTATTAGTAATGAGATTGCAGACCTACTATTAAACTGGCGAATGGCTAATGTAACGCCAATTTTTAAAAAGGGTTCCAGGCGTGATCCAGGACACTACAGACTGGTGAGCCTGATGTCAGTACTTGGCAAAATGGTAGAAACTATTATAAAGCACAAAATTACTTAACATGTAGATAGTCATGGTTTAATGGGAGAAAGCCAACATGGATTTAGCCAAGGAAGGTATTGTTTTAGTAATCTGTTATATTTTTTTGAAGATGTGAATAAACAGGTAGACAAAGGTGAGACAGTTGATATAGTGTATCTGGATTTTCAGAAAGCCTTTGACAAGGTCCCTCATGAGAGACTCTTGGCAAAATTAAAAAGTCATGGGATAGGAGGCAGTGTACTATTGTGGATCAGCAACTGGTTAAAAGATAGAAAGCAGACAGTAGGGCTAAATGACCAATTTTTCCAATAGAGAAAGGTGAATAGTGGAGTACCCCAGGGACCTGTACTGGGTCCGCTGGCTTTTTAACATATTTGTAAATGACCTGGAAATGGGAACAACAAGTGAGGTAATCAAATTTGCAAATGACACAATCATTCAAAGTTGTTAAAACCCAAGAGGATTGTGAAAAATTGCAAGAGGACGTTGATAAATTGGAAGACTGGATGTTCAAATGGCAGATGAAATTTAATGTGGACAAGTGCAAAATTATGCACCTAGGAAAGAACAATCCAAATTATGGTTACACGATGCAAGGTTCCACATTAGGAACCACCAAACAGAAAAAAGATTTAGGCATTATCGTGGATCACACATTGAAACCCTCCGGCCAGTGTGCAGTGGCGGCCAAGAAGTCAAATAGAATGCTAGGAATCATAAGGAAAGGAATGGAGAATAAAACAAAGGATATTATAATGCCTCTGTATCATTACATGGTGCGACCGCACCTTGAATATGCAATTCTGGTCGCCGTATCTTAAAAAGGATATAGCGGAATTAGAAAAGGTAGAGAGAAGAGCCACCAAAATGGTAAAGTGGATGGGATGATACGCTTATGATGAGAGACTTAAAAGGTTAGGGCTCTTCAACCTGAAAAAGAAAGCTGAGGGGAGATATTCTAGAGGTATATAAATTAATGAATGGAATGGAACGGATAAACATAGACAGATTGTTTATGCCATCAAAAAGTAGAAAAACTAGGGGACATGCAATGAAGCTACAGTGTAACCCATTTAAGAGTAATAAGAGAAATTTTTTTTTCATTTAACGTGTAATCAAACTCTGGAATTCGTTACCGGAGGATGTAGTAAAAGCTCTTATAGGCATGTTTACTAAACTGTGGTAACATAGCAGCGGCTATGTTAAGGCATGTTATGTAACGTTAACATGCGTTAACGTAACGTTACGTAACGTTAACGCACCTTAACGTTACATAATGCGCGTTAGCGTTCCTGGCCGCGGTAAGTCCCACAGAGGGTGGAGAGAGAGCGGAGAGAAGGGGTCAATGGGCGGGGAGAGGCCCCTTCCACACTAACGCGGGGAAATGAAGGGCTGAATCTTAACGCAATTGAAAACCTGGCGTTAGATGCACATTTGCAGGAGAGAGAAACCATTTAAGTGTCAGCAATGTACAGCATAGGCAGGGAGCCCAAGAAAGGTGATAGTAGTGCTCCATTTGCAGCAACAGCATAGTGCCCAGGTATGAAAGGCCACAATGGTGACGGTGCAAATGGGGCATGGGGGCTGCAGACGGTACATGCAGTGGGGGCTACTGGGGCACAGGGTGGACTAGGTGGTTGCCGAGGTGGCACATAGGAACGCAGAAAATGGAAACCAGCAAGACAGCAACTGACCAGGATCAAACATGCCCATGAGTCTGTGTCCCACAGTGTCCCATCCAGAAGACATTACCCAGTAGGTACCCCAAGGGGCACATAACAGTGACAGGCAATGCCGGGGGAAGCGTGGACATATGTAGGCACCCCTACCCCAGAATCCACACCTTAGGCAGCCGCCTACCTGCCCCCTGGATGGCCTGGGATGGTGCACCACTGGCACCGACAGCATATGGTCTCAGAGGACTGGGTTGAGAACCATTGATCTAGATGGCTAGCAGATTGCATTTCTTTTGTTTATGCACAAGCAGGGCTATCATTAGAGGGTCATATCACTGCTCATAATGTATGGGCTATGGCATTATCTGTAGCTAATCTTTATTCAGTAGCCATTGAGGACATTTGCCTGGCAGCTACCTGGTCCTCCATCCACACTTTTGCTGCACACTATTGTCTGGACAGAGACTCCCGTCAGGATGCTGTCTTTGGCCAAGCTGTACTCCAGCACCTCTTTGGGACTTAAACTCAACTCCTACCCTCTGTCCCAAAGAACAAACAAGTCAGTACTAGAAGAGATCAAATCTAAGCTTTCCTTAGAAACTCAGATGACAAGACTTTGATTTTCATACTTTGGACACATCATATGAAGAGAGAGATCATTGGAGAAAGTCACAATGCTTGGGAAGATAGAGGGTCACCGTAAAAGAGGAAGGCCAGCAATGAGATGGATTGATATAATAACAGCAGCTATGGATACCACTCTAGCAACAATGAGCTGCTTAACTAAAGACCGAACAAAGTTTGGTCAACTATTCAGAGAGTCGCCAGGAATAGACACTGACTCAATGGCACATAACAACAACACCACCCTCCGTTCCTGACTTCAACAAGATACCAGACTATCATTGGGGGAGTATCGCCTCCTGGAATCGAGTCCAATGGCTCACAACTCTTCCAGACTCTTCGGCTACATGTTTTTACCTCAGGGATTGCACTACTCTCCCCGCCATACCAGCCTGGTACCTGGGAGCTAATGAGTCCCATATGTGAAGACTGCATTCCTACAGGTGATCTCTGGGAACAGTGGGAATCAGTCAACCCACCCTCTTCCCCTAGGAGTTGTAGGGTTCTTTTATTTTCTTCTTCTCAGCTACAAACTCAACTGAAGAGAAGAGTTGGGAAGGAGGGCACACTGGCACAGTGGAGTACTCCCAAGGGATTTCCTATTGGACGCTGAGCAGTGTTCCCACGTGGGCTCTGTCAGTGATGGTCATCCATATGTGAAGACTGATTCCTGCTTTTTCCGGAGATCACCTGTTACAGGTGAGTAACTACGCTTTACTGCTTGACATTTATGTCAGCTTACAATAAAGCACAGTTACTTACCTGTAACAGGTGATCTCTGGGAACAGCAGGAATAAGTCTTCACATATGGGTATCGTCGGTACCGACGGAGCCTGCGCGGGAACGCTCCCCAGCGTCCAAAAGGAAAGCTTTTGGGAGCATCCCACAGCGCCTGCGCGCTGCCTTCCCGCCTTTCCCAACCGTCTCTCTCCAGTTCGAGTTTTAAAGCTGAGACAAAGAGAGAGAGTGAGGAAAGGAAAGATAGAAAGAGAGATATAACTCCTAGGGGAGGTGGGTGGGTTGTGAAGACTTATTCCTGCTGTTCCCAGAGATCACCTGTTACAGGTAAGTAACTGTGCTATCTCCAGGAACAAGCAGGAAAGGTTCTTATTCTGGTAGGCGAAAGAAATACACTGAGCAATCCAATTGGACAGAGTTCTCTTAGAGACTGGAAGTCCTAAATGAGAGGGATCAAAAGCAACAAAGAGTTGAGAGGACTTTCTATGTTGCTGTGTCCTTTGTAAGTAAAAAGCAAGAGCTCTCTTACAATCCAGGGTATGAAGATTCCTCTCTGCACTTGATGCATGAGGTCCTGGAAAAAAGACAGGTAAATAAACTTCCTGGTTCAGATGAAAAGGTGAGACCACTTTAGGCATAAAGTGTGGATTAGTCCTGAGGACTACCTTGTCATGATGGAACCTTGTATAAGGAGGATTAGCCACCAAGGCTTGCAGTTCACTAATGCGGCGAGCTGAGGTGACTGCAATGAGAAAAATAACCTTCCAGGAAAGGAATTTCAAGGAGGTAGTGGCTAAGGGTTCAAAGGGTGACTTCATAAGCTGGCCAAGAACCAAGTTCAAGTCCCATGCCACTGGAGGTGGTCTAATGGGGGGTTTAGTTAAAAGAAGGCCTCTCATAAATCTTGCAATAAGAGGATGAGAGGAAATAGGTTGTCCATTGAGAGGCTTAAGGGAAGCTGCAATAGCACTCAAATTGACTCTTACAGAATTCATTTTGAGGCCTGCATGGGATAAATGCAGCAAATACTCTAGTAAAGAATTCATAGGTATTGCAAGAGGGTTAAGACCCTTCTCTGCACACCAAATGTTAAATCTTTTCCATTTAAAAGCATAGGAACGTCTGGTGGAAGGCTTTCTGGAAGCATGAAGGATATCTTTCACTTGCTGAGAAAGATGCAAATCTTGAAGGTCTAGGCCTTCAACAACCAGGCCCTGAGATGAAGAGACTGGGGATTTGGGTGCCACAACGTTCCCTTCTCCTGGGATAGGAGGTCTGGAGCAGAACCCAAGTCCAGGGAGGGAGCTTGAGAGAGATGCAGAAGTAGAGGGTACCACACTTGGGCGTGGCCAACGTGGTGCTATGAGGATCATAGACCCCTTGTCTCTCTGAAGTTTGAACAGTGTCTTGGGAATTAGGGGAATGGGTGGAAAGGCATAGAGGAAGTCTTGCCCCCAATGAAGGAGGAAGGCATCCCTGGCCTGAACTCCCTGACACGGAATCCTGGAACAGAACCGGGGAAGTTTGGCATTCCACGGACTTGCAAACAGGTCTATGTCTGGGGTTCCCCAAATTTGAAAGATCCTGGCTATCTGGTCCCCATGGAGGGACCATTCGTGTGGAAGCAGAACTCGACTGAGTCTGTCTGCCCAAGAGTTTTGAACCCCTGGAAGATACACTGCCATGAGATGAATTTGATGCTCTCTGGCGAAGGCCCACAATCTCAGAGCTTCGTTGCAAAGCGACAGAGAGCCAGTCCCCCCCTGCTTGTTCACGTAGAACATGGCTACTTGGTTGTCCGTGTGGATGAGGACTGTCTTGTAGCTGAGCAGGGTGTGGAAGACTGAGAGCCAGAAAGATCGCTCTGAGCTCTAAGAGGTTGATATGTAGAGATGTCTCCTGTGGAGACCAGATGCCCTGGGTGGAGAGATCTTGTAGATGAGCTCCCCAACCCTTTGGAGAGGCATCTGTTGTAAGGGTTGCATGGGGTAGCAACTGTTGAAAGGAGGACCCCAGCAACAGATTTTGAGTGGACTTCCACCACTGGAGGGACCAAAAACGGTGACTGGAGGTTGTTATTTTGTCTGACAGGCACCCTGATGCCTGGGTCCATTGGGTGGACAGAGTCCACTGAGCTGCCCTCATGTGAAGGCGAGCATAGGGGACCACATGCACGGTGGATGCCATGTGGCCTAACAGTTGTAACATCTCTCGAGCAGTTAAATGGGACTAACTGCACCAAGCGTAGGCAACGGGCCTGGGGAAGATAGGCCCTTGCAGTGGTGGTATCCAGTAAGGCCCCTATGAACTCTAGAGATTGAGTAGGGGTGAGATGGGATTTTGGGATATTTAGTACAAGTCCCAGATACTGAAGGATACGCCTTGTGCAGGCCAGGGAAGCCTGGGCCTCTGACTGGGATGGAGCTCGGATGAGCCAATTGTCCAGATATGGGAATACAAATATTCCTAGAGTGCGTAGAAATGCAGCAACTACTGCCATGCATTTTGTGAACACCCTTGGTGCAGAGGCCAGACCGAAGGGAAGCACTCTGTATTGATAGTGCTTTCCTTGGAAAAGGAACCGAAGGAACCTTCTGTGTGTTGGATGGATGAGGACATGGGTGTACGCATCCTTGAGATCTAGAGAGCAAAGCCAGTCCTCACTCTGGAGGTATGGAAGGAGAGTACCGAGAGAAGTCATCTTGAATTTCTCCTTGCATAGAAACTTGTTCAATTCTCTGAGATCTAATATGGGTCTGTAGCCCCCTGTTTTCTTTGGGATAAGAAAGTAGGGGGAGTAGAACCCTGAGCCCTGTTGAAGAAGGGGTACTTCTTCTATTGCCCCTTGGGCAAGAAGGGTAGCAATCTCCTGACCCAGAAGGTCAAGGAGAGATGTTGGAGAATTGAACTGTCTCACCATGGTGTGAGGGGGAAGGTTTAAGAAATGAAGCTTGTACCCTTCCCTTATGATGGAGAGAGTCCATTGCTCTGCTGTGATTTGTTCCCATCTGGGAGCAAAGTGAGCTAACCTTCCTGGAATGGTGAGAGGCTCTGGATGTTCTAGAGCCAGAAAGGCTAAGTTCTCTAGTTGTAAGTCAAAGGCCCTGAGGAGGCTGAGGCTGTTGGGCCATAGCAGTCCTAGCAGCCTTAGGCTTGGCCTGTTTCGGTTGTTGCTGTCTCTTTGTAGCAAAACGACCTGCAGAAGATGCCTGCTGACCATAAGCAGAATAATAACTGCCTTTTTTGGGAAAAAATCCCTTTTTGAACAACCTTTTCTTAAAAGGAGCAGAAGTAGACTTTGAAAGTCTATCTAAAGCAGAATTTTCAGCATCCATCTGGGTGGCCTTTGCTTGCCAATCTTTGCCAAAAAGGTTTTCACCTGAACAAGGAAGGTTTCCTAGTCCATCCTGAACCCAGGGTTCTAAATCAGAAGCTTGTAACCAAGCAACTCTGTGTGCACCTATGGCAATAGCTGAGGCTCTGCTGGCACACTCAAAAGAGTCAAAGGCTGCACGGTTGGAAAACTTGGAAACAACCTGGGCATGTTTGAGCCAGGTGAGAAACTCTTCCCTTTTATCTTCTGAAATAAAAGGAGACAAAGTTTGCAGATGATCTGTAACTTCTTTTAGAAACATCCCCATATAGAGACTATAGGAGTTGATTCTGGCAACAAGCATACTGGCTTGGAAATTTCTCCTGCCAAAGGCACCTAAGGTTCTGCAATCTCTTCCTGGAGGAGTAGAAGAGTGCCTTTTGGTACTCTATCTTCTTCATAGCAGACTCTACCACAATGGAGTGGTGAGGAAGCTGAGTCTTATGAAAGCCAGGACAAGGAGGAACACGATACATGGTGTCCAACCTACGAGAATGAGGGGAGGTGGTGAGAGGAGTCTCCCATATGCCCAACATGTGATCATAAAGAATCTCATGTATTGGTAAAGTGGCTGCCTCTTTAGGAGCCTTAGGATATTGTAAAATATCTAATTTTTTGGCTCTAGGCTCTGCCTCAGGGGCCACTGAGATGGAAAGGCCCCTGGCCACTTCCCTAATGAAGTCTTGAAAAGACAAGTCTTCTGGAGGAGACATTCTTCTTTTTGGAGAAGAGGGCTCCTGAGGAAGGATCACCGATGCCTCAGAGGCCTCTGATTCATCAGATTCTTCAGAGGAATCGAAGTATCGCCTGTCTGGATGCTCCTGCAGAGCCCGATACGCGTACCGAGAGGTATCGACATCGGGAGTAATCGGTACCAAGTCGGTACTGATGGGCATCACTGGATAGCGTACCGCTGCCGTCGATGCTGATGTTGATGCAAGCAGTACTGGTATTGGAACCAATTTCGGATCCGGTACCGGTACCGACAACGGGGTTTGTTGCGGTACCGTAGGCGTCGCAGCTTATATGAATGCCGTGATGGCACGCTGCATGGTCAGAATATTCTGATCCATCGACGCCACCAATGTCTGGATGTCAGTACCGGTGGAAACCGCCGGTACCCCAGAACATTGTAACATGTGATCGGTCAAGGCCGAGCCATCGATGTCAACCTGTGACCCCATAGGTAGAGCTTTGGAAGCCAGAGCCTCCCGCTGGGGTAATTTTGCCAGTGTGGATTCCTCAAGAGTAAGCCCGGGGGCATCTCGATACCTAGAGGGAGATGAACTCTTTGAGGACCGGCCCGATTTAAGTTTGGTTACCTGAGATCCATGGGATGAAGAAGAAGCCCTGGAAGACGTTGATGCCACAAAAGCTGCATCGGAGGGAAACAGGGTACTGAGCTTGGCTGCCCGATTTTGTAACCCTCTCTTAGACATCATGGAACAGGACTCACAATCCGCAATGGAGTGGTCAGGACCTAAACATTTTAGACACCAGTCATGGGTGTCAGTGACAGAAATAGTGCTGCTGCACTTTGTGCACTTTTTAAACCCAGAGGCGGGTTTTTCCATGAGGAAAAATATATCCGTAGGCCTAAGGCCCCAGAAGAAAAAATGCACTGAATAAGAAAAGAGTAGGTTTGTTTTTTGTTTTTTTTTTAAAGAAAGAAAAAAGACCGGTGGTATCGGTCCGGAGTCGAGAAGGCAGACACGCGACTAAAGAAAAATAAAAGAAAATAAGAAATTCTTCAGCGGTGACAGGAAACATGACCTGCTGGCTCCGCGGAAAAGAAGAACTGGAGAGAGGCAGTTAGGAAAGGCGGGAAGGCAGTGCGCAGGCGCTGTGGGATGCTCCCAAAAGCTTTCCTTTTGGACGCTGGGGAGCGTTCCCGCGCAGGCTCCGTCGGTACCGACGATACCCATATGTGAAGACTCATTCCTGCTTGTTCCTGGAGATAACACATTACATAACACAATCCAGATATATCCATTCTCCTCACATGCAATAAAAATTCCTAGTACCCATCCAAACACAACATGTCTGCTCATTATTTGTAAAGTCTTCTCAAAGGTCAAACTCTGCCAATTACAGAAAACCCTCACACAGAATTCCCTTTGAATTAAATCAAAAGCCTAAAGACAAATAATCCCATATTCATCATATTTGTTTGGTAATGAATTCTGTAACTGGGGAATAAAATGCCCGAAAATATGGCTCAGAAGCAGCAGCCAGGAAGCACCAATAGGCACATTCCCCTAGAGAATGTGCACAAGAAAAAGAGATGTCAGAATAACTGCACATTCACTCGAAAGAGCAAAAGGGAAAGGCTGCATAGCCGAAGGAGATGACAGCACACAATATTTTAATGAAACAAACTCTCAGCATACAGTACCTACAGTAGGAGGAGTCAAATCTGAATTTCAAGAGGCAAAACAGGAAAGTGATGTGCATGAGAAATCTAACTTGCAAAATCAAAAAGGCATATTCTTATTTTATAAGGCAGTGACAGTGTCATTTTGAAGTTTTTAGGAAAAAAAATAATCAGTACAATATAGCAGCACTAAGTATTTTGACTGAAACAGTCATCAAATTTGAAGCTATTAGCAGTTAACTCCATGCCTGGATTTAAGCATAGGCAAGGCCGATGCAGGGATATGAGGTGCCCTAGGTGAACCTCATCCCTTGCAACCCCCCCGTTCCCACCCCTGCCCCATTGCAGCTGCTGCCACCCCACTCCAGAACCTGCAGTAACGGCAATGGCTGCAAACAATCCTCTGTGCTTACCTAAATCTCCAGCACTATGAGGCCGTTTGTGCTTCTGCCCTTCCAATGTCCGATGCAGACTTCTTTTGCATGAGGGCAGAAGCAGCTGAATAGAAGCTCCACCCCCATGCCGACAGGGCATTGGAATCATGCATTGGAGAGGGTGGAAGCACAAACAGCCTCGCAGCACTAAAGGTTTACGTAAGCACAGCGGGCTATTTGCAGCTATTGCTGCCACTGCAAGCCTGAAGAGAGGCAGCCGTGGCCCACCCTTGGACCACTGGAGTTCTAGGCAACTGCCTAGTTCAATTAATGAGTGCACCAGCCCTGAGAATGGGCAACATCGGCAGATGCCTAGGCTGTTAAATTTTGAAGGTGTCAAATACCCAGGCCAAAGAGGAGCCTACTCCTGCTTACTTAAGACCATACGTATGCGTTGCTTCAAAGGGCACCACTGTAGCACTATGGCCTTCCTCTGCTCCTCTTCTGGCTTTTTAATCTTTGAGATCACCGGCACCCCTGCGTTCTGGGATCTATAGATGCCAAAATCTTAAATCCAGCCCTGGTCAACTCATTTCCTAAATCACCAAATAAAAAATATTTTCATTATTATTCCAGGGAAACTCTTAATCTACACACTGATTCATAGATAAATCTTACGTTTTTCCAGACCTGGTAGTTTCTTCCTGGTCCTTTGCACTTCCAGCTTTGTTGGAATCTTATGCCATTAGCTGTCATTCACAACTACCTGCGGATTTTCCCCCGTTTTATGCCCTCTCCCAATTTACTTAGCTTCGGTGTCATACCTGAGGGCCAATGTTTACATTTGTGTCCACTCTCACTACATATATCACATCACAAAGGCCCCATGCTTGCTTTTTGGCTTTCCAGTTCCTTCTCCAGTGCCCTCCTCAGGCTGGTGCCTGAGGGCCATGGTTCCCTCCTGACTCCATCAGTACACCACTGCTCAGCCCAGTCATTGCATTCACAGTCCTCAGCTAGGGGCCAGTGGCTCTATATTTGGCCAGTAAGTGTCACCTTTTCAAGATGGCTGGGGTTTCTTCCTTCCATGGCCTGCAAGCACTGCCCCTGCAACATTCTCAGTACCAGAGAGGAAGAAGGGCAAACGTGGTATTGTCAGACTCGAGGGCGAAGGGGAGGAATATGTAGAAGCTGAAGAGGATAAAGTGGAATTGCTTAACAAATATTTCTGTTCTGTGTTCACAGATGAAAGGCCAGGAGCAGGACCTCAGAAAACACCCACAAATAGGAACAGAAATGACGGGGATCTGGAACAATTTTCAGAAGACTGTGTTCGTGAGGAACTAGCTAAACTAAAAGTAGACAAGTGATGGGACTGGATGGGATTCATCTGAGAATACTGAAGAAACTTGGGGACATTCTAGCAGCTCCACTAACTAACCTTTTCAATGCCTCTTTGGAGTTGGGAGTGGTGCCAAAGGACTGGAGAGAGGCACGTGTGGTCCTTTTACCCAAACGTGGAAGTAAGGATGTGGTTGAAAACTACAGACTGGTTAGTCTAACCTCTGTGGTGAGTAAATTATTGAAAATGCTGCTGAAAGAGAAAAATAGTGACGTTTCTGAAGTCCAACGGATTACAGGATGGGAGGCAGCATGGATTCATCAGAGGCAAGTCTTATAAGACAATTTTTTTAAATTGAAGTTTGCAGACAATACAAATCAAATTAAACATCAAGGAAATACATGATCATCAGAAACAAAGAAATAGTAAGACTCTAAACTATAGTGAAAAAGAAGCATATAGTGGCCCACAACTAGGGAAATATCAAAGCATAATCAAGCAATGAAAAAATATCAGAAAACAGGAGATGAGGAGAACCTCCTCTACATACTGGGCAAATATATCTATGAGATTCCTACATCCAATACCTTCTTGTCCACTAAAAAATTCTCTAATTGAGACACAATGAAAAAGGTATTACCCTGCCAAGTGACAACACACAAGGGAACCTTAAAAAGAAGGACCCACCTATCCCTAGTACTTTTGGCTTTAAAGCTAAAAATTGTTTCCTCTGGAGCTGTGCAGATCTACAGACATTCAGAAAAACATTAATTTTCATCCCACAAAATAGGGACGCCTTATATTTAAAGAAAAACTTCAAACCCTGCATCTTGCCACAAGACAGAAATGTTACTAGTAAAGTTGCTCGCTTAGATATAATATCTGTAGAATCTTCCAAAACCTAGATATGTCTTGGCTAACATTTGGAGTCAAGACATCAACCCTCTGCTCCTTTAAGTCTACTACCTGGAGATTAATGGGCAGATAGTAACAATTCTGAATAGCAATTGCATCAGACAGCTGAAGAACCTCTTTCAAATATATTTCTAAAAGAATTCTAGGATACAAGACGTGTGTAACAGGAAAATTAAGAAATCTTAAGTTGTTGGCCCTAGAATGATTTTCAAGGGTCTCCAACCTATAATGCATACTTAATGAATCTTTTATAAATGACGTGCTAGACTGTTGCAACATTTGCAACTGATTATCTATTTTAGACACATTACCCACTATCCCAACTACTTTATGATCTAAATCCTGAAACGTCTGAATTGCTTCCTGGGTAAAAGTACACAAGGCTGAAACTGTAGTAGACTGCTTCAAATCCATATTAGAAATAATGTTAAAAGATGTTTGGAAGGTTATTTCTTGTAAAAGCTCTTTGCTTTTTGAACACTCTGGTAACAATACCAGGGGACTAGAAAGCACTGTGGAAGATAGTACAGGGTTCGGCGGGAGTGGAGGAGTCCATGCCGTTAGGTTGAGGGAGACCCCTTCAGCCGAAAGTTGCAGACTAGTTGTAACACCAAAATGCCGGTCCAATAGTCCAATCATCCTTCCATCCACAGCATCTAGAATGGGCTTAGCCAAGGTCTTTGCCTTCTGCTTCCCCATCTATGTCACGCACAAAGCAATATACACACCACAGTACCTTATATGTAGAAGCATAGCTCATATAACTCCAATGATGCTCCAGTGGTGTGCACAAGGGGCATGCCCCTTGGGCCAGATTAAATGCTTCCGAAGAGGCCTCTGTGCTGATGACGTTGCCAGGGGATATCTGCAAAGCTGCCAGCTAGGCAGCACTCCTGGTCTGCTGAAGCTCCTCAGCTCGAGCAATCCCAACAGCAACACACCCAGAGTGTGCTGCCCTGATCATCCCCTGTCAGACAAATCTGATTGGATTTCTTTGACTGGGTGACCAGGGGAGTTGGACAGAGGGAGAGCTCTAGAAGTGGTGTACTTGGATTAGTAAAGCCTTTGACACTGTTTCGCACAGGCGACTTATAAACAAAGTGAGCACCCTAGGGATGGACCCTAACGTTACTGATTGGGTTAGAAATTGGTTGAGTGGGAGGCGACAAAGGGTACAGTTAAATGGAGCTCACTCTGAGGAGAAGGACGTTACCAGTGATGTGCCACAGGAATCTGTCCTTGGTCCGATTTTTTTAAACATTTTTGTTAGTCATATTGTGGAAGAGCTGTCGGGTAAGGTTTGCCTCTTTGCAGATGATATCAAAATCTGCAATGGAGTAGACACCCAGAAAGGAGTAGAGAAAATGAGGTGGGATCTAGCTAAGCTTGAAGAATGGTCGATAATTTGGCAGATGAGATTTAATGGTAAAAAATGCAGGATCATGTATTTGCGCTGCAAAAATGCAAGGGAGCAGTACAGTGTAAGGGGTGAAGTAATTCTGTCCACAGAGGAAGAGCAGGACCTAGGCATGATTGTGTCTGATGATCTTAAAGTAGCTAAACAGGTAGAAAAGGCAATGGTGAAAGCTAAAAGGATGCTTGGGTGCATAGGGAGAGGAATGGCCAGCAGAAAAAAGGAGGTGATAGTGCCTCTGTATAAGTCTTTGTGCGACCTCATTTGGAATATTGTCTGCAGTTCTGGAGATTGCACTTTCAAAAAGATATAAACAGATTGGAGTTTGTGCAGAGGGTGGCTATTAAAATGGTTAGTAGCCTTCATTATAAAGTATATGAGGACAGACTTAAGGATCTTAATATATACACCTTAGAGGAAAGGTGGGATAGAGGTGATATGATTGAGATGTTTAAATACCTCTGTGGCATAAATGCACAGGAGGAGAGCCTCTTTCAATTGAAAGCAAGCTCTGTTACGAGGGGACAAAGGATGAGGGTGAAAGGGGATATAGACTCAGGAGTAATATGCGGAAATATTTTTTGTTACGGAAAGAGTGGTAGACGCGCGGAATAGTCTCCCAGTGAAGGTGGTAGAGATGAGGACAGTATCTGAATTCAAAGAAGCATGGGACAAACACAGTGGATCTTTATAGGAAAAATGTACTATTGTAGTAGTTGATATGGAAGGGCAGACTAGATATGAGGGCAGAAAAAGACCACATGGCCTGTTTCTATTTTTCAGTCAGCCCAGAGAGCGGAAGCCCTGAACCAGGAACTGAATCTATGGTCCTCTGTATGGCAGCCTGTAGCATTGCCTCTGAACCAGCCCGGTACACTTTTCTTCATTTTTTAAACTTAGCAAATGGAATTGCACTCAAGATGATATGATATTTGAAAGGAAAAAAACAATTATGTTGAATGACTTCATACTCCATATTAATAACAAATTTGACTATTAAACTTCCTTTGAACTGAGAACGTAATTTATTGTAATCTTGCTAATTTTTAGCTGAAACAGATGCCTAATCAGATTTGCATTCATTTCTTAAGTGCTGACACTGGTGTTCAGTGTGTTATTTGGAAAGGCACTGCAGTATATTTGAACAGCCTTGAGGTGGTATTCTCCAGGATGAACTTTGCATGCAACTGAGTGACTTGTGTTAGATATTCCTTCTTTATGTCATGTTCATCTGAGTGACATGTGAGTCTGCGCTTTCTCAGTTGCGGCTCCCCAATTATGGATTTCGCTCCCTGCCAAATTTAGGTCGGTTAGCTACATATTACATTTAGGAAAAAAATGAAAGCTTGTTTTTTACATTGGGTTTCTGAGAATTGACTTTGTCAGAATAGATGAGGGGGGGGGGGGCTAGATGTATATCAATGTTTTTCTGACAGGTTTGAAAATGGTCTAGTAAGGTGAGATATTTTAGTGAGTTGAGAGGGGATGAGTGAATTCATGAGATCATTATTGTGGAGTTTAGACAAGTTTGCTTTTTATTTTTCTAAGTATTGTTTTTAACGTGTATTTTTGTGATGAATTGTATGTATGTTTATTATGTAACCTGCCTAGAATTTTAGACAGCCCAGGCTATAAATGATTAAAATGAATGAATAAATAATTATTGTAATTGATCACAAATGAAAGCATGAATGTATGAAATAATGACGACACTGGGCCAGGCAAGAAGTCTCTCTAGCCCAACATCCTGCCTTTGAAGGTGGCAAGTAGAGGGTTCTTAGAGGACAAGCATAAGGAGCAGGGCAGGAATAATATTGCTCCTTCTATCGCACACCCTTCTAATTTCCAGTACTCATAGTATTCCAGATGATTTACTGCACATTCATATGAGCAAGGATCTCAAACATCCCGAGCTAGATCATAAATCAGAAAGTAAGAAGATAAGAAGTGGCATGGAGGTTTTGGATTTAGATCATGTCTTTCTTGGGTCAGACCATCCTGACTCAGACAGTGACCAGACCAGATAGCAAGGAAGTACCCATGGAACGATCCATTCCATTACGACTTACCCACCCTACTGGACAAACAAGATGGGCTAGTTTGGTCTATCTCCAGGAACAAGCAGGAATGTAGTCTTCAAATATGGGTATGGTCGGTACCGACGGAGCCTGCGCGGGAGCGCTCCCCAGCGTCCAATAGGAACGCTTTTGGGAGCATCCCTCAGCACATGCGCGCTGCCTTCCCGTCTTTCCAACTGTCCCTCTTCGGTTCTTCATTTTCCACAGAGCCGACAGGACATATTCCCTGTCACTGCAGAAAATTTCTTCTTTAAACTTATTTTCTTGTGGTCGCGTCTGCCTCCGCACGACACCTACCGGTATCGCTGGTTCTTTTTTCTTCCTTTCTAAAAAGAAAAGAATTATATATATATATATATATATACACACACACACACAAACACTTCTGAACTGTTTCTCTTCAGAAACTTTTTCTTTTAGGGCGCTAGGCACCATTTTGGGCATTAGGCCCCATTTTTCCTAAAAGATGGAAAAACCAGCTAGTGGTTTCAAAAAATGTACTAAGTGTGGCGGTACCATCTCCGTCACCGACACCCATGACTGGTGTCTGAAATGTTTAGGCCCTGACCATACTCCATCTGAGTGTCTCTCTTGTATGGGGATGACTAAAAGAGGAAGGCAGAACCGAGCTGCAAAGCTCGGTACCCTCTTTTCTTCGGATACCAGGTCCATTGCATCGACGTCTTCAAGAGCCTCATCTTCCTCCCATGGATCTCAGGTAACTAAACATAAGAGCCGGTCCTCAAAGGTTAGCTCTCCTTCAAAGCATCGAGAGGCCATTGGCATTGCTCTTGAGGAAACTACACCGGCAAAACAGCCCCAGTGGGAGGCTTCAGCCTCCAAAGAATTAACGGGGTTCCAGGATGTTCGAGGCTTCAACTTCGGCAGAACTACTGGTGCCATGCTCATGGGTTCCGGCCGCTTTTACCGGTACCTATACCCAGGCATCGGCAGCGTCGATAGACCAGAGATTCCTCGCTATCAAGCACAGTCTTGCAGCTCTCCTTACAGCTGCGGTACCATTGACACCGGTGGTTCAACGGGCACCGGTACCAATGCTGGTACCAGCACCGGTACAGATACCGGTACCAGCATCGATGGTACCGGCGCCCGTGGGAATTTCTCCCATGCCGACTATTGCTGGCATCGACAGATCGGTACCGGACCAACTCGGTACCGACTTCGATCGATACCGAGACCGTGCTTTGCATGAACATCAGGATCAGAGATACTTTGAATCCTCCGATTCCGATGACTCTGATAATTCTGCCAGTACCAGAGTGTTTCTCCCAGAAGACTCCTCTTCTCCCCAACGCAGAATGTCTCCTCTGGAAGACATGTCTTTTCAGGATTTTATTCGTTATGTGGCCCGAGGCCTTTCAATCACGGTAGCTCCTGAAAAAGAACCTAGAGCAAAGGAAATGGAAATTCTCCAATACCCTAAAGCTCCTAAGGGAGCAGCCACTCTGCCCAGTCATGAAATCCTTCATGATTTGATGCTCAGAATGTGGGAGACACCTCTGACCACATCTCCTCATTCTAGGAGACTCAATACCATGTATCGAGTTCCACCATGTCCTGGTTTTCAAAAGACTCAGCTGCCACACCATTCAATGGTAGTGGAGTCAGCCATGCGTAGGATGAAAAGTGCAAAAAGACATGCATCCAATCCTCCAGGTCGTGAATGCAGGACTCTTGACG
Source organism: Ichthyophis bannanicus (assembly GCA_033557465.1). Classification (NCBI taxonomy): domain Eukaryota; kingdom Metazoa; phylum Chordata; class Amphibia; order Gymnophiona; family Ichthyophiidae; genus Ichthyophis; species Ichthyophis bannanicus. Next base: position 411,431,256 of record CM066038.1, on the reverse strand, counting down.
CTTTTGGGCGTCAAACATTTCAGGCTTCCATGCTTTCAGCTAGGATCAGCTCATATTTTATATATGGGAATGTTCCTCAAAGAGGTCACAGGAGATTTGGAGCTTATGAGCCCCCTTCTCCCTGATGACAAATGACAAGACTTCCTTACTCTTGTCAAGCATGCTCAAGATGTCTCCAAGTTTCTAAATCGTGCGGCCTTTGACTGCTTTGAATGCATCAGCAGAACCTCTGCTATTGCCATTGGTGCACGTCTGATTGCCTGGCTTCAGGCATCAGACTTGGAGATTTGGGTACAGGATAAATTTGGAAACATCCCTTGCACAGGAGAAAACCTCTTTGGCAAGAATTGGCAGGAAAAGGCTAATGAGATAGATGCTGACAATATCACTTTAGATAGTCAAAATCTACAGCCACTCCAGCCAGAAAGAAACCCTATAAAAAACACTTTTTCAGCAAAAAGAGGAAGTTTTATCCGTCCTATACCCAACAAGGGCAAGCTCAGGGTCAAGTTGCCCAGAAAGGTCAACAACAACAATCCAGACAAAAGAAGCCAAAAGGCCTTAGAGCTCAACCAGCTCCACAGGCCCAGCCCCCTCAAGGGCTTTGACTCCTTCATAGAGAACTTAGCCTTCCTGCCTCTGAAAGGTCCAGAACCCCTAAACATTCCAGGCAGGTTGTGTCATTTTGCCAACAGATGGCACCAAATAACAAGCTTCATTTTCACAGCATGCCCCCTCCTACAATCGTAAGACAGTTCAATTCTCAAACCTCTACAGACAATCTACTGGAGCGAGAGGTCTCAACACTCCTTGCTCAAGAAGCAATAGAGGAGGTGCCCATTCTTCAACAGGGTACAGGGTTCTACTCCCCATATTTTCTTATTCCATAGAAAACAGGAGGACACAGACCCATTCTAGACCTCAGAGAATTGAACAAATATCTGTTCCGAGAAAAGTTCAAAATGATTTCTCTGGGAACTCTTCTGCCATACCTTCAAAGTCAGGATTGGCTTTGTTCTCTAGATCTAAAGGATGCATATGCTCACATTCTGATCCATCCAGATTACAGGAAATTCTTACGATTCCTTTTCAAGGGAAAACATTTCCAATACAGGGTTCTTCCCTTTGGTCTGGCTTCGGCACAGAGAGTATTCACGAAATGCATGGCAGTAGTAGCTGCATTTCTGCGAACCCTAGGGAAATTCATCTTCCCTTACTTAGACGACTGGCTCATTCGAGCCCCCACGGTTCCAGAAGCTAGCTCTGCACTGTCTCGCACAATGCAAATCTTTCAATACTTGGGATTGGTCATAAACCTCACAAAATCCCAACTTGCTCCGTCTCAGTCCCTGGAGTTCATAGGAGCTCGTTTAGATACCAGACAGTCAAGGGCTTTTCTCCCACAACCCCGCTGTCTTCGCATAGTGCAGCTCGCTTCTCAAGCAGCAGTGAAGTCCTCCCTAACTGCTCGAGAACTACTACAACTATTGGAACATATGGCACCCACGGTTCATGTGGTTCCCTATGCTTGCCTTCATATGCGAGCAGCTCAGTGGACCCTATCCACACAGTGGACACAGGCCACAGGACATCTATCGGACAAGATATCAAACTCACAATGACTGATTTTGTCCCTCCAATGGTGGCAAAAACTGGAAAATCTTCTAGTGGGGTCTCCTTTCCAGCAACCCCTATTCCAGGCCACCCTAACAACAGATGCATCACAAGTGGGATAGGGAGCATCATCTCTCACCCAGGGTACCTGGACTCCACAGGAGGCTTGTCTTCACATAAACCTCCTGGAATTCAGAGCAATCTATCTAGCTCTTTGACTATTCCATGCCCAGCTCAGCTACAAGACAGTCCTAGTCCAAATGGACAATCAAATAGCTATGTTCTACGTGAACAAGCAGGGGGGAACAGGCTCTCTATCATTATGCAAAGAAGCTTTACGACTATGGGCCCTCGCCAGACAGCATCAAATTCACCTTCTCGTGGTATATCTTCCCGGCATTCAAAACCTTTGGACAGACAAACTCAGCTGAGTACTGCTGCCTCACGAATGGTCTCTCCACCTAGACCAGGTGGCCAAGATATTTCAGTTCTGGGGAACCCCAGACATAGACCTATTTGCAAGTCCACTGAATGCCAAACTTCCCCGGTTCTGTTCCAGAATTTTGGCTCAAAATTGCCAGGCAAGGGATGCCTTCCTTCTTCACTGGGGTCATGACTTCCTCTATGCCTTCCCACCCATTCCCCTCATCCCCAAAACACTCCAAGCTTCAGAGAGACAGAGGTCGTATGATCCTCATAGCGCCACGGTGGCCACGCCAAACGTGGTATCCCCTGCTTCTACATCTCCCTCAAGCTGCACTTCTGGAGTTAGGCTATGCTCCAGATCTCCTCTCCCAAGAGAACGGAATGCTATGGCACCCGAATCCCCAGTCCCTGCATCTCAGGGCCTGGTTGCTGAAAACTTAGTCCTTCAGGATCTCAACCTTTCCCAACAGGTAAAGGATATCCTTCAGGCTTCTAGAAAACCTTCCACAAGACGCTCTTACGCCTTCAAGTGGAAACGTTTTACTATATGTTGATCACAGAAGGGGTTAAACCCCCTTATGATACCTTTGGAATTGATACTAGAGTATCTACTTCATTTATCAAATTCTGGTCTAAAGACCAATTCAGTAAGAGTCCATCTTAGTGCAATTACAGCTTCCTATAAGCCTCTAAATGGACAACCAATTTCCTCTCATCCACTCATATCAAGATTTATGAGAGGTCTTCTATTAACAAAGCCTCCCATCAGGCCACCACCGGTGGCATGGGATTTAAACCTAGTTCTGGGGCAGCTCATGAAACCGCCTTTTGAACCTTTAGCAACTACAACCCTAAAGCTTTTGTCCTGGAAGGTCATCTTTCCAATTGCAATCACCTCTGCACATTGCATTAGTGAATTGCAAGCTTTAGTGGCTGATCCTCCTTATACTAGGTTTCAACATGATAAAGTTGTTCTCAGAACTCATCCACACTTTATGCCAAAAGTGGTTTCGCCTTTTCATTTAAAATCAAATTTATCTCCTGTATTCTTTCCGAGGCCTCATGCCTCTAATGCAGAAAGGAACCTTCATACTTTGGATTGTAAAAGAGCCTTGGCTTTTTACCTACAAAGAACACAGCAACATAGAAAGTCTTCTCAACTTTTTATTGCTTTGATTCTAGTCATTTGGGACTTCCAGTCTCCAAGAGAACGCTATCCAAATGGATTGCACAATGCATATCCTTTGCTTATGAGAGTAAGAGTTTTCCTCTTCAAGGCCATGTCACAGCTCATAATGTGAGAGCCATGGCAGCCTCTATGGCTAACCTTCACTCTGTGTCTATTGATGACATTTGTCGAGCAGCCACCTGGGCTTCGGTACACACCTTTACAGCCCACTACTGCCTAGATAAAGCCTCCTGTCGGGATGCCTTCTTTGGCCAAGGTGTTTTTCAAAATCTCTTTCAGACCTAATTCAACTCCTACCCACCAACCCTGGTGGGATGCCAGAGATCCATGGGAGGAAGCATGGCCCACCTCACTATAGGTGACAGCTTCCTGGGGCTATCTCCCTGGCATCTTCAGCTAGGGAGTCCCCATATGTGAAGACTACATTCCTGCTTGTTCCTGGAGATAGCGTAGTTATTCACCTGTAACAGGTGATCTCCGGGAACAGCAGAAATTTAGTCTTCACAACCCACCCACCTCCCCTAGGAGTTGTCTCTCTCTATCTTTCTGTCTCTTTCCTGTCTCCCTCTATCCTTTCACTCAGCTACAAACTTAACTGAAGAGGGACAGTTGGAAAGGCAGGAAGGCAGCGCATATGTGCTGAGGGATGCTCCCAAAAGCGTTTCTATTGGACGCTGGGGAGCGTTCCCGCGCAGGCTCCGTCGGTACCGATGATACCCATATGTGAAGACTAAATTCCTGCTTTTCCTGGAGATCACCTGTTACAGGTGAGCAACTACGCTTTATCCATTCTCATCTGCTATACTACTATGTTGCTCGCTCCTGGTATTGAATAATGATTGCCAAGTCTTCCTGACTAATAATTATTTATGCACCTGTGAACCTTGTCCATCACAAACTTGTCCCAATCGTTTTGGAAAAATGACTGCACTACTAGCTTGAACCACATCCTCTGGAAGCAAATTCCACAGCTTAATTGTACATTTACTAAAGATGTGATTTCCTAATTTTTTTTTTTTTTTAGATCTGCTACCAGTCAGTTTCATGGTAGGCCCCCTAGTCCTAGTATTATTTGAAAAGGGCAAATAACCATTCCCTATTAACTTGTTCCATACCATTCATTATCCATTGTGTTTCAGAGCCTACCCTCCTTTCTCAGAAACCATGGTCTATCTTTATTCAATGTTTGGTACACCGCCTTTCAATACAATATCATGGTGGTTCACAATAAAATAGGAGTTATCAGAAAAGAATGCCATCCTGGATAGAAAGCAGAGTTTGAAAGACAGGAGATAGAGGTTCACAGTAAGAGAAAGATCCATCTCTGCCTACACTAGATCAGCCCAGTCTCCTAAATATGGAATGAAAAAGATGTGTTTTGTGATGTTTCAGCAGGTAATTAAGAGGGAAACTAATTACATAAAGTTGGGGCAGTGAAGAAAAATTCCAATGATCATGTGGACTCAAGTCTGGTGAGAGATGCAGGAGGAAGACAGAAAGTTTTCCTGGGCTGAATGCAGAGTGTGCAGTAGAATATAGGAAATTATGAGGGATGGCAGGTATAGTGGGGATTTGGTGTAGAGTGCTTTATGAGCCGGAACCAAAAGCTTGCAGTGAATGCAATGCGGGATGGGGAGCCAATGATACTGTATCAGAAGTAGGGTGATATGGTCATATTTATTGGCATGGGTAAGGATTCTGACTGCAGTGTTTTGGAGTATCCGCAGACGTTTGTTTTCAGATGCTTGGATCCTGGAGTAAATGGCTGTATTATCTTTTTGTTCTCAATTCATGTAGGCCGGGGGTCATTCTGATCTGCGAATAGCGCTGAACGGAGGTATGACAGAGGCAGAGAGTGGGCAGAGCGGGGACGGGCCGCAGCACCTGGCCGTACAGGGCCTATTTTGATCAGGGCCCTGTAGTCTGACCGTGGAAAGATGGACGTGGGACTTATTCCACCTCGTAGGTGAAATAAGTTCCATCAAAGGTGGCAATCGGGTCTGGCAGCCCCCCACAAGCCAGGGAGCTGCGGCAGGTGAGGCCCCTCTGCCTGATCTCGGCCCTGGCAGACCCTGCAGAGGATCGGGGCAGTGGGGAAAAAGGCCTTTGCTATCTGTGTCGAGCTTTTGGCACTCCTGTTGGGCATCCCAGTGCCATGCTGACGGGATAACATGGCACCGGCATACCAGCAGGAGCATAGGGTGGGCTGGCTGGGCAGAAGAGAGGACATCTCCTGTGGCAGAAATCAGGGGCATGCTGGGCCATCTAAGTGCCCAATTCTGCAACTGTGGGAACGTCTAGCTCCCGCTGTTGCAGAATCAGGTACAATTTGGGCCAGTCCATTTTTTGGATATCTGGACGGCCCGGACGTGCCCCTGTTATAATTGGCCTCATAGTGCTTCAATTCTTATGTCCAGTCTCCAGGGTTTTGCTTTTCTCTACATTAGTGGTTCTCAACCCAGTCTTCCATTGTATGCACATCTATCTCATGCATATTCATTGCGGATATCCTGAAAACCTGACTGGTCTGGGGGTCCTAGAGAACTGGGTTGAGAACAACTGCTCTACATGGAAATGAGTGTCAATGTAGGGAGGGGAAGGTTGTGGCTCAGCAGTTTCTTCTTGTTCCTACCTGTGACTGTGGGTCATGAAATTCTCATGTGCAGTTACCCAGGGAGCTTTCCCCCATTTTCAAGTACTTCCCAAGTGACTACAGTTCTCGCTAGACCTCAGCAAAATGAGCTCTCAGTCAGCTTTTCGGTGTCACTGTTGCGCTATAGCTGGGACTCTCTTACTAATCCCCATCAATCCTGCATGGGGTCTGTAAGCAGTTCCCAGTGCTGTTCTTGGATGTTAAATAAATATTGTTTTCTGCAGCATATAAACTTTAGTGAATCCTATGGCCCCATATTTAAAACAACATGGTCATTGGTGTTCTTTAAATGCCAGCCACAGAGGTTAAAAATAATCCAGATAGTCAAAACCGTTATTCGGACAGCAGCCAGTGCTGAATATCCAGAAAGAATGCTGACTACTAGAACTATCCGGATAGCGACGACAGTCACCCTGCTATCCGGATAACTTTAGGGCAGCAAAAAGCGGACTGACTGTCGGCACTGTCTGAATAACGTCCCACTCTGACCACATTCCACTGATGCACCAGTCTGTAAGGAGAGTCAGTGGCACTATTTGGAAAGTGCTGCTGAATTTCCATGGATAGCAGCGATTATTTGTCTATTTCTAGTGGGAAGCTGCATCAGTGGAACAAGGGATGAGGACTGCCTAGGGTGCCCGATCTCCTTGCACCAGCCCTGGCTAATGCGTTTAGTGCTGCTGAATATCCACAGCTGCGGCTGCTCTATGCCCCGATCCTAGCTGGCTAGCATTGGGGAATTCCCGGGGGGTGGAGTAGGATGGCACCAGGCAATAACCGGGCAGCGGTGATATTGAGTCACTGCACAGTTATCGCTAAGTGGCAAAAGTTAGGAATTTTAAAGGCTTCTCTGACGTTTGCCGCAGAAGCCAACCGGGCAGCAGCTGAATATCGCTGCCTAATTAGCTTCATCACTATCTGGCCAACCCAGATATTCAATGCCGGTGGTCAGATATGGCCCCAGCACTGAATATCTGGGTCTAAAGTTCAGCATGATGGCTAGCCAATTTAGCAGCACTAGCCGCTGCCACTGAATACTGGGCCCTTAAACATTCTTTTATAGCATACCTGAGTTATTAATTTAAAAAAAAAAAACCCACACACAACCTCACTAGGAATTACTAACTGGTTTTAAGCATGTAGCGATATAATCAAAAGAGCTCACCTTCCAGCAAATTGGGATCATAATTTGAACCATTAGGTTTGTTCAGGCCAGAGTGAGTGTTAAATAGATTTGCAACAAATGCTAAATTGAGTTTGGGATTGCCGGCGACCACATCTGCTGGAGTGACAAACTGTCGGCAGCCCAATTTGTCTGCTTGTTGAAGCATATACTCCGCTCTCTTCAAATCGTTTTTCTCCTAAAAAGACAAGTTAAAAAAATAAACGAAACAAGATTACAATGACCAATGAACCTCAAGGCTAATTAAATCATCTTTGGCTGCTGGTTAGCATCATGGTCTGAACAGGTTCTAGGCAGATGACCACAAAGAAATTAATAGTGTTCCAATTCTCAAAATATGCCTACGATCAGTAAACAGCTGTTCTTGAATTCTAGGGGCTAGAGTCACTAAGCATAAAGTACAAAGAAATTGGTTTGCATGTCTTTCCCTAAATTTTCTGTGTCCCTTTATGAAGATACAAAGAAAGTTACCACTGGAATCAGTGAATTCTGTTCCATTCCCTGTCACCAATTTGCAGGATATTCAGTGGTACTAACACGGTTAGTGCTGCTGAATATCTCCTGGTGCCACTGCTACACGCCCTGATGCTATGCGTTCCAGGAGCGTTCTGGGGTGGAGCAGAAGCAGCACCCATTACAAACTGGGCAGCGGCAATATTGAGCTGCTGCCTGGTCAGCGATATGCAGCGAAAATGAGGTGCACTTGCACCATGTTAACTAACCAAGCAGTAGCTCAGTATCGCCACTGCGTGGTAAGCCTCACAAATATGACCCCGACATTGAATATATGGATTTAAATTTCAGTGCCAGCAGCTAGCCGCATTAGCCACTGGTGTTGAATATACCCCCCAATATACATTAAAATAGTGGACGAGGGCAATTTTCGGACTGTCCACACTTTACTTGGAAAATTGCCCAAGATAAAGTTCCCACCGCAGTTCCACCACCATTTTGTGTAAATACTTTTCAGGTACAAAAACATGTGTGCTTTTGAAAACACAAAAGTATACATGTTCTTTCCATCCCCATGCTAACCCTGTCCCCAGGAATGCCTTCTCAAAACGCAGGTAAGAGTATGAACATTATTGCACTGGGCACATACAAGGAGGTCCATTTCCACATGCAAAGTACTGTCACATCCCTGAACATGGCTCTGCAAGTTGCCCTCAAAGGGTTTGAGTTTATAACAGGACATATCTGTAAGAAGTCCAAAAAGATGCCTAGTTTAAGACTATTTTATAAAGGTGACATAGGCACCTATAGAAGATATATACCATGCAACCCCATCTCTGCTCCACCTACACTACGCACCTGGGAATGTCTAGGTGCAGATCATGTAAAAATAGGCACACACATTCCATACACATACTTTTTATTTATGAGTGTATTTATTTAGTAGTCTTTAGTTCATGCCTTTTCAGTAGTAGTTCAAGGCAAATTACAATCTAGTATAGTATGATGTTTTATTATTCTTTCATACTCACCCTTCCTCACCTGATCTTACCATCATCAATTCTTATCTTTCCCAGTCACCTCAAGCTAAACTCCTCCAAGACATCCACTATATGGCTTATCTATTCCTCTTCTACTCCCTCTTTGGGCCCCCCCTCACGAGATGGTTCTTCGATCAACTTTGTTCCTTCACTTAAGTATCTAGGTGTTATTCTCAATAGTAGGCTCTCCTTTCATGACCAAATTAGTGGGGAGGCCAAGACTCCGCTGCTCCAGAGGAGGCTTTGGCCTTTGGAAGTATCAGGGACTCCACAAAAAACTTATCATGCTGCTGCTGGTGGTTCTTGAGGGCCTTGGTGGACATCTTTTTACAAAGGCTGCATGCCGCAGGGCTGTGGTCTGGCCCCAGGCAATGAAAGCAGCAGTCATGTGTGTTGGTAAGGGACATAATTTTTGAACGCCGATCACACTTCTTGAACCCACTGGTAGCCTTGGGGGGAAAAAATAACCCCAGCGAGGTCGAAGACCCGCGGTGCTGCCAGTTAAGGGAAAAAGGGCACAAAGGTGCCAAAAAGAGAGAAGAAAAGAAAAAAAGATACCCGCGGCTTGATGCAGAAGCAAGAAGCTTGAGTGGCGTGAAGAGTACCGGTGCACAATCGGAGAGAGTATAAAGCTCAGGTTGAGAAAAATCAACTTTTTCCAGGGAAAACCAAACAGACGTCTAAAGGGCTCCGTGGAAAAAGGGAGACTGAGAAAGATGGCACCCTTGGGTAGGAAGGGGACCATGCATGCGTGGTGGCATCTTCCAAAGGCTTTCTTTGAAAGCTGGGGAGATGATTCTGCGAGGGCTCTGTCAGCGCCGACGCCACCCATATGTGAGGACTGACTTCCTGCTTGTTCCCTGAGAAAGGCATCATCAGAAAATACTTTTTCACTGAAAGGGTGGTGGATGCTTGGAATGCCCTCCCGATGGAATTCAAAATGGCATGGGACAGACACAGTGGATTCCTTTATATCAACAGGATAAAATCAAAATAACCTTAACTGTCTCTGCTACCTCACAAATAAAGGTGACCTACATGGAGCGGCAGGTGCATTTACTTTTGCCACTTTGCTGGGCAGACTGGATGAACCATGATGGTCTTTATCTGCTGTCATATACAATGTTACTACTGTATATTTTATACTAAAACTAATGACGTTTATTATGCAGGGGCAATTCAAGGCAATCTGCTGCCTGAGGTGAGGGATGAGATGACTCCCCCTCCCCCATAGTGGGGTGGGGGGTTGATATAAACAAATGTGATATGTTATTTTTACAATGTAATATAATTCTTGTATTCCACTCATCTACCACTCTGTAATATAATTTTGTATGTAATGACTTTCTGACTCCCTTTGATATATGTGTGCATCCTGGGAGGGGAGACTATGTGGCTAGTAACACGTAGCCTGCCATAGGTGCGGAAGTGCAAAGAAGTGGAGTGAGACAGAATTAACCAATGAGTTATAGACATGCTGGAAGAGGGAGAGGACATAATGTACTATAAAAGAACTGTAAAACAGAGGATAAATGTGTCTGCTCAGTCCAGCAGGCAACCATTCTTGCAAGAATGTAATTAAAGTAACCCTTTGCTTCACTGAGGAGTCTGTTATTGTGTAAAAAAGTTATGTTTTATTACAGATTGGGTGGTCGTCCGAGATTGTGTAATGAGTTTTACCCGATGGCAGGCAGATGGTAAACAAACAAACAATGAGAGAAATTATGACCATTCTATATCAAGGGAATCATTGGGGTGTACAGGCAATGGTTCTAAGGCACTATGGATCTATGGGAATATACACAGTAGCCAAGCAAGTGTGTGACAGGTGTATAACCTGTAAGAAAATAAACAAAAAAGTCCTTAGGAAACAACCGCAGGGAGGCAGAGACCCTGGTCTTCGTCCATTCCAAAAGTATACAGGTTGATTTCACTGAGTTGCCCCTGGTTGAGCAGATGAAGCACCTTTAGATAATAGTGGACCATTTGACAGGATGGGTGGAGGCATATCCCATGGTAGCTGCCACGGCAATAGGAGTAGCAAAAATAGTCTTGGAACAAATCATTCCAAGATATGGAATGATAGGTCACATTGACACGGACCAGGGAAGTCACTTCACAGCTAAAGTATTGCAAAACATAATGGAAACTCTGGGAGTATCCTAGGATTTCCATACTCCATGGCATACATGGCATTCCTCCTCAGGGAGAGGGGAACGCGTGAATCAGACTATAAAGAAGCAGCTAGCCAAATTGATGTTAGAAACAAAATTACCTTGGACTAAGTGTTTGCCCTTAGCATTGTTAAGAATCCGAACAGTCCCTCAAAGATTTAGGATTGTCCCCCTACAAAATGTTATTCGGATTACCCTATATGGGACAATGAAAGGAACCTCCTCAGTTTGAAACCAAAGATAAGTTTCTTAAAGAATATATACTTGGGCTGTCCTCAGGAATAAAGGACTGTTGGCACAAACACCCCCGTTGGAGTTTGCAGTTCACAGTCTCAAACCAGGACAGCGGGTCTTGATAAAATCCTGGAAGGAGTCCAAATTGCAACCAGACTGGGAGGGCCTGTTCCAGGTCTTGCTGAGTACTGAGACTGCTTTAAGAACTGCGGAAAAAGGTTGGACTCATTATACATGAATTAAAGGTCCAGTCAAAGTTCTTTCAGACGAACAATGGAAGGTCCAGGGAACTAATGACCCTCTGTGCCTGAAAATAACTAGGAAAAAAAGAAGAACATGAGAGAAGTTGGTTAAAAAAGAAATGTTAAATAAATAAATAATAAGAGAAAAGGGAGAGGGACCAGTGAACCTAGAATTTGATGCCTGCCAAGTGATAAGTTGTGATGGGAGATACTATGAAAAATTGTGGGGAAATAGTCATAAGTATATGTGTCCAGAGACTGCCCAGACACTTGTGTACGGGATGCCCTGTTATGGGTATTCACAAGTTTGGTGGACCACTGAGGATGGAGGCTGGGTCTCCCCAGAGGGGAAGGGGCACCCAGTTGAAAAGAAAATAACAATGATAAAAGAAACACAGCATTCAGCAATGTAACCCAGGAAGTTGCAACCCCATCGTGGTCACCCTCTCTGGAAGGGATGATTCACTGGAAGGGACCTATGGACTAGGAATAGATGTTAGTTGGCAAGATCCCCTGGGAAGACTGAGGATAAAAATACCCCTCAAGAATCAGACTCAGGTCTCCACACCATTCCCCCGCATATCCTTTGAACCTAATAAGGACCCTAAGGCAGTCAAGATAGTGGAGATTAAAGATTTGAGGGACACTCTAGAGGTGGAAACGGGTTATGGGGATGTGAACGCCTGGGCAGAATGGGTTAAATATACTGTAGGAAGTCTCGACCATAGCAATTGCTACGCATGTGCCTCTGGGAGGCCCATTGCACAGATTGTGCCCTTACCCTTGAGGTGGGATACAGATCCCGATGGAGTAAGATGCCTCATATCTCTGAATCAGGAAAAAACAGCTTGGGGAAATGAAAGTTGCAAGTCATTGAATTTGCTCTTTCCCCCTACAGACTTGAAGGGAGGTAAAGGTTCCCTCCACATTTTCAGCAGTGTTTGGAAATCACTCCACCTGTCTCATCAGGCAGGGGGAGAACTACACGAGGGAAGTGGGGGAACTGAACACCTGCATTCTGAGCTTAAACCTGACAGGGATGGAAGGAGAAGAGAAGAACTACTCCAACCTGGTAATCCCTAGGGCAGACCTGTGGTAGTACTGTGGAGGGCAGACGTTGAGACCAACATTGCCTACCCTATGGTCGGGAACATGTGCAATAGTTCAATTGGCAGTCCCTTTCACCTTGGCGTTCAGAGAACAAGACAAGGGGCAAATACAAAAGAAAAGGAGAAGTACTTTGGGAACCTCATTTGATGACAGGATATATATAGACGTAATAGGAGTCCCTCGGGGAGTTCTGGATGAGTATAAAGCCCAAAACCAGATTGCAGCTGGATTCGAATCCCTGTTATGGGTAATCACGATAAATAAAAATGTAGATTGGATAAATTATATATATTATAACCAACAGCAGTTTATCAATTATACCCTGGATGCAATAAAGGGGATCGTGGAACAATTGGACGCCACTAGCAGAATGGCCTGGGAGAACCGAATGATGTTAGATATGATGGCGGCTGAAAAAGGGGTCATGTGTGTGATGTTGGGGGGAGAAATGTTGTACGTTCATCCCCAATAACATGGCCCCTGATGGCACTATCACTAAAGCCCTGTGAGGACTAACTACCTTGGCAGAGGAATTGGCAGAAAATTCAGGTATGGATACTTCACTCACTGGATGGTTGGAGTCATAGTTTGGGAAGTGGAAAGGGGTGGTAGTATCTATATTTACTTCTGTCCTTGTTGTAACTGGAGTATTAATTATGGTGGGGTGTTGCATAATACCGTGTATAGGAGGGCTAGCTCAAAGATTGATAGAAATGGCAAGCACTAAACAAATGATTGTATCATCTCCAGTGCACAAGGGTGCAATGTTATTAATGAACAATAAAGGGGAAGAGAGAGAGTCACGAAGGATGTTATCTAAATTAGAAGCTTCCTATGGAACTGTAGAGTAAATGTAAAAAGTAACAAGAAAACACTAAAAAGAAAGAGGAAGTGGTTTGATATAAACAAATGTGATATGTTATTTATACAGTGTAATATAATTCTTGTATTCCACTCATCTACCACTCTGTAATATAATTTTGTATGTAATGACTTTGACTCCCTTTGTTGTATATCTGCATCCTGGAAGGAGAGACTATGTGGCTAGTAACACATAGCCTGCCACAGGTGTGGAAGTGCAAAGAGGTAGAGTGAGACAGTATTAACCAATGAGTTATAGACATGCTGGAAGAGGGAAAGGACATAGTGTACTATAAATGAACTGTGAAACAGAGGATAAATGTGTCTGCTCAGTCAAACAGGCAACCATTCTTGCAAGAATGTAATTAAAGTAACCCTTTGCTTCACTGAGGAGTCTGTTATTGTGTAAAAACGTTATGTTTTATTATAGGGTCTCAAAACTCTAATCAGGAACTGAACCAAACCAAAAAGTCAATTAGATTATATGGAGGAAATGCAAGAATTTTGCACACCAAGGAGCGAAAAGAAAGAGCGAGAACCATAGCACAGTTTATAAAACGAAATTATAAAACTTATTTTTATTTTGTTGTTATAAACCATTATGGTTCTTGCTTTTTCTTTCTGAACATATATTTTGCATACACAGAATCCCTTTCCTCAACAGGGGGTGCAGAGGAGAACCAGGACATTCACCCACAGAACTCAGTATCTTTAAAAAAAAAATCTGATTCTGATCATTTCACTAACAACAACAACAAACATTCTCCAGTATCAGGCATATTGTGAACTAATACAAAACCCTACAACAAAGTCACTGGGTATCTATAGAGCAAATCTACCATACCATACCATATCAGCACCAACTTCCAAAACTCACATAAGGAGCCCATCCAAAAAAAGCATCACTGTAAATACTGCAGTGGGCCCTGGAACATCTAACACCTATTTGAAAAGCTGAACAATTCAGATTACTACAGTACAGATCCCTACATACAAATTCCATGTTAACAGAACATCTGGTCTTGGTCACACACTCACCTAGTACAGAATAAGTGATCATAAACTAAAAATAAACATATGTAGATAAAAATTAAACTGCAACCCCAAGAAGCCAGATTCTGCATACAATGCAATATAAATAGAAAGAGATGCATATCCATATACTGTATAAAATATAAAGATAGCACCAAGTCCAATCATTAAACTGAAAATAAAATCCTTTTCTAACTTTGTTGTCTGACCATTTTATTCTCTGATCATGTAGGTCCCAATCTCAGGTTTCGGCTTTCCCCTATCTCCCAATGCACCCTCCTGTCTACTTTCCCCCAGGGACGGCATGAAGGTGATACAGGGCCATGTACAGAGACTCACTGCAGCATCATTTGCATAAATTTAGTATACTTTATTTTTAAAATGTATATGCCACCCATCTAAAATCCTAGGTGACTTCTAAACATACACATGCAATTTAGTAAAACAAACATAATAATAAAACATTAAATTTGATTAATGAAAAGCCATTTACAAAGCCCCTCCCCCCCAATCAAACCATTATAAGTATCTGCACATCAGATTTATTTTGCTAGAACCAGATTATTGATGAGGAGGGAAGATATAAAATGAGAAACTAATCCTGGTAGCCATGAATTCAAACACTGGATTGGATTGTGCTAGAGCTATCAGGCTACTAAACAAAATTAAACTGAGACATTCTCTTAAAATTTGAAATGTCCTTGAATCTGAACTGACAAAATATTTTAAATTTCATTCTGGCAGCACAAAGAACGCAAAACTGCAAATCTCAAAAACAAATACAAATTCCAGTGCACCCCCTCCCTCTCCAACCAATACCCTACAGTTGACCTACTGTAACCAAGAACCCAAAGTACAGGACCCATAGAGCAAATCTATTATTACATAACAGCACTAACTTCCAAAACTCACACAACATGGAGTGTACCCAGAAAAGGGCAGCACCATAAATATTGCAGTGGGCCCTAGAACATCCATATTCCTATTCAGAAAACTGAACAAGCCAAAAGTAAGGATTTGAGGGTTTATTTTTTATTAAATTGCTAGCTTTCTGACTGGGAGCTCTTTAAAAGGTTTTTTGTATATTTTTAAAGCAAGGTTACTTACATTTTGGTGCTTTAGTGGAAATTTCCTTGAGCAGAGTAGGTTGTTGAACTCTAGTAACCTCCTCATCTTTGGGAACTGCTGACACCTAATCAGGAGTTAGTGGGCCTGATTACCTGAGAGCAGCTGAGGCCTGCATAAAAGGCTCCAGTGCCCTGCCCTGTTGAGGCTTTCCTAACAGGGGCTCTACAGGTCAACCAACAGTAAGGATTTGAGGGTTTATTTTTATTAAATTGCTAGCTCTCTGGGGAGCTGTTAAAAGGGTTTTTGTATATTTTTTTAAAGCAAGGTTACTTTCTTTTTGGTGCTTTAGTGGAAATTTCCTTGAGCAGAGTAGGTTGTTGAACTCTAGTAACCTCCTCAGCTTTGGGAACTGCTAACACCTAATCAGGGAGAGCCCTAGATGTGGTGTATTTAGATTTCAGTAAAGCCTTTGACACTGTTCCTCACAGGTGACTTATAAACAAACTGAGCACCCTAGGGATGGACCCTAAAGTTACTTCTTGGGTTAGAAATTGGTTGGGTGGGAGGCGACAAAGAGTACAGGTAAATGGAGCTCACTCTGAGGAGAAGGATGTTACCAGTGGTGTGCCCCAGGGATCTGTCCTTGGTCCGATTCTTTTTAACATCTTTGTTAGTAATATAGCGGAAGGGCTGCCGGGTAAGGTTTGCCTCTTTGCAGATGATACCAAAATCTGCAATAGAGTAGACACCCAGGAAGGTGTAGATAACATGAGGAAGGATCTAGCTAAGCTTGAAGAATGGTCTAGAATTTGGCAGTTGGGATTTAATGTTAAAAAATGTAAGGTCATGCATTTGGGCTGCAGCAATCCAAGGGAGCAATATAGTATAGGGGGTGAAGTGCTTTTGTCCACTAAAGAAGAGCGGGACCCAGGCGTGGTTGTGTCTGATGATCTTAAAGTAGCTAAACAGGTAGAAAAGGTGACGGCAAAAGCTAGAAGGATGCTTGGGTGCATATGGAGAGGAATGGCTAGCAGAAAAAAAGGAGGTGATAAAGTCTCTGTATAAGTCTTTGGTGCGACCTCATTTGGAGTATAGTGTACAATTCTGGAGACCACACCTTCAAAAGGATGTGAACAGGATGGAGTCGGTGCAGAGGGTGGCTACCAAAATGATTAGTGGTCTTCATTATAAAGCATATCAGGACATACTGAAGGATCTTAATATGTAACCCTTATAGGAAAGGCGGGATAGAGATGATATGATTGAGATGTTTAAATACCTCCGTGGCATAAATGTTCAGGGAGAGAGCCTCTTTCAATTGAAAGCAAGTTCTGCTACGAGGGGACATGGGATGAGGGTGAAGGGAGATAGATTTGGGAGTGATATGCAGAAATATTTCTTTACGGAAAGAGTAGTGGATCCGTAGAATAGTCTCCCAGTGGAGGTGCTAGAGATGAGGACAGTAACTGAATTCAAAAAAGCATGGGACAAACAGAGGATCTCTAAAGGTAAAAAGGGGACTGTTGTAGTTGTTGATATGGAAGGACAGACTAGATAGGCCATGTGGTCTTTTTCTGTCGTCATATTTCTATGTTTCTATGTTTCTACTACAGCTCCCTACATAGAAACTCCAAGTTAACAGAATGTGTATCCTCAGTCACACACCTACAGAACAGAAATAGATCTTCATCAAGTAGGGAATATATCAGTACAAACTAAAAACAGACATATGTAGTCAAAAAAATGCTTTAAACCATTACTGTTAGGTTTACAGGATTTCTTTCCCAAAGAACTCTCACACACAGACATCTGCATTGTTGGCAGAAACTAACATAATGGCTCAGCGCAAGTAGCGTGAGTGCAACTGATGCCACCTCAGTGGGTGGTCTTAGTTACACGGCAGCTGTTTTGCCACACTGAAATGCGGTAACTGCAAGGGGGTGTTTATTGCTTCCCTGCAGTTAGCCTATGGCCTTACGTAATCAAACTCTGGAATTAGTTACCAGTGGATGCAGTAAAAGCTGTTAGTGTAGGTGCGTTTAAAAAAGTTTTGGAGAAATTCCTGGAGAAAAAAGGTCCATAAACTATTATTAAAGAGGACCTGGAAAATCCACTGCTTGCCCTGGGACAAGCATTGTGGAACCTGTATGCCTTTTTGGGAACCTGCCAGGTACTTGTGACCTGGATTGGCCACTGTTAGAAACAGGATACTGGGCTTGATGGAGCTTAGTCTGACCCAGTATGGCATTTCTTATGTTCATATGCTACCAGGAAACATGCTGCTAAAAATGCCAAACAAGAGGGGCTCAACAGCACTCATGTAGCATCTCCCACTTCCACAAAAACAAAGCTGACTTGGCACCCCAACACAGCACTTCCCACCCTCTGGAAAATAAAGAGAGGCTCAGTGGCCCCTACATAGCACTTCCCACTCTCTGAAAAGCAAGAGAGACTTTGTGACGCCAACACAACATCTCCCACTCCAACATAAACACCAAGAAAGGCTTGGCAACCCCAATATAACTCCTGAAACTGCACACTGGATCTATAAATATATATTCCGTAAAAAAACAAAGGAAATGCAAGATGCTTGCACAGCAAGGAACTAAAAGAAAAAATGAGACCCACAGCACAGTTTATAAGACCAAATTATAACTCATTTTATTCTGTTATAAACTGCGTTATGGTTCTCACTTTTTCTTTTTGAATATATATTGTGCATCCACAGAAGCCTCTGCCTTGACAGTGGGTGAAGAGCAGAAGTAGGACATTCATCCACAGAACTCAATATATTTAAAAAAAATCGGATTCTGGTCATATCACTAATAAACATTCTCCAGTACTAGGCATATTGGGAACCAATATAAAACCCTACAAAACTCATCTAAGATCTACAAGACCAAATCTACCATATCATACTAGCATAAACTTCCAAAACTCATACAAGGGGCCAATGAGAAAAAAGCAGCACTATAAATACTGCAGCGGGGGCGCATCCTCCCTTACTGGGCCCAGATCCATAGATATATTATGAGACTACTGCAGCAGCGGTTCCCTTGGACGGGAGCATTGGTCGCCCTTGACCAATTGCACCGAACCTTACCCACAGGGCGGTGGGGGCGGTTACTGGTGCGTAAGGCATGTTTGGTGGGGAAGGGTCCGATCCTACGCCGGTGGAGGGATCGGGACCCACCTACTTTCTTGGAGTGGCGCAATAGTTTTCACCAGCTGCTATTGACCGAGCGATGGAGGGCTCGGGGTTCAGTGAAGAGATGGTCTACCTTTATGTTGATATGGGAACCCTATATTCAGAGTTTAAGCGCCCGGTGCCGGAGCGACATAGTAAATGTGGGCCACTAGGGTCTGGGGATACTGGGAGTGGAGGGAGGAAATGGGATCTTGGAGAGGGTATTGTTGTATTGTATGTGGAATTGGGGTGCGGGGACCCGGGGGGGGGGGGAGGGAGGGGGGCGTAGAAGGGTATGGGGGGGGGGGAAAGGGGTAGGGGGGCACAGCTATCATCAAAAACGGGGAAAAACTATCTAACCATGGTTGTATCATACTGTGAATTAAGTATTGATCTAGATACATAACTGTATAGAGCTGTAGCTCCAGCGGAGATCAGAGTCCACTCTGCTGTAGCGTGTTGCTTGTTTTATCTTACTGTACCGATTGTTATGTTTATGATGGTTAATAAATAAAGTTTAAAAAAAAAAAAAAATACTGCAGCGGGCCCTAGAACATCCATCCTATTTGAAAAGCTGAACAAGTCAAATTATTACAGTACAGTATAGATCCCTATTTACAAACTCCATGTTAACAGAACACCTGGCCTCAGTCACACACTCAGAACACAGACCCTAACCAAGTACAGAGTAAGTAACTACAACCTAAAGTAAAAATAAAAATCTGTAGACAAAAATTAAACTGAAACTCCAAAAAGCCAGACTCTGCATACAGTGCAACATCAGATAAATAAGAGATGCTGTTGCATAGCAGAGGCCGAAATAGCAAAACCAGTGCACAGCCTTTTGGCCTCTACTATGTAACCCTTGCTGCTGCATCCCACCCCCAAAAGAAGTACGTTAGAGGGAGTGGGACAGCAGCAGCAGGGATTGCATAAGGCTCCGCACCGGTTTTGCTTTTATTTTAAATTACTAGCGCTATCACAGCCGCAGCTGCCAGGAGAAGGAGGGGGCAGGAAAGGAGCTGACAAGGAGGGAGTGGGGAGGTGGGGGCAGGAAGGGAGGTGACCTGAGGGGACGGAAGATGGGGGCTGGAAGGGGGTCGATTCTGTGCTGCTGAGAAGCAGCAGAAGCAGCTTGTCCACCCCCCCCCTTTTTTTTTTTTTTTTTTAACTTTGAAGGCGGAGTGAGGCAGCTGTTTTGGGGGAATTTTTTTGCCATCCCCCAAAGGTTTGCCACCTGAAGTGAATGCCTCATTATAGAGCCATCCCTGTAATTATACAACTTTAGTATTTACTTATTAGTACAACTTCAAGGCTCTTACTATTTTCATTTTAATATCAAACAAGGGATATAAAAAGTAAACATCTAAGACAGAAGTATATTGATGAGAAATTTGGTGAACCCCAGATAAAATGATGAAAATTCCAAAGGTCTTACCATGATATTCTTGTTTAACTGAAACCAGTCTTTTGTTATGCAATAAAGGGCATACATTTAAAATGCCATGTTTCCTGAGAAACAATAATGCACAAAGCAGGAACAATAAGACCAATTCAGAATCAGGGTGTGAAATAGTAAGTGTATCTCTAGTTTCCTTAGCATAATTAATTGGCTAACTAGAATCAAGTACATAAATAATTGTGGTATTGAGTAAGCCACTCTGGAGAGTAAATTTTCATGACCGAGTTTGGGCATCCTGTCCTATAGAGAGATCCAAAAGGTTTTTGAGTTTGGCATTCACCATAAAAATTAGTGGGAACTTCTGAAATCTCTGGAGAGATGAGTCAAAAATTGAAATCCTAATCATAAAACAAACATTTTGTTTGTTGGTGAAAACTAAACTTTGTCTTCCAATGCAAGAACCTCATCCTAATAGTAAGCACGTTGGTAGAGGTATCATGGAGTGGCGATGCTTTGCTGTATCAGGATGTAGACTGATTGTCATTACTGATGGAATGATGAATTCTGTTTATATCAAAAAATTCTAGAGGAGAATGTCAGGCCATCCGTCTATAAGCTCTTCAACCTGGAAAAGAGACAGCTGAGGGGAGATATGATAGAGATCTATAAATTAATAAATGGAGTGGAATGGGTAAATGTAGATCAATTGTTTATGCCATCAAAATATAGAAAGACTAGAGGACATGCAATGAAGCTACAGGGTAACCTATTTAAGACTAATAAAAGAAAATATTTTTTCACTCAATGCTTAATCAAACTCTGGAATTCGTTACTGGAGGATGCAGTAAAAGCTCTTAGTGTAGCTGGGTTTAAAAAAAGTTTGAACAAGTTCCTGGAGGAAAGGTCCATAAACCATTATTAAAGGGGACCCAGGATATCCACAGCTTGACCCAGTACAAGCATAGTGGAACCTGTGTCTTTTGGGGAAATTGCTAGGTACTTGTGACCTAGATTGGCTACTGTTGGAAACAGGATACTGGGCTTGTTGGACCTTGGTCTGACCCAGTATGTCATATTTATTTTATTTTTATTTATTTGCACATATTTATATACCATCCCTTCCAGAGATCAGGGGCGGTTCACATCATAGCAGTTTAAACTTTTACAAGGAACAGTATTTGTGAACTTTATACAAAGAACTGAGTAGATACATGGAGTGGTACTTACAGATGTCTTATGTTCTTAAGCGTAACCTGAACTGAAATAGATCATGCAGCAAGACAATGACCCTAATCATTCAAAGAAACATAGTACAGAATGACTGAAGAACAGTTTCCATGTTTTGGATTGGCTGAATCAAGGGTCCAAGCCTAAACCCTATGGAAAATTTGCAACAAGACCTGAAGTGAGCTGTTCATGCGGAGGTAATATGGAATGCAACAATAGCAGCAATACCAAAAGTATCAAGAGAAGGCCTGGCAAGAGCAAGTCAAGAAGGGTGAGATTCTGGGTGGGAGGTATAGGAAAGATGATGGAGAATGGGGGAGGGAAGGAAGGAAGGGAAGGGGAATGCTGGACACTGAGAGGTAGGGAAAGGAAGGAGAAATGCTGGACATGGATGGGAGGAGTAGGGTCTTGAGTCACCCCTAGGGAGCATATGGGCTGAAGGTTTACCTAGGGCATCAAATCACCCTTGAGGACCTTTGGCCCAAAGCTATCTGAGAGACTGATGAAGAGTTACAGGAGATGTTTATTTTAGTTTATGGTTTATTACAACTTACTATACCGCCCTTCTAAAAACAGCAAAGCAGTGCACAATAAAATCATATTAAAAGAAAGGGAAAAGAATGCCAATAAACTGAAAGGAAAGGTGAGAAAATGAAAATGCAGAGTCATAGCAGGGGGAAAGAGGGAGAAGGGCAAAGCATAATTCTAAGCCCGGGAAGGTAGATCGAAAGCAAGTTGAAAGAGATGAGTTTTAATAAGAGATCTGAATTTAGGGAGAGTTCTAAATGGATATCAGCAGGGAGTGAATTCCAGAGACAAGGAACTAGAAAATAAAAATTGAGCGTCTAGTTGATTCATATCGAGCACGAGAGGGGGAAGGCGAAGCCGGTTCACATGGATAGATCGGAGAAGACGTGGCGGAGCATGGGGAATGATATGCGAGGAAAGAGGCAGGGGTACCAGTGTGCAAAGTTTTGTGATTTATTGTTGCTCAGGGAGGTGCTACCAGTTATTGAATGATGGGTTCACATATTTTCTCATACTTATATTTACTGTTGAGTCTTTCTGTTGAATAAATAATCAAAACTTCCTCTTCGCCTCTCTGGGCCAGTCCAGGAACTGTAGGGTAGTCAACCTCCTCCAGCAGCTGAGGACTGAATTCACAAAGTCTTGCTGACAGCCTAACCTGCTCCCCCTGGTGTCAGAGACTCAATCTTTCAGACCTCAGCAGCTGGATAGGACGTGTGGCTGACAGGCTCCCGGTTAGACGAAGAAGGAAATATGGAGGAAGAAAGTACTTGTATTAGGAGAGTATTGAGAATCAAAGTCTAGGAGCTTTGAATTGTTTTACCTGGGGGGCTCTAGCAGGGTCCTTCCCGAGGAAAACCATATTTGATATAGTCAAAAAAGAAAAAGAAAACAAGGTTTTAAATGTCTTTCACTAAAACCATAGAGGTCCGCTGTCGCTAGCTCGAGGAGCAGCGGCGGGAGAGGCAGAGCCTGCCTCAGGACACGTTCTGTGGTGGGGCATTGAGGAGGAGCTGGGAGCCCCAGAGTCCTGCCACTCTGCCGCCAAAGACCCAATCCGATGCAACCCTTAGCAGCGGGAACTCTGGAATCGTGGTGTTATTTGCAGGAAGTGAGAAGGTATGTGTGCGCCGTGTCCGATCGCGCTGTAGCCATGCCATCGAGGTTTGGGGAGAGACGGGGGCCGGAGCTGAGGCCGCGTTGGGTTGAGACGTTCACAGAGCAAAGGTCAGTTGGAGCGCATGCTGCCGAGCTTGGCAGCGTGCGCACAGTGCGGGATCCGCCGAGGTTTTGCTGGGCTGGGTCTCTGCCAATGTTTCCTCTAATTTTCTGTAGGCTGTGTGCACATAAAATATCAGCTGTGCAGCATTTGAAGGAAGGTTACATTTTTGTGCGCCACATAACAACACTCGGAGTTATATACTTTAAAATTTGACTACACGTCAGAATACAGTATGTACACCACATTGATTGCACTAGAAAATATTGTAGAACTTGTGAAAACTGTAAATACACAACACCTTTAAAATTTTAAGACGTATGTGTTGTTTTCTATCAGAATCAGAACCGTAATTTTTGTGCGCTCTGTTGTAAAGTATGTGCGCTCGCTTGGCAAGGTGTGTGTGCGCGCACACGCGCACAGCTTAGAGGGAACAGTGGTCTCTGCCGGTCTTGTATTCGCCAAGGCAGCAATATGGAGCGCTTGTTTGGGGGATAGATCGGAGGATAAGTTAAAGGATCCTTTACTTGGCCTTCAGGAAATGGTAGAAAAGGCGGGAACGGCAGCCCTCTTAGGTGCTCCTTCCGTTTCTCCCGCTCTCCAGGATAAAGGTTTTAAAAAGAGAACTAAAGCGAAGAAGTCGGCCGAGGGAGTAGTTAACGCTCCTATACCAGGATCTGAGCTGCAGGGAGGCTTACAGAACTTCTTTTCTCCAGATTTTATTCTCTCGCTCCATAAAGCATATTGTTTGAAGTTGGAGCAGGGCAAAAGGCAGAGTTTGTCCTCCACCTCTCCTGAACTAAGATCATAAGATATGCCATACTGGGTCAGACCAAGATCCATCAAGCCCAGTATCCTGTTTACAACAGTGGCCAATCTAGGTCTTACGTACCTAGCAGTTTCCCCAAAAGACACAGGTTCCGCAATGCTTGTACTGGGTCAAGCATTGATATCCTGGGTCCCTTCTTAATAATGGTTTATGGACCTTTCCTCCAGGAACTTGTCCAACCTTTTTTAAACCCAGCTACACTAACAGCCTTTACTACATCCTCCGGTAACAAATTCCAGAGTTTGATTACACGTTGAATGAAAAAATATTTTCTTTTATTAGTCTTAAATAGTTTACCCTGTAGCTTCATTGCATGTCCCCTAGTCTTTCTATATTCTGATAACGTAAACAATCGATCTACGTTTACCTGTTCCACTCCGTTCATTAATTTATAGACTTCTATCATATCTCCCCTCAGCCGTCTCTTTTCCAGGTTAAAGACCCCGAGGAGGGGGATATAGTACTGGACGCAGGAGAGGGGCCCTCTAATAAAGGTTTGGCTGCCAAGGCAGAGGCCGATTTGCTTCAGTCAGCAAGCATCTGTTCCTCTGATTCCGGAGGAAGGGGAAATCCTCTCTGCGTCAGGATGGAGTTGTGGGCCAGCGAGCTGGAGGAAGGTGAGCTTGGGCCTGGGGAAGATCCCAATGCATTTAGGGTATTCTGTAAGGAAGAGCTGGGGGCTCTTATTGTCCATATGCTGGTGGCTCTTAATATTGCCCTTACGGAGGTGCAGGAGGAACCCCTGGAAGATCCGCTGCTTCAAGGGTTTTAATTAGAGCGGAAATGCTTTCCGGTTCATAGGGTGATCAAACAGATGGTGGAATCGGAATGGGACTGTCCGGAAGCTACCTTGAGGGGGGCATGGGCAATGGGCTGCTTGTATCCGGTACCCAAGGAAGACAGTGACCTGCTAAAGATGCCAAAGGTGGATGCCTTGGTGTCGGCAGTGACTAAGAAGATGACGATCCCCATAGAGGGAGGAACTGCTCTGAAGGATCTACAGGATAGAAAGTTGGAATCCCTTCTCAAGCAGACCTTTGATGCGAGTGCACTTTCGTTACAGGCCTCAATTTGCGGGGCGTATGTGTCCAGATCTTCTATTCAGTGGCTCCAAGGGGAGTCTTCTTCCGACAAGGAGGAGGCTTCTGGCTCGGAGGGAGCGAAGTTGGAATCGGCGGCAGCTTACCTCGCTGATACCTTTTATGACCTGGTGCGGATTTCGGCAAAGTCTATGGCATCGGTTATTGCTGCTTGGAGGTTCCTGTGGCTACAGAAATGGGCGGCAGATGCTTCATCTAAGGCGCGTCTTAGTATGCTCCCGTATAAGGGCAAGCTGCTCTTTGGGGAAGCCTTGGAGAAGATTGTGAAGGATTTGGGGGACTCCAAGGGCGGTGGGTTACCGAAGGACCATCCGAAGGGCTCCAGATCGGGAACTCAGCAGAGAGGTCAAGGCAGGGAATTTTGGAGGTTCAGAGGCTCTCAGTATGCGACATATCAGAGAGGTCGCTTTATAGCCACAATGAGAAACAGCTGGTCCAGGTGGAGTTTCTGATAGGCGGGCGGTTGCAGGGCTTCCATTCCATCTGGACCACCATAACTATGAACCGATGTGTGTTAGAGACCATCCCTGAAGGTTATGCATTAGAGTTCAATCGGCCTTTAGCAGAGGCCTTCGTGCAGTCTCCATGCGGTTCTTCGGCAAAGGCAAAAGCGATACACGACACCCTGCAACGGTTGTTGCTGCTTCAAGCGGTAGTTCCAGTGCCCTGAGACCAGTGTGGGTTAGGTCGATACTCAATTTACTTTGTGGTCCCCAAAATGGAGGGGTCTTTTCGACCTATTCTAGATCTCAAGCATGTGAACCGTTGTTTGTGGGTGCCGCATTTCCGCATGGAGACATTGCAGTCGGTGATCCGGGCAGTACGGCCAGGCGAGGTCCTCTCAGCTATTGACTTATCAGAAGCATATCTGCATATCCTTATCAGGCCAGAACATCAGAAGTTTTTGCGGTTTGCCGTTCCCTTGGGACATTTTCAGTTTCAAGCATTGCCGTTCGGTCTGGCTACTGCCCCACGCACGTTCACAAAAGTGACGGTGGTGGTCGCAGCGGCCTTGCGAAAGGAAGGCATTCTAGTCCATCCCTATCTCGACGATTGGTTGATTCGAGCTGGGTCAGTGGCGGAGTCGGTGAGAGCAACGGCTCATGTGGTAGAATTTTTGGGAAGCCTAGGTTGGGTGGTGAATCGAGCCAAGAGTCAGTTGCTTCCGGTTCAGCGCCTCGTCTACCTTGGGGTGTTGTTCAACACCAGCGTTGGAGCGGTCTTTCTGCCAGAAGACAGGGTACACAAGATATTATGTCAGGTATCGGCGTTTTTGCGCAGCAAGGCTCCGACCGCGTGGAGATATTTGCAGCTTCTGGGTTCCATGGCAGTGGCATTGGACTCGGTTCCGTGGGCCAGGGTGCATATGCATCCCCTCCAATGAGCACTGCTCTCCAGATGGTCTCCGCAGGAGCATTCCCTAAGCCAGAAGTTGGTATGTTCACAGGAGGTCAGCAACAGTCAGCAGTGGTGGTTGGATCCCAGACACCTGCTGGCGGGGATGCCTTTGGAGTTGCCAGAGTGGGTGCTGGTGTCTACAGATGCCAGTCTCACCGGCTGGGGGGCACATTGTATGGCCCAGGTGGCGCAAGATCTCTGGTCAAAGGAGGAGAGTCTGTATTTGATCAATCAGTTAGAAATGAGAGTGGTGAGGTTTGCTCTGCTGGAATTCGCGAATTTGGTAGCAGGAAAGGCAGTACGTATTTTTTCCGACAATGCGGTGACGGTATCCTGTATCAATCATCAAGGGGGCACAGGCAGTGCGCTTTTGCTAGAGGAGAGCCAGCGTATAATGCAGTGGGCGGAGAGCCATCTGGTGGCTCTGTCAGCGGCGCATGTAGCAGGAAGAGACAACGTTCAGGCAGATTTTCTCAGCCACCATGTCTTGGATCCAGGAGAATGGGAGCTGAACGAGGCAGTTTTTCACGACATTGCAGTGCACTGGGGGCAACCTGTCATGGATCTCATGGCCACTTACAGCAATACCAAGGCGTCTCGATTTTTCAGCAGATGCAGGGAGCCCATGTCAGAGGGACTCGACGGCCTGGCGCAGCCGTGGCCCTCGGTCGGGCTCCTGTATGTGTTCCCCCATGGCCGTTGCTCGGCAGAGTCATTCGGAGGATAGCAAGTCACGCCAGAAGGGTAATCCTCATTGTGCCGGATTGGCCAAGGAGAGCTTGATATGCGGATCTGGTGAGTCTTCTGGTGGACTGACTGTGGAAGCTTCCAGACCGGGTCAATCTTTTGTATCAGAGACCAATATTAATGCCTCAGGTGGATCGCTTCTCGCTTACGGCCTGGCTCTTGAAAGGGACCGTCTGAAGCGAAAAGGATATTTGCTGGCGGTAGTAGCTACCATGTTGCGCGCCAAGAGGAGATCGACGTCTCTCGCCTACATCCGGATTTGGCGCATTTTTGAAGGTTGGTGTGGAAGGCACAACGTTCAACCATTCTCTGCTTCACTTCCAGAGGTCTTGGTGTTTTTGCAGGATGGACTGGATAGGGGGTTAGCCCTTAATAGGCTGAAGGTTCACCTGGCAGCCTTGGCTTGTTATAGAGGTAAGGTGCAAGATAGGGTCTTGTCCCTGCACCCAGATGTGTTGCGTTTCATGAGAGCAGTTTGAAATGTGCGGCCACCACTACAGCCGGTGGTTCCGGCGTGGGATTTGAATTTGGTCCTGGAAGTGTTGGCTTAGTCGCCCTTTGAACCTGCAGAGACGGTAGCGCTGAGAGAACGTTCGTGGAAGGCCGCCTTTTTCGTAGCGCTGTGCTCGGCTCATAGGATTTCTGATCTGCAGGCGCTATCTTGCAGAGAGCCATACATTCAGTTTTTGGAGGAAAAAGTAGTGTTGCGTCCAGTCCCCTTGTTTTTACCGAAGGTGGTGTCGGTTTTTCATGTGAATCAGTCAATTTCTCTGCCAACCTTTCGGAACAGGGTGAGAGACGGCTTGGATAGTTCACTTCGAAAGTTGGATGTGGGGAGGATTCTCCACCGATACCTTAAGAGGACGGAGTCTTTTAGGAAGTCTGATAGGTTGTTTGTGCTGTTTGGAGGCGCACGTAAAGGTGAGGCGGTTTCCAAAGCTTCAATTGCCCGGTGGGTGAAACAGGCTATAGCGGCAGCATATCAGGCGACCGGAAGATTGGCACCAGAAGGTTTACGGGCTCATTCAACTCGGGGGCAGGCGACTTCCTGGGCCGAGAATGCTTTGGTTCCGCCGGTAGATATTTGTCGAGCGGCTACTTGGTCGACTCTTCATACCTTTGCGAAGCATTATCGTTTGGATGTTCAGGCAAAGGGGGATGCAAAAGTAGGGGCCACGGCCTTAGTGGCAGGGCTAGTGGGACCCTCCCGACAGTAGGTACTGCTTTGGTACTGCCCTACAGTTCCTGGACTGGCCCGGAGAGACGAAGAGGAAGAAGAAATTAGACCTTACCTGCTAATTGTCTTTCCTTGAGTTCTCTCCGGGCCAGTCCAGGGCCCACCCATGTTCTTTAAGGGATTCGTGGGGGAAGTTTTCTGGGCTGTTCATTTGCTGCAGCCGTTTATAGAGGGAGGCCGTCTATTCAGTGTTCAGACGCTGGGGAGAGTTAACAGGTCTAGTCTCGGCTCTGGTCAAGGTGGTTCTTTTCTTTGCAGTGGCACTGACTGTGGGGTTCCCTTGGGAGATATGGGGAAAGCGCAGTAGTAGCCGATACTAGAGAATATAATACAATAAAAAAATAATAATTTAATTTTACAGGAAGACAAACAGGGGGCATGGTCTAAGTCCACTGATTTCGGTTAAGGTTTATAGTCTACAGTTGAGGTTAGATGTTTTGATTAGGTTAAGGGTCATTAGAGTTTAGGCAAGCTGCTTTAGAAGTGGTAGACTGAGTCTCTGACACCAGGGGGAGCAGGTTAGGCTGTCAGCAAGACTTTGTGAATTCAGTCCTCAGCTGCTGGGGGAGGTTGACTACCCTACAGTTCCTGGATTGGCCCGGAGAGAACTCAAGGAAAGAATTAGCAGAATTAGCAGAATTAGCAGAGTTATTTATTCAATGGAGATATCTTTCTCTTTTATCGGGGTTTAGATTAGGAACTAATTACATTCTGAGTAGAAATTGTACTAAAATACAGCCATCCTAGAGGACTCACACACTTTCTCAACAGAGTAAATGAGATTAGAAATAAACTGTTGCAGGAACTGAGGCTGCACCTGCTGCTCTGTCCAAGGATGTGTGGATTGCTCTCTCAAACAGGCTGCCCATCCTTCCCACTCTGAAGCGCTTACTCTAGAGACAAATACAAAGGTATAAAACGTGCACATGTACTCTATCCGTGTACCTGCATATTTTATAAAATACGAGGGGGGTAGGGGGAGATTCAATGGCAGCAGCCAGCCCCAGTAAAGTGGCTGGTCATCGCTGCTTTGAATTAGACCTGCATATTCAATGCCAGAGTCATATCCGGCCACCAGTGTGCCCAGTTAGGTAAACCAGCTAAAATTAGGACAGCCTTTATTTCACTTAATTTTAGTCAGTTTAGGTTATTCAGTTAGCGACCGAATATCGCTGCTAACTAGCTAACCTAAGTTGACACCCCTGTTCAACCCCTGGAATCCCCCAATGCTAGCCAGCTAGCATCAGGGCATTTAACCCTGTAGAAGGGGCTAGTCAGTGACACTAAACAGTTTAGTGCCATTGAATATCCCACTGACCATGATTTCACCATTAGTGGGTCTGCCAACCACTTTGAATATGCCCCCCTATGTGTACATCACAATTCTACCCTGGTACCACCCAAATTACACCCCCAGGAAATTAGGCGCACTCTTTCCAAATGCCTACTTTTTACACATGTACGCAGCCACACAATTTCATAAAAGCCCTTTTCTGCACACAAAGAAGGCTTTACACACAGAATTTTTTTCTATAAAATTACCCTAAGTGAATTTAAGTTTTAGACGTCTCTCTGCTTTTGAAATATAAAATTACTTACATCAAATCCTGAAAAGTCAATGTTGATTCCTGTGCCATCACCTTTGCCTCCTTTGGGAGCAATCTGCTTCAGTAAGTGATAATACGCTCTAGAATCCTATAGAAATAGTATGTTCAAATGACAAAGAAGAATGCCCCATTTCAGTCCATGCATTCAGATCGATACACACACCAGCACTCTATTTATTTAACATGTTTTTAATACCGCTTTATCATTTTAGTCAAAGCGGTTTACATTGTGACTTAAATTTGGTAATGTACATTAAACAGGGGCATTGATAACTTGGATTTTTTTTTCTGAGACAATAGAGGGTTAAGTGACTTGCCCAAGGCCACAAGGAGTGCTAGTGGGAACTGAACCCTGGTCTCTTGGTTCCTATGTCAGGGCTCTAACCATTTGGCTACTCCTCCACTCCCAAACTATTTTTCTGGTTTGACCCCATTTTAGCAAAGGAAAGTTCATGTGACCCTGGATACGAAGGCCTGATTCCATCCCGCACGTCCGGGCCCTCTGTGTGTCCGGCCAGAACTGGACGCATAGAGGGAGTTGCGATTCTGATCCCATAGGGAACATCTAGCCCCACGGGATCAGAATCGTGAACAGGCCTGTACGTGCAGACCAGGACCCCGATTCCGTACAGCCTGCACATACAGGCCTTCCCCGGCTAACTCAGTCAGAGCTCTTCAATGGAGCCTTGGCACCGTGGCTCTATTGAAGAGCCACAATCCCCAGCCGCCAGCTCCAGCATTGATTTCCCACAGCTCGACCCCCGATCTGGCCTTCTAAGGCCAGGGTCAAGCTGCGGGGAATGTCCTTGCCCCCCCCCCCCCCACCTCATCCGCACCCCAGGCCCACTGTCCCCTGCCGAATAGGGGAACTTATTCCACCTCGAAGGTGGAATAATTTCCCCATGCAAGTCACTGTCCCCGGACATACAGAGCTGACATTAGAATCGGCCCTGTACATCCGGGGCTGATGACTGCCCACTGCCTGCCCTAACGCTGCCTCTGATCCACCCCTTTCCCGCCCCCATCTACCTTCCCCATACAAGACATGGGGCAGGTAAACAGGACCGGGAAAAGGGACGCTATTCGTGCCTCAGAATGACCCTGTAATCAAATCCAATTATTACTCAATCAACATAAATATAAACATATAAATATGTAAATCTATGCTTTTTAAAGTAATTATTCGATGTACTCAACATACCTGACACATATGGACTTTGAAGTTATAACACAGCTTTTTGAATATTTGCAGTGTGGGCAGGGCTAGTGTTAGACATGCAGGGGGGGACCCAGGCAGAAACTAATGAAGGGGCCCAAAGCCCACCTGCAGGCTATGCCTCCTGCAGCGTGAGGCAGACTTGGGGCCCCATTTGGCATGGAGCCCAGGGTAACTGCTCTGTTTGCCACCCTCTTACGCCGGCCCAGAATATGGGGGCTGAGCATCTGGGGAGCAGTATGTGGGTGTTTATGTGCAGGGACTGAGTGTCTGGGAGCAGTGTCTGGGAGCAGTGTGTGTGTGTGTGTGTGTGTGTGTGTGATAAGTGACCAGGGACAGTATATAGAGGACTCAAGAAAGCAGCCAAAGTATCTGTAAATTGCAACAGGACAGAAAGAACAGATATCCAGATTGACAGAGTTTTCAGGTTTGAAAAAAAACCCTTCCTTTATTGCCCCTACGCATTTTGGCCTATGGCCTTCCTCAGGGGGGTATCTTGGGGGTGCAAACCTCAAAAAAACAAACATTGATTATTAACTATTTATGTGATTTATTTTAATTAACAATAAAAAATTAAAAAATTAATTAAAACCATTAAACAATACATTGCATAAAATCAAAAAGAATAATATAAGAGCTGAAAAACCAAACCGCTAAACATTCATAATCACCCAATGATGATCACAAAGATAGAATACAGATATGTAAAGTGCTCTGAACCTATATACATTAAAAAACCAAATACTAAATGAGGTGAGGAAGACATGACTAAAACCATAAATATGTTAAAAAAACAGACAGCAAATGAGATGAGGAGGACATAACCAAAACCATAAATATGTCTATCGATACCTTCTCTGTATAGGACTTCTGTTAAAAGAAGAACAATTATGACTATAAAAAGCCAATAAATAATACACAACAGGTAACTATGATAAAATTAATACAAAAGAATAAATAAACAATATGAATACCATATAAAATCATTAACAAATAATCTACTTTAAAAGAATATAAGACATACTCAAAAAGATATAATAATGATAAATCCAGGGACAGTATATATACAGTATATCTGAAGCTAAAGAAAGCACAGCTTCCTATTGGGCTTTGAGGTCCCCTCCAAAGTTTTACTCTCAGTTGGTCCCCAGTGATATCTATCACCAGTACTGGCAGATGTACACTCCCAAAGTTCATATACACCAGTCACTAAATAAACAATAAAAATATTTTTTCTACTTTGTTTTCTGGCCATTTTATTTTTATAATCATTTGGCTCTGGTTTCTGCTTTTCTCTGTCTTCTCTTAGCTCTTTTTTCCAGGGTCACCTGTCTACTTGCCATTTCTTTTTTCTCCTGTCTTCACCATCGTCACCTACATCAATCTGTAACACTAATCTTTCTTTTCAGTTTTCTTCCTTCTCCTTTTACCATTTAATTGTCAGTCTCCCACTGTTTATTGCATTTACTCACAGCTTTCCATCACTTCCCTCATCCATCCCTTCCATTCCCAAGCCTCTTATTGCCCAGTCTTTTACTAACTCTCCCCCTGTATCCAGCATCTTTCCTCTCTCACCTTCCCCATCCAGGGTCTCTCTCTCTCTCCCCCCCCCCCCATGTTCATTAGCTCTTTCTGCCTCCCTAGTCCCCTCAACACATGTCCAGCATCTCTTCTATCTCCCTAGTTCCCACCCCCTTACAAGTATCTTTTTTTTGTCTCCCTAGCTCTACCCTTAATGTTCAATTTCACCAGTTGTTGCACCCTCTATGTACAGCATCTCTTCTCTCTCACATCCCCTGTAACCCCCCCCCCCCCATGTCAAACATCTCCTGTGTCTCCCTCCTTCCCATTCCAGTATCTCCTCTATTTCCATAGTTTCTTCCATGACCATTATCTCCTGTATTTCCCTAGTCTTCCCCTTCCATATCCAGTATCTCATCTGTTTCCCTGAGTTCCTCTACAAAGGCTGTCATTTCCGCTGTCTCACCAATCATCTTCCTATCCAAATCTAGCATCTCCATTCTCCCTGCCCAGTACTCCCATCCCCATGTCAAGCATCTCCTATCTATCTCCCTCCTTTCCCTGTCCAGCATCACCTCTGCCTCCCTATGTTTCCCCCCCTCCACATGTCCAGCATCACCCCTTCATCTCCCCCTGATGTACAGCATCACTCCTCAGTCTACATATGCCCACCTATGTCCAGTATACACCCCTCTGTCACATAATGTCTCCCCCGACAAGTCCAGCATCTCCTCAGTCTACCTCCACCCCCATGTCAAGGATCTCCTGTTTTGATTCCTTCCCTTGCTGTATATTGATACTCCAACCTCCCAACCCACTTTATGTCCCAATCTAGCCCTCCTCTTTTCCGCCCGCTGCCTCTAATCAAAGATTGTACAAGCATGGGGCCTTTCTGATACAAGCGAGCATGTTCCTCTGCCAGCCCTCCCTGTCCTGTCCTCTGACACATATTTGTCACGGCCACATGTTGGATTTGGGGCAGGGGTGGATTGGGCTTTTGGAAGACCAGACATCAAATCCAGCCTGCCAGTAACAAAGGTAGTACAGGTGTGGGGCCTTTCTACTAGAAGCGTGCAAGTGCCTCTAAGTCTCTGTTGGCCCTCCTTGTCCCGCCTCCTCTGACATGACAAGCATGCATCAGCGAGAGCACAACAGGGAGGGCTGGCAGGGTCTTAGAGGCATACATATACCTCTAAGACCCTGCCGGTCTTCCTTGTCCCGCCTCCTCTGATGCGCGTCAGAGAGGGCGGGGCAAGGAGTGCCGGCAGGGTCTCAGAAGCAGGCGCGTGCTTTTATCAGAAAGGCCCTGCGCCTGTACTACTTTTGTTACTGGTGGTGGATGGCCGACTGGGTTTGACAGGAAGTGGCCTCCTGAAAGCACGATTTACCCCATCCCAAACCCAGCATGTGGCTGTGACCCTAAATGAGGATTTTGCATCTCCATTTGGGGTCATGACCCACAGTTTGGGAAACACTGATATATACTATATTCGACTAAAATTAGCTATTGTTTAACCTTTGTGCAGCATCTCTACATCACTTCCTACAACGGAGATACTGTAATTGTGTTTCATGTGTCAGCCTTCCTTTATTTTCTACTTAAAATCAGTTTTCCCATTGTAATAACTCTAAGGGGGAGATTTTCAAAGCAATTAACACAATTAGCAGACCTGCTGACCATGTTAAGGACAGCAAGCAAGATATTTAGCAGCATGAAGGCAGTTAATGCTGCTGAATATCCCTGGGTGCCGCCACTCAATGCCCTGACACTGAATATCGCCGCTGTCCAGTTAGCTTGCACACTATCACAGCTAGGGGGCGCTGTGGACACTTGTGGGGAATGATCTCCCTGGAACCCTATGACTTTGGCTTTGGGTAGCAGGCCACTCTCAATATGGCACAAACTTTGGTTCCGAGCAGCATGCATGTTAAACATAAACTTATTTCTCTGGCTTCAAAAAACAAAAAATATTCTAAACAGAGATAAGGTGCACTTTGCATATAGCATCTGCAGACTAAATCACAGGAGTTATAGTTTGATAGACAACTATAGGAAAAACATGTATGTTTCCCTCAATTAGTCTGTCCTGTCTGTTATAAACAAGGAGAAACAGACATACACGCTAACTTGCAGTCCTTGTTCAGTAACAAACAACCCTCCCTACTAGGCTTCAGCTTTTCACCTTCCAAGCAAGCTTACCTGCTGGCTGCTTCTTCACAGTTTCTTTTCTCTCACCCTCCTTCTAACTGCTTCCTGAAGGGTTTTTCCTCTGCTCTGCCTCTACCACCCAGGCTAAGAGCAATGCCCTCCTTCTGGAGGTTTTAGTTCCCTTCACTCTACTCCTTTGGTATCTTATTGAATATGGCACCGCCCTGATGTGCTCCTTTGCACCTTGCAGGAACTCCCACTAGTGATAAGAGGCAGGGATTACATCAATGTGCCTCTGTACATCACAGCACTGTCCAACCAACCTGGATATTTACTTATTAGTATTTAGCTCCCACCTTTCCAGTAGCGGCAAGTTTCATTCAGGTACAGTAATTAATTCCCTGTCCCTGAAGAGCTTACAATCTAAGTTTGTGCCTGAGGCAGTAGAGGGTTAAGTGGCTTGCCCAAGGCCACAAGCAGCATCAGTGGGATTTGAACCCTGGTCTTTCTGGTTCTCGGCTGCTGCCCTAAACACTAGGATATTCACTGCCAATGCCTGGATATGGCTCTAGGATTGATATTGCTGTAGGTCATATTGCTATCTTCTTTGCTATGTCCTAGAAAATTGTATTTCCAGTATGTTTGGTTAATTTTGCAGTATAAGGTGTGTACCTTTTTGACTCACCAGGCACTTCAACGCCACAGTATCTTGCTGACCATATCTCTCTACATACACCTTATCGCCAACTCCACTCTCTTCATGCTAACCGGCTTTCCCTTCCTTCTCCATCTCATGCTCACCTTGAACAAACACGACACGCTGCATTCTTTTTCTTCAGCCCAGCAGTATGGAACTCCCTGCCTTCCGCACTCCGTTTAGAACCCACTTACCAAAAATTTAAAGCATTACTCAAAACACACCTATTTCAGCAGGCTTTTAACCTCCCTTCTACTGACTCCCTATAGACTGTGTCCTCTGTGTTATTTATTCTTGTCTGTTTGCTGTTCTTTCTCTCCTTTCCTATTAAATATGGCATTCCTTTCTTTTTCCCGCAGCATGGAATTCTTTTATATTTTCTTTATTGTAAACTGCCCTAATGTTTCGATGTGGGCAGTATATCAAGTGTAAATAAAGATAAAGATATTATGATCACAGCTTTTGTTTTTCATATTTTCACATACTCGTGTAATGCCTTCTTGCAGTTCTTGATGGTGAGCAGCACAGCAACAGCACAACATAGTAGATGTCATCAGATAATGCCAATTTGACACATTCAGTCTACCCAGTTGCTGTTTTCTGCACTCCTTGTGATCTTGGGCAAGTCACTTAACTCTGTTGCTTCAGCTAGAATCTTACAGGCCAGACATATCAGATCCACAAAATAAGCACATTGTCATTCAGAGCCATCCAGATTCCAGCACTACTGCTTTATAGGATACATCCCACTGGAGTCAGCACAGAATAGATTGATTTGTGCATTTTAGTTCAGTGACTCTGTTTTGTGTATTCTTCTGTAATGCTACAGTGAAAGCATTCTGGTTTTGTTCGTTTCATTTCAAATTATACATAATGCAGCAAAAGGTTTTATCATCACAGGCATTACCATTAACATCAGTGTCAATATGCAGTTAGATTTTTTGGCCTTTGTACATACACATCACCTATGCACATCTCTCAAGTCACAGTAAGGGTTACCAACTGGCTCCAGATTTCCAAAACCAAATGTATCCAGTCCTGGTTTTATGCACTGTGGGGCATTTATTTAACAGGTTTTTCATACCGCTTTATCATTTCAGTAAAGTGGTTTATATTGTAACTTAAACTTGGTAATGTACATTAAACAGGGGCATTGATAACTTGGAATTTTCTGAGACAATGGAGGGTTAAGTGACTTTCCCAAGGCACAAGGAGTGTTAGTGGGAATCAAGCCCTGGTCTCTTGGTTCTCAAGCCAGTGCTCTAACCATTAGGCTACTCATCCACTCCATGGCATGTTTACTACAGCACGTTAACTGCTAGCACAGAGTTCAGCACATGGAGAGTGCACTGCATTAAAATATAACATGGGGCCCTGTGCAAAAAATCCCAAGCTAAATGGTTAGCATGTAAATGGACAGACACAGTGGGCTGGGAGTGTAATGCAGATGTTGATGGCACATCACCGTTAGCACAGGTACTTTGGTCATGTGCTATAACCCTGATTGTGGACGTTAGTGCAGATGCACTTAATGCTACTTCAATGGGTGGCAATAGGTGTACCCGAGTGCCAGGTTACCATGGTGCTACGTGTTAACAATGCACTAATGGCATGGGGATGGAAGCACAAGCCCCTGAAGCTGGCGCAGGCCTCCATGGTGATGTCATGGCCCAATCACATGCTACCGGATTCCCTAAGAAAAAGCAAAGCTACATAGGAGTGGAGGAGTGGCCTAGTGGTTGGGGCAAGGTACTTCAGGCCAGAAGGTCAGGGGTTCAAATCCCACTAGAGGACAGCAACCTCAGGCCAGAAGGACTGGGGTTTCTAGTCCCACAGGTGCTCCTTGTGGTCTTGGGCAAGTCACTTAACCCTCCATAGCCCATGTTCCCTGTAAAATAGTTATCTCCAAGTTATAATGTCCTGTTCAATGTAATTTCAGTTTGTTCAATGTAAACCACACTGATGCAGAATAGCGCGGTATATAAGAGAATGTAAATAAATAAATAAAATAAAATAGGCATGCATGCAGCAAGGTCAAATCAGGACTGTCCTGAAAATGAAGCCAGGTGGCAACTCTAATTCCATTGCTAATGACATCTGGGTTAGAACTGGTAATACATTATAACTACCATGTGGTACCATATGAGGGTCTGCAGCCCTTTGATGAATTAACCAGAAAGTCACTGAATGCAGAAAAGCCTAATCAGCAAACTCTGCTGCATGTTTCTAAACCTCCTATTTTCATTTGTCGGCTCCTTAGAATGAGTAATGCATGACATCTACCTTAATGTCATGACTGAAGTTGTTGATTTTTTGCCAGCCTGCATTCACCAGATGGTAGTTAACCCAACGAAGCAAAAGTTCTTCTGGGGAAAGTTTCATTAACTGTTCCAGGTCTTCTCCGTCATTTAGTAAAGCAATCAGAGCTAGAAGTTTAAGCAGGAGGGCAGCATTATTTTCAGCACAGATGAGCAACGTTATGTTAACCCATACAAATCATAACTTTCCTTCCATGTCTACCTTCATTTCGGGAGATCTCTATGTCAGCAAACAGACCAGCTTTAATGATCTGCCACAACAGTCCTAACACCAGGTAAGGCTTTCCCTCCTTAAGGTCCTGTGAGCCAATATTTACTACTGTACAGCCAATCGCTGAAGCAGAATTTAGAGCCAGATTCAAATTTTCCTGTAGAAAAAAATCAAATTCAAAGCAACAACTGGTTAAAGCAAATTAACAGACAAGCTCATAATAAAATACAGTTCACACAATAGCACAGCAACAGAAAATCTGAACCAGCCAAATTGGCAGTGCTGTGCCCTGTCATGTAGAGAACCAGGGCCTAGGCCTGGCTTCTGCTCCTTTGGAATGCTGCGGAGACAGTGTTGACAGTCCCCTGAGGGTGGTAATCACAGACATTCTTCAATGACATCACCCAATGACCAAATTTCAAATGCAAGCCTAAAATGAGTAATAGACTGTACTCACTGGCTATGAACTGCCACTGAAATGCATAGGGTGGGCCGGGTAGGTGTACTTTATGCAGATTTTATAAAATATGCCTGTAATAATGGTTCTGCCCTTCCATCGCCCCTGTTCATGCCTACTCTACAAATATGCACTTGTTTGCACCTTGGGTACTTTCAGCATGTCCACATTTTATAAGAGGCTTTTTAGAAGTGTCCATAAAATTACCTCCTTTATGCCTAAAGGTCCATCTGAGAGCCAAAACATGAAACAATGTGACTGCGCCGGAATAAAACATTATTAAATACTTACAGAAACAGTGAAGGGTGTCAGTTTTTTCTTATTGATAGCTCTTTCATCAATTGTGTCTGGCTGTGATAAATTAATCAATTTGCTGAAAAAATAAAGTACAAAAAGGAACAGAAAGCGCTTTAATGAAACACAATCAAGAGAACTCCATGCTAAAATAAGGGTGATGATCTCTAGATTACAAAACCCAAGACACATTTTCACTGATTTCAAAGCATTACTAGGATTGAATTAAACATCTGATGTGTTAAACCCTTTGGCTATCTCAAGCATTATTCACAGAGATAAACACCAATAAAACAAGATAAAAACTTCCAAGATTAATAATCATAACTAACTTCCTTTCTGCCCCCTCCGCTTGCCTATGAGCTGCAGAAGACTCAACCAGAGCAAGGGCACTGGAAATTGATCAGACCGACAAGGCAAATATTAGCAAAAATTTACCAAGCTACGTTCGAACTGTTGACACTGCAAATGCCCACCTATTCCTACCAATACTGACTGACCATAACTGTAATAGCGAAATATGGAGCTCGAGGAGCCGTTTCATGTACGAGCTGTTTATAGACACCAGTCCAGAGCTGCCGCCATCTGCAAGCTCCCCCTGATCGGGGTAGAGCACCCGAGTGGGCAATCCAGCTTCCCGCTCGGGGACTCCAGCCCAATCGGGGCTGTGGGAGGAGAGCCGGCGTGAACAAAGTCCAGAGCTGTCGCCATCTGCAAGCTCCCCCTGATCGGGGTAGAGCACCCGAGTGGGCAATCCAGCTTCCCGCTCGGGGACTCCAGCCCAATCGGGGCTGTGGGAGGAGAGCCGGCTGATTTTAAAAAGCGCCGCCATCGGCGTGAACAAAGTCCAGAGCTGCCGCCATCTGCAAGCTCCCCCTGATCGGGGTAGAGCACCCGAGTGGGCAATCCAGCTTCCCGCTCGGGGACTCCAGCCCAATCGGGGCTGTGGGAGGAGAGCCGGCTGATTTTAAAAAGCACCGCCGTCGGCGTGAACAAAGTCCAGAGCTGCCGCCATCTGCAAGCTCCCCCTGATCGGGGTAGAGCACCCGAGTGGGCAATCCAGCTTCCCGCTCGGGGATTCCAGCCCAATCGGGACTGTGGGAGGAGAGCCGGCTGATTTTAAAAAGCGCCGCCGTCGGCGTGAACAAAGTCCAGAGCTGCCGCCATCTGCAAGCTCCCCCTGATCGGGGTAGAGCACCCGAGTGGGCAATCCAGCCCAATCGGGGCTGTGGGAGGAGAGCCGGCTGATTTTAAAAAGCGCCGCCGTCGGCGTGAACAAAGTTCAGAGTTGCCGCCATCTGCAAGCTCCCCCTGATCGGGGTAGAGCACCCGAGTGGGCAATCCAGCTTCCCGCTTGGGGACTCCAGCCCAATCGGGGCTGTGAGAGGAGAGCCGGCTGATTTTAAAAAGCGCCGCCGTCGGCGTGAACAAAGTCCAGAGCTGCCGCCATCTGCAAGCTCCCCCTGATCGGGGTAGAGCACCCGAGTAGGCAATCCAGCTTCCCGCTTGGGGACTCCAGCCCAATCTGGGCTGTGGGAGGAGAGCCGGCTGATTTTAAAAAGCACCGCCGGCAGGCGTGCCCACACCTTGCGGGCCTGTGCCTGAGGGCCTCGCAAGAGGGCCCTTTGGCGTGGCCCTTAGGCGTGGCACGATAGGCGAGAATCAATCTAATCCCCAAGCTGGCACAGATCCAAGGCCTTGAGTGACCCACGCTCCATATTCACGCAAGTCCTTCTCGACGGATGAAAACCCGATGGACCCAGTCCCAACATCCACCAACAACCTCCCAGCGCAAGGAACAGTTTGAATCAGCAATGTCCCGTTCACAAGACTCTCCTATCAAGCACCCATTAACAGTATGACTAGATACTTCGCCCTATAATGTTAAGCATCTAGCATGTTTAGATTACTATGTATGATTACTGAATAGCTTACACTGCAACCACTACAATTAATTATTTAGCTAGCTAGCCAGCATTTTCATAGCAAGTTGCTTATTATCTCTGACACTTCCTATCTAGCCTCAGAACCTAAAATCCTATAATTTTGTCTGCCAGTACCTTGATATTACTATCACCAGTAATTTGTAGCTATCATTGTAATAATTTAAGTCATCTGCTACCAGTGTTCAGCTGCCATTCCTGCCATCATATTATTACCATTGTTGAATTATTCAACCACTACTGTTAGCTGTACTCTGTCTCTATTGTTCCAGTATCACAAACCATTGCTGCTGGTATTTCCGGCTCCTTCGTTACCATCTCCATAGTTACTATTGCATCTGTGCACTGACCCACAAACTCAAAAGACCGGGTCTAACTAGATAAATCAGGAAGCACATAAATATCCTGACAGACTACACCCAATTCATAACAAGGCATCTAATTCATCCAAAACAACAGTCTCCTACAACCTGTCCAGATAGAGAATTAACCCAAAACGTAACCCTCCCTTCTCCTAATTATACAAGGATACCAGAAAGATGCGTACACTCAAAGCATTATTTATCACTTATCTCCTTTTTGCACTGCCTAGACACTCAAATGCCTTCAGTAGCGGCACCAACTCCATACCAATACTAAGGAGCAATTGGAAGAGATGGTCAGACAAGACTCAAGCATACCCAACAAACTCCAACCGTACGCAACATCCACACCTGCTCCACATTGCCCTCCAACTCACTAAAAATTCTCAGACCAAGGAAAAACAGCACCAATATCCATTGAGATGCGCCCTTATCAACTCCAGATCCATCCGTTCAAAGTGGTCAGTGATCACCGACCTTATAGCACTCCACGATCTAGATATCCTGATGGTCACAGAGACTTGGTTATCAGATTGCGACAATGTCATTCTCAACCAGATGTTACCCCACAAGTTCTCAATTTATACCTCCCACAGAGCCAACCAAAGAGGAGGTGGAGTACTAATCCTTACAAAAAGCCAGCTACAATTTCAGTTGAACAACACCATCAGCACAACCCATCTAAACACAATCTCCATATCAAACAATTCATGCTCAATCAATGTAGTCTACAGAGCACCTACAACCATACCAGATGACCTGTCTACAATAATTGACCTTGCCTGCAACACAGATAAACCAAGATCATCGAACTGGCTATTTGGCGATTTCAACCTCCCCACTCTACACGAAACCCAAACCACAGCTTTTCTAGAAGCACTTGATGACCTCGGATACAGTCAGATAGTCAGAGAACCCACGCATGTGAAGGGAAACCCGCTAGATCTAATGTTTGCTCCAAAAGCGGCCATAGAAGCTGACCACAACTTCGCACTATCTATAACCCCAGTACCCTGGTCTGATCATAACTTGATCTTACTCCAACTACCCACTCTCCACAACAATTACTACACTAACGTCATACATCCTAAACCACCAGCAAGAAGGTTTCGTTCCTTTGACAAAGAAGACATAATCAATAATGCCCTTCCTCTACTAAACACCTCAAAACCTGATCTAGACGACTTGATTAACACATGGGATAATACCCTGAGATTCAGCTCACAACTACCGGACACGTCTAAAAGGACCAGCCACCGAGCTCATGTAACATGGTACTCAAATGAGTTAAGGGCATCACTTCTCCATCTTCGCAGGCTCGATAGGCACTGGCGCCGATCCCGTTCTACTGAAGCTTATATGGCATACTGCTCACACCTAAAAAAACATCGCCAAGAAATAGCAGAGAGAAGGAAACAATTCCATACAAGCCTCCTGAAGCGATCGGTAAATAAACACCATGACTTGTTCAACATAGTAAAATCATTGGCATGTGAACCAACCCCACAACAAACACAAACTATACACCCTCAGGACTACGCTAACTATCTAAAATCAAAGATGACGCAAACAGCTAAAATCCATTGTCCCACTGACCCCTCTATCATACCCAAGCTGTCGCAACCAGCTACATTGACCAAATTTAGCACGATACCACCCAAGGAGATCGAAAACATCATTGCATCTATCAACGCCACTACTGCTCCAAACGATCCCTGCCCAGCCTCCTGAATAAGAGAACTTCGCTGTGAACTAAGCCACTTCCTAAATAAAATCTTAGATCAATCATTTGCAACGGGAACCTTTCCTTAAAGTCTAAAACACACCTCTATTAGACCACTATTGAAGAACAACAAATTGGATCCACTAAGAGTAGAATCGTACAGACCAATATCCAGCATCCCATTGTTAGCCAAAATAATTGAAAAGGTAGTTCAACACCAAATTCAGCAACACATAGACACTGAAGCACCGCTTGACCCGTCCCAACATGGTTTCAGAGAAGCACATGGCGTGGAGACCCTCCTTATTACCCTCTTCAATACTCTAATCACAGGAATAGATGACACCCGGCAAGGCTTCATCCTTATTTTCATGGACATCTCGGCTGCGTTCAACTCTGTAAATCACCAAATACTGATCAATCGTCTCAAGGAAAAAGGAATCCATGACTCGGCGCTGAACTGGTGTAAGTCATACCTGTCTAACCGATGGCAACAAGTGAGGATCGGTGCCACAACATCAGACCTATTTCTACAAGAACAGGATGTACCTCAAGGATCCTCGCTTTCAGCATTAATGTTCAACATATACATTCAACCGATTTGTGACCTAATCCGCTCTTTTAATGTTGCCTGCTTAGCTTATGCAGACGACATTCTCCTGTATATGCCATTCGCTATCAACCAACCCGATCTTTCCCCTCTGGTGAGATGCTTCGAGGCAGTTGAGGAGTGGCTCATCACACAGAACTTACGAATCAACCACAACAAGACCGACGTAATGTTCATCACGAAGAACCAGAACTTCATACCCCCAGCCACATTAAAGATAAAGGACACAGAACTGACAGTTAAACCCACTATTCGATACCTAGGCATCACCCTTGACCATCACTTAGACATGAAAACACACATAAAGAATACAACAAAATTGATATACCACAAAATACGAACACTCCGTCATTTTCGACCATTACTTGAACCCACGGACTTCAGAACCATCTACCAAGCCCTGGTGTTGCCACACCTCGATTTCTCAAATGCAATTCTACATGGACTCCCACAAGCAACCTTAAACCCTTTCCAACTGGCAATGAATACAGCCGCCAGAGTACTCGAAGGAATATCGAAGACAGACCACATCACACCAATCCTCAAAAGACTACACTGGTTACCGATCAACGCCAGAATACAATATAAGATCATAATCACAACTTTCAAAGTATTGAACAACCAGTCACCCACATCCATCACTGAACTAATACGCAGTCCACCCCCCAATAGAATCAGGAGATCCGCAGCAATAACCAATCTAATGGTCCCGAAAGAGATAGCAACATCGAAAAGAGCCTTCAGCATATATGCCCCAAAAACATGGAACGCCCTCCCTCCAGACCTTAGAGCTATAACTAGCTTAACCCAATTCAGAAAAAAACTCAAGCACTACCTATTTTCAAGTTACTTTCCAGTTTAGATTTTTCACAAGCAAAAACACCCATCTACATAACCAGAGAGTTTTGACTATGTGAATAATTGTAAATAGTTTACCCCTGTTCTTCCAAGTTTCAACTCCTGTTAAATGTAAAATACACTACAGTTTCCTGTATGGTATATGTTATGTCCGATGTAAACCGCGCTGATGGTAAGAGTGCGGTATAGAAGAAATGTTAAATAAATAAATAAAATAAAATAAATAACCTCCGATCCTCCCCAGTGAACGATGTAATCAAGGAGATGTGCTAGGTAGAAGGACTTTCTCATCCATCCCTACCGGACTTACCAAAGAAGGATGCCATCTCTCAGTGACTTAAACAGACTGCCATCAGAAGGGTTAATAGGCAGAAGATGCTGAAGGTCTGGATCGTCTTGAAGAGCTTTATTTATCCAGTTAACGAAAGCAAATTTTTCTTCCTCTGAGGGACAGAGAACATTGTTTTAGTCAAGGAAAGAAATGCATTCTCATTCCTGTCCCCTGGATGTTGCTGATGTGTTGGCCAGTTTATTTTCAAGATAAGTATCACCCCCACATATCATAAGATACCGCAGCCCATTAAAAGAAATATTAGAAGTATATTCATAATTAGCAATTGAACCCTTTTATTAAAAATAATACTTCAAGATCAGCCTCCGAGACTGAAGAG
Source organism: Ichthyophis bannanicus (assembly GCA_033557465.1). Lineage (NCBI taxonomy): Eukaryota > Metazoa > Chordata > Amphibia > Gymnophiona > Ichthyophiidae > Ichthyophis > Ichthyophis bannanicus. The sequence goes on along the minus strand of CM066038.1, from coordinate 411,386,466 downwards.
ATGAAAAGGATGGCCCTAGTGGAGATCACATCTTGTGAATATTCCAAAAAAAGTAGTAAGATTAATATTAGGATTGATCTCCAGGGTATCTATCCCTTCCTCAGACAATCAACTCATTAGGTACAAATAAAACTTCTTTAAGGTATTTTTTTAAGAAGCAAATCAGATGAGAGTAAGTGCATAATTGTGAAATTCAAGACTCAGATTTCTATTAGGAACAGTATTCTCCAAGGACTCCATCTTGTGGTATAAAGAAAGGTTATCCTTAATAGCAGATAGACACACTGCATGCGAGGAAGTTACTTGTGATTCTATTAAGGAAGCCTTTTTATCAAGAACTCCAAACCATTCCCAAGTTTTAAATTTAGCAACTGATTCTTGAGAAACTGTATTTCATCAACATTTTTTCAAATGTCCACAAAGGAAATCTCTGAGCCAGGTTTATCCATCAGCACATTGACTTCTAAACTAACACAGACATAAAGTAAGAGAGTCTTTTACTAATGGGTGCTACCTGGCAGTGTGTATTGTGGCACACGCTTAAGGCACGCCTTGTCAGGCAGCACAGGGTCATGACAGTGCAGGATGATTCCTGCGCTAACTGCGCAACCCGCATTAAGATCGCAAGTGTGGTGAAGTAAGGACGGAGAATGGGCATGGTGAACTTGGTGCATTTAGCGCTATGTTCACACTGCGTGCTAACTGCATTAGTGCAGGTTCATCCGACGTTAGGTGCACCCACGCTAATGCAGCACGTGCTATGGGACACATGCTATGCAACAGAGAAATGCTTTCCACTCCCCGACAATTAACATGGGGGTGTTGCACATAATGCGCTATGGTTTCAGCGCTATTGGCGCATTAGCTGTAACAAGTTAGCGCTCATTAGTAAAAGACCCCTTAAGTAATAGAAGTCACAGCACCCACCGACTCAGCTTTCCCTTATGGCTCTTCACAGCTGGGGGACCTTAGAACCATTAGAGTTGGATAAGGAGGGGGAGGTGGCATCAATTAATGGGGCATCTGAATGAGAAGAAGGTAAAGGGGTATCATGTGGCATCGACTGCCCTATGCACTTCAAATTCTTATCCATGAGTCCATAAGTTACTATAGCATGTGTTTGCTCTTTTTTTGTCTTGTTCTGCCTCTTCCCTTTATGCAGCATCGGTATCCCAAATCAACCTTCCAAACCAATCAAAGCTGCCCCTTTGAGCATGTTCCTTTGGAAACGAGCGCCATAGCATGTTTCAAATTTAAAGGTCCTCAACTACTGATGTCACAAAGCTACCCAGGAAATGCTGCCTTCTGTGGGAGTTGGACCGGGCGTTCCAGCACTACTTCTTTCATGCACGGTCAGGTTGTTGGCATCAAATACTCCCCTAATAGGTCTTTTATAAAATTATCCCACGTGGTACAAGAGATATAAATAATGCAGTGACAAGAATAGACGTAGGTCATGTGACCTGCATGCAGGCTTGTTCTGGGTCTGTTTGGGCACAGCATGGTGGAGTTGCAAAGTATGCATATTGGTTATAAAGGAAGCTACTTTGGAAGCCCTATTCATGCTTCAGACGTCTGGAAATGGACATAGAGTCATCCAACACACGGAGACATCTCCAGAGCCATTTAAGAATCTAGATCTGTGGATGGCCCCAGGGTAAGAACGTCAAAAGTTTAAATTGGAGCATGGTGGAGGCGCAACTGGGGCATTCCCAGGAACCTGGATGTCCCCACCTGATCTCAGAAATGTCCTGGACACCCAGAGTCACATCTAAGGTGATACCTGCTCCAGGCTCGAAAAGGCATCTGAAAAGTGATTGCTTTGTCAGGCAGATGTCTGGAGAGTGTAGAGAAGGAGCTACAGTAATATGCCTTTCATTTTATAATACTGACAGTGAACACTGACGGGGCTCATGTTTCCATTTCATTATGCCTCGGACATCCCCTTATTGTAGCTTGCATGAGACAGACGTCCCCGCCTCATGCTTTCCTAAGGGGGGCGTCTATGTGGCCGCCGTTGGGGACATCCATGTTATGAAAATTGGCTGGTAACACAGACATCCCTGGTGTTTTTCTGCACGTCCCATCCTGGATGTCCCAGTTTTGAATGGGACGTCCTTTCTAAAATGCCACTTAAAATGCACACTTACACAAGTTTTTCATCTGTGTACATTTACCCCTGTTCCTGAGCAGGCATAAATAATCTAACCACGATTTCTGCCGGTTTACCCCTAGAATTTTATAAAGACACATAGGCACCGAGTGTCTTTATAAAATAGACTACAAATAGGTGTCTCCTTGCCCTCTCAGCTTAGGCAGCCTGATATAAAATTACCCCCTAGGTACCTATGTGTCTTTATAAAACTGCCCCACAAAATCTGCAAAAATCATGGCTAAAATAAAGCTGTGGACATTTATACCTGCTTGGGGGAAGGCGTAAATGTTCCCGTGTGCTTTATAAAATACATGTGTAAATCACAATTCTGACTGTGCTCAGTCCAAAATTCACCCCCAAACACACCCATTACAGAGCTGCACAAATGCACATGCTCTCGTCCTACGCTTGTACAGTATGTGTGGGGTAATTCTAAAAGCTGCTCTTTGAGTGTATACTGGCATATGCATATGAAAATCCCTTTATAAAATTACCCCTGAACAGGGAAAATCTTCTCATATATCAAAGCCAATATTTACTAAGTCTAATAAAAGCAAAAAATTTAAGATCATAAACTATTTTTCTTGTAGTCAGGAATCTAATATTATTTGAGTTGATATGATTGATTTTATGTCAATTAGACAAGGTCAAATTTCCCACTATTTATTTGACAGACTTTTTTTATACTAATGTATCATTTTAGTCAAAGTGGTTTACATTGTAACTTAAACTTGATAATGTACATTAAACAGCGACATTGATAACTTTGATTTTTCTGAGGCAATGGAGGGGGTTAAGTTGCTTGCCCAAGGCCAAAAGGAGTGCTAGTGGGAATCAAACCCTGGTCTCCTTCACTCCATAGTTATATATATAAACACAACAAATTCACCCTTTCGACTTCACGTAATCAGCTGAGCCAATATGTAAATAGTTGAGTTATTCCTTAGCATATGCTGTTAATCTATTTGTATATAGTTACCCTGTTCAATCCTGCACATAACCCCCTGTTATATTGTAAGTCCACTGCACTGGACAGATATGTTTACGTGTAAACCGCACTGATACTGAAGAGCGCGGTATATAAGAAAGTTAAATAAATAAATAAATATCCACAAAGTATGCCAGGCCATCATTACACCTGTACTGGATTACTGTAATATACTATACCAAGGCCTGCCCAAACAAACCGCCCGTCAACTACAAATAATACAGAACACTGCTGCCCGCACCATTGCTAGCCCATCAAGACAAGACCATATAACTCCAATACTACATGACCTGCACTGGCTACCGATATCATCACGTGCAAAATATAAAGCAGCACTAACCATCTTCAAAATTAAAAACAACATGTCAGCAGAAATACTACATGAACTTATCGGAACCAAAACAAGCAAAAGACCAGACAGAAATAGCACCAAAAACAATATACTAACACCCAGTCTATTTACAAGAACCAACAAATCTACATCCATGAGAGCCTTCTCTCTTGCTGCCCCTGCTATCTGGAATGTCCTCCCAGATAAACTAAAATCAACAACAGATATAAAAGAATTCAGGAAACTACTAAAAACCACCCTATTCATTGAACAATTCAATGATAACCACCAATTACACTAATCACTGAAACCCCTCATTAGACCGGACCCAGGCATCAGACCCAGAAGGCGAGGCACATCAGAGACTATCATACCCAGAGCCTTTACTAAAACAAGAAAAGACACTTCAAGAAGAGCACTATCCCTGGCCGCTACCGCACTCTGGAATTCACTCCCCGACAACCTGAGATCAACAAAAGACCTCAAAGACTTCCGGAAGATACTAAAAACTAAGCTCTTCATAGAACACTACAAGGACATCACATGAACTGTCCAAACAAACTACCTCTCTGCCATCAAAATGCAAAAATCTAAATAGTTCCTGCACATAACCCATACTGTATGCTCACCACGCAATCAACCTCACACCACACACACCCCTCGATATATCACTGCATGCCCACACCCATGTACCCTGCCACTTGTTTTGTTTGCTGTGTAATCTGCTTTGATTTCAGGATAAAGTGGTATATAAATCCTTTTAAATAAATATGCTTAAGGACACCTGACCTGCAGAATTTCCATTGACTGTGACATCACAGTAGTACCATGTGTGAAGGATGGGCTGCATTTTCAGCAAGGGACTCCTTTCTTTCCCCCTTTTGAATTTGTAGAGACTCCCCTCTCCTCTCAGCCAGGGGCATGAGGGTTATGAATCCATCCAGGACAGTTCAGGGATACTGGCAGGGGCGACTCTAAAATGAGGCAGATTGAGGCAGCTGCCTCAGGTGGCAAACTTTTGGGGGAGGCAAAAATGCTCCCAAAACAGCCAGATGACTATCGCCTCACTCTGTCTTCAAGGTTAAAAAAAAAAAATCTCGTGGACCAGCTGCTGCTGCCTCCACATCTCCTAGGTTGGCAGCGGCAGAATCAACCCCCACTTCCCTCTGCCACTGCCCCAGATCCGACGACACTGGGAGAGCATCGGCGAACTAGAGACTCTGATAAAACCCTTAAAATATGGGATTTTGGAGACTCCGAGGCTTAAAAATCCATCCTGATTCCGCACCCTCTGACACAAAAAGCATCATCAGAGGGGGTGGGACCCATCGAAGCCTTAGTTGGAAGAGCCCATGATTTTGCTTTCAAGTAGTTTCTCCAAATGGGTTCGTTTTGCACATACTATGGCAGTCGTGAACCTCACTTCTAAGCCAAGGTATGTAGAGTATGATCTTAGTCTCTCAAATTTACTGCTAATGCTCAGTGTAATACTTGCATCACAGTATGGGGAACTGCATCTCTTATTTCTCTGATGTTGCACCGCATGTGGAGTCTGGCTTCTTGGGGTTTCAATTTAATTTTTGTCTACATCTTTTTATTTTTACTTTAGGTTATGGTCACTTATTCTGTATTTGGTGAGATCTTTGTTCTGAGTGTGTGACCAAGGCCAGACGTTCTGTTAACATGGAGTTTGTAAGTAGAGATCTGTACTGTAGTATTCTAAATTGTTCAGCTTTTCAAATAGGGGTTGGATGTAGTATTTACAGTGCTGCTTTTTTCTGGATAGGCTCCTTATGTGAGTTTTGGAATTTGGTGCTGGTATGGTGTGGTTTGCAGCTTGTCGTGCTGTGAGGGCTTGTGTGCATCAGTGATGCTGAGAGCTAAACTATCGGTAGTTAACTACTGGCAGGGTCTCCCAAGATGGACAGGTCTCAGCTGAGGTGCCCAGACCAAGACAAACCACCCATCTGGGCAGCAGCAGAATGGGATAGTGTTGACGGCGGAGGATCACATTTCTGTGACAACGGCAACAACACCAAACTTAAACTGCGCGGAAGAAAGGCCCGGCAATCTACTTCTGTATCTTGCCATGAAAACCCAATGGATAGTTACAACAAAACAAATTGTGCTATGGTGCTGGAAGATGAGACCCTCAGGTCGGAAGGCACTCAACTAGCTACTGGGGAAGAGCTGAAGACTTTTCAGAGTAAAGCCAGCATTTATGATGTGGTTGGATCAAAGCCCTCGGGAAGTCTGACTGCTGATGTAGCTGTGCATGAAATGAGAGTCAGAAGCTGTAAAGGTGTCTTACACATTGGAACATGGAATGTACGAAGCATGAACCAAGGAAAGTTGGAGGTGGTCAAGAATGAAATGGAACGTGTACAACTTGATCTGTTGGGTGTCAGCGAGCTGAAATGGACTGGCATTGGGCACTTTGCATCAGATGATCACATGGTCTACTATGCTGGAAATGAAAGACAAAGAAGAAATGGTGTTGCATTTATAATAAAGAAGAAACTTGCAAGAACTGTAATGAAATACAATGCAGTCAGCGAACGCTTAATCTCTATTCGTCTACGAGGATTGCCTATCAACACAACTATAATTCAAGTGTATGCCCCAACAACAGCTGCAGAAGAGAATGAAATTGAAGAGTTATATGAACAAGTACAAGCTGAAATTGACAGAACATGCAAACAGGATATCCTGATAGTCATGGGTGACTGGAACGCAAAAGTTGGCAACAAAGAAGAAGGCAAAGTAGTTGGAAAATATGGACTTGGCAACAGAAATGAAGCTGGAGAAAGACTGATAGAATTCTGCAAGACCAATGATCTATTCATCTCAAACACCTTCTTCCAGCAACACAAGCGGCGACTGTACACTTGGACCTCACCCAATGGATTGTATAAAAATCAAATTGACTACATCTGTGGAAGTCAACGATGGAAAAGCTCTGTAACATCAACAAAGACAAAACCTGGAACTGACTGTGGTACAGATCATCAACTACTAGTATGCAAACTCAAGCTAAAGTTGAAAAAGAGCAAACCACTCATGAATGCAGCAAAATATGACCCTGAGAATATACCACTGGAATTTAAAGACTGCCTGCAAAATCGATTTGCTGCTTTAGATACAAATGACAGAGCTCCGGAAGAGTTATGGAATGACATCAAGAAGGTTGTGTTGGAAGAAAGCGAGAAGTCTCTACAAAAGGTGAAAAAGCAAAAACAGCCAAAATGGATGACAGAAGAAACTCTGAAAATTGCCCAGAAACGCAGAGAAGCTAAAGCCAGAGGAGAAAGAAAGACAATCGCAGAACTCAACAGAGATTTCCAACGTGCAGCAAGACAGGACAAGGAAAAGTACTACAATGACACTTGCAAGGAAATAGAAGCAGAAACTATTAGAGGAAGAACAAGATCGGCTTTCCTAAAGCTACAAGAGTTAAAGCAAAAGTTCCAGCCTCGAATTGGAATGTTACAAGATGCTCAAGGTTCTATGTTGAATGATGCTGAGAAGATCAAGAAAAGATGGAAGGAATATACAGAGTTTTTATATGATAAAGATCAAGTGGACCAACAGCCGTTTCAACCTGTACCTTATGATCGGGAACCATTGGTGATGAAAGAAGAAGTTGAAGCAGCATTGAAAGCTTTATCAAAGAACAAAGCACCAGGCATTGATAGCATTCACATAGAAGTATTGCAGCAATCTGATGCAGCTGTTACCGTACTTACAAGGCTCTGCCAAGAAATATGGAAGACAACATCATGGCCAACTGACTGGAAAAGATCTGTGTTTATACCAATACTAAAGAAAGGTGATCCAAATGACTGTGGAAATTATCGCACAATCGCTCTGATCCCACATGCCAGCAAGATTCTACTGAAGATTATTCAAAAGAGACTACAAGCATACCTGGAACAAGAACTACCTGACGTACAAAGCAGGGTTCAGGAAAGGGCGAGGAACGAGAGACATCATTGCGGATGTGAGATGGATCCTTGAAAAGACTAAAGAATACCAAAAGGATATCTATTTGTGCTTTATCGACTATAGCAAGGCTTTTGACTGTGTAAACCATGAGAAACTCTTGGCCACATTAAGAAGCATGGGTATACCAGAACACCTGATCGTTCTCTTGCGAAATCTGTACATTGATCAAGAAGCAACAGTTTGAACGGAACAAGGAGAAACAGAATGGTTTAAAATAAGCAAAGGTGTAAGACAAGGCTGCTTACTTTCCCCCTACCTGTTTAATTTATATGCAGAACAAATCATCAGAGAAGCAGGATTGTATGACGATAACAGAGGTGTGAAGATTGGTGGAAGACTCATCAACAACCTTCGCTATGCTGATGATACCACATTACTGGCTGAAAGTGAAGATGATCTGAAACATTTGCTTCTCACAATCAAAGAACATAATCTCAAAATGGGCCTGCACCTTAATGTAAGAAGACAAAGATCATGACAACTGGCATAATCAACAGGTTCATCGTTGAAGGAGAAGAAATTGAAATTGTGAACAACTTTAACCTACTTGGATCAACTATGAATAAAGAAGCAACAAGCAGTCAAGAAATCAGATGACGCATTGCTCTTGGCAGAATGGCTATGAAAGACCTAGATAAGATTCTCAAGAGCAGAGATGTCTCTCTCCATACAAAGATTCGACTTGTTCAAGCCATGGTATTTTCAATAACATCATATGGATGTGAAAGCTGGACAGTGAAAAAGACAGACAGGAAGAAAATTGATGCCTTTGAATTATGGTGCTGGCGGCGAATACTGTGTATACCATGGACTGCCTGAAGAACAAACCAGTCGGTACTAGAGGAGATCAAACCTAAGCTTTCTTTAGAAGCTCAGATGACAAGACTTCGACTTTCATACTTTGGACACATCATGCGAAGAGAGAGATCATTAGAGAAAGACATCATGCTTGGCAAGATAGAAGGTCAACGCAAAAGAGGAAGGCCAGCAATGAGATGGATCGATACAATAACAGCAGCTATGGGTACCAGTCTGTCAACAATGAGCCGCCTGACTGAAGACCGAACACAATTTAGGATAGCTATCCAGAGGGTCACCATGAGTCGACTCAGACTCGACGGCACTTAACAACAACAACATGGTGTGGTAGATTTGCTCTATAGATCCTCAGTGACTCTGTTTTAGGGTTTTGTATTAGTTCACAGTATGCCTGGTACTGGAGAATAGAAACATAAAAACATGATAGCAGAAAAAGATTACATGGCCTATCTAGTGTGCCCTTCCATATCAACCACTACAACAGTCCCTTTTTTTCCTTAAGAGATCCTCTGTGTTTTTCCCATGCTTTTTTGAATTCAGATACTGTTCTCATCTCTACCACCAGGACTTCCTCTCCAAGCAGTAGTGAACTGCGAAGGTATGGACCGAAGACCAGGCAGCAACCCGGCAGATTTCTGTCACAGATATAAAGCGCAGGTTTGCCACGGAGCTAGCCATGGCCATGACACAGTACACCATGGTCTCCGGGTCCAGTGAAATCCCTGCCTGCTCATAGACAAGGGTAATGCAGTCTACCACCCAAGCAGACAGAGTTTGCTTAGTCACTGGGAGCCCCCGACGACTGGGGGTCATAGGATACAAAAAGCTATAGTGCTTTGCAGTGGCCCTGAGTTCATTGCAGATAGAAGGACAGGGCCCTTTTACAATTCAAAGTATGGAGTATGGTCGCCACCCTGCCGGTGTGAGGCCTCGGAAAGAAGGTGAGGAGCACCACCTCCTGATTGAGGTGGAATGGGGACACCACCTTCGGTAGAAACTTGGATTGTGTGTGGAGCACCACTATGTGCTTGTAGAACCTTGTGTAGGGGGGAATGTGCCATCAGAGCCTGAAGCTCGCTGACCCTGCGAGCTGATGTGAGCGCCATAAGGAAGACGACCTTCCAGGAGAGGTAGCTCAAGTGGCAGGTAGCCAGGGGCTCAAACGCCAGTTTAGTGAGCTGCAAGAGCACCACATTGAGATCCCGCTCTGACGCGGGAGGGCAGATGGGGGAGTTTGGATACATGAGATCCCGCAGGAACTGAGATACAAGGGGCTAAGCTGAGAGGGGCTTGCTCTCAACAGAATAGTGGTGCGCTGCGATAGCACTCATGTGTACTCTGACCAAGTTAGACTTTAGTCCCACCTGCGACAGGTGGAGCAGGTACTGGACTACTACTTGTACCGAGCAGAAGAATGGGTTCACCCATCTTTCGACGCATCACACTGAGAATCGGTGCCACTTACGAGAGGCTAGAAGAACCTCTTCCATGTCCCGTGGGAGGTTGATGGGAGCTAATGCTACCCTTTCATCAGCCAAGCTATGAGTGACAGGTACCCCAAGCTGAGGTGTAGGAGAGAGCCCTGCTCCTGTGAAAGTAGTCATGGGGCTCGGTCCAGGGAATCAGTGACGCCACCGACAGGGAGAGGAGCAGTGGGAACTAGGGTTGCTTGGGCCATCAGGGAGCTATCAGTATTAGTGATGCCCTGTCATGCTGGACCTTGAAGAGGGTCTTGGCAACCAGTGGTATTACCAGGAATGCATAAAGGAGGCCTTTCGTCCATGGAATGAGGAATGCGTCTGCTGCCACCCAGGACGGGTGTGGCTGGTAGGAACAGAAGCTGGGCAACTGCATGTTGTCCGAACTGGCAAACAGGTCCATCAAAGGGATACCCCAGAGTTGAAACAGCCAGAAGGCCACTTCAGGATCTAGGCACCACTCGTGCAGCTGGAGGACTCTGCTCAACTTGTCCGCCAGGGCATTGTCTTGGCCCAGGAGGTAGCTCTTAGGAACATCACACTGCATGTCGCATAGGAGCAGAGAGCTACCACTTCCTAGTAGAGGGAGTACGACCCTGTGCCCCCTTGTTTGTTCACGTAAAACACTGCAACTTGCTTGTCGGTCTGGACCAGCACCAATTGGTGCTGCAGTCGGTGGCAGAGGGCTCGGAGAGCCAGAAATATCACCCAGAACTCCAGCAGATTGATTTGCATCTGTGACTCCATTTGAGACCAGCTGTCTTGTGTTTGGAGGCCCTCACAATGTGCTCCCCAGCCCAGTAAGGAGGCATCTGTGGTAAGGACCTTCTGGGGGGTGGGTGCCTGGAATGGCATCCTGGCCTGAGGGTGATGAGTCTGCCACCATCCAAGGGAGTCCGCCAGCTGGCAGATCACTCTCACTCTGTCCCGGAGCCTGCCTGTAGCTTGTGTCCACTGAAAGCAGAGGCCCCACTGGGCTGCTCTCATGTGCAGTCAGGCGTATGGTCATGTGAACCATGGAGGCCATGTGGCTTAGCAGCTGAAGAAGAAGCCGGGCGGGTAGCAACCTGCATTGCTGTACTTCTGCGACTAGCCCCCTGAGGCATTTCGACCTCTCCTGAGGGAAGAAGGCCTTGCCTGGAGGGTGTCTAACTGAGCCTCTATAAACTCCAGGCATTGAGCTGGAAAGAGGTGGGACCTGGGATAGTTGATGATGAACCCCAGATGCTGCAGGATGTAGATGGTGCAACCTGTGGTGCATTGCACCTTGCAGCTGTGCCTTCCCTTATGAGTCAGTCGTCCAGGTTAGGTAAGACGAAGGCCCCTTGGAGATGGAAGTGGGCTGCAACCACCGTGAGGCACTTGGTGAAGACCCTTGGCGATGAGGCCAGCCCTTAAGGCAGCACCCTGTATTGGTAATGCTCTCCTCCCACCACGAACCAAAGGTATTTTCTGTGGCTGGGATGGATCATGAGTGTGTGTAGGCATCCTTTAGGTCTAAGGAGCATAGCAATCTCCCTGCTGGAGGAATGGCATCAATGTTCCAAGAGATGAGTATTTTGAACTTTTCCCTTATCAGGAACTTATTCAGATCTCACAGATACAGGATGGGCCTGAGGCCCCCTGTTCTTTTGGGGATGAGGAAATACCAGGGGGTAGAAGCTGGTGCCCCTGAGATGTTTTGGCATAAGAACATAACATAAGATATGCCATACTGGGTCAAACCAAGGTCCATCAAGCCCAGTATTCTGTTTCCAACAGTGGCCAATCTAGGTCATATGTACCTAGCAGCTTACCCAAGAGACACAAGTTCCACAATGCTTGTACTGGGTCAAGCATTGATATCTTCGGTCACTTCTTAATAATGGTTTATGGACCTTTCCTCCAGGAACTTGTCCAAACCTTTTTTAAACCCAGCTACACTAACAGCCTTTACTACATCCTCCAGTAACAAATAACAGAGTTTGATTACACGTTGAGTGAAAAAATATTTTCTTTTATTAGTCTTAAATAGTTTACCCTGTAGCTTCATTGCATGTCCCCTAGTCTTTCTATATTCTGATAACGTAAACAATCGATCTACGTTTACCCGTACCACTCCGTTCATTAATTTATAGACTTCTATCATATCTCCCCTCAGCCGTCTCTTTTCCAGGTTAAAGAGCCCTAACCTTTTTAGCCTTTCTTCATAGGAGTATCCTTCCATCCCCTTTACCATTTTGGTGGCTCTAATCTGAACCTTTTCTAAAATCGCTATATCCTTTTTAAGATACGGCGACCAGAATTGCACACAATATTCAAGGTGCGGTCTCACCATGGAACGATATAGAGGCATCATAATATCTTTTGTTTTATTTTCCATTCCTTTCCTTATCATACCTAGCATTCTATTTGCTCTCTTGGCCGCCGCTGCACACTGGGCCGAGGGTTTTAACATGGTATCCACAATGACGCCTAAATCTTTTTCCTGGGTGGTGGTTCCTAATGTGGAACCTTGCATCGTGTAACCATAGTTTGGGTTGTTCTTCCCTAGGTGCATAACCTTGCACTTGTCCACATTAAATTTCATCTGCCATGTTGATGCCCAGTCTTCCAATTTATCAAGATCCTCTTGCAATTTTTAACAATCCTCTTGGGTTTTAACAACTTTAAATAGTTTTGTGTCATCTGCAAATTTGATAACCTCACTCGTTATTCCACTTTCCAGGTCATTTATGAATATGTCAAAAAGCAACGGACCCAGCACAGATCCCTGGGGTACACCACTATTCACCTTTATCCATTGGGAAAACTGGCCATTTAGCCCTACCCTCTGCTTTCTATCTTTTAACCAGTTCCTGATCCACAATAGTACACTGCCTCCTATCCCATGACTCTTTAATTTTGCCAAAAGTCTCTGATGAGGGACCTTGTCAAAGGCTTTCTGAAAGCCCAGATACACAATATCAACCGACTCACCTTTGTCCACCTGTTTATTCACTCCTTCAAAAAAACATAACAGATTAGTAAGACGAGATCTTCCTTGTCTAAAGCCATGTTGGCTGTCTCCCATTAGGTCATGACTATCTACATGCTGAGTAATTTTATTCTTTATGATGGTTTCTACCATTTTTCCTGGTACTGACGTCAGGCTCACCGGTCTGTAGTTTCCCGGATCACCCCTGGAACCCTTTTTAAAAATTGGTGTTACATTCTTCAGGTATTAGAGATGATTTTAATGATAGTTCACAGATTACTGATAGCAGGTCTGCAATCTCATATTTCAGTTCTTTCAATACCCTTGGATGTATACCATCCGGCCCAGGTGATTTGCTACTCTTCAGTTTATCTAATAGTTGTAAGACATCTTCCCGATGTATCGATATTTCCTTCAATTCTTCTGCACCTTTAAATACCACTTCAGTCATGGGTAACATCCCTACATCTTCCTCAGTAAAGACCGAAGCAAAGAATTCATTCAGTCTCTCCGATATCGCCTTGTCGCCTCTTAGTGCTCCTTTAACCCCTTTATCATCTAATGGACCAACTGACTCTCTCACAGGTTTTTTGCTACGAATGTACTTGAAAAGGTCTTTATTTCGCGTTTTTGCTTCTGCAGCAAGCTTCTTCTCAAATTCTCTCTTTGCCTGCCTTATCAATGCCTTGCATTTGACTTGCCAGTGCTTGTGCTGTTTCCAGGTTTCGTCGTTTGGCTCTTTTTTCCATTTCCTGAAAGACGCTTTTTTGGCAACAACAGCCTCTCTGACCTCACCTTTAAACCATGCTGGCAGTTTTTTGGACTTCCTTCCACTTTTCTTAAAGTGTGGAATACAGCTGGTCTGGGCTTCCAAGATAGTATTTTTCAACAACACCCAAGCTTGATGTACGTCTTTAACCTTTGCAACTGCTCCTTTTAGTTTTTTCTTAACTGTTTTCCTCATTTTATCATAGTCTCCCTTTCGAAAGTTAAAAGGTAGTACTGTGGATTTCCTTACTATCCCTCCTCCACTAATTAAATCAAAGGCGATCATGCTATGATCACTATTGCCAAGTAGCCTCAACACCCTTATCTCTTGCACTAGATCTGGTGTTCCACTAAGGACTAGGTCTAATATGGCTTCCCCTCTGGTTGGTTCATGAGCCAGCTGCTCCAAGAAGCAGTCATTTATTTCATCTAGGAACTTTATCTCTCTAGCATGTCCTGACGTGACACTGACCCAGTCGATACCGGGGTAATTGAAATCACCCATTATTATTACTGCGCTGTAACTTTTGTTAGCTTCCTTGATTTGTATGAGCATTTCATCATCCATTTGGTCATTCTGGCCAGGTGCTCGATAGTACACCCCCACTGCCATTGCCTTCCCCCTTTTATATGGAATTTCAATCCATATAGATTCTACAGCAGATTTTGTTTCCTGCAAAACTTTAATCCTTTCTGAGTCAATGCCCTCTGTAACATAGAGCGCAACCCCTCCACCAATTTGATCAGCTCTATCATTACGATATAGTTTGTACCCAGGTATCACAGTGTCCCACTGGTTGTCCTCCTTCCACCATGTCTCTGATATTCCAATCATATCTAACCTTTCATTTAGTGCTATATATTCTAACTCTCCCATCTTATTCTTTAGACTTCTAGCATTTGCATACAAGCATTTTAGAGAATGTATTTTATTCATGTTAATTTGGCTATTGTTAGACATGGGTAAATTGGGATCTTTAAGCTCTGTCTGCTCCATACTTGAGGGCATTTGGGCTACTTTACTCTTTTGTGGAACCTCTCTGCTTTTGGTAGTATCCTTCAAGGATACATTCTTCCAAACCATCCGCTCTTGGGCGACTGTCGGCTTTCCCCTAATATCTAGTTTAAAAGCTGCTCTATCTCCTTTTTAAAGGTTAATGCCAGCAGCCTGGTTCCATCCCGGTTAAGGTGAAGCCCATCCCTTCGGAAGAGCCCCTCCTTTCCCCAGAATGTTCCCCAGTTCCTAACAAATCCAAAACCCTCATCTCTGCACCATTGTCTCATCCACGCATTGAGACTCCGGAGCTCTGCCTGCCTTTTGGGTCCTGCGCGTGGAACAGGAAGCATTTCGGAGAATGCTACCATGGAAGTTCTGGATTTCAACTTCCTACCTAAAAGCCTAAATTTTGCCTCCAGAACCTCCCTACCACATTTTCCTATGTCATTGGTACCGACATGTACCAAGACAGCAGACTCCTCCCCAGCACTATCTAAGACCTTATCTAGGTGGCACGTGAGGTCCGCTACCTTCGCACCAGGCAGGCATGTTACCAGGCGATCCTCACGTCCACCAGCCACCCAGCTATCTACATGCCTAATGATCGAATCACCAACTATAACGGCTGTCCTAACCCTTCCCTCATGGGCACATGGCCCTGGAGAAACTTCCTTGGTGCGAGAGGGTTTTACATCACCTGGAGGACAGGTTCTAGTTACAGGATCACTTCCTGCCACACCAGGGTGATGCTCTCCTGTCACGTGACCTCTCTCCTCCATGGCAACAGGGGTGCTGCCAGACTGGAGGTGGGACTTCAGGACTATAT
Source organism: Ichthyophis bannanicus (assembly GCA_033557465.1). Taxonomy (NCBI): domain Eukaryota; kingdom Metazoa; phylum Chordata; class Amphibia; order Gymnophiona; family Ichthyophiidae; genus Ichthyophis; species Ichthyophis bannanicus. The sequence goes on along the minus strand of CM066038.1, from coordinate 411,371,143 downwards.
CCCTGTAGGTCTCATCTATGTACCTCTCTGTCTGTCTTATGTTTTCCAAGTCTGCTACTTTAGCCTCTAGAGAACGGACTTGTTCCCTGAGAGCAAAGAGCTCCTTGCACCTAGTGCACACGTAAGACCTCTCACCAACTGGAAGAAAATCATACATGTGACACTCAATGCAAAAGACTGGAAAGCCCCCATCCCGCTGCTGGACTGCTGTCTGCATCTTAGTTTTAAGTTTGTGTCTAGATCTTTAAGTTCTTACTTACTAGGGGTTGCTATGGGTATTTAAACCAATAAAACTGTACCTAATACGTTTAATATACCTTGTTCACCTGAAGCTTAATTAATCTCAGGTCCTTAGTGTATGACTGATTTGGGTAATGAGCTTCACCTGAAAGCACCTCCTGTCTTTTAAGATGTGTAAGTACCTATAAAGCTATGATTATCCCAGGGGTGGGTGGGTGTGGGGAGGGAGGGAAATAACACTTATTAAAAGAGGGCTGCTACACAGTAGCCTGTCTTGTGCTGCTGAGGTAAGCTAAATTCTGATTTGATTTAAATTATAGCTCTTAGCTGCTGCTAGGCTCTAACTTCTTATGAAATTTAAACTACAAGCTCTCTGCTGGGTTCTAAATTTAACCAGAAAGCTCTCTTCTGTGTTTTAAAACTAAAATTACTTTTCTGATGCTAGGCCCTGAGTGACTATTAAATTTAAACTACAAGCTCTCTGCTGGGTATGAAATGTAACCAGAAAGTTCTCCTCTGTGTTTTAAATTCAAACTTTAATTGCTGCTACTAGGCCCTAACTGATCCAACAAAAAACAGTGGGTTCACAGATTAAGTAGCTTTAATACAAAGAATTCTTTTTAGAAAATTACCAGAAGTATATACTCACAGTTGCAGATTTCTCTCCAGAAGTAACAGTCCCCCTTTCTAGTCCTTCACCACCTTGTCCTTGTCCTTGAGGAGACCTGTGAGCTCGGTGAGGAGCAGGATCTGGTGGAGGAGAGCTCTTATGGCAGATGCTACCCTCATACTTTCCAGGAGAACTCATAAGTGGAGAGCACTCTAGCCCTCCTTGACCACTTGTAGGACCCAGGTATCGGAGGAAATGGTGGATCACCTGTGGGCAGATAGGGCCAGCCGCCCCTCTGTGGGCTGTAGGGGACCTCCTGGTGGAGAAGAGGTCATGCCCAGAGAGTAAAAAGCTCCCCCCAGACTGAGCAGGGGCTGGTGTCAGGGACTTGAGGGTCTTTTGCTTAAGGGAGTCATGCCCCTGACCCTTGTGCTGTTGGCTGTGCTGTGGGACTGAAAAGGCCTGGAAGTGTGGAGTGTTGCCAAAGCCACCCTTTTTCCTTAGGAAGGGGGGCTTTTTTCCCCAGGGCCTTCTTATGGGCTGCACCGAGGTCTGTTTTGAGTCTGGTCATTGTTATGAACTCAGTCTCTATCTCTGCTTCTTTGTCTGCCATGGGTTTCCCGAAGAGGTTCTCTCCGATGCAGGGGACATCAATAAGTTTGTCATAAACCCATTGTTTGAGGTCAGACGATTACAGCCATGCCTGGTGTTGGGCTCTGATGCCAGTGGGGGCCACCCTGGCTGACGACTCAAAGCTGTCATAAGCTGCTTGAGACAGGAACTTTGAGTATTCTTTGACCGCCAAGGCCAGTGACTTGTACCTGTGGAGGAGTTCCCCATTGAGCCCTGCCGAGAACCCACCAAATTCCTTCAACAGCTCTCTGAGGTACAAGCCAATGTAGAGTTTGTAGGATTGGACCCAGCATGTCAACATTGAGCCCTGAAAGGCCTTCTGGCCGAGGATGTTGAGGGTTCGGGCCTCCCTGCCAGGGGGCACCGAGAAATGGATCTTTTGGCTCTTGAGTCTGTGCATGGTGGACTCAAAGACCATTGAATTGTGGGAAGTTGGGCTTTCTGGAACCCAGGGCCTCGGCGGACTTGATACAAAGAGTTGAGTCACCTGCTGACAATGGGCACCGATGTCAGTGTCTCTCACATACGTAGAAGGAGGTATTGTAGGATCAGTAGGATGGGTACCGTGAGGGCCTCCTTCAGAGGAGCCTCATACTGGAAGATCTCCAGTTCCTCCATGTGAGGGTCCTCCTCCGCCTTGGTTTCGATGGAAAGCACTCTAGCCATGTCCCGTACAAAGTCAAGGAAGGCAACATCCTCTGGCGGAGAACAGCATCGGGACACTGGAGGGGATGGATCCAAAGGAATGTCTTGGTGGTGCTGAGTGTCTGGGGACTCTTCGTCCTCCCAATTGGACTGGAAGTCCGAGGTAGATTTCAAGGCTTGGCAGTCATCGTGGTCGAGGTCTGAGCTGAGGGACCCAGGGCCTCGGGGGCTCCAAGCAGCATGCACTTGTCAGAGAGGACTGATGACCTGATCTCGTCCAATGCCTTTGGCTCTCTCAAGGCTGGTGGTGCTTGAGGATCGGCTCGACGTCTGGGGAGGCCCTCGATGTCGAAGATCCCGTCATTGGGGTAAATGAACTGGATGAACTGGACATGAATACCCACTGCTGAGCCATGAGGGCAGAGATACTATGCTCTAAGGCCACCATCCTGGTCTCCATGCCAGTTGGCTGCACAGCCTTCAACACAGACGTTGAGGGTTTCAGGTTTGGCATCAGTTCCATCGAGGGGGAGTCCTCGACAATGATGGCCTCGGGTGTCCGAGGCTAGTCGGTGGGTACCGATGACTCCTTTCGGGGCAGCTTGAGAGGCCGCTCCCACTCAAACTCCTCTGACTTACGCCAGGGACTGTGGGGCCTTGAATGGAATTTTCCAGTTTTCCCGGTCCCATCTCCAAGAAAGTCTTTGAGGACATCGACTTCTTGCGTTCCACCTACAGGGGATTTCCTCTTGGAGGAATTGTGGCCGTGGGACTCTGAGGTGGCCTGGGCTTTCAGGGCACCAAAGTACCAGAGGGGCCCTGGAGCGGGATGTTGCCGGAGACTCTGGCATGTTGTCGGACCTTTGGAAAAAAATTTCCTGCTACTGCTGCTGACGGCTCTTAAGGGCCTTTGGGGTGATGGTCCTGCAAAGTTTGCAGTGTGAGTCACTGTGTTCCAGGTAAAGGCACCGGAGGCAACAGTCATGTAGATCGGTGAGGGACATCATCTTGCTGCACCAATCACACTTCTTGAAGCCGCTGGAGGCTATCAGGAAAAAGGGGACCCTGCTGCCTGGCAGGAGTCTGAGGCCTTTGGCCAAAAAAGGGCACAAATGCCAGTTGAGGGATACCTCAAAGAAAAAACTAAAAACAAAGGAACGTACCCAAGGAGCGACACCGAGGCGAGCTGACTCAAGGGCGGGAAAGGAACCGGTACACAGACTGGATAGAAAGGTATCAAAAAAACCCACACTTTTTCCAGGGGAAACTGGACAGACATCCAGAGGGCTCCATGGAAAAAAATAGACTGAAGCAAGATGGTACCCTTAGGTGGGAAGGGGACCACGCATGCATGGTGCATCTCCCAAAGGCTTTCTTTGAAAGCTGGGGAAATGCTTCCACGCAGGCTCCATTGGCGCCGATGTCACCCATATGTGAGGACTGACTTCCTGCTTGCTCCTGGAGAATAACATGAACTCGGGGTAAAAAAAATGACCCAGCTCCATGAAATGCCAGAGGCCTTCCAAAAGCCCCACGCTGTTGCTGGCTGTTGTTGTTGTTAAATGCCGTCGAGTCGGAGTCGACTCATGGCAACCCTCTGGATAGCTATCCTAAATTGTGTTCGGTCTTCAGTCAGGCGGCTCATTGTTGACAGACTGGCACCTGTAGCTGCTGTTATTGTATCGATCCATCTCATTGCTGGCCTTCCTCTTTTGCGTTGACCTTCTATCTTGCCAAGCATAATGTCTTTCTCTAATGATCTCTCTCTTCGCATGATGTGTCCAAAGTATGAAAGTCGAAGTCTTGTCATCTGAGCTTCTAAAGAAAGCTTAGGTTTGATCTCCTCTAGTACCGACTGGTTTGTTCTTCGGGCAGTCCATGGTATACACAGTATTCGCCGCCAGCACCATAATTCAAAGGCATCAATTTTCTTCCTATCTGTCTTTTTCACTGCCAAGAGCAATGCGTCGTCTGATTTCTTGACTGCTTGTTGCTTCTTTATTGATAGTTGATCCAAGTAGGTTAAAGTTGTTCACAATTTCAATTTCTTCTCCTTCAATGATGAACCTGTTGATTATGCCAGTTGTCATGATCTTTGTCTTCTTTACATTAAGGTGCAGGCCCATTTTGAGATTATGTTCTTTGATTGTGAGAAGCAAATGTTTGAGATCATCTTCACTTTCAGCCAGTAATGTGGTATCATCAGCATAGCGAATGTTGTTGATGAGTCTTCCACCAATCTTCACACCTCTGTTGTCTTCATACAATCCTGCTTCTCTGATGATTTGTTCTGCATATAAATTAAACAGGTAGGGGGAAAGTATGCAGCCTTGTCTTACACCTTTGCTTATTTTAAACTATTCTGTTTCTCCTTGTTCCGTTCGAACTGTTGCTTCTTGATCAATGTACAGATTGCGCAAGAGAACGATCAGGTGTTCTGGTATACCCATGCTTCTTAATGTGGCCCAGAGTTTCTCATGGTTTACATGGTTGCTGGCTAGGCCCCTCCAAAATCCCCTATGGAGCCAAGGTAGGTGGACTGGGAGACGTAAGCATCTCACGGCCCATCAAGGACAAGATGGCCCTTATTCCAGAGCTGCCACTTGCCTCTGAAAAACTTTCCCTCAGAGCACCCACAATCAGATGAACCCAACCCTAGAGGCTCTATCATCACTCTGGGCATGGCCCAGGAGCCTATCTGCATGGCTTGATCACCCCTCTGAGCTATAGTGTCAGAAACCGTACTGTCCAGAACTCCCCTGTGCCCTCCACAATGCAAACAATGCTTCACACACTCAGGAGGGACAGTCATGCGGCTTGACATGGCCTAGCTCCCTTGCTGTCCTCTGAGCATGCACCACTCCTGGCAAGAATCAAGCACTGCCACTGAGCTCCCTGACACTGGAGCTGTGGCTCCTCTGTCTTACCAGCACAGAATTACTGTGGCTAACTCCTGCTTGTCAGCTTCCTTACTCACTTAGCAATGGTCCCAGTCCCTTGTTTGCACAATCCATCTCTGCCTCCATGAGTTGCCCTCTTATTACCCCTTTCTTCTTTCTTTGTTTTTTTTTGTTGCTCCAATTAAATGCTCAGTGTTCACCCTTCAGTCATACTCTTCAGTTGGGGGGGGGGGGGGAGTTGAGAGAAGAGGTCAGGAGCTGAGGGAAGCCATAGAAGAGGAATTTCAGGGAAAAGGAACAGGGACTCCTCCAGGTGTTACCCCCTGTGCAATAGGATATACTGTACCCAGGCAGAGGCCCAGGGACTCCCCCTGCTCTGTTCCCACTCCATTGGGATACCAATTCTCCAAATGGATCCCAGCAGCATATCCAACATTTTTCAAACTGATGCTGCATGAGTTGCTCATCTACCATCTGCTGGAGATAGAGAATATGTTATGGAAGAGTTGCAGACTGCATGATGCTCTATAAAGGGCAGGATCCACAAGCTTTTGTGGTCTGTCTCCAACTGGTAGCAGGAGCAAAACCCATGTGTCTGGAATGGTAGAATGATGAGGTGATAATGTTTTGGCACAGTATTTTTCCAAGAGTGCATTATGTACTGCCTATTACATTAGGACAGGAACTGGAATACCCAGACAGGGCTAGAATTTTGCAATGATATGGAGTTAGATGGGCAACATTGTGCAATTTCATTTGAGTTACTACTTAAATAGAAACATGGCCTGATGCTTTGTGGCAGTGAAGAGAGAATAATATAGTCTAGTGTGTTTACTGCAAATCAAAATAGAGAAATTGACTAATCTAATCAGTCTCTATTACCTGGTAGTTCTGGCATTGTTAAAGGAACTTTTCATGTTTCACTTGGGATGAGAAAATCATCAAAATCCATGAATCTAAGCTTTCAGTTTGTTAAAGAAGACAGCAAAATGGAATGGTGTTCAACAAGGTTTTTTTGTTATTTAAACATTTATACAGCCATACATCATAAAGCAGTAATACATCCCCACCAACAGTTTTATAACATCAACTTCGTATTATTCTACTTACTACCCCTTCCCCTCCCCTATGACACGCCATAACTGTCCCCAATCCACTTCAAACTTATCTACTTTCTGCCGCCTTGCTGTTGTTAATTTTCCATAAGTACTATATGTCTCAACCGCCCCTCAAAATTTTCAATTGAGGGTACCTCCTTCTGTTTCCATGCTGCTGCCACCTCACATCGAGCTGCACACAGACATGCCAACACCGTTTGCCCCCCTCTCTGTGGTTGATCCTCCCCCCACCAAGACAATAGAAATATACCTGGTTTCCGATCCACCACCACCCCTAACGTCCGTCCTGTCCAATGCTGAATCTTTTCCCAATATGATTGGATCTTTCCACATCCCCACCAAATATGCCAAAAGGAACCAACCTCCCCGCACTCTTCAACAAGTTTTTTTAAAATCATACAACATATATCTGGGTAATAAGGAGACATCTTTTCACAAGCAAGGCATCTATGGTCAAAAGGGTTCTTTCTGAATAGGAATTAGACATTCCACAGCTTAAATTTTAACTCTGCCATTGAACTGTCTAAAATAAAATTCTATTGCGGCTGCACTAAAGGCTGCAGTTACAACCAGTCACTGCTCTGCCTGTGAGACTAAAATCAAAATTACCTATCCTTTCTGTTTAGGTTTTATTAGGTTTGGAGAACTTTGATGGTATCGGAATTCCTAATTTTTTTAGCTGCTTACCTCCTAGACATGCCATTTTGGGCCCAGTTTACAAAGGCTTTTTTCACATGTTGTGTCTATGGCAAAAAGGCAGATGAGTAGCCTAGTGGTTAGAGCACTTGCTTGGGAACCAAGAAACCAGGTTTCAGTTCCCACTAGCACTCCTTGTGGCCTAGGTCAAGTCACTTAACCCTCCATTGCCTCAGAAGAATCCAAGTTATGTCCCTGTTTAATGTACATTACCAAGTTTAAGTTACAATGTAAACTGCTATGACTAATATGATAAAGCAGTATGAAAAAGCTTAGTAGATCAGATACTTTAACTTCAGTATAAACATCATCATAATTTATGATGGCTATGACCATAAAATGTAAATCAAATTTACATCAGATGCATCAGCAAGGTGCATCTTATATAAAAGGAAATGATCCTTCCTGCTAATTAGGTGTCTTGGAATTCTACTGAACATAGCTCAGATCCTTGGTTGTTTTCCCTTCCAGCAGGTGGAGACAGAACCCAAAACCAGACACAGGAACCCTTCCTCAGTTCTGAGATATTCCCAACCCGATTGTGCCCCCCCCCCCCTCATATTTTATTGACAAAAAAGCTCAACAGTAGTTTACTTATTTGTTTGTTTGCTTTTATGTATACAAGAACAGATTGCTGCAGAGCAAACAATAATATAAATTATTCCCTTTTTTAACATTCTACTGTATAACAACCATTTGATTGTCTATGCCAGCGTTTTTCAACCACTGTGCCGCGGCACACTAGTGTGCCGTGAGATATTGTCTGGTGTGCTGTGGGAAAAATTCCAATTTCATCCGTAACATGTGGCCTCGGCTCACAAATTAGGGTTGCCAACCGGCCGGTTTTCAGCCGGCCTGGCTGGTTTTTCCATGGCCAGGCCGGCTGCCGGCACAGTTGTAAAACCGGCCATTGAAAAGCCGGTTTTTTGCTCTGGCCACAAGATCGGGAGCGGCCAGAGCAAAAAAACGGCTTTTGTGCCGAAGTCCGCGGCGCGAACGCAATTCCCTATAGCAGTGCAGCCGCTGGTTCTGCTTTGTACAGAGCAGCGGCTGCACTACACTTACATTGAAAAGTAAAGAGAAACTGTGTCAGGAGCCCTCCGATCATGCAGAGCCCGAGGAAGTGATGTCTTGGGGGCGGGCTCCTCACAGGCTGTCTTTCCTTTTCAAATTAACTTTAGCTGCAATAAAGTTAATTTGAAAAGGAAAGACAGCCTGTGAGGAGCCCGCCCCCATGACATCACTTCCTCGGGCTCTGCGATGACCGGAGGGCTCCTGACACAGTTTCTCTTTACTTTTCAATGTAAGTGTAGTGCAGCCGCTGCTCTGTACAAAGCAGAAGCAGCGGCTTGGGCAGAGGGGTGTGTGTGTGTGTGAGTGAACCAGCAAGGGGGGGGGGAGTGTGAGTGAACCAGCAAGGGGGGGGGAGTGTGAGTGAACCAGCAGTGGAGGGGGGGGTGGTGTGAGTGAACCAGCAAGGGGGGGGGGCGATGGTGTGAGTGAACCAGCAGGGGAGGGGGGGTAAGTGAGTGAGTGACCCAGCAGGAGGGGTGAGTAAGTGACAGGGGGGTGGGTGAGTGAACCAGCAGTGGAGGGGGGGGGGGGTGGTGTGAGTGAACCAGCAGGGGAGGGGGGTTGGTGTGAGTGTTTGATTCCTATTCAAGAGAATTACTTTATATATAGTCAATATAGGCACAGAGGTAAATTTTTTTAACATTTTCTAATGGTGGTGTGCCTTGTGATTTTTTTCATGAAAAAAGTGTGCCTTTGCACAAAAAAGGTTGAAAAACACTGGTCTATGCTATCTTGGTGGAACTCTGAGAAAACGAATTAACAGATAAAGACATTTCTTTTCTTGGATTTTACATTTATGATAGCTCAGATCCTACCCAAAGCACCTTTCTTTATCTGTAGTGGCTTCAGTCTTAGGTCAATAGTGTCTTAAAAGAGTAGAGAGAAATTCCTATGGGAGTCTTTTACTAAAGGATGTTAGAAACATAGAAACATAGAAATATGACGACAGAAAACGACCACATGGCCTATCTAGTCTGTCCTTCCATAACAACTACAACAGTCCCCTTTTTACCTTTAGAGATCCTCTGTGTTTGTCCCATGCTTTTTTGAATTCCGTTACTGCCCTCATCTCTATCACCTCCACTGGGAGACTATTCCACGGATCCACTACTCTTTCCGTAAAGAAATATTTCCGCATATCACTCCTGAATCTATCTCCCTTCACCCTCATCCCCTCATAGAAGAACTTGCTTTCAACTGAAAGAGGCTCTCTCCCTGAACATTTATGCCACGGAGGTATTTAAACATCTCAATCATATCACTTCTATCCCGCCTTTCCTCTAAGGTGTACATATTAAGATCCTTCAGTCTGTCCTCATATGCTTTATAATGAAGACCACTAATCATTTTAGTAGCCACCCTCTGCACCGACTCCATCCTGTTCACATCCTTTTGAAGGTGCAGTCTCCAGAATTGCACACTATACTCCAAATGAGGTTGCACCAAAGACTTATACAGAGGCACTATCACCTCCTTTTTTCTGCTAGCCATTCCTCTCCGTATGCACCCAAGCATCCTTCTAACTTTTGCCGTCGCCTTTTCTACCTGTTTAGCTACTTTAAGATCATCAGACACAACCACGCCTAGCTCCCGCTCTTCTTTAGTGGACAAAAGTATTTCACCCCCTATACTATATTGCTCCCTTGGATTGCTGCAGCCCAAATGCATGACCTTACATTTTTTAACATTAAATCCCAGCTGCCAAATTCTAGACCATTCTTCAAGCTTAGCTAGATCCCTTCTCATGTTATCTACCCCTTCCTGGATGTCTACTCTATTGCAGATTTGCAGATGTTAACTGTCAGCGTGTATTCTGGCATGTGCTGAAGGCGTGCTGGGACATGTGCTGACAGCTAGCACAGGGCAATGACAGCACAGGCCGATTTCTGCCTTGAGAATGTTGCATTGAGATGGCATGGGGCGAGTTAGGGGTGGAGAGTGGGCATAGTGAGCAAGGCACAGTTAATGTGAAGGTAAACACCATGGTTCACCTAATGCCACCTCAATAGATGGAATGAAGTGCACCCATGCTACTGGCATGCTGCGTTAAGGGACAGGGCTCTGGCTAACTATCCACACCTCAGTTAATGCGGTGGTGTAGCACCTTACAACCATGGTTTTGGTTCTGTTGGCGCATTAAATGCAGCACCTTTGCGCCCTTTAGTAAAAGACCCCCTATGTGTCCCTTTCACATGGAGTGACAAAAATGTTGCTGCCCAGGCTACAGAAATGGCTGTTCTCACATGAGTCTGAACAAGTCACGTACGTTTCCCTAATAACCTGCTTTATCTCTTTTGACGATGATGGTGTAGGAACTAGAAATGACCCTCTTCTCTGACCCTCTTCAAATTCAGGCTGAAAACTCACCTCTTCGCTGCTGCGTTTGGATTTTGACTTACCTGATCTCCTTTTTCTTTTCCTTTCCCCCCTTGTTTTATCCCTGCCTACACCTTCTGTGTTGTCTGTCTTGACTAGATTGTAAGCTCTGATGAGCAGGGACTGTCTCTTACATGTTTGTGCAGCGCTGCGTATGACTTGTAGCGCTATACAAATGCTCAGTAGTAATAGTAGTAGTGGTAGTAGTAGTAAATGAAACAATTTGTTGATTTAAAAGCCTGCATTCTCTCCCAGTATATTGCTAATGCTCTTAGAACAGCTAGTGTACCGTCATTTCATCTTTGAAATGACAGTGACATTTAAGGTTTTCCATCATCTAAGTCCTTCTTATTTATCTGCTTATTTACCAGTTTATACAGCCTCACAGGTGACACATACTCAGTATGCTAGACCCTTTTAGCTTCCTGAGGCTACTGTGATCTGTTTGAGTAGACTACAGGATGAGGCATTATCTGGTTCCCTTCCATATTTATGAAATGATGATACCTAAAAAATATGTGTTTTATAGACCTGGATTAGTCACTGTTGGAAACAGGATAGTGGGCTTGATGTACCCTTGGTTTGACCCAGTATGGCATATCTTATGTTCTTATAGATGACTTTTTGAGTTTTAGAAATGGACTTAAAGCCTACTTGTTTTCAAGTGTGGATATCTAAATCTGTTATTTTATTTGAATTTTAATACTGATAGTTGGAGGGTGGTGTTGTGTTTGTTGTTATATAATTTTGTCATTCGGTATTATATGTATGAATGATTATGTACGGTATGTTTTATTGTATCCTGCGCTAGGCTATTTGAAAAGGTAGGTGAAATATCTAATAAATGAAATGATGGATTTGGACAAAAAATAGGGAGAGGACATCGCAACATATAGTTACACAGGGAAATACCATCATCTCAAGCTACCATTTGATTGTTTCTGTGACCTGGTCGAATATGCAGCAATATGTAGGCATTACCTCTGTACTAGCATTAAATTAAATTCACTGCTGCAGCACTTAAAACCTTGCTACTAAACACATTGGCTGTTATCTTTTTGTAGTTTGATTGCCCTGAGAACTACAATATCCCAGCCATCAGTGTAATTTGTCTGCTTACTTTAGGAGAGCAAAGAGTAAGGAAGTCATATTGGCAGTGGGATAGGAGGACCAATTCAGCATTAGCACCAACAATATTCATGGGGGCACCACCCCAAATTATGCCTATGTATTCCAAGCAGTGCTTCGTTACTCTCCTCTCACCACCACCTGCGGCATCCTAGATGTGCTTGGCACTGCTCTATTCTTGCTGCTAACCACAATGTCCCAAATACAATGTTGCTTATTAGAATTAATATACTGCCTTTTGTCTATTGCAACATGGTAAATTGTCGTGCCCTGGCTATCACGTAGGATTAACCTTTTGGTGGGCCCTAGGCAAACAAGTGTGTTAGGCCGTTCACAGAGTTACCAAGTTACCCAGTTCCAGGAGTGAGATGCTTTGCCAGTTCTGTTTTTAAATTTATCTTGCAATGCAGTCTGGTATTTGTAGTATTTGTAGTCCCTGATTTTAGTCATTGGAACCAGTGCTGCAGATCCCATAATGCATCAAAATGGCTTAAAATCTCATTCCTGGAACTCAGCAACTTGGCAACTCTGCCTTCAGTGTGCAGCAAGGCCCCACAATGTGCCTTTGGTGTTCAGACAGGGGAGCATTCAGGAGTCCCTACTCCTCGTCTGCTCCTGCCTGCAGTGTGAAGTAATGGAGAATAGACTTGTCTGTCGGTCTCTGGTCAGGGGGTGTCTCTGTCATTGCTTTGGAGGGAAGGGTAAAAAGACCTGCAACATCTTGTGATTGCCTCAGGAATCCAAAGGAGATGCCGCAAGAGTCCAAGAGAGTTCAGGCACAGCCTGGGAGGCAGCTTTCCTCATGGCCAGATAGGTCATACAAGGCAGGCAGTGCTGCTATGCCCAAGCCAGAGAGGCTTAACCACAACTAAAGCTGAAGTAGAGGATACTGGAGAGAGATGAAATGGAAGAGACCCAGAAGAGTCCATAGGAGTAGTAGGAGTACTTTTTCTTCCATAAGGTAGATACAGTAACACCAACAAGGGGCATCTCATCTCCATCCCTGAGAAACCAGATCTGAAGTGATTGGGACAAAGACACTCCAGGCTGAGGGTTTGGTTTAAACTGATGTGCACTATAGTTTCCATTTAAGGAGGCATTTCCTAACACAGTGGTTCTCAACCTTTTTTGTACCTTGACCCCTTTTACCATTGATCAACTTGTGGTGACCCCCAATGATAAAATCAAATGTGTCTCTCTTCCTTAACCGTTAACGCATTGTCGCTGTAATCATTTGTTGAATTATTAATATATTATAGGTCTTTGCAATATGTTTTTATAAAATTTACTTATTTAAACCACAATAATTAATCACAATAACAAGTAACAATATTTGATTTCAAAATTATGATGATTTTGTAGTCAAATCACTAATATGAAATAAAATTATTTTTTCTACCTTTGTTGTCTGACCAATTTATTCTCTGATCATGCTGGTCCCGATCTGAGGCTTCTGCTTTCCTGTCTTCTCTTAGCTCTCTTTCTGTGGTCTATGGTCCATCTGCCATTTCTTATCTCTTCTTTCGTTTTCTTCACTTCTTTCCATCAGCCTATTTCCAGTCCCAGTAACCCTCCCCAATATCAGCCCCTTTCCAGTCCTCACTCCCAGTACCTTCCAATGTCAACTTGCATTCCCATGACTGCCACTGGTGTCCATTCCCTTCCAGTCCTCCTCCTTCCCCACTGACCAGTCCCTTCTAGTACAAATACCATGGCAGCCACTCTCAGATCCACTCCCTTCCAGTTCCATTCTCCCATCCCCTTGTATCAGCCCATTTGTAGCCTTAGCCCCCAGTTTTCTTCCAGAGCCAGCAACTCTATCCTCCCCTCCCCACAATCAGCCCATTCCCAGTCAAAGCCCCCCAATCAGCTTGCTTCCAGTGCTAGTCCCCCCTCAACCCCATTACCAGTGCTAGGCTCCCCTAATCAGCCCATTACCAGTCCTACCCCCCCCCCCCATCAGCTCATTACCAGTCCTAGCCTCTCCTAATCAGCTCATTTCCAGTGCTAGTCCCTCCTCAACCCCATTACCAGTCCTAGCCTCTCCTAATCAGCTCATTTCCAGTGCTAGTCCCTCCTCAACCCCATTACCAGTGCTAGGCTCCCCTAATCAGCCCATTACCAGTCCTACCCCCCCATCAGCTCATTACCAGTCCTAGCCTCTCCTAATCAGCTCATTTCCAGTGCTAGTCCCTCCTCAACCCCATTACCAGTGCTAGCCTCCCCTAATCAGCTCATTTCCAGTGCTAGTCCCTCCTCAACCCCATTACCAGTGCTAGGCTCCCCTAATCAGCCCATTACCAGTCCTATCCCCCCCCATCAGCCCATTACTAGTCCTAGCCTCCTCTAATCAGCCCTTTTCCAGTCCTAACCTCCCAGATCAGCTCATTTCCAATGCTAGCCCCCCATCAGTCCATTACCAGTCCTACCCCCTATCAGCACATTACCAGTCCCAACCCCCCCTTGATCAGTCCATTACCAGTCCTACCCCCTATCAGCACATTACCAGTCCCAACCCCCCCTTGATCAGTCCATTACCAGTCCTAGCCCTCCCATCTGCCCATTATAATCCTAACCCGCACTGTCTCTCCCCTCTGTCCAACATTGTCTTTCCCCTCTGTCCAGCATTTATCCCCCATCTGTCCAGTATGCCCTCCTGTCTCTTCCCTTTGTCCATGTCAGCCCCCCTCCCTCTGTGTCAGCCCCCCTCCGTCGATGTCAGCTCCCTCCTTCCCTCCCTCCATCTCTCCATGTCAGCCCTCCCCTCCCTCCCTCCCTCCATCCATGTCAGCCCCCCTCTCTCCATGTCAAGCCCCCCGGTCCATCAGCCCTCCCTCCCTCCCTCCTTGTCAGCCCCCCTGTCCACGTCAGCCCCCTCCCTCCCTCCATCCATCCCTCCATGTCAGTTCCCCCTCTGTCCATGTGAGCCCTCTCTCCCTCCATGTCAGCCCCCCTCTGTCCATGTCAGCCCCCCTCCCTCCCTCCATCCATCAATGTCAGCCCCCCTCCCTCTGTGTCAGCCCCCCTCCGTCCATCCATCCATCAATGTCAGCCCCCTCCCTCCATGTCAGCCCTCCCCGCCTTCCCTCCCTCCCTCCATGTCAGCCCCTTCCCTCCCTCCCTCATGTTAGCCCCGTTGCAGGTTCCCTAACCCCTCCTCCCCTCTCCCTATCTGCCTGCTACTGCCCTGTTCTTCTGCAGCCGCGGCTCCCTGCCTCTTAGGGAACCGTGGCTGAGCATGTGAAACCGTTGCGGAGCCTTCCTGTCTCTCGACGGGCTCTGTGCAGAATTGTCCTGCTTTCAAAGGAAGTGGTAAACAACTTCCTTTGGAGGTGGGACAATGCTACACGGAGCCTGTCGAGAGACTGGACGGCTCCACAACGGTTTCACAGGCTCAGCCACGGTTCCCTAAGAGACAGAGAGCTGCGGCTGCATTAGAAGGGAAGCAGTGAGTTTGCCGGAAATTGCCACTGCCAAGAAGCGGACTCAGTGGCAGCAACTTGTGCGCTTTTTTTTTAACGGCGGAGTGAGGCGACCCCTGCTAAATCCTGTGGTGACCCCCATGGGGGTCGCGACCCACAGGTTGAGAACCGCTGTCCTAACAAATCTTTACTTCTCACAAACCAAGGAAATAAAAATTGATAAAATAATTTCAGATATTTCATAAAAGAGAAGTGGTGGAGGGGTAGCCTAGTAGTTAGAGCACCAGCTTGATAACCGAGGGACCAGGGCTCAAATTCCCACTGGCACTCCTTGTGGCCTTGGGCAAGTCACTTAACTCTCTATTGCCTTGGGAAAAAAGCCTGGCAGTCTACTGCCAAGAAAACCCAGGAGCTGCCAGGAGTCAGCATTGACTTGAAGACATGAATTGCATAAAACAGATAACTAGTTATGATTTGGATATCTGAAAACGTGCATGTGGACATCCAAATCACAGAGATGTCCCCAGAGCCATTTTACAAAGTAGGCAGGGGGAGTAGTGGAGGCATGTCTGGGGCACTGCAATGGACTTAAGACGTCCCCAGTGTTTCTGAGATCAAGCAGGGACGTCTACGTTTAGACCTGCTCCAGGCACAAACAGGCATTGAAGAGTGCTTGATTTGGCCTTAAACCATTCAGAGAGTGTAGAGAAGATTGAAAGTTAAGTGACTTGCCCAAGATCACAAGGAGCAGTGGTGAGATTTGAAGCCTGGCTTCCCTGGTCCTGGCCCATTACTCTAACCACTAGGCTATTAGACATCCCCATTCTCAAATACCATTCTGGGAATATCTAGGTAGGCATCCCCATAGACGTCCATATCAGGCACACCCACATCTGTGAAATCATGCCTGAACTTGGTTGTGTCTGCTTTTTTTCAGATATTCTGATTTGGGCGTCCCGGATTACACTTGGACATCCTTTGTAAAATGTGCCTCCAGATATCCAAATAATCAGTGAAACTACAAGAATAGGAGCACACAAGTTTTAGCCTGCTGTCAAGGTCAGCAGTACTCAGATGTACCATGGAGATAATCAATATAGGCAATATAACAGCTTAGAAATTCAAAAAAGATTTTTTTAAAGCACGGCCTTTACCTGAGTAAGAGTGCTGTGTTCCCTCACTGGATATTGCCGATACACCTCCAATTGCAGTAATTCCTTCTTTTTTGTTTATTGATTTTCTGAATGATTTGCTTATTTCCTTGCTTTTCAGTTCTTGTATGACCTTTTCCAGGACAAAGAAAGAAACAAGTGTTATCAAAGGCTGTAGAATCAGTTACTGATCTGATGTATGGTGAACTGTGACAGTGTGGTTAGTAATCAGAGCACAGAATCGTGAAAATGAGATCCTTCCCTACTTTGATCACAAGTATTATTATCATTTTTATAGTGCTTCTGGTTGTGAGAAGTATTATACAGTGGTGATAAGTATTTAGGTGTCCTAAATCCCTTCCCAGAAGAGCTTACAATCTAAGTGGGCATCTGAGGCCATGGCAGATAAGGTGATTTGCTCAAGGTCAGTGGGAGAAATGGGATTTTAGCACTAGCTTTCTAGCCTATTGGTCTAAGTCATGCTTCCTATTCCTCTTCCTCCCCATTTAACTCCTTCCTCCACCAATCAAATAAACTAAGCAGGGAAAGGCCTAGCTATACTTGGCTGAGAAACCATCCTAGAACATCAGGTGGGTCAGCCTAGTGCAGTGGTTCTCAACCCAGTCCTCTGGGACCCCTAGTCCAGTTGCATTTTTAGGGTATCCACAATGAATATGCATGAGATAGATCTGCATACAATAGAAGCAGTGCATGCAGATCTATCTCATGCATATTCATTGTGGATATCTTGAAAACCTGACTGGCCTTGGGGACCCAGAGGACTGGGTTGAGAACTACTGGCCTAGTGCTTCAGTGGCAGTACTGTATAATGTAATAAGAAGACATCTGGGTTGCATTCCTAGCCCAGGTTCTACCTCCAAGGTGGTGGTGGTGGGGGGGGGGGGGGTGATGCAGCAATACTTGCACAGTGGTGACACCTAGTGGCCACATTTAGAGCTCATGATTGCAGAGTTCTGAAGGGAGCACTGATGCATTTCTCCAACCAAGGACTGCAAGTTGGGAGGAAATATAAAATCCTCATCCCCCAAGTCTCCTGTTCACCTCCTATGTGTTTCCTTACTGTTCCCCTAGATATATCTTAGTCCTAGTGTTTGTCTTGACTGGACTGTAAGCTCTTAGGAGAAGGGACTGTATCTTACATGTGTCTGAACAGCGCTGCGTAAGCCTTGTAGCACTATACAAATGATAAGCAGTAATAATAGTAATAGGTAAAAATACTCTGGGTAGATGTGAATGAAGGTTTCTGCTGCCTGATCCCAGCTCTAGTTCTAACTGAACTATATTTATACAAGGAGTAGGAGATAACCACTGGGCGAAAACGAATAGAAGACCAGTTACTGGGTTGAACATGAGATTAGTGACCCAGTTTTATACAAAATAGTCGGCTATAAGAAATAAAAAAAACTAATGTTAGATGAATGGGTGTATCCTGATATTTTATGGCGGTTTCTGCTAATGGAAGGAAATAGCACTTGAAACAGGGAGACAGTCCCGAAATGTGCATGTCGTGCTTGACTGATGATACTGCATTTATACCTGCTCAATTCAGTGTCGGATGATACAAAGTTAAGCGTCCTTTTTTTGAGTCACATAAAAGAAATTGATTAAAATGGAATAAGCCGCTTGGTGTGGTTGGACAGTAATTCTTGCCTCCTCCGGCTTGTTTCGACAAAAAGATATTATTCTAAACGAGTTTCTAAGGGGTAGTTTGGTAATTCTGATATATTTTGATTATAATTTATTATCAAACAAGGGTTTTTTAAAATTCATTAGCATGGGTTCAGCTAACACTAACTTACGCCTCTATCAATGAGCAACTGTGTGTTTCTCACATAGCTCTGCTTTTCAGCCCCTACTGACGTAAGCAAATGAGGCCCTGCAGCAAGTCTCTGCACAATGCCCTCACATTCCTCTCTATCCCCCAGAGGCTGCCCCTGAGTACAGTCAAACCTCGGTTTTCATGATTAATCCGTTCTAAGAAGTCTGACTAAAACCGAAACGTACGAAAACCGAAGCAATATTTCCCATAGGAAATAATGTAAATTCAATTAATCCGTTCCAGACACCCAAAACTATTCACAAAAAATACATTTTATAGAGAGTCAATCCCACTTCTGGCCACAAGATGGTGCTCCAGAGGTATTTTTGGCAGACAAATTGTTTAAACTGCCTTCCTCTCTGTGCAATCCTTGCATCTCTGGCTCGAGGATGTTGCTCACCTGACTTTCGCATCTCAACACGCGATCGGTGAGTCCGGGGGGGTAGTGCTGCCGGGACTGGGCAGGCAGTGTATGCAGACCAGCGCGAAGGTGTATGTACACTATTGCAGTACTTTTGGTTTTCAGATCTGGCACACGCGATCGGTGAGTCCGGGGGGGGGTAGTGCTGCCGGGACTGGGCAGGCAGTGTATGCAGACCAGCGTGTATTGCAGTACGAAAACCGAGGCGATAGACGAAAACCGAGACAAGATTTCAGTCTGAAAAGACGTCGAAAACCGAAACCGACGAAAACCGGGGCCAACGAAAACCGAGGTTTGACTAGGCAAATACTGAGTTGCCAAGTTACCCAGATCCAGGAGTGAGATTATTTTAAATCAGTCCTAGATTTCTGGCAAACTTATTCTGATGCATCATGGGACCTGCAGCACTGATGCCAATGGGTAAATTCAGGGACTACTACTACTACATTGCAATGCAAATTTAAAGCCAGAATTGGCAAAAGAAATCTCACTCTTGGAGCTGGATAACTTGGCACCTATGCAAATACAAAACTCTTAAGCAACTCAATAAAATCTGTTCTAGCAGACTGTATAACTCAGTGGTTACCAACCCAGTCCTCAGGTACCCCCAGGCCAGTCAGGTTTTCAAGGTATCCACAATGTATATACATGAGATAGAGCTGCATTTTTATTAATCGGGAACCGTGCCCTGGCCCCTATCATTTTTATATACAACAAAAATCATATAGATCCTACATGAAATACAAACTTCTTTATACAAAAATAGTATTTTGACAGCATTATTCTACTTACTGACACAAATTCTTCAAAGTTGATTTTACCATCCTTGTTGCTATCAGCAGCTGCTAGGATTTTCTCCACAATTTCTCGAACTTTGTAGCCAGGTAAGGGAAGGTTTGCCTCTTTAAAAAGATCATGAAGTTCATAGTCACTCACATAGCCGCTGTTGTCAATGTCTGCAGATGTGAACAATAAAAGAAATAATGTTAAGCTTCATAATGTTCTGGGAGATGTTTCCATGCAGATGTAAGGGGGTCCTACCAGTCTCTGAGCGTGCTCTCTGTCATGAGGCTGGAGCTAGGGAAGAAACAGCCTTGAAAAAAACTCCTGATTTGCATAAATCTCAGAAAAGCCAGACAGCGCAGTTCCAGTGTAGCTCAGCCAGAGGGCGCATGAACAGTTACACAATGCCTGAACCCACGTGCTCAAGCTCTGAGCACCTTAATGATGAGTGTTTTCACCTGTCCTCAAACTCACAGCGTGCAAGCTGGAAATCCCTTTATAAGGGAAATCAGATGAGCAGAGAGAGAGAGTGGTATGGAGACCGGGAAGGGACCTCCGGTACCAGCACAGGAGAGTGGTACGGGGAACTGGAAGGAGACCAAGGGATCCAGTACAGAGAACAGGACAGAGAACCGAGGGGAGAACGGGACGGAGAGTGGTACAGAGACCAAGGGATCCGGTACAGAGACCAGAAAGGGGGCTCAAGAGACCCAGGTGTGCAGCAAGGACTGCAGCAAAGAGTCCGGCACAGAGACCGGGAAGAGAGCTCAGGTACCAGCACAGGAGTGCAGCAGAGAGACCAAGGAGTCCAGCAAAGAGAGGCACCCAGGAGGGTAGCCGACAGACCAACCGGAAGGGTACCAGCGAGGGTACCAGGAATAGTAACAGGAGAAGGAAGGAGAAGAACGGATACAGACAGAGGCAAGTCTCAGCCCTGGGATAAGGCCCAGAGAAGTAGCCTGCCTCCTAAAAGAAGTTCTCCAAGTAAAGACTGGAAATCCACGTCTGGTTTTCCTAGCAGCCTTAATTGTGGAGCAGTGCACAGGACAGAGGATCAACAGGAAAAGCTACAGAGTAAGCTGAATCCTAGGCGTGGCACTCCACGGAAGATAAGGTATGAAAAGCCTTTTATTCTAAAAGGGACTTTCAATGAAGACAATCTTATGCAGGTAGATAAACCTCAGCATCAGAGAAGCAAAGTTAACTATTTAAAACCACTTTCCAAAAGGGTTCTAGCGAAGTTATATGAGAAGCCAAGGAACTTCTGTGAAGAACTAAGTAACACTGAGGATACTCTAAACATTGAAGAGTGTAGTGAGCCCGAATCAATGGACTTGGATTACAGCTCCAGTGTTCCCATGCCTCACACAGAACCTATGGAATGTAACTTTTGCTTAAGAGGTAGCTGCTTGCCATGATAATTGTACAATGAAGAAATGAGTCTGCAAATGGTGAAGCTGATAACCATTCTGTTATAATTGTTTTTCTATTGTTTGGAAAATCCCTTAACCCAGCTAAACAGTCAATTGTACAGCCGACAATATTTAACTGTTTAGTCCATGGTGGAACTTTGTTATTATTTGAGGAAAGCCTTACCTCCACTTTAAGTGTTGTCTCATTTGAACCTAGAGCATTAAGCGGGGAAATAAAGCCTTATTTACCCTCCATTTGGCGTAGTTATTCATTTCAGGGAGCACTACACTACAAGGACCACAATCCTTTGGGTCCTGCAGCTCAAATACTCCCTGATACAAATTAAATGTCAGCAGACGCCCTTACTCTACTACGCCAGTAGGGGCGCCGGCCCGACACCTCACAGACACTCACAATAGAGATCAGAGACAGGGCATACTGACTGTCAGACATTCCCCCCTGAGGTGAGGTTTCAGTGTAGCACAGGAGCCCAGAAGAATATTTGTTCTATCCTTTTGGCTCTCCTGCAGGAAAAGTAGCTTGGAGCTCAAAGGTACAGAGCATCCTGGCCAGGGCCAGTGCATCCATATAAGGTGCCCTAAGTGATCCTCATTCCTGTTGCCCCCACCGCTGCTGCTGCTGCTGCCGCCCTTCTCCAGTACCTGCAACAGCAGCAAAAGTTTTAACAGCACCACAGCACTTAGCAACATCTCCAGCACTGCAGCTGTTGTGCTTCTGCCCCCTCTGAGGCCGACTTCCTTTTGCAGGAACTTTGCTGCAGAGGGGGCAGAAGCACAAACAGCACTACGTCACTGAAAGTTTCGGTAAGCACTGCACACTGTTCAAAGTAGTTACCACGGCTGCGGGTCCCTGGCGTTCTAGGCAACAGCCCAGTTCACCTAATGGTGCTGTCAGTCCTGATCCTAACCTCTATGGACTTGGAGTCCTGGAGGATTCTGAGTAAAAGAATCAGGAGCTGATACCTAGTGTACGCTGTCAAGTTGTTCCTCTCACTGGAGAGTGATGCGGATAGCACTGTATATGCGTACACCACCCCAAACAATGGCTTCCAAGGAGTGTAAGGTGGGAAATATTGAGGGTTCTTGGGTTGCACCAGAGGAGCCATGGAAGAAAAGGGCTCTGTCTTCATGTACATGTAGAAAGAGAGAGGACTACTGAGGATGGGAAGTTGGGAGAGATATTCTGAAAACATAAGAGGCTGTGGGATCTTCAGGACAAGTTTGAGAAGCCCTGGGATAGATGTTTTAAGCCAGAGGTTCCCAAACGGGGGGTTGGGACTCCAAATGGGGTCACAACATCAGTGGATAGGGGTCACAGAAACAGAGCTATTCCCCCTCCCTCTGGATCTCCAGTATGACCTATGCCCATAGTGGCAGTCAGCATGGGGCCTGCAATTTAGTGAACATTCACAGGTCCTGCCCCCCCCCCCCGCCTCCTATGTGGGCTTCTTGTTAGACTGGAAACCCATGCAGAGTTCTGTGGTCTGTGAGCACACACTGGCAGCTGCTACTGTTGCCTTCATGTTTTGGATAAGTTGGGGTAGGAGGAGGAAGTGGATGAGAGAGGAGAGGGTACTGGACGTCTACAATTCTATTTTCATCATCACCCTGGGTCAAATGGATATGAAGTGTTAAAATGGGGTCATCTGGATAAATGTTTGGGAAGCACTGCTTTAAGCCCTTCAGCAAAATCAATGGATGCTTTATAGTTACTTTGTCCCCAGGTGGATAACATGAAAACACAGACTATGACAGCAGGTAAAGTCCATAAGGCTCATCTAGTCTAGTCGGTCCCATTCCTGGTGACATGCCATAGACTAATAGGGAGCACCAAGCAGTCAGGTTTCCAGGCTATCACAATGAATAAACCAGAGATAAATTTGCATGCAATTAAGGCATTAAATCCTTGAGTAGATATTTTAGACTCTCTTAATTGCATTTCCATTAAAGCTAATAATCATCAAGGTAAGCTTGCAATTTCCCTTTTACCAAACTTATGAACAACTTTCACTCTATCTCAGGGGTGTCCAACCTTTTAGCTTGCAGGGCCACATGGGCAATTTTTAAAAAAGGTCGCGGGCCAGAGCAGCACTATCACAAGTAAAACACAAAATAAATGTTATTACAGCACCATTGAACTATAGTCCCTCCTGAGCTAATCACTTTAGTGTGAAATCTGACATTGTTTCTGCTTGCATAAATAGTCTGTCTCCTCCAACAGTAGAAGTCGCAACATGCAATGACGCTTTCAAGTGTTCATCGCTAAGCAGAGACCTTGAGTTTGTTTTTGTGTTCTTCATTCTTGAAAACAATTGCTCACAGCAGTAGGTGCTACCAAATAGAGAAACAAATTTCTTTGCATCCTGTGACAGATTGGGATATCTGTGTGATGAAACGCAACAACTGTAAAAGCTCAGCAGATCATGTTCAGTGAAAGCTCTCTTCAAGTCACTGTCATTTCGAATGTCAATAAGTTCCATTTGATATTTATCAGCAGTGCCTGTAGGATCATCTTCAAATGGATTACTCATCAGTTTTATCATGTCAGAATGTTTTCTGAAATCTTTGAATCTGTGTCTGAAGTCATCAGCTAGTTTGGCAACTATTTCAGAGTACTTCTCGTATTGTACTGTGTCTGCAGGTCTAGTAGAAAGGACTGTGAAATGTACAAATTTCTTCTCAACCAAATGAGTCTGAATTAGCTCCAACTTCTGAACAAATGTAACGACATGCTCATACAGTTTGTGAACCAGCTGATCCGTTCCTTGAAGTCTGACATTTAGTTCAGCCATGTATTTGGTTATGTCCACCAGAAACGCCAAGTCATTTAACCATATGTTATCATCCAGAAATCTTGCATCCTTCTCTTTCTTAGTGATGAAGGTCTTTATTTCATTGCATAAACTCCAGAACCTGGATAAGGTGGCTACCCTGCTTAGCCGCCGAACCTGGCAGAAGTATACCACATCATTGTGATCGCAGCCCACTTCTTCAAGAAACGCTTTAAACTCCCTGTGATTGAGGCCTCTTGAACGGATGAAGTTAACAGCTTTTTCCATCACGTGCTTAATTTCAAGGATCTTGGTGCATAAATTTTCTTGATGAATAATACAGGTGTGTGATGATTTCCTGAGGCATAGATTTTGCCAATAAGGCCACAAAGCCATTCTGTTTCCCTGTCATGGCCGGTGCCCCATCAGTTGTTATGCCAACAAGTTTGTTCTTGGGAAGATTGAATTTCTCCATTACTTGGTTGACTCTTTCAAAAACATCCTTTCCAGTTGTCATGCCTTTCATCGGACAAATATCCAACAGTTCCTCGACAACAGAAAACGCTCCAGTAACTCCTCTCACGAATATCGCAAGTTGGGCAGTGTCACTAATATTGGTGCTCTCATCAAATGCCAAGCTGTAAAATTCACAATCATCAAGTCTCTTGATCAGAGATTCCTGAATATTTCTGGCCAGATCATCAACCCTTCTAACAACTGTCTGATGAGAAAGACTGACATTTTTCACCAGAGACTTCTTATCCGGGCAAACAACATCCGTAAAACTTTCCAAACAATCCTTCACAAACTCCCCATCTGTGAATGGTTTTCCTCTTTTGGCAATGGATTCTGCTATTAAAAAGCTTACCTTTGATGCTCCTTTGGAACTATTAGCTTCTTTGAAGAAAGACTGTTGACCAACTATGCTTTGTTTCACTGAAATTATGCGATCAGTTCGTTGCTGGCCAACAAGGCTATCAAATTTACTAGTATGCTTTGTAGTGTAGTGTCGCTTTATGTTAGAAACATAGAAACATGATGACAGAAAAAGACCACATGGCCTATCTAGTCTGTCCTTCCATATCCACAACTACAACAGTCCACTTTTTACCTTTAGAGATCCTCTGTGTTGGTCCCATGCTTTTTTTAATTCAGTTACTGTCCTCATCTCTACCACCTCCACTGGGAGACTATTCCATGGATCCACTACTCTTTCCGTAAAGAAATATTTCCGCATATCACTCCTGAATCTATCTCCCTTCTCCCTCATCCCATGTCCCCTCGTAGCAGAACTTGCTTTCAATTGAAAGAGGCTCTTTCCCTGAACATTTATGCCACGGAGGTATTTAAACATCTCAATCATATCACCTCTATCCCGCCTTTCCTCTAAGGTGTACATATTAAGATCCTTAAGTCTGTCCTCATATGCTTTATAATGAAGACCACTAATCATTTTAGTAGCCACCCTCTGCACCGACTCCATCCTGTTCACATCCTTTTGAAGGTGCAGTCTCCAGAATTGCACACTATACTCCAAATGAGGTCGCACCAAAGACTTATACAGAGGCACTATCACCTCCTTTTTTCTGCTAGCCATTCCTCTCCGTATGCACCCAAGCATCCTTCTAGCTTTTGCCGTCGCCTTTTCTACCTGTTTAGCTACTTTAACATCAGACACAACCATGCCTAGGTCCCGCTCTTCTTTAGTGGACAAAAGTACTTCACCTCCTATACTATATTGCTCCCTTGGATTGCTGCAGCCCAAATGCATGACCTTACATTTTTTAACATTAAATCCCAGCTGCCAAATTCTAGACCATTCTTCAAGCTTAGCTAGATCCCTCCTCATGTTATCTACACCTTCCTGTGTGTCTACTCTATTGCAGATTTTGGTATCATCTGCAAAGAGGCAAACCTTACCCGACAGCCCTTCCGCTATATCACAAACAAAGATGTTAAAAAGAATCAGACCAAGGACAGATCCCTGGGGCACACCACTGGTAACATCCTTCTCCTCAGAGTGAGCTCCATTTACTTGTACTCTTTGTCGCCTCCCACCCAACCAATTTCTAACCCAAGAAGTAACTTTAGGGTCCATCCCTAGGGTGCTCAGTTTGTTTATAAGTCACCTGTGAGGAACAGTGTCAAAGGCTTTACTGAAATCTAAATACACCACATCTAGAGCTCTCCCTCGGTCCAACTCCCTGGTCACCCAGTCAAAGAAATCAATCAGATTTGTCTGACAAGACCTGCCTTTGGTGAATCCATGCTGCCTCGGATCCTGTAATCCGCTGGACTCCAGAAACCTCACTATTTTCTCTTTCAGCAGTGTTTCCAATAATTTACTCACCACCGAAGTTAAACTAACCGGCCTGTAGTTTTCAACCACATCCTTACTTCCGCTTTTGTGTAAAGGCACCACATGAGCCTCTCTCCAGTCCTTTGGCACCACTCCCGACTCCAACGAGGCATTGAAAAGGTCAGTCAGTGGAGTTGCTAGAACGTCCCCAAGTTCCCTCAGTATTCTAGGGTGTATCCCAAACGGTCCCATCGCTTTGTCTACTTTAAGTTGAGCTAGTTTCTCATGAACACAGTCTTCTGAAAATTGTTCAAGATGTCCCTCACTTCTGTTCCTATTTGTGGGTGTTTTCTGAGGTCCTGCTCCTGGTTCTTCATCTGTGAACACAGAACATGTTGTACTGTTTGTGAACAGCAATGGTTTCTTGGCAAATCAAGCACAAGATGCAACCAGAATGTTCCATCATCAAAAAATCTTCCGTCCACGAATTTTTGAATGCGCGACACTCGACATCAACTTTACACTTTTTCCCTGGCCTACTTTTACTCGCCGACGCCACCATTCTTTGTTTACACTTTACAAATTTTCCGGTTTAGTACGGTCTGTCTAAAAACCACAGACGACTGAAAATGACCACAGATGAAGCACGTGCAACACATAGCAGCAAAAAGTTAGTAAAAATTACCATATTTACTCAAATGTAATGCGCACCTTTTCTGGCCAAAAAGAGGCTCTAAAACTCAGGGTGCGCATTACATTCGAGGGCGCATTACATTCGGAGGCAAACAGTGCTCTCTAGCCCTCTGGTGAATGTAGTGCGCACCCCCACCCCCTTAGTGTTTCCTCGAGGAAACTCTTTCTGCAGCACCTGCCCCCTCTGACATCACTTCCTGTGGCGCTGCAGAAGGAGTTTCCTAGGATGACCGGAGGGCTTCTAACAGGTTTCTTTATCTCTTCAACTTAACTGTATTGCAGCCACTGCTCTGTGAAAAGCAGAAGCAGCAGCTGCACGAGGGATCGCATTCATGGACTGAGGGAGAAAAGCCGGTTTTTTGCTCCCGATCTCGTGGCCAGAGCAAAAAAACTGGCTTTTCAAGGGCCGGGCACCGATCGAGAGTACTTCAGAGTACAAGAAGGAAGTGGAGGTTGGCTGGATCGGGCCAGGCCAGCAGCACTAAGGGGGGGGGGGGATGAAGCAGTACTAAGGGGGGGGGGAGGGTGAAGCAGCACTAAGGGGGTGTGAGCACTACAATCACCAGCAAACATTTTTTTCAGTTCCAAGCCTTTCCAAATAAGGGTGCGCATACCCTGTACATCTGACCTAGACAAAAACTCATGAGTGCATCTCGGGCCGGATAGAAATGCCTGGCGTGCTGGACTCTGGCCCGCGTGCCGTATGTTGGACACCCCTGCTCTATCTCCAGTCCCAGACAATCACTTCTCTCTCCAAAGTTCAATTGAAAAGATATATCAGTAGCCCACAACGCTAAGGGATATGTTTACTAATCAGCGGTAGCGGCTTCTGTGCGATATCGGAACCGCTGATTAGTAAACATACCCCTAAGTTCCCTTAATATCCTAGCATATTTCCCAGTCACCCTATATCTCTACCCATTTTTAGTTTTGCTAGTTCTATCTACATCACTACTGTTAAGTACCTTTTCTATTTATCTGTGGTCTTTCCTCAACACCTTTTTCAGTGAACAAATAAAAGTATTTAACAGGTCTGCTTTTTCTTTGCCATCCTCCACACCAGTCTTAAAGTCTCACCTATGCACATCCTGCTTTCACCGATATACCTAAACAGGAGTCAGACCTTGCTTTACTACAGTTGCTATAGTTTCTTTTTGCTTTATTGCCATCATGATTATTCTCCATGGCTTCTCTCAACTTCTTTCTAGATATTCCTTCCTATCCTTTTTCTCAGATTCCTCCCACAGTGCCATATTAGGGTATAAACTGTAGCTCCTACAGAAGATAAAACTAACTCTGTTTCAAATTGTAGCAAAACTGGCTGGCAGGACAAATATGGGGGAAAAAGATTTTCTAAATATAGACATTTTAATTCAAATATGACAAGAATATACACACCTGGCTACACAAATATCTTTACTCTCTTTCTACCTTCATTAATTGCTCATTATAGACAGGAGGCCAAGACTGAGGAAGCTGTACACGTAAAATTTGTATTCCTATGAGTAGGTCTTCTAACAGTCTTCTTGTTAAGTGCCGTCAAATCGGTGTCGGCTCCTGGAGACTCTCTGGATAGTTGACCTAAATTTTGTTTGGTCTCCAGCCAAGCGGCTCATTGATAACTGACTTAAAACCTGACATTTTATGTGTCACAGAGACATGGCT
Source organism: Ichthyophis bannanicus (assembly GCA_033557465.1). Lineage (NCBI taxonomy): Eukaryota > Metazoa > Chordata > Amphibia > Gymnophiona > Ichthyophiidae > Ichthyophis > Ichthyophis bannanicus. Next base: position 411,343,245 of record CM066038.1, on the reverse strand, counting down.
CACTGAAACAGATACAGTCTATCTAAATCAACTTGATAAAGAGAACTATGACACATTCTACAAACATAGATCCAATAAAAAAGGTGGTGGAGTTCTAATGATGACAAAAAAAACATTAAACGCCAAGCAAATCCAATCAAATATCAATAATAACATAGACACATTATTAATAAAAATCGGCCTCATAAAAATTTGCTTAATTTATAGACCCCCAGACAATAAAACAGATGGCCTCGATTCTCTTATTGAACTCCTCAGTTCATCTACTGACCAAAATCCTGTGATCATGTTAGGTGATTTTAACCTTCCGTCACTACCATCACCAGACTCTAAACTATTCCTAGACACCATAGCAGACATAGAGTACCATCAAATAATTAAAACTGCAACACATATCAAAGGAGGAACACTAGATTTGGTTCTTCTCCCTGAGATACTCTTCAAGCTAGTTAACTCTAATTCCACTGAATGCACAGAGACACCTTGGTCTGATCATTTTATCATCAAAATAAATCTCTCATATCCCATCCCCAGCAGCAATAATTACATAAGAAGCACCCCCACTTCGAAATTCAAAAACTTTAATGAAACAGACTTCCTTGACTCAACAATCCCCTACTTCTTATCAACAACTAATTTGGATGATGCTGTTAACAACTGGAACGATACTATCAATAATGCAGCTAAAAATAAACAACCAAATAAAATGACCATATACACCAAAACAAATAGTTCACCATGGTTTAATAGCACTCTAAGAAAAATGAAAAAAGAACTAAGAAAACTTGAAACGAAATGGAGAAAAACCAAGCTGTCTGTACACAAGGATATATACAACAACTATCTAACAAATTACAAGGAAACAATTGACAGCACAAAGAAAAACTATTACGCAGCAATCTTAACAAAATCATACAATAGACCTAGAGAGTTATTTTCCATAGTCAGAAAATTAACTAATAACGAGCAAACTTCTAGCAACGAAATCCCAGACATCTCAGTGCAATCCCTAGCTAACCATTATCAAAACAAATCTAAGAAACCTGCCATGCCCTCAGAAAATATCAACATCACTTATCAACCTGTTGATGAATGGTCAGAATTTTACCCCATTTCAAAAGCGTCATTAAAAACAATCATCTCCAGCCTAAATACCACAACTTCATACTTAGATCCATGCCCAATATCATGGATAAAAAACACACTACCAACTCTACTATCCTATATTCTCCCAATAGTAAACCTCTCACTCACCCAAGGATACCTTCCATCCCGCTCAAACATGCACAAATACGTCCAATTTTAAAGAACTGCAAACTAGATAAACATTGCCAACATCATATAGGCCCATTTCTAGCATACCATTCTTGGCCAAAGTAATTGAAAAGGTAGTGCAACTTCAGACACAGGAATTCATAGACTTATCTTACCCACTCGATGAACAACAATACGGTTTCCGGCCCCGCCATGGAGTAGAAACACTTCTAGCAGTATTAATAGATACACTCCTAAAAGGAATTGACAATCACAAACAGGCATTCATTCTCCTTTTCATTGACATATCAGCAGCTTTTGATAGCGTGCACCACTCAATATTACTCAACAACCTAAGACAGTTAGGCATAAACTCCACCGTACATAAATGGTTCACTTCATATTTACATAACAGAACACAAAATGTAAGAACAGGTAATCTAACATCCAACACATACAAACAAGAAATAGGTTTACCACAAGGCTCAGCACTGTCAGCCCTACTTTTCAATATCTATATAAAACCGGTCTGCAATATCTTTAAAAAATTTGGAGTACAATATCACCTTTATGCGGATGATATCATGATGTACATACCTTTTACGATTCCTAACCTACCGATTCAGCTTCTATCAGACTGCTACAATGAAATCACATACTGGCTAAAAACCCAAAACCTCCATATAAACCATGCTAAAACTGAAGTCCTAATCGTAACAAAAAACCAAACATTCACTCCTCCAACCCACATAACACTACAAAACCAAGAAATTAAAATAAAAAATGAAATAAGATATTTAGGTGTCATTTTAGATACACACCTTACTATGGAAACGCACATTAGAAATACCTTAAAGAAAATCTACTTCAAACTTAAAATCCTCAAGCAATTACGCCCCCTTGTATTTATACAAGATTTTATCAATATAATACAGGCTACCATAACTCCACACTTCGACTTCGCCAACTTAATACTTATAGGCATTTCAAAACAAAACATCAAAAGGATCCAACTTGCACAAAATGCTACAGCTAGAATTATATTAAAGATAAATTCACTCCAACACATTACACCAATACTAGCATCCCTTCACTGGTTACCAATACAAAGCAGGATAACATACAAAACAATAATAACTACATTCAAAGCCCTAAATGACATGGCCCCGAAGACACTCTGTAACCTAATAAGCAAAGAACCACCTAAGCCCACTCATAGAAAAGGACAATCAAATAAACTTAAGATGCCAAAAGAATATATACGAACTCACAAATTAACAAATAATAGAGCCTTTTCTCACATAGCCCCAACAGTCTGGAACTCTTTACCAGAAGACTTACGATCACTAACAGAGATAATAGAATTCAGAAAAAAATTGAAAACCTACCTATTCACTAAACACTATAATACCATAGAAAACCCTCCACTCAACTTAGATAAAGGCTAAACATGAACCTGCCCAAAATCAAGATTATACTCCCTACTACAATCAATACGTACAAACATAAATGAATAATCATTCCATTCCTATGCATTGATACCCCACTTGTATATAGTTACAACTGTTTTAGGGACAGTACTTCTGTTTAAATTGTAACACAAACTGTGTTAGTTGATTTATTGAATTATTCTGCTTAGTCTTTTAAACCCTTTGTTGTACAAGTTAAGATGTTCTATGTAAAAAGTTATAATTGTTCTATGTAAAACAAGCTCTGCATTGTTAATTGTTGTTAATTGTACACCGCAACTGATCGCTGGAAGATGCGGTATATAAATAAGTGTTAAATAAATAAATAAATAAATAAATTGTTGATAGAGTAGCGTCCATAGCTGCTGTTATTGTATCGATCCATCTCATAGCATAACCTTTCTGTAGGCAAGCTGCTATTGGTTAAATTTAATTTCTATTTATTTATACATATTGTGATGAAGCTGACACTACTGAAGCTATGGAGTTAGAAGAAAACTCCGTTTCTTTTAAAGAAACTGATTTACAGAGAATGCAGTTACCAAGAAGTGCAGCTAGAGGGAGTAGGCATGAGGCTGCAGAAGGTAGGCTGACACACCCAGATTGTAATGATGCAATAGCTAATTAAACACACCTGAGTAGAGGGCCAGAAAGCTCACTAGAGAAACAGCTTTATAAGCAGTGCTCGGTCAGGAGAATACAGAGAGGACCCCGAATAGAGAGACGACCACAGGAGCAGAGAGGTCCACAAATACAGAGAACAACAGAAACCCCTGCTACTAAGGAGAGAGAAAGGGGAAAGCTCCAACTATGGAAAGAAAGGCAGTTAAGCTTGCAGTCCTTACAAGGAAGGGACAACTTCCAGGAAGGACAAGCCCATGCTGGAAAGCTCCAAAAAGAAGTCTCCAGGGAAGACAGTGTAAGCAGGAGAGTGCCTGGTGGAGGGAATACCAGCAACGCACGTCTCAGAGAACAAAGGTACATTCACACCTCCTTTCCTGAATGTGTGCCAGGTCCTAGAAAGGCTTGTAATCTAGAGAGCCATAGATATGAGAAACAAAGCTGGGGAAAGCTTTGGAAACTTGTGCAGAATCTCCTAGATAAAAGCCATATTAATTGTTTGCCAGACCAGGTCCAGCCAGGCTGGAAAGTCTTGGAGAGAACTACTGAAGTACAACCAGTTTTGCCTAGGGAAAGCTCAGGCTTAGCAGACACCATATCTGATCAAGAGGACATGCAAACAGACCTTGTAGAACCAGAACCATTGCTACCTGAATATCCTATGGACTGTACTCTGTGTAGCTGAGAGTATAGAATCTCTCACAGAGTCATAGCATAAGACATGCTCTAAAATGCCATTGCTTTGTTGAGCTGAAAAGAAGATGTTTTTGTGTTTATTTAACCTGTTTATATTGAAAAATCCTGCTTGAATGGAAAAGACTGTGAAGCTCTTATAACAGTTTTGGACTTTGTAAATACTTTGGTAGAAACCCTGAATTAAGGTGAATTCTGTTGTTTTCTTGGAGAACCTTAGCGCATCAAGGGAATAAAACCTTATATTTAACCCTGCACAAGACTCACACAACTATTCTTTATAAAGAAGGGAACTACAAGGACCATAATGCACCTTGTCTAAGTTAGAGTTCCCGGCTTCAACAAACAATAAATGTCCACCCTGACCCTTCAGCACGCTGCCACTGGGAGGGGCTGTGACAATATGAAGGCACATTTTAGATAGTACATGGTGATCAGAATTGAGATGTCAAAGTCAGGACATAACGCAGTTACGATGGCATTTTAGAAACAGTCCTGCTCCAGGTAGAGCTGTTTCTCAAAGACACAGAAGGGTGTGCAAAGGTGCGTGAGGATTAATACCCACGTACAGCAGGAGGAGCATTTCAGAAATATACACGTGAGAAAAATCAATGTGTAAGTGTCCGCATTTCACAATGTGCACATGTAAACCCCTCTTGTAAAGTAAGAGGCAAAAGGAATACTTTTCATATAACTATTCATGTCAGGAAGCAGATGTAAATCCAGACGTGGACCATTTTGGGCCTGCATGTGCATTCCCTGTATGAAATGGGAAATAGACATGTAGATTTTTGTCCAGCACAGGCCATGCCCCTGACCCGCCCCTGTCTACTTTCAACATACTATGAGCATCTACCTTTAAAAGGTGTCTTTTCTAATATGATCATGTTAAGTGGTCATATTTATATATGTATATCACAAATAAGGTTTCTAGAATTACCCCCAAAATTTACTATGCAGCCACTCCCACCACAAAGACCATTCTGACTATGCCTAAGATCGGGCCTTGACAAATTTTCTTGGAATCTAGGAGCCAGCTTAAACATTTAGGAACTGGCTGCTAAGACCTCGGTCACAGTGCCCTCCCATCCCTCAAAAGGTGTATCGCAGCTCCTTTTTTAAGGACCTGTTCCTACCATCCCACAGAGACTGCACACTCCTTGATTACCCCTCCTGTTCCCCTTCCCACCCACTGGCCCTCTTCCCTGCTCTAACTGACTGCAACATACAAGCTACTCTACTTACCCAACTCCCCTTTTTGGCCATGCTGATAGTTACACACAATGTATATCTGTTCAATCAGCTTCTCTTCAGCTTAATTTGCTACAATGTTACTTTTATTGTTCATATTAACGTTCTTGTATTCTAGCACACTGTGTTCCCTAAAAGTTGGGGTTTATTTAACTTGTTCCATGTAAACCACCTTGACACTTTTGAGAAGGCGGTGTATAAAACCAGCTAGATAGATAGATAAAGAAAGAAAGAAGGGCTTGATTTACTGTTTTCCCATTTTCTATAGGAATTGAAAACTTAATAAATCAGGCCCTTAACATGCCATTAGACAGTGCCAACAAAGGGCAGCGACCCTTCTCCCCTCCCCCTCCCTCTCCCACCACCAACCCCAATGAGGATGTTATCAGCAGCATATTGATGATCCTTTGTATCTGTACCAAAGGCAAATTCCTTTTTTGCTTCACATATCACCATGGCCTGGCAATACGTAAACTGGAAAAAATATCCCATAGCCCCCCGCATCTTGACTTCACTCTCTCTCTCTCTCACACATAGCCCCCATCCCCAGCCAACCAGTGTCTCATATAGCTTCCCCCTACCATCACACCAGTCTGTCTCTCTCTCTCTCACAGCCCCAACCATCGTCACTTCAGTCTCTCTTTCTCATAGCCCCACCACCACCGTCACTTCAGTCTGTCTCTCTCTTACAGCCCCCTCTCTCTCTTACAGCCCCCCCTCACCATCACCCCAGTCACTCCGTCTCTCACAGCCCCCCCCCACCATCACCCCAGTTTGTCTCTTTTTCTCTCCTTGCCCCCTCCCCCAGTCATTCCCTGATGTGTTTCTCTCTACTTGTCACCTCCCCCAGCCATCACCCGATATATCTTACCATTCCAGCCACACTGTTTGCTGCTCTGCCGTGATCGGCTCTGCATGTAGCTTGAGCCGTGCAGTGCAGGAAGTTTGATCTTGCAAGACTTGAAACTGTGAGATGAGTAGACTTCCTCCAATGTGCGGTTCAAGATACATGCTGAGCCAATTGCGATGGAGCAGCAAACACTGCGGATGGAATTCTAAGACATATCGGATGATGGCTGGGGGAACAGTGCATGAAATTCAGGACACCAGGGTTCAATTTTTAGTCTCCATGGCAATCTAGCACCCGGGATTTGTTAAGCCCTGCCTAAGATAAATGATAGTTTGTTTTAGTTTAATGGTAACATTTTCCCAGCCTAAATATCAAGAAGGAATTGTAGACAACTGTGCTGCAAAAGAAGTTTTCTTCCCTATGTATTCTGCGCTTCAAAAATAACAAGCTCTGCAGCTTAATGTTAAAAGTCATCAGTGACTTTGCTCTCCAGAAATCAAAAAAGAAAGTGGAAGATATTTAGCACCAGCAGCTAGCACTGCTAACGCGGCCAGCCACTGGCACTGAAAGTTAAACCTGAATATTCAATGCCAAGGTCATATCTGGCCCCAGCATTGAATATCTGGGTTCACCAGATAGCTAAGTGGTCAGCGGCAATCACGGTGAAACTTAGGCCACGGTTACGTGTGCCTGATTTTCTAACCAGTCAGCGGCTCAATATCGCCACTGCCCAGTCAGTGATCGGTGTCGCCTCTGCTCCACTTTGGAACGTCTTGATGCCAGTCACTTACTACTACTATTACTGAGCATTTGTATAGCGCTACCAGTCGTACACAGTGCTGTACAGACAACACTAGCATCGGGACATGTAGCGATGGCACCCGGGAATATTAAGTGCTACTGAATATCACACAGAGTGGCATTTACACAGTCTGCATATGGAATGCAGGCAATTTACAATAAAACAAGAATGATCCAAAGCCTGAGACCTCTCCTCTCAACTGATGACTTCTGTTCCGTGTCAGAAGCAATGGTCTGCCCCCACTTTGATTTTGTATGAAAATTTAACCTCCTTCCGTGAACAAAATTCAATCACAAATACTGAGGTTCACAAGAAAAAAAGAAAAATACCCCCTATTTAGAAACCATTTTTTTGTCGGAGCAAGCTGTAGGAGAGTTGGTATTGAGGCACTACTCACACCAGACAGCACGCTACATTTATTCAAAGAAAGGTTCACCACCTAAAAGCAATAACCACACTTATCTGTCTCAATGAAGACCGCTGTTTGTATCACTCCCCAAACAAATGTTGCTCTCAAATGTCCTCCTTTCACCATGACGTGCATGTTTCGAGTATCCAACCCTGTATCAAGTGCTCTCCAGTCATGCAAAAACTGGCAACAATGTTGAAAAAATGCCGTCACTGCGGCTAGGGTCAAGAATTCATTTAGGGCTGAATGGTCTGCCCCCACTTTGATTTTGGCAACAGCATCCTTCAGGGACTCCCCAAGCAAGCCTTGAACACCTTATAGATGGCACAGAATACTATTGCACGCACAATAATGAAGGTGGCCAGGTCAGAACACATAGCACCCATCCTACACCATCTACATTGGCTGCCGGTCACACAGAGAATCAAATATAAAACACTAATGAAAACCTTCAAAACAATAAAGAATATAGCACTAACGTATCTCAATTCATTAATACAATTGCGGCTGGAAACAAGACAAAGGAGAGAATGTACACAAAACTCACTAACAATCCCCAAGGAATTCAGCAAAACTAATCAATGACCAACAGATCATTCACCTTCTACTCCCCAGTCCTCTGGAACACACTTCCAGACAGCCTAAGGGAAATAAATGATTTGACCACGTTCAGAAAGAGACTCCAGACATATCTATTTACTGAATACTACCAAAACAAAACCAAAAACCTGAACCTATACCCCACATAAGTCCTGAATCAGACACATTCATATACCTCCCACTGGTATAGCCTACATTTCACATGTATCACCCATATGATATACTTTATCACAAAGTAAGAATTGTAGCACAGACCTGCATAATGTATATGTTGTTGTTAAGTGCCGTCGAGTCGGAGTCGACTCATGGCGACCCTCTGGATAGTTATCCTAAATTGTGTTCAGTCTTGAGTCAGGCGGCTCATTGTTGACAGACTGGTACCCAATAGCTGCTGTTATTGTATCGATCCATCTCATTGCTGGCCTTCCTTTTTTGCACTGCAGGGGCTGATGGGAAATTTCCCATCAGCCCCTGCGGGCTTAACAGAGACGTGAGGGAGACTCTCCCTTCGCGCCTCTCACAGCCTGCACGGAGGGAGGGACCGACGGATTCAGCTTGCAGAGGGGACCCCCGCGGGTCAGTCCATGCTGCCGCGGCAGCAGAGGGGGCCCTGCGGCGGCAGCCAGCAGTTTTTTTTTTTATTTTATTTTTTAAAAAAAGCTAATTTGTTCTATTTTTGTGGGCCCTTGCCAGCTGTGGGCCCTACGCCATGGCGTACATGGCGTATAGGTAAATCCGGCCCTGCCTCTCTCACATAGTTCCATCATGCCCACCATTTCCCCCTCTTTCTCTCGCTCACCACTCCAATTCAGCATCTCCCAATCCCCTTACCCGTCTGCTTTACCCCCAAAGCCCAGCATCTCATGCTTTTTCTTCCACCTCCACAGCCCTTTCTCCCCACCGTAGACTACACCCTCATAAACCATCTATCCCTTTCCCCTTCTCCATCCTCCCCCCACTGCTGTGATCCAGTATCTCTCCTATCTCTCTTTCCAGCCCAGCATCTTCTCTCTCTCCCCCTACTCCTTCTCATAACTTAAAATCTCTCTCTCTCTATATGTGTATGGGAGTGCGTGTGTATGTATACGAGGTATACATACATACAGAAACCCACATCCAGCATATCCCATCTCTTTTTCTCCCTTTCTCTGTCCTCCCACTTGGGGAAAAAATATTATGCAGCACCATCCCTGGCATCTTGTTGCTTTTTCTGAGTCAGCGGCAGAAAGATTTCATAGCGCCATCCCCAGCTTTATCTTTCTTTCTCTGAGTCAGCACGCAGCAACCACTGCTGCCTGTAGCTTCCACTTCCGGTGAATGGCCCTGCGCACGAAGTGAATGCTATAGGCAGCAATGGCTGTTGTTGCTGACTCAGAGAAAGAAAGATGAAGCTGCATGATGCCAGAGCTGCATGCACAGTGAGTTGTGCCAGCTCCTGGGCCCACCATCTGAGTCTCCACTTACTCTCCCAATACCCAGCCGATCTTAGATTTCTGTCTTCTTTTCCCCCACCCACTTTTAAAGATGCTAGTCCCAGTCAATGTTCTCCCCCATCTCTCTGTCCCCAGTACTGCCTCCTACATCCCTTACACCACCCAGTTACTTTTCCGATATTCATTAACTCTGCCTTTCTTCCTTCTTACCCCAGCATTCACTCTTATGTCCCTCTCTTTCAACTCTTCCCTCTTTATGACCTTTTTCTTCCCTCCCACACAAAATATCTGTTCCCCTCTCCATCTTGACTCCCCCAACTTCTTTTTTCCTTCCCTCCAGCACCAGCCCCACCTTCTTCTAGTCCTCCCCCAGCATCAGCTCCCTTCTAGTTCCAGCCCCTCTCAGCAAATACTCCCTTCCAGTCCCATTCTCCTCATCCCCCCAGCATCAGCCCATTTCCAGTCCTAGATCCCCAGTATCAGTCCTCCTCCAGTCCCAGTCCCTCCCAGCTTCAGCTCCCTTCCAGTCCCAGTCCCCCATCCCCCAATATCAACTCATTTCCAGTCCTCGCCTCCCCAATATCAGTCCTCCTCCAGTTCCAATCCCCTCCCAGCATCAGTTCTCTTCCAGTCCCTCCATCTCCCAGCATCAGCTCTTTTCCAGTCCTAGCCCCCCTCCCCAGTATCAGTCCTCCTCCAGTCCCAATCCCTCCCAGCATCATCTCCCTTCCAAACCCACACTCCCCATCCCCTAGCATCAGCTCATTTCCAGTCCTAGACCCTAATATCAGTATTCCTCCAATTTCAGTCCCTCCAGCATCAGTCCTTTTCCAGTCCTGACCCCCCAGTATCAGCCCCCCTCCAGTCCCAGTCCCTTCCACCATTGTCTTCCTTTAAATCACAGTCTCCCCCAACCCCCAACATTAGCCCACTTCTCACTCTAGCCCCAGTAGTGGTCATCTTCTAGTGCCAGCGCCCCCCCCCCCCACACACACATCATGAGGGGCCCCAAGTGCACCTGACCCGCTTAAGAGGGAGCTGGTGAGGCCCAGAGCCCTGCTCCCTGACTCACTTCTGCACAGCCATGGGAGTAAACAGGAGACAGGAAGTGCCCCTGTTTAATCTCTACGTACTGAGCCATAGTGGCAGCTGCAACTTAGTACAGTCGCGGGAGAAAAAGGAGAATGCTTCTGCACTCATTTACTCTTGCGGCAGTGCAGAGGTGAGACAGGGAGCCAGGCTTTGGGCCTCACCAGCTCCCTTTTAAGCCAGTTCTTGAGGTACGGGGCTATGTGCGGGAGACGTCGCACACATGCCTCAGGACAGCCCTGATTGCAGTTGTACATACAGGACCAGTGTCAAGATTTAGAGACCACTACATGTTAAAACAAACTGTAAAAATGCTGATATCAATGTCGATATACAGAACAATTTTTTTACACAATGATGCCAAGAAATTCTAGAGGTTTTAGTTTGAGCAGAAGTGAATGTACTGCACTGTAGTTAAGATAAACCCATATAGGGGGTTATTTTAGAATTCCTATTTGTGCTTTAGACATCTGAAAACGGGCCCACAGACATTCAAATCACAGAGACCTCCCCAGAGTCATTTTAGAAGCTGGTTCCGCAGACATTCCCAGCACAAAGATGTTCACGTTGTGAAGGGGCGTGACAGAGACATGACCTGGGGTGTTCTGGGCAAGTTGGAAGTGCGCTCTCTATTTCAGAAATGGCAAGTACATCCCCACTCACTAGCAGGACTGTCCAGCATGAATAGGCATCAGAAAAGCTCTTGTTCTGCCATCCAGACGCCTGGAGGACATAGAAAGGAAGGTAGTCTGATAGCCCCTAAGCTTTCCATGATGATAATGAAACCTGCAGACAAACAAAGACACTTGTTTTTGGTTCAGCATGCTGATGTACGTCCACACATGCAAAATAGCTTGCATGGACATGCATTCACAAAGGACAGACATCCCCACCCCAAGGGTTTCTAGTGGGGATGTCTGAGGCCACCTTTGTGGCTGTCCATTTTGGGGACATTCAAGTTGCCAAAATCAGGCTGAAACGTTAACGTCCCTAATGTTTGGACATTTTGCCCGGGATGCCCCAGATTTCACTTGGATATCCTTTCTAAAATGCTATTTATACTGTACATATAGTCCCCTTTAGGGCTGATGGCCCACTGGCATACTTTTGATGTATGGACATCAACATGAAGCAACATGTTCAGATTGATATAGTCAGAGAACAGGGCCTGTCTTTTTCGGCATTTTCTCATTGGACCATATCTCACTCCACCTCAACCAAATGAATATCAATGACAGTTTTCTAAAATCAGTATGGTACCATGTTACAAATCATAATTTTTTGCCAGCAGCTCATTTAGTTAGGACGTTGCATGGACAGGCATTCTAGAATGTGGTTTTGCATCTTATCACTTCATTATACGAAGAAAGCAGTGAGAAGCTAAGGATATGTTCTTGGCGTTTTCTAAAGTCTCCATGTGAGATCATACAATCCAGTCTAATTTAATAAGCACATTTTCAATGCATATGACCTGCATTAACATAAGCAGCAGCTGAGGGACTACTTTCTTGCATAGTATTAAAACTCAACTATGCTGCGAATTCAGCCCTCAATGATGAAATAAAAATAAATCCAATAATTGCTTCTTTAAGCACTCATAAAGTGTTGTATTTATTGGTTTTTGCCTATAAATAGCCCATCATTTCAGGAAACACTTTCTTCTTTCCTACTCAAGTAGATTAATATAAAATCAGAACAAGGGCAGATTGGTATCTCTTCCCATCTCACTGGGCGCTTCATAGTCTGCAGAATCCATGCAGACTATGAAGAAGGCGATGGCAGTGGGGGTGTACTATCGTCCACCTGGCCAGAATGAACAAATGGATGATGAAATGCTCAAAGAAATCAAGGAAGCTAGCAAAAGTTACAGTGCACTAATAATAATGGGTGATTTCAATTACCCCGGCATCGACTGGGTCAGTGTCACAGCAGGACATGCTAGGGAGATAAAGTTCCTAGATGAAATAAATGACTGCTTCTTGGAGCAGCTGGTTCATGAACTGACCAGAGGGGAAGCAATATTAGACCTAGTCCTTAGTGGAACACCAGATGTAGTGCAAGAGATAAGGGTGTTGGGGCCACTTGGCAATAGTGATCATAGCATGATCGCCTTTGATTTAATTAGTGGAGGAGGGATAGTAAGGAAATCCACAGTGCTACCTTTTAACTTTCGAAAGGGAGACTATGATAAAATGAGGAAAACAGTTAAGAAAAAACTAAAAGGAGCAGTTGCAAAGGTTAAAGACTTACATCAAGCTTGGGTGTTGTTTAAAAATACTATCTTGGAAGCCCAAGCCAGCTTTATTCCACGCTTTAAGAAAAGTGGAAGGAAGTCAAAAAACTGCCAGCATGGTTTAAAGGTGAGGTCAGAGAGGCTGTTGTTGCCAAAAAAGCATCTTTCAGGAAATGGAAAAAAGAGCCAAACGACGAAACCTGGAAACAACACAAGCACTGGCAAGTCAAATGCAAGGCATTGATAAAGCAGGCAAAGGAAGAATTTGAGAAGAAGCTTGCTGCGGAAGCAAAAACGCGAAATAAAGATTTTTTCAAGTACATTCGCAGCAAAAAACCTGTGAGAGAGTCAGTTGGTCCATTAGATGATAGAGGCGTTAAAGGGGCACTAAGAGGTGACAAGGCGATAGCAGAGAGACTGAATGAATTCTTTGCTTCGGTCTTTACTGAGGAAGATATAGGGATGTTACCCATGAATGAAGTGGTATTTGAAGGTGCGGAAGAATTGAAGGAAATATTGATACATCGGGAAGATGTATTACAACTATTAGATAAACTGAAGAGTAGCAAATCACCTGGGCCGGATGGTATACATCCAAGGGTGTTGAAAGAACTGAAATATGAGATTGCAGACCTGCTATTAGTAATCTGTGAACTATCATTAAAATCATCTCTAATTCCTGAAGATTGGAGGATAGCCAATGTAACACCAATTTTTAAAAAGGGTTCCAGGGGTGATCTGGGAAACTACAGACCGGTGAGCTTGACGTCAGTACCGGGAAAAATGGTAGAAACCATCATAAAGAATAAAATTATTCAGCATTTAGATAGTCATGGCCTAATGGGAGACAGCCAACATGGCTTTAGACAAGGAAGATCTTGCCTTACTAATCTGTTATGTTTTTTGAAGGTGTGAATAAACAGGTGGACAAAGGTGAGTTGGTTGATATAGTGTATCTGGACTTTCAGAAAGCCTTTGACAAGGTCCCTCATCAGAGACTTTTGGCAAAACTAAAGAGTCATGGGATAGGAGGCAGTGTACTACTGTGGATCAGAAACTGGTTAAAAGATAGAAAGCAGAGGGTAGGGCTAAATGGCCAATTTTCCCAATGGAGAAAGGTGAATAGTGGTGTACCCCAGGGATCTGTGCTGGGTCCTCTGCTTTTTGACATATTCATAAATGACCTGGAAAGTGGAATAACGAGTGAGGTTATCAAATTTGCAGATGACACAAAACTATTTAAAGTTGTTAAAACCCAAGAGGATTGTGAAAATTGCAAGAGGATCTTGATAAATTGGAAGACTGGGCATCAAAATGGCAGATGAAATTTAATGTGGACAAGTGCAAAGTTATGCACCTAGGGAAGAACAACCCAAACTATGGTTACACGATGCAAGGTTCCACTTTAGGAACCACCACACAGGAAAAAGATTTAGGCGTCATTGTGGATAACATGTTAAAACCCTCGGCCCAGTGTGCAGCGGCGGCCAAGAGAGCAAATAGAATGCTAGGTGTCATAAGGAAAGGAATGGAAAATAAAACAAAAGATATTATAATGCCTCTATATCGTTCCATGGTGAGACCGCACCTTGAATATTGTGTGCAATTCTGGTCACCCTATCTTAAAAAGGATATAGCGTTATTAGAAAAGGTTCAGAGAAGAGCCACCAAAATGGTAAAGGGGATGGAAGGATACTCCTATGAAGAAAGGCTAAAAGGTTAGGGCTCTTTAACCTGGAAAAGAGACGGCTGAGGGGAGATATGATAGAAGTCTATAAATTAATGAACGGAGTGGAACGGGTAAACGTAGATCGATTGTTTACGTTATCAGAATATAGAAAGACTAGGGGACATGCAATGAAACTACAGGGTAAACTATTTAAGACTAATTAAAGAAAATATTTTTTCACTCAACGTGTAATCAAACTCTGGAATTTGTTACCGGAGGATGTAGTTAAGGCTGTTAGTGTAGCTGGGTTTAAAAAAGGTTTGGACAAGTTCCTGGAGGAAAAGTCCATAAACCATTATTAAGAAGGGACCCAGGATATCAATGCTTGACCCAGTACAAGCATTGTGGAAGCTGTGTCTTTTGGGGAAACTGCTAGGTACGTATGACCTAGATTGGCCACTGTTGGAAACAGGTTACTGGGCTTGATGGACCTTGGTCTGACCCAGTATGGCATATCTTATGTTCTTATGTTCATGCAGGAGTCCCTTTCACATACCCTAACTAGCAGCAATCTTGCTGCAATTTGTTCTGACTTTACAAGAGACAATTGGGTCTCCTGCATTCAGGCACGCTCTGAGTGTGGTTGGTCCATTTACCTATATTACCATATACTGCAATAACATTTTATAATCGCCAGAAGAGAAAGTAAAGATTCTACAGTGCACAGTCACGGACAAACAGTAGCAGAGATTGACAATGGACAAAAATCTGACATACTTTATGGCCATACACATATGAATTTATTCAGACAACCCAACCTGGCCAAGTTTCAGCAGTAAGCCTCCATGAGAGGTCAATTTCCATATATGAGATCTTATTTAAAAAAAACAAAAACAGCAAGATGCCATAATTTAATTCACCAAGGCAAATCGCTGGTCGGATCAAAGAGCATTCCCATTAAATCAAAGCAAGCAGCCTCGGCAGCGTGTACCCGTCAGGTCGCCTGGATAAATCTGTATGTGTGCTGCCATAAAGTGTGTGTGATTTTTGTCCATGGTCAGTCTCCGCTCCTGTATGTCTATAAAATTTTATAAAACAAAACAGAATAAGAACAATGATGGCCACAAGTATGGACTCCAGCAACATTTGGAAGTAACAATAACCAACAACAGATTCAGCAATAATTTGTCTCTTTTATCTAGAAGGGAACGACAGGAAACTATAAAGGATCAGTCACCTATGGCATATGTTTTATGCAGTTAGCTCAAATTAATCTCAGACCTCTATCAGAGGGTGAAAAAAAGTATTTCATCCCCTAAGATCCATAATGAAACAGGTCAGTTAACGGCATATGCACCATATTGTCTTATCCAATATAATGCAAGGCACACAGAAGGGATTTTTATCATTTTGGAGGTAATTTTATAAAAAGGTCACCTAAAACTATGCACCATTTACGCATGTAAGTCACCATTTTCAAGGGCTTACGCGCATGAATAACCACTTATAAATGTATGCTCACTTTAGGCGGTCACTGTTCTGTAAGCGCACGTCTAAGACTGATCCAATGTACTTTCCGTGTCAGTGTGCACACATTTATGCACGCAAATTATAAAATACCATAACGTATGTGTCTTTAGAAATTTAGGCGTGGGCATGTGCATCGTGCCTAGATTTAATGCCATTTTTTACACCACTTATGCTCCTATTTAATAAAATAAATTACAGGCATACTTCACTTTATAAAGTAGGCCTCAAGTATATGCAGGCTAATGCACGCTAACTTTGCGGGAGTTCATAAAATAACCATCTTTATGTCTATGGGAAGAATGCTTCGTACACCTTAGCTCTGTCCATCTAGAATGCATACCTATTTTATCAAATGCTTCCTTCAGCTCCTCCAGCTCCTCACGTGAAATCCTAGCAGTGCTGTTCATCTTCTAACGACGGCAAAGGGGAACGTCAAACCTAATATGTCCAGAGAAGAAGAAAATCGGTGAACAGTGTTCCAGTGAGTCCATCAGAAAGAGGTATTTGCTTATCCCTTAAAGGTAAATATTGAGCTTAATCACTCAGGTATTGCAGACCTGCCTGTTTTGCTATAAATAATTACTGCCAGAAGAATATAGCACAACCCTCTGTTGAAACAATGACTAAGGATTCGTCATAGGAACACCTTCTTTTTCACTCCTCATATTTTCATTTGAAACAACATGCATGATACAGTAATAAAATGGGTTTATTTTTCAAAATCCAATTTTATAAATGAAATAGGTGTATCAGGGCCAGGCCAAAAGGTCCCTGGTTCATACCCTGAATTGGATCTTCCACATTCCGGGTTGGTGGGGGAGGGGGAGGAAAAGGAGTCTCTGTCATCAACAAAAGCAACACCTAGGGGCTTGTTTACAAAGCCGCGGTAGCGGTTTGCGATCGTAATCGGAGCTTAATCAATGGGGCCGCGGTTGCGATCGCGATCGCGAACCACTACCGCGGCTTTGTAAACAAGCCCCCTAGTGGCTGCGATGCCAAAAGAGTCCAGCAGGACCATTGCTGTAATGAGCAGACTAGGAATTGAAAATAGATATGTGTGAGAGAGATATGTGTGAGAGAGAGAGATCGCACATTACTTAGCGTGGCCCTTAGGCGTAGGTCCGTGGGGTATCAAGGAAATGGCTAATCTATGTTGGTTCTGTTTGTTGTTTTGCTTTGTGTAGTCAATTATAATGTAAGGTATGTATTGTATTTTCCCTATGTATGTGTCTATGTTCTGACAATCTGATGCTTGTTTCCCTACCTTTTTGTGTAACTTGTGCTGTATTAACCGCTTTGATTTAAGGAAAAGGTGGGATACAAAACTTGTAATGTAATCTCTGTTGTACATGTGTCATGTATTGAAATGTATTGTATTGTACTGTGGCCGCTTTGATTGAAGGATAAGGCGGGATATAAAACATGTTAAATAAATAAATAAATAAAAATAAATAAAAGTACAACATCAAAAAGCTTCAACATTTCACTTCCAGAAGTGTGCAGTTTTAAATATTCTTGTTTCTGTAAAATGGTCTGGGGTGAGGTGTTACTGTAACTTCATTTTGGTTTTTATAACATTGTGTGTGAAAGGAGCTTAATCCTAATTGCGGGCCCTTCCCCATGCAAGCGCTGAAGTCACTTTGCTCATTTTATTATAACCTGCTATTTGTGGCTGGCTTAACATCAACAGCTTATACCACGTTCCCCATTGCAGTTCCATAATTTAAAGCAGTGTATAGTAGATGGTGACAGATAAAAGCTGAGAGCATTGTTGTTATGGGAAGGTACTAATGAGATTGGGTTTTTTTCAACTTCCTTTTCACAATTATACCATCCCTTTCCACACTACAAGATCTCATAATATGATCAAAAGACATAGAATTGAATTGGAGTAGCCAGGATTCAAATCCCACTCCTGCTCTTTGTGATCTTCAGCAAGTCACTTAACCCTCCATTGCCCCAGGTACAAACGTAAGGGGCCCTTTTACTAAAGTGCACTTAGCAGTTAACGCATGTTTTTGCATGAGGTAACTATGCACCAGAGCCTGCAGTAACTGCTACGATGGGGGCATGACAATTACCATGCTCTGATTCTTGCAATGCCACGTCTGTGTTTAGGGTGCTGAATGGGCAGGGTAGGAAGAGAGAGTGGTTGCGGTAAGCACATTGCAGTTAGTGCAGGGGGACATATCGCATGTTGTCAATGTGGTCATTTGTGCAGGTTCACCTAACACTACCTCAATAGATGGAGTTAAACGCAGCCCTGTGACAGCACCATGCATTAGGATACTCAACGGCACATTAACTGTAGGGATCTGCTGGCCACACCCCCGACAGTTACCACAAAGGCTTTGCACTTAACGTACGTTAGTATTTGAACTAAACGCATGTTAAGTGTGTTAAGTTTTTGCACCTGAGTAAAAGGTCCCCTTAGATTAAAAACTGGGAACAGGGACATACGAAGAGGAATGGCTAGCTAGAAGGATGCTTGGGTGCATACGGAGAGGAATGGCTAGCAGAAAAAAGGAGGTGATAATGCCTCTGTATAAGTCTTTGATGCGACCTCATTTGGAGTATAGTGTGCAATTCTGGAGACCGCACCTTCAAAAGGATGAGAACAGGATAGAGTCGGTGCAGAGGGTGGCTAATAAAATGATTAGTGGTCTTCATTATAAAGCATATGAGGACAGACTTAAGGATCTTAATATGTACACCTTAGAGGAAAGGCGGGATAGAGGTGATATGATTGAGATGTTTAAATACCTCCGTGGCATAAATGTTCAGGGAGAGAGCCTCTTTCAATTGAAAGCAAGTTCTGCTACGAGGGGACATGGGATGAGGGTGAAGGGAGATAGATTCAGGAGTGATATGCGGAAATATTTCTTTACAGAAAGAGTAGTGGATCCATGGAATAGTCTCCCAGTGGAGGTGGTAGAGGTAAGGACAGTAACTGAATTCAAAAAAGCATGGGACCAACACAGAGGATCTCTAAAGGTAAAAAGTGGACTGTTGTAGTTGTTATGGAAGGACAGACTAGATAGGCCATGTGGTCTTTTTCTGTCATCATGTTTCAGGTATACTATGTATAGAAACATAGAATGCAGGACCGTACCAAGCTAGAAATGCACCCTGTGCGACTACCGAATCTCGTGCCCCTCTCTGCCCCAGTTACATGCAGTAACTCTTTTTGAGCTTCCTGGAAGCCCAGTGATCATATCAGTGCCCTTTCTGTACTTGCGTCCTGTGCGGCCGCACCGCTCGCACAGCCCTTGGTACGGCCCTGCCTGATTGTAACTTGCCTTGAACTACTACTGACAAGGCGAGAGCTACATCTAAAATAAAATAAATCAAATAAAAATATTTTTTTATTTAACTATGCACAATTAAATTGGGAAGAATCTGAATGCACAAGAAAAAGGTTCATGTTCAAATGTCAGATTTTGTAGCAATGACACACTTCAGAAGCATTTTTGGCTACTGAAAAGATTCCAAGCTCAGGTACTCCTCCCCCTGAGATTTTGATTATAATTAAACTCAATCATGATCACCTCCTTTCCTCCCCACTTCTTGAAAATGATTCAGTAAAAATACAAGCCATGAGTGTAACAGAGATCCTGCAGGTCTATAAAGCATCATTTCTGTGTAAAACTTATAAAATTCAATGACTGATGTTTCGTCATTTCAGAGGTCAGAGTTTGGGTGCAGCTGGGGCAGCGTTGCAGTGCACTTGTGTATCTTATAAAACTGGTGTGCACACAACCACATTACAGCTTCATGAGAGCAAATGTAAGCATTTGAGCACTACTGAGTCATTTTAGGAGTCCATTTTATAAAGCATATAAGCGTCTGTGTTGCCTTTTATAAAATACCCAATCGAGAAAAAGATCCTTTCTCTGGCTGAAAATATCTAAAAATCCTAAAGCAGCCAAGGCCTGAACTTTGCTTAATCAATATCATACTCATTTGTGTGACAGGTCAATTTCATTTTTTATTTTTTTATCCATTTATGAATGTGTCTATATAAGATGATTAAAATATAAATGAAATTATAATAAAGGATTGTCTCGCAAGACTGACCCCTAGCCACAGAGGAATCTAACACGCTCTTATGTGCCCTTTCTCATGCCGGTCCCGGGGCGAAGTTGAGCTGCTGGGATGTTTCTTCATGCAACTGTCCCCAACTCCTAGTGCTGCAGAGGTAAGTGATGTGCTTTTAAGCGCTTCTTCTCATGTCGGGGGGAGGGGGATTGAGCTGCAAGGTAAAGAAGTATTGGGATGGGGGGTTATGTGATGCAGGAGAGTGAAGAGGACGTGAGGGACTACAGCTCCTGAATCAGACCTTACAAAACCGGCTACAAATTCTCTATTGCGCTCTAGAGAACGCTGCAGTGGGCTCCCGTGGGTGACAAAACTGGTGTGACCAGATAGTGAGTGGCTGGAGTGGCATGAGATGTGGCTACAGGGCATGCCACAGAAATTGCCAACAGCAGGCTGTGAACGAAAGCCACGTGAAACAGTGAAGACGACCGCTGAGGTTCCCGTGGGAGCCTCGCAAAGAGCAGGTGACCTGGCTGCAGAGATTTCTACGATTGTAGCTGCAGCCTTAGAGGATCATTTAAATAAACTGCAGTTGACTAACGATATTAAAAAGAGTTTTGAGTCATACTTGCATCAGGAGGAGGAGGAGCTGGAGAGCTGGGTGGGAGCCGAAGAGGAGGTGAGAGAGCAATTAGCGGTGAGGCTGGAGAGATTGTCAAAAGATAAGGGGCAGCTGCTGGAGAGATTTGAGGAGTAGTAAAATAGGTCGCACTGCAACAACCTACAGGTTGTGGGACTGGAGGAAGGAGTGTTGGGCGTGAATCTGTACAATTGTTTTGAACAATGGCTGCCGGAGAATTTGGGGCAACAAGTGCAGGAGGGACTATGGTGATATGAGCGCATACAGGATCAGGGCAAGGAGAAATGACCAGGGGAAACCGCGTGCAGCAATTACCTGATACCTGATGTGGTTTGAAAAGGGGGGGCTTCTGAAGGAATTTCATCACTTAAATGGCCTGGAGTCTCAGAACAAACAAATCCTGTTGTTTAATGATTACTCCGCATGAGTGGCGGCGAAGCGCAGGGAGTTCTCACCAATCCGGGCTGCCCTATTCCAGAACGGCGTGTGCTTCGCTCTACTCTTCCCCCACAAGCAATGAGTGCATCACGAGGGCCTAATGCTTTTTCTTCAAATGGTAAAAGAGGATAAAAAATTCCTTAGCAGAACTCTAGGGGCAAGAGGGGGGGGGGGGGGGATCAGCGCGACCGAGCGGCATGTCTAAGAGTGACACTATATAAAAATTATGTAGACAATCCCTCAAATCCAAAAACACCGGCTATGATCTTTTCCACATTAGTAACTTATGATAGTTTATAAAAGAAGAACAGGTCTCAGACTTTAACTAGGCACTCTCCTGCAGACTATGTCAATGGATGTGTGCCACTTTTGCATCAACGACCTTCGTTCTCTCTTAATATTATTATGATAAGTGACAGGCGAGTTGACATTCCATATCAAAAGATAGCAGAATAATTTTTCTTATCTTATAACATGACCCCACACTTTAAGAGTGACACTAGACATTGATCTTTGCAGTTCAATAGTTGAGTGAAGAGTTGTTCTCAGAATTATCAGTTATGATGTTGAATGACAAGACTCAAATTTCAATTATGTGACTGCTGTGCCTGCATGGGGCCGCAGGAGGTGTGATGGCTGAGCACTCGTTAGGAAGCCCGCCTTGTTCTTGGGAGGACTGACATCTGGGGTTGATGAGGTGAACTGCTGGACTTCCAATAAGACTGAATGGAGCTATGAGGGCAGGTGGCACAAAGGGTAAGCAATATGGCCTCTGCCGAGCGCAGGTGATTTGGCTATGGCAGGTGATTTGGCTACAGTAGACAGTACACTGGCGATTGCAGTGATGGAGCGGGCATAGCCAGCACTTGTTTTGTTCCTGTGGATGCAGGGAAATGACTACCAGAGACACAATGCTGTGAACGCTGGAAGTGACCCGCTCTGAAACAGTTTCAACTAGAGACGTGGGATGAAGTATATGACTTTAGAGGGATAACTTATGACTTTAGTATTTCTGTTGTTTTATTAATGTTCTGGGCATATGGAGGTTTTCTGGGGTGGTGACCTTTGTATCTGAGCATACATGCTGAGGTCTGATTGAGCTGGGGGTCCCCTTAGGAGGCCAGCAGTGGGAGCATGAGCTGTAGCGGGGGTGACATGTTTGTGTGGTGTGCATGGGGGGGCCCAAAAGGAGGGGTGCGAGTGTGTAGAGTGGGGAGGAGAGCTGGACTTTGGAGGTGGAGGAGGAGCAGGGGGAGGGGGTTGGGACAGGGAGAGGGAGGGGATGAGAGGGGAGAATTTGTTGAGAGTCCAAAGGCTGGGTGATCTGAGGATGAGTGCAAGAGCGTGGGGCTGGCAGGGGATACCTCTATCCCTAAGAATTTGGCTGGAAGACTCCCAGAGGTTTTCATGTAAACAACAGCAAGGTAGTGCAGGATCAGATCAGCAGCAATGGCGAAGATTAAATTTATCTCACTGAATGTGGGAGGTATAAAAATCCTCAATTAAGCATGAAAAAATGTTGGTGTATCTAAGAAAGTTAGGTGCAGGTGTGACCTTTGTCCAAGAGCCACATCTAGATGCCAAAGAACACAAGAAATTGAAGAGAGGGTGAGTCTGGGAGGTGTTGTGTTCAGCATATAACACCCATTAAAGGGGGTGTAGCTATACTAATAGGCAGACAAGTTGCCTTCGAAGTTCATAAAGTAACTCAAGATGTGGAAGGGAGATATCTTTTGGTCTGTGGAAGCCTGCAAGGGAAGAAAGTGATACAGTGCAACGTGTATCAGCATACACGTTGGCAAAACTGATCTAGTGGCAAAACTGGCTGATCAAACAGAATACATGTATATTATGGGGGGGCAGACTTTAATTATGTGGCTGACCCATTAATGGATTGTGCACCTCCAAAGGCCCCGGGTAAGAGTAGGGACCGTAAGGGTAAGAATTAGAACTAATTGATGGGTGGTGGAGCAACTTTTTGTGAAGTTGGGAGCGCAGATATCCACCCACTAGAGGTCTCTGATCATGCGGCAGTGCAAGTGGGTCTCACATTTTTGGCCAGGCCGGGAGACTGGGTATGGAGATTGTACCCGAGGCGGTGCCAAAATCTGGACTTTACGCAGTTTTTTGGGAAAATCTGAATGGAACATGAGGAGGAAAACACAAAGGAGGAAGTGGGACCAGTGGTTTACTGGGAGGCTGCAAAGGCAGTGCTGTGTGGTAGGATAATAGGGTGCTTAAGAAAGCAGTAAAAGGCGCAAAATAGAGAGCTTTTTCTGGGACTGCAGGAGCTGAAGCAGCTTTGGGCACAGCTTGTTGGCCAGAGCTCTGAGCAGGCCAGAATACAGATGAGAATTTTGCAAACCAAGGTAAATGCCCTGTTGCAACAAAGAGTAATACAGAGTATTTAGTATCGGCTGCACCACTGGAAAGACAAGAAAGGGAAGCTCCTGGCAAACGTAATCAAGCCCTCTAGAGTAGAGGGCACCGTTACTAGGCTGAGGAGAGTTGATGGAACCTTGGTGTTGAGGAAGGGGAGAAGGCGAGTCGGTTTGTGGACTTCTTTCAAACCCTGTACAAAGCTGGACCGGCAGAAACTGTGGAGAGAGAGATTTTCTTTAGAGCTATGTTGCTTCCAAGTATTATGATGAAGTAGCGGGAGCACTTACATAGACCAGTCACTAAGGTGGAAATTTGCAACATAATCAAGAGGTTAAAGCCTGTGAAAAAGCCAGGACCAGATGGGCTGGGCCTAGAGTTCTATAAAATCTTAGGTGACTTAGTGGTTAGGCTTCTACAGGAGATGGGGGAGGCGGAAGTTGCAGTGGGAAGTTTCGGGGCAAAAATCAGACTTTGGTGGTGTTGGTATTGAAACCTGGTAAGGATTTGGAAAGAGTGGAGGCTTATCACTCCATCTCCCTTCTGAATCAAGATGTCAAAATATTGGCAGCAGTCTTAGCGGGGAGACTGGGGGAGGTGATCCCGGGGCTGATCCACCCAGACCAGGGGGGTTTGTAAAGGGGAGGATTGCCACTGGACACGTATTAAAGGGCCTTAATGTTGTTCCAAAAACCTGAAGCACCGGGCAGGGTGAAGATGGTGGTCAGCTTGGACACAGAGAAAGCTTTTGGCAGGATGGCTTGGGAGTACCTTTTTGGGCCTTGTGTAAATTTGGACTGAGGGGGAGGTTCCTGGGGTGGGTACAAGCCTTCTACAATGGGCCTAAGGCACAGATCTTACTTAATCGGTGGCTCACTGAGCCTTTTGAGCTCTACAAGGGGATGAGGCAGGGGTGCCCCTTGTCCCCGTTGCTTTATATACTGTCTCCTGAGCTGTTGGCTATAAAGTTTGAGGGCATCTGATAAGATCCATGGGGTGCAGGTGGGTAGCCAAGAGTGTAAGATTAGCATGTTTGCTGATGTCATTGGCATGGAGTACACTGAAGGAAGCCTGAGCGAGTTGTTGCGCTTACTTGACTGGTATGGGAAGTTTTTGGGTTTATATATCAATGCTGAGAAATCAGAAATAGTGGCTCTAGGGAGGGGCACACTGAGGGGCTTGAGTGGTAGTTCTTTTTGCTGGTCTGAAGAGCCCTTAAAATACTTGGGTATATATCTGCAAAGAGACATGAAGCTAGTCTATCAAAATAGTATTAAAGAAAAGTTTAATCAGACCTGCCATTGTCGTTATATGGGAGAGTTGTCCTAATTAAAATTATTATGATTCCAGAATTTTTATATCAGCTTCAAATGTTACTAGTATGGTTTAAGAGGGAGGAGGAAAACCGTATTAAAAGTATCTTCAGGATGTTTATCTGGAAGGGCAAAAAAGAGCCCATATTAGTTATGCAAAATTGATTCTGGACCCGGTGCAGAGGAGAGGGGAGGAGGGTAGGCCTGCCGGACCTCAGAATGTACTGTACAATGTGGCAGCGCTTATGCGATGGGTACATGAAGCCTATACGGGAGCAGCTAAGTTTCTGCGGGATTGTTAGAAGAGTGGAGTTTATCATTTGGGATGTTGAGTGGGGACTTAGAGCAACCTCAATATGGGGCTTTTATTGACCCTCTTCGAAAGGCTTGGCAGTGGTAGGCAGGTACGGAAAACTGCAGCTGGGAGGTGCCACCCTTGCTATAGATTGTTGATAACCCTGGTTTTCAGCCAGGGTGGGGATGTACCAAGGGCCAGCGCGTCCACTAGGCGAGCTAGGTGGTTGGCCCAGGTGGGTGGCAGCGGCACACATGGGCGGCTGCACTACCCCTCCCCAGCTTCCACCGATTCCATTTTGGGAGGAGGTGGGCAGTGGCGGTATTTCCAGCCAGTAAAAGCCATCACTTTTAGAAATACTGCTGCTGCTGCTGCCCGCCTCTCCCTCCCAAGACAGAATTGGCGGCGGCGGCGGCAGTGGGGGGGGGGGGAGTCAGAGGCAACTGTGGGGGATGCATCAGTGGGGGGGAGGGGGAGCAGCAAGGCCAGGGTTTCTGCTTAGAGCGGTCCTAGCATACCAAATTTCAGGAATGTGTCAAAGGCAATAGGGTGGATACAGGATTTAATGAAAGGCTGCTTTCTGCCTTTTGAAGGGTTACAGAGCGCCTTGGGGATTACTGCGTCCCATTTTATGCAGTATATACAACTCAGAGACTACTGGCGGAAAATGTCTGGCTTGCATCCAGTGAACTGGAGGTTAAGGAGGTGGATGAGGACTTTCGGAAATTGGCCTTCCCCCTTAGAACAATCTGTCCATGTGGTACAAGCTACTTAGAGACATGCCGAGTACACAGCATCTGCGGAGGTTGGCTAGTACATGGACAGAGGAGGTAGTGGAGATAATGGAAGATAAGCATTTAGAGAGCTACTCTGAGCAAATACCTAAGATCCTCTGTAATGTGCGCTAACTGGAGATGCAATCCCATATCTTTCAAAGGGGATATCTGACATGAGAGAGGGGCACCCAGTTGGGTATGTGGGCTTCAGAGAGGTGTGAAAAATGTAAGACAGGCACAGAAACATTTTGACATTCTTTCCTGGAGTGCTTCACCCTCACCGAGATTTGGGGAAAGGTGCTGCAGAGTCCAGAAGGGGTAGTCAATAGGCATATAGAATGGACATATGCCTTGTTGATGTTGGGGAAGGACAGTCCGCTGAAGGAAAAGCGACTTAGAAAGGTGGATAGCAAATTCATTCTGAAAGGGGAGTTTAAAAAGCCATTTTAAATTGATGGGTGGGGGATCAAGCTCCTGTTTTTTAACAGTGGGTGAATATCATGCATGATAGTGCTCGAGTAGGGCAACAAATGCATGCTGCATACATCAAGCCCCAGTGGCTCCGTTATACATAGCTATGGTGTCAGTTCCAAAGTAATCATCCCTCGCCTGTGGCAGCAGATGGAAATAGGGAGGTGGGGGGGGGGGGGCAGAGGAATGGGGAGAGGTATTCTTGTAGGGTGGTGTGTATGGCCCTAGAGTGTTGGGACGGAGAGTGTTAAGATGTTGGGTTAAAAATTGATGGTGTTGTCAATTAAAGAAGTGCATTGGAATCAGTTGTCTGGGGTTTGTTTATACCCATGGTTGTTGTATAAAACCCCTTTTCTTTTAAATAATGCTCATTGTATGTGTGGAGAGAGTTTGTTTGTATTATGCTTGAGAAACTAATAAAAATGGATTTAAAAAAAATAGAAGCAGCACTGGGGTAAGGATGGGTCACTCTCCCTCCTCTGACATAGGTCGTGTCAGAGGAGGGAAGGACCAGACCAGCCATTCAAACACAGGTCTTTGCAACTCCACGCTTGAATGAATGACAGGTCTGATCCCTCCCTCCTCTGACACGAACCTATGTCAGAGGAGGGAGGGATCAGGCCTGCATGCAAGTGTGGAGTCGAAAAGACCAGTGTGTTTCTTTTTTTTTTTTTTCAATTAAAAGGTCAGGTCCACTCCGCTGCTGCTGGCACTGCTGCCACTGAGGGAACTGAATAAAACTTGTTTTATTCAGACCCAGTTTGTTACACCTTCACAAAGCTAGTCTCCTGGCCCTTCCTCCATCCCAGTTAAATTTCCTTCCTTGCCCAGTTAAAGTTCCTACCTTTGTACGGCTTGCCTTGAAAGGATTCCTGGCTCCACGGGCCTCTTTCCCTCCTGCAGCCTGCTGGGATTTTAACCTCTCCTTGTGAGCCTCGCCCTCTCAGCCTTGCGCTCCGGGCTGCAGGCTCCCTTAAATGGGCCTATTAATAATCCCTCTGGAGAGGGACGGGCAACACTCTATAGACCAACACATAAGGCATAAAATTTCCATCACACTCCATGTTAAAAACAAACAAGGGTGGATCCAGAATTGTTATAGTCAAATAACAATCCTTCTATCAGAGACCAGAGCTACCTCTCCCACTACTAAAACATTCCTGAAGAATTCTTCCACTCCCTGTCACTCAAAGCAGCCATGAAAATTCATCAGCAGTATCACTTTCACATTATTCTCTGAACATGCATCATTCAAGAGGTTCTCAGCCTATGTTTACTTTGTAATGCTGCATGCTTGCAATGTCCCGCTGCACTCCTGAAAGCATGCTGCAATAAGAAAATCTCATGGGTCTAATGCAAAAAGGACTTCTCCCCAGTCAAAAAATCCTTAGTAGAAAGGAACTTGTGGCTGACTGCAAAGCAATTCTACTAGAGTGTATTTCTTCTAACTCAAATTTAATCAACAATACTCCAAAAATTATATTTTAAATGTATAACTGTGGCACCTTATCAGAGCAACAGTGACTGACAGTGAATTATTTCTTTATTAGTTTTACTTAGAAGATAAGAGTTGAATTGGAGCGTTCTGTGAGGTTTACTTAATGCTGCACTGTGGAAGTTAAGGCTCTGAGGTTCCCTTAAGCCTACCTGATCACTATATAATACAGGAAATTGCTGATCACTACAGCATTCTTACTATTAAAATTGATTTATTTTTTTGGATCAACAGTTTCCTCCTGCTCCTTTAGACTTCCAGCTCAATCAGAACCAGCCTCTATTGGGCTACTGCTTCATAAACCTTCATTAATATATTTATTTGATAATGTAGTGCACCACCATTCAAACAAATTTAATGTCAAAGTGGTTTACAAAACCTGAGAGTGCTGAACAAACAACAGACAAAAATATTACTCATGGTTTTTCCCTATTTTATATCCCCATCTCAGCTTAGTCCAGTGATGGTCCTTGGCCAGGAGCCACATACCACAGACCATAGATACTTCTGGAACCCTGAAGCATGTACCTGGAGTCTGGTCACCAAGGGGCCTTTTTACTAAAGTGCAGTATGTGTTTGACCTTACCACACCTTAACTGCAGAAGTAAGTAAGTGCAAACCGTGTGCATTAAATGCAGGAAGCATGTCTAGCATCTGTTCTACACTTACCGCACAGGAACGGGTAAATGTAGATTGATTGTTTACCTTATCAGAATATAGAAAGACTAGGGGACATGCAATGAAGCTACAGGGTAAACTATTTAAGACTAATAAAAGAAAATATTTTTTCACTCAACGTGTAATCAAACTCTGGAATTTGTTACCGGAGGATGTAATAAAGGCTGTTAGTGTAGCTGGGTGTAAAAAAGGTTTGGACAAGTTCCTGGAGGAAAGGTCCATAAACCATTATTAAGAAGGGACCCAGGATATCAATGCTTGAACCAATACAAGCATTGTGGAACCTGTGTCCCTTGGGGAAACTGCTAGGTACGTATGACCTAGATTGGCCACTGTTGGAAACAGAATACTGGGCTTGATGGACGTTGGTCTGACCCAGTATGGCATATCTTATGTTATGTTCTTAACCGCAGGGAGCATGAGAGCAACCCTGCTATTTGCCAAGGCAGAGAACACTGCCCCAGCCCAAACTTGTGGATGGAAGTACCACGGCTGCACCCGCCAATGTTGCCACGTCCCTTCAATTGATCTCCCCTTTATACTCCACAATCCGATCACTAATTTAATGAAAAAAAAATGTCAATCCCCCCACTCACACACACTAACCCCCTCTTGCCCTGATACTCTCTCCCCCCTTCTTGCTCTTTGAAGGGGCCTTTTTCGAAAGGGAACACTCTGTTGGAGAGTTGAGAACTGGACTGGGGGGGGGGGGCGGTATGGGAGCCTCTATTACTGAAATGTGTAGCTGTCCAGGAAACAGGGTTCTGAAAGGGGAGGAGGAGAGGCTATCAGGGCAGGGGAGTGCGGGTGGGGGGATTGGGAGGAGGGGTTTCTTTTGCATTCGATTAGGGACTTAACCGGATGGTGTAAGGCAAGAAATCATTGGAGAATGTAGCATCATCAGTGACCTCTTTGTTCAAGGGCTTGTCGGCTGCCGGGCTGCCAGTAGTGCACCTAACCGCCTCTTGAGATGCCAATAAGTGCAGCCGCGCTATTGGCACTCATAACAGCTGGCACGTGGCAACATGCTGTGCGCTGTCACCAATCAGCATGCCCACTCTTCACCCTGATCCCACCCCATCCTACCCCAAAATGCTAGGAGCAATTTGCGCAGGAGATTTACTGCATTGGCTGCTCTTAGCATGTGGTAGTGGTTACTGCAGGTCCTTAGTGTATGTTAAAACCTGTAATAACCATTACCGCAGTTTTATTTATTTATAGAGTTTTTATATACCGCCCTTTCCAGAGATCAGGGGCGGTTTACATTGAACATAACCAGTTACAGAGAACATATGAGATGACATTGAACATAATCAGTTACATAGTACACATGAGATTACATGCTAACTACATACAAAGTACAGAGGATCTGTGAGATTGATCCACTTTAAGTATATACATTGAATTTCTTTTGGTAAAAGAGCCCCTAACTGTTGCTGTTCTGCAATGACGGAGACTCCTCTGCTGTGGCTTTGTAAGCTTCCCTAGCACAGCTGGCTCAGTGAGTAGAAGCCTGGGTTGCGATTCGAACCCAGCTCTTTCACGCAGCAGTGCACAGCACTAGCACTAGCACTCACCGCCCAGGCCAGCCCTACCATTAAGACTGTATGCAAACATACTATCTGGCCTACAAAATCTACACATGGATAATACAACTAATGACAGAGGACAAATTGCCTCTTGTATTATACAAATTACGATGCAGAGAGCTTTGTTTCATAAAAATATAAGCTACAAGCACAAAATGGAAGAAACTTTCTGGTCTTTACAGTTCATAGTAAATAAAATTAATTTATATGTCCACTGAATTCAATTTAGTGCTTCTCTGTGGCAACCAATCGTTCTCACTAATATAATATGTCACTGTAGTCTTTTAACACCCTTCCAGTTTTCACATACTAAGAACCCACTTATATAATAAGCTAAACGAACAGAGTCTCCCTTGAAATCAAATCAAATTTCCTTTTTTGCAGTTTTAAATTCTGTAATTGAGTCTTTCCAAACTAGTGTAAGCATTAGCCGATGGTCACAGTGGCCGATCAGGTGCTTATGAACAGTTTCCTATCCCCTCTTGGCCACCTTAATGCCCCTTCTTGAGATAAACTGTTCTCTGTTATGCATTCCTTACAACTGTAAATAGCTAACCCTTCTCTGTAAACCAGTTGCAAATTGTTTATTGTAAACCGCTTTGATCCGGTGAAAGGCAGTATGAAAATCATGCTAAATAAATAAAATTAATGTTCCATTCCCCTAAGTACAGCAACGGTGCTTTACATTAACATGGTACATTTTCAATAGAGTGCCAAAGAACACTTTTCAGCCTGCAAAAACGTAACCGGTTTCCAAATACCAGAGACCCACAAGCAATGTTGTTTGAATGTTGATTGTTGTTCAGCTAAAAATTATGGGCCCGATATTCGAAAGGCATTTACACAGTTTACAGCCCAGTAATCCATATAAATGCCTTGAATGGGAATATTCAATGGCATGTATACGGTTAGTGCCGTTGAATATCCCAGTCTAAGTCCCCTCTGTGTACTGATGCAAACCGGTTAGCAATGGGGCGTGTTGGGGGCATTCCAGGATGGAGCAGAGGTGGAGAACGGTGCTAACCGGGCAGTAGCGATATTGGCTGCTGCCCGGTTAGTGATCTGCACCTTAAAGACAGACAAGGAAAACCCTCGCCTATCTTTAAGGTGCCAGAGCTAACCGGGCAACATCCAATGTCACTGCTGCCCGGTTAGCTCCAGCAGCTTCCAGCTTTTGCGGCAATCACCGAATATTCAATCTGTCACCATGGCATTGAATGTCCAGCTTTAAAGGGTCAGCGGGCAAGGCGCCTGGCCAGTTGAAAGTCAGGCCCTACATGTGCACACTTACATAGAGTTCAATGATGGGGAAAACAGGGGTATTAAGAGGGGGGACATTGAGACATGATGGCCAGCACAGTTAAAGAAGATGGTCATCATGGCTTTAAAGTAAACCAGATATTCAATGCCAGAGTCATATCTGGCCATTGGCAATGAATATCCGCTGGCTGGTTAGCTAAACCAGCTAAAGTTAGCCCAGCCTTTACCTTTAAACTACCTAACTGTAGCTGGTTTAGGATAATTTGTTAGTGACTCAATATCACCGTTATCCAAGGGTGTTGCCCCTGCTCCATCCTTAGAATGCCCGGATGCTAGCTGGCTGGCTTTGGGATGTTTAGTGGCTCAAACTGGGCATATTAGCTGAATATCCCACTGATATTGCAAACCGCCTACATGCCTTTGAATATCCTCCTAAGAGTATATGACACACACACACACACACACACCACTGTCAAACTTAAATGTCCATGCGTGGTTCCAACCACCCCTTCCCCCCATCAAAAAAAGTACACATATATTTGCAGGTGACTAAAAATCCACCTGCTGCATTTGGACAATCTACCCACATTATTGCCTATGTACTATGGGCCCGATATTGAGTCAGCCACATTTTCGAAGGGCTACGCGCCTCGTCAGTGCATAGCTCTCCCCGCTGCCCTATATCCAGGCACTGCCGCACATGCTGGAAGCCGCAAAAGCTAACCAGGCATCAGCGATATTGCATGCTGCCCGGTTAGCTCCTGCGCCTTAAAGATAGGTGAGGGTTTTTCCTTGCCTATCTTTAAGACGCAGATCGCTAACCAGGCAGCATGAAATATCGCTGCTGTCCAGTTTAGCACTTGTTGCCACCTGTGCCCCGCCCTGGAATGCCCCCGACAGGCTAACCGGATCACATTGGGGCACGTAGGGGAGTTAGGAGGGGATATTCAAATGACATTAAACTGTGTAACTGCCATTGAATATCCCCAGTTAAGGCATTTACATGTTTTACCGGGCTGTAAACCGTGTAAATGCCTTTCGAATATTGGGGCTGTACATGCATAGGTCCTGAGGAAACCTTTGATAATTTACCCCATTGCCAGAGCCTCATCTGGAGAACACGGTGAGTGAGAAGTGCAGAGGATGTGGAAGCAAAGGGCACATCTCTGAGATCTGCACAATTGCGCTATTAAAGTTGGTATATAACAGCAGAACGTTTATTGGTTTCCACTCCCCAGGATGAAAAGAATGTTGGTGATCAAAGCTCTAGCTAGTGGTGGGAATCAGGGGCATAGCCAGAATGCAATTTTTGGTAGTGCTTGGATTTAGCATGTGGAGGCAATAGACATGCAACCCCTCCCAGTATGGCACTCACCCATTCAGCAGAAGCCCATCATGCCATCCTCACCGCTCTATCTGTGCTGCATTTTAACTCTGGCCTTGTCTGCCTCCCCCTCCCATTGAGGATATCCTGCTCTAGGCTGGCTAAATCAGGTCATTGTGACCCCTTTAAATTCAAGCAGAGCAGCATAGCACTCCTGGCATTGCGGCCCATTTATCATTTTCAGCGCTGCTATCACTGCATCCTGCTTATCTAACTACTTTCTAACCCTAGTGGCCTTTCACTTTCCTTCCGACCCTTCCACCGTGGCAGCTCCCTTTTAAATTTGGCGAACTCTATTCCACTGTGCATGCCCTGGTTGCTCTGTTCCCTCAGACATGACGACAAATGCCATTCTCATCCAGACTCCTCTCAGGGCTCAGCCGCTCTAACTGCGGCAGCCCAAGACGTAAGCCCCAGCTCCACAATCTTTCCTGAACCTGAGCGTGATGGTCTCCTATGCATTGCAAATCTGCCCAGCACGTGTTCTGCAAGCATGCAGGACTCTAGTTGCACAATGCGCCTGTCAGTAAAGCAATCAAACCCCTAATTGGTCAAAGTGGAGGGGCCTGAGTCCCTCCTGGACCCCTGTGGTTATGCCACTGGTGAGAATATTATCTGGAAAAGGGGCACTAAATTCTCTAGTTATATTATTATAAACAATATTTTGATGCTGAGTCTACCCACACTGCCTTTTTTGATGTGCAAAACAATTACCAGCACTAGAGTGAAAAGATAAAAAAGTTCTGGCTGATTTTTTAAAGTTATACCATTTCCAAAACAAGCCTCATATGGCAAGTTATTGCAGGACCAATTTTCAGTAATATTCTTAGGGCCTGATTTTCGAAGGCCTTTACACATGTAACTTCCCTAGTTACCCTTGTAAAAGCCTTATCTGGGATTTTCGAAGGGCACCTACACAGGTAGTGCCCTTCGAAAATCCCAGATATGTCCCTAACGCCCAGATGCTATCTGCATAGCATTGGGGCGTGTTGGGGGTGCTCCAGGGCAGGCCGGAGCAGAGGCGGGCCATGGTGCTACCTGTGTAGCACCAATTTTCGATGCTACACGGATAGCGCTCTGTGCCTTAAAGATAAGGGTGGGAAGACCTCACCTATCTATCTTTAAGGCGCTGGGGCTAACCGTGTAGCATTGAAAAGCGGTGCTACATGGGTAGTTCCTGCGCCTTCCTGTCTGTGCGGCGACACCCGGATTCATGCCCTTAATTTTTAAGAAAAGCCAGACAGGATTCCTTTTTAAAATTATTTAAAATCTCCAATGAAGAGCATATTGAGAAGTGTGGTAACAGGTTTCTCTCTTACACTGAGGTGAACACATTCAAAATATCCTACATAAGTCCCTGAGCAAGTTTGTGCAGTAAAATAATTTTTCTTTAAAATTCATTGTCTGCTTATATGATGCTCAGAAGCAGGTGTTGGAGCAGCAGAGGGGCTTGGAGGAAAGAACGCAAATTTACATTTAGGGCCTAATTTACCAAGGTATATGCCTAAGGACAGAGCATGAGTGAAAAACCTTTGTGTATAATGCCCAAAATATGCTTTATTCATTTAGCACAGAGTCACATATTCCATTACTGGACTATTACAAGTATATATTTAATATGTTGAAGCCTGAAATTTTGGTAGATTTCCAAGTATATTATACTTGGAAATGGCAATATATTTTCCCGAATCCTTACAAATATTTTAGGATTATATAGCTGAAAGATTTCTAGTAAAAAATGGATATGATACTTCAGATAAAACTAAGCAGAGCAGCAAAGTACCTGTAACCGGCAAATAGAGGCAAAACAAGCGGATACAAAAGACTGGCGGATATCAAGTTCAGGTTTTAAAACCCCTTTTATTGACCCCTACACGTTTCAGCCACAGGCCTTCTTCAGGGTTTTTTTTTTTGAGGGAGCAAACCTCAAGAAAAATATAATAAAATAAAAATATTAACAATCAAAAGACATAAAAGACATTTAAAATGTTAAAAAACATAAAATGGTAGTGAATAATAACATATAGAAAAACATGCAATAAATAATATGTCTTGAGAGATAAAAAGCCATTCACATACATATGTAACTCAATAAAAGATATAGTATAAAAGAATGTAAAAATTATCAATATGTATGATGAATACTGATAATTAAAAAATTCATGAAATGTCAAATTACTTTTGATCATAAGATTATATAAAACCTATTATAGCACCTACATATATGTTGCACTAATTACTGTACTATATATATTGTATTATGGAGCTTTAATAAATAACACAGTTATGTATTGACTAAACTAAAGATAAAATAGAGATGAGGAGGACACAGACAATAAAAATGATAATAATAAAAATGTGTGATGATACCTTCTAAAATCTTGTCATTATAAAAAGACAATTGCCACTAAAAGTAAATAAACAATAAATAATTAATTATTATATTCTCTATATAATGCTACATGATCCAATATAGAACATAATTGTTTGAAGGCTGTATTGAAGAGCCTAATCTTGAATATGAGTATTAAATAAAGCTAAAAAACACTGTGAAATGTTGGAACCAGCTATTTGATAACACTTCCACAGGGATTGCTAAAACCGACTTTGAGATATGTGAAACTAACTTTGAGATATATGTAACCAACCCAGCGGTATAGATATCATGAACTGAACATATATAATAAAGACTAAAAATGATATTGACACCTATGATTTAGTATTATTCCTCTTATCAAATAAAAAGGAAGCCCTGCATTGTGTAATATGGTTGCCATCTATTGCTGATAAACCAGAACGGTAAAAAGAAATCTTTAATGTCATGTGTGTTAAAATACAAACGGACAGCATCCTGTACCAAAAAACGAATTCAGCCTGCTCATGCGTGTGCCATAGCACTATGTTTGTTGCCTTAGCAGAAGCTAGTGTATCAACACCCGACAGGTTCTGAAAATTAAACCGGCTTAATTGCATTTTCACAAAGATTGCCAGGCCATCTTTGGAATACATGAACCAGCCCAATGATGTTAATTGCAGGTGTTTTTTACAACAGAACGGCACATAAAGAGGCATGCAAGTTTATTTCTTTGCCCATCTTTGGGAAAAATGATATATGTTGTTCAACTAGACAAAAAAATAAAGAAAGAAATAAACCTGCATTGTATAGTATGTGCGATTGCCATCTGTTACTGATGAAATAGAAATGTAAAAGAATTGTCGGTGCACCAAAATATAAAAAAAGCATGTGTCTCTAAAACACAAATGTCAGCACATATTAAAAAAATATAAATGCGAAGGATTGGTATACTGGTATATTGTATTAGCATTTAAAACTCCAGCATGTCAGAAAAAGTACTGAGACTAATAATCATAGAATCGCCAAGGAATAAAGCGTATTTCCTTTACCACAAACTGCTCGTGCGTGTCAAAGAAAAGGGACCAAATATCTTAACTGGGGAATTGATTTTATCCACTCATATGTTGACATGAAAAACTCTTGACATCTAAACAAAGAAAGAAAGCCTCACTATATCCTGTGACACTCTGTATTTTCCGCCTTGTATATTCACACCCAACAAACTTATAGGCATTTGCCCGCCACTATAAGGTGAAAGGTCATTACTCAAAAGAATACCGATACCAACTTGAATAGCTTCAAAAGAGCATACTTAATAAAAATGACATTGAAATCTTAATCAAACAGTGAAAATGTTTTGTCACTATGAAGTATCTAAAGATTAATGGGGGAGGGGAGGGGGAGGGAGGGAGGGACATTTATCTCTCAAGACATATTGTTTATTTTTTGCATGTTTTTCTATATGCTATTATTCACTATTATTTTATTATATTTTTCTCGAGGTTTGCTTCCTCAAAAAAAA
Source organism: Ichthyophis bannanicus (assembly GCA_033557465.1). Lineage (NCBI taxonomy): Eukaryota > Metazoa > Chordata > Amphibia > Gymnophiona > Ichthyophiidae > Ichthyophis > Ichthyophis bannanicus. The sequence goes on along the minus strand of CM066038.1, from coordinate 411,306,708 downwards.
AACCCTGAAGAAGGCCTGTGGCCTAAACGCGTAGGGATCAATAAAAGGGGTTTTAAAGCCTGAACTTGATATCCGCCAGTCTTTTGTACCCGCTTGTTTTGTCTCTATGATACTCCAGATTCCAGAATATCTAACCATAGCTTACCGTGTGGATTCCTCATCTCCAACAATGCAATAACATGTATCTCTAGAGACGAAGCCATACCCTGCCATGTCTTACCGGGCTCCTTTTACTGACACTTAGGCTGAGCTGTCTGCAGCATGGACCATTTTATTCTTATGGACCATGTGACAGATAGCTTGAGATATGTGTTAGTAAAAAGGCCTAGTTACTGTGATATACAAGCAAGCCTACACACTTTATTTACGACATTTATAAGCCGTTGAATCGCATAGTTCATAGTGGCACAAATAACATGCACAATGCAAAAAACAAAACTGATCATGCAATAATAAACAAAACAAAAAAATTCAAGCCCCAAATACCTGACAAAACAAGTGGCACTTCAAGAGCTTACAAAAAGTTAACAAATCAGGACAACCCCTCAAGGAATCAGGCAAACAATTCCACAAACAAGGCACAACAAGAGCAAAAGCATGCGACCAGGTAACATGTAGACTAGTCGGGGAAAAAAGGCTGCAAAGTAAGGGTATCACAAAGACCCTGTCAAACCGGACGAATAGAAGTGTACCACAACAACAACCCTTCCAAACACGAAACAGAGAAGCCCAACCGGAGCTACAGCACTACACATAAAGCCTTAAAAACAATCCTCTGTCGCACAGGTAAGCAGTGCAGAGAACGTAAGCAAGGGGTGATATGATCAAACTGTGACTTACCTAAAACTAACCTCGCTGCCGCATTCTGCGGCACTTGAGTAATTTCAAGCTTTCTTAATCATTAAGCTTTTGAATTGATCTCAACATGCACTTCCTTGAGATAAAATTTAGTAACTGAAAACTAAGCTGCAACACCATTACAGCTTAATTCTCTTACGTCCAATCTTGATATTACAAACCCTGTACACGTACAATTCATTACACGAAGCTAAAAGAATGAAGAATACCATCATATGAAAAATGCTGTCCTGCTGTGGAACACAAGCGTCACTCTGCTAAGTAATTCCAAGAGGAAAGAACTTTGCCCTGGAGGTCAGCTTCTGCTGTGGGTGTGTTATCTATAGGCAGGTCAGCAAAAAGAGCAGGAGAAGGCCAAAAGGATTAAACAGACCAGCCAATCTTTTCTGCTAAATAGTACGTAACCATCGACTAGAAATATAGTTTTTCATAACACACTAAAATACCTTTTAAGCATTTAAAGTGAGTGAGTTGAAAACTAAGGTGTCTCATCATAAGAAACAACAGAAAGCTATTCCTAACCTAACTCTACACTTCTCACGGGCTGGGCTTGTTCAAAACATTCTGTATATAATTTAGGTTTTTGCTCTTTATGAACACCTTGCGCAGTGAACTAGGATAGTAACATAAGCCTGAATGCCTGGTGCACAGAAAACTAATTCAGTGTCTCATAAATTTGTTTGCCAACAAATTAAAGAGGAGAAACTATCCCATAGTAACATAGTAAATGAGAGCAGAGAAAGACCAGCATAACCCGTCCAGTCTGCCCAGTAAGGAGCTTTTTACTTGTAACGACCACTCCATGCAGACAACCCCTCCCTCCCCCTCGTGCTTTTACTTTGAGCTGCAACTGCAGCTCCGTGCAGATTACCCCAACTCTGCCTTTGTTGACGTGCAAAAGTCATTACGTTTTGCTTTGAGCAGGAATGTTCCTCTTTCTATATATGAATCCTCTGTCTTTATCCCGTGCATTTTGCATTTGAATACACCCGCTGTGCTTGTCCCTCCATCACACTTTCCTTGAAAAGGTACTTCTAATGTTGTTTTTAAGCTTAAAGCCTTGTATCTTCATTTCATGTCCTCTAGTTTTATAGCTTCCTCTTCTTTGAAAAAGGTTTGTTTGCTCATTAATACCTTTCAAATATTTAAAGGCTTGTATCGTATCTCCCCTTTCCTCTAGGGTATACATATTCAGGTTTTCAAGTCTCTTCTCATATGGCTTCTGGCACAAACCCATACCATTTGGGGTGCTGTCCTATGAACCGCTTCAAGTCTTTTTATATCCTTAGCGAGATACAGCCTCCAAAACTGAACACAGTATTCCAAGTGAAGCCTCACCAATGACCGGTACCAGGGTATTATCACATCACCTCCTCCTTTCAGCTGGTTATGCCCCTCTCTATGCAGCCTAGCATCCTTCTGACTTTGACTACTGTCATTTCACATTATTTCGCCACAGTGCGATCCTCGGACATTATCATCCCGAGATCTCTCTCTTGGTCAGTACAGGTCAGCCTCTTGTCCCCTATCACATATTGTTCCTTTGGATTTCTGCACCCCAATTGCATCACTTTGCACTTTTTTGCATTAAATCTTAACTGCCAAGTATTTGACCATTCTTCTCATTTTTGTAGATCTTTGCTCATGTTCTCAACTCCCTCCAGGGTGTCCACTCTGTTGTAAATCTTTGTGTCATCTGCAAAAAAGCAAACTTTTGCTTGCAACCCTTCAGCAATGCCACTCACAGAGATGTTCAGTAGAATTGGCTCCAGGACCGATCCTTGAGACACTTCCCTGCTTACCTTTCTTTCTTTTGAGTTATTCCATTTACCACTACTCTCTGTCTCAACCAGTTTCAAATCCAATGCACCATTTCAGGTCCTAACTTCAGGCTGCTGAGTATGTTCATGAACCTTCTGTGAGGAACAGTATCAAAGGCTTTGCTGAAATCCTAGCAGACCATGTCCAGCACATGCCTCTGATTCAGTTCTTTGATCACCCAGTCAAAGAAATCAGTTAGATTTGTCTGTAACGATCTGCCTTTGGTAAAAAACCATGTTGCCTTGAATCTTACAGCCATTAGATTGTAGGAAGTTCACTATCCTTTCCTTCAACAACATTTCCATTACTTTTCCAACCACTGAGGTAAGGCCTGTAACTTCCCACTTCTACTCTGTTACCACTTTTGTGAGAAGGGACCACATCAGTCCTTGTCTAATCCTATGGAACCTCTTCTGCCTTTAAGGATCTATTAAATGCATCCTTAAAAGAACCAGCTAGAACCTCTCTGAGATCCCTCAGTCTCCTGGGATATATCCCATCAGGTAGGGCTGTACCAAGCCATAAATGTACCCTGTGTGACTTGGACATCTGGCGTGCCCCCCACCCCCTCTATCACAGGTTTGCCATTTGCCCCATGCCCAGCATCTCCCCATCTTGCCTTACCCCACACCGCCATGTCCAGTTGTCTCTCCACGCTGCCTGCTCTTGCCCCAATGACGCTTTTCATGTTTCCTTGGTGGTGCAGGTGGCAACCCCAAAAAACAAAACATGCCGGTCTTTCCAATTCCGCGCTTGCATGCAGGTCTGATCTCTCCCTCCTCCGATGCATCACAGAAGGGAGGGACCAGACCAGCCATTCAAGCATGGAGTTGCAAAGATCCGCATTTGAATGGCTGGTCCGATTCGTCTGATGCGAGCATAAATCACAAAAGGGAGGGATCAGAATCTCTAGACCAGGGACTCCTAGAGTGTATTGCTACTGTACATGATATGAAGAAATGCATTGCCAACCCCTGAAAGACATCTTTATGTATTTCTTGTCTGTATCCATTGTAACCCATTGTAACTTGACTGTAAACCTCCATTGCCTCAAATTAAAGGCCTAGTAATCTACCTCCAGTTACACTGCCAAGAAAACCCAGGAGCTGCTGAGTTGCAAGGAATCAGCATTGACTCAAGGGCACACATTGCATTTTTGTAAACTGCTGCATACACCCTATCCAAATAATTTGCTCCAGTGAATAAAAGTTTGTGCATCCCCTTTCTACATAAAATTTTAGACATTTTTGGATGTTTAATAAGACAGAACATATCACTGAAGAATTGATACGGTATTCTTTCAAAAATTCAACACAAGCTTGAACATTGTGCTATAAACCACTGGGTCTGTCAACTTTCAAAGGTCTGACAAGCTGGATGCAGCTCCACTATGATTTCACTACCATCTCAGAGGTATTTCATAGCCTTTTCTTGCTTGCTAAAAAACCCAGAGACATCCCAGAAAAGAACAGAAGTTCTGGAAATTTACATATGAAATAGTTGATATGGTTCCTAAACAATACATCTGACTTAAACATTTAAAGTTCATAAAGTACTGCAAAAGCATTTTACCATTTGCATGTATTAAAAAATGACTGCATGCAGGGTACATTTTGTTCTTTTCCAAACAGGTGAAGTGATGCACTAGATGAGACCATATGCCATCAGAAAAAAAAAGCTCAGCCCTTTGGCCTCTTACTGCCAGGCTACAATCAAAAGGGCAAAAAGCATTGCATTACAGTTGAAGGAACCTATAGAATCTGCCACAAATACAGAAAAAGAATGCATGCTGTGTGTGAAGAAATAAGCAAAGTAAAACTTTCCAATCAGCAAAGGATAAAAGCACATTCCTGTAAAAGTATAATGCAGAAATGTTTGTTTCCCCTCCCCTTATTTCTTTCTCCTCACAGTACCTGCTTCCCACTCCAGTTTCAGCTTCCAAGCCTTAGAATCCCAATGGAACTTGTCTACACAGCCACCTGCATAAAGGGATGGGCAGTGGCCTGATAGGCTGCCACACAGACCAATCAGAGCAGGAGCCTGGGAAAGGTAAAAGCTTTGATTGGAAGTTCCCAGAATTAACGTTCATGATGTAATTAGCTGTCTTTGGTTGCTATGGTTGAAAAAAAAAACACTGGCAGTAAAGCAAGGACAGAATCAAGTTAATTCTCTATCCTGTCATATGTGGAACTGGAAGCTGCAAAGCAGCACATGAGGTTAGAGTAGTCTTCTGTACCTGAAGAGAGCATTAGTTCTCAAAAACATACCAAAAATGTATTGTTAGTTCAATAAAAATGTAGGGGCTGAGATAGTCACTGCTTTCAAAGCGCCTTGTCGTTGCTGCTTTGAGTAAAACTAGATATTCAGCGGCAGAGCTTATCCGGTATCTAGCAGTGAATATTCGGTTTTGCTGAACAGAGTGCTTGGTATCTGGTTAGCAGTGATATTCTGCTGTTAACCAGATAAAGTCTGATCCCCTCTTTAATCCTTTTCAGTCTGGCTTCCGCCTTTTTCATTCAACCGAAACAGCCCTTGCCAAGATCTCTAGTGACTTATTCTTGGTAAACTCTAAAAGCCTACACTCAATTCTTATTCTTCTTGACCTTTCTGCTGCCTTCGATACTGTTGACCACTCTCTTCTCCTTGCTACATTATCTTCTCTTGGCTTTAGAGACTCTATTCTATCTTGGTTCTCTTCCTATGTCTCTAATCACTCCTTCAATGTCTGTTCTCACGGTACGTCCTCCTCTGCTATCCCTTTCTCAGTTGGTGTTCCCCAAGAGTCCATCTTGGCCCACTCCTTTTCTCCCTTTATTTTATTTAATTTATTTATTTAAAAAGATTTATATACCGCTTTGTCCTGAAATCAAAGTGGTATACACAATTGCTTGGTTCCCTTATCTCATCCCTTGTCTTTCAGTATCACTTCTATGCGGATGATTGTCAAATTTATATCTGTTCACCTGACCTTTATCCTTCTCTCTGCCTGCTTAGCACCATTTAAAATTGAACATGGCCAAAACCAAGCTTCTGGTTTTCTCCCCTAATCCATCCTCCATCACTGTTGATAACACTCCTATAGTTCTTGTTTCCTCTGCTCGTAACTTTGGGGTCGTCTTTGACTCCTCCCTGTCATTCTCATCTCATATCCAACAAATTGCTAAATCCTGTTGCTTTTTTTTTCTTCATCTTCAACAAGATTCATCCTTTCCTCTCTGCCTCTACTACTAAGACACAAAGACTCTTGTTCATTTCTTTATCTCCAGGCTTGACTATTGCAACCTCCTCCTTGCTGGTCTCCCTCAATCTCATCTTTTCCTTCTCCATTCAAAAGTCCGTTGCATAGTTAATTCTTTGCCAGCCATGCTACTGTCATATTACTCTTCTTCTAAAGTCCCTTCACTGGCTCACTATCCATTGCCACATTCAGTACAAACTACTTATCTTGACAAATACATGTATTCACTCTGCTGCTCCTCCTTACCTTTCCTCTCTCCTCATACCCCTCCCCTTGATCGCCATTCCTCTTCTACCTTCCTTCCCTCTAGTCTAGGTCATACTTTTCTTCCACTAACTCCAGACTTCATTCTTTTAACCTTACTGCTCCATTTGCCTGGAACAACCTGCCCGTCCCTGCATCAAATCTCTTCATTCACCCTCTTCAAGTCCAAGCTCAAGACTCGCCTCTTTGAGACCGCCTTTGATTCTTAATCCCCTCCCTTGTATTTCAACTCCTATTGCCCTTATTCCTATCATTTTGTCCTGGTTCTGTCTTCTAGATTGTAAGCTCTTTAAGCAGGGACTGTCTTCTTTTGTGTCTGTACAGCGCTGCATACACTTAGTAGGCTTTATAAATGCTTAATAATAATAAAGTTAGGACAGCCATTGACCTGTCCTAACTTTACTGTATGCAGTTTAGCTATCCAATTAACTGCTATATCACTGCTAATTGATACCTGCCAGGATAGCCCTACTCCACCCATAGACTGCCCCGGTTTTAACCAGGTGTCTTTCCTGCAGTCTCTGGGGATATTCAGCAGCACTATCTGGATAGTGTTGCTGAATATTGGGATCACCATGGTTAAGTTGGTTAGCAGGTAGTGCTAATTGGCTGAAAGCTTTTGAATATCCCTCTCAGTATCACTTTATATTTTTATTTTTATTTGTTAACCTTTATTTCTAGACAAAAACCCCCAACACAAATAGACAGCATTGGGAGCAGAAGTATATCATGTCCAGCAGAGATGTTGCTGCCCCAGGATACCTGCAATCAGAAATAACGCATGCCAGTTAATGAGCTACATCAGATGCAAATGCATGCAAAGCCACTACAGTACAGTACATATTAAAACTGAGCCACAGATCACAATATACTTAGGAGCATGTTTACTAAAGCGCACTATTGGATAGCGTGGGGGTTAGTGTGCTTTTCTGACAGAGCACCTTCTCTCTGTGCCCTTTTCTTCCACTGCCAACTCCAGGCTTCGATCTTTTCATCTTGCTGCTCCTTTTGTCTGGAACAAACTATCTTTGGGTACATCAGGCTCATTCTCTGGCCCTTTTCAAACCCAAACTAAAAATTCACCTCTTTGAGGCTGCTTTTGGATCTTGATCTGCTTAGGCTCCTGCTATGTGTTTCCTTACCATTCCCCTAGACATATCCTAGTCCCCAGTTGTTGTGTTGTCTGTCTTACTAGATTGTAAGGTCTGATGAGCAGGAACTATCTCTTACATGTCTCTGTACAGCACTGCGCATGACTTGTTGCACTATACAAATGATTAGTAGTAATAATAGTAGTAGCAGTAGTAGTGTGCACCAAGTGCGCCACTATAAAAAGTACTGTGCATTGAAAAGGTGGCCACACTAAAAATCCTGCACTACCTGAGTAGTATAGCCTGGGGCAGAGATTGGGCTGTTTGTGGGTAGAATGAGTATTTTTGGTATGCACTCTGTAGTGATGCAGAGGAGGAGTGGTTGGGGCAAAGGTACTTCAGGCCAGAAGGTCAGGGGTTCAAATTCCACTAGAGAACAGCAACCTTGGGCCGGAAGGACTGGGGTTTCTAGTCCCACAGGTGCTCCTTGTGGTCTTGGGCAAGCCACTTAACCCTCCATAGCCCATGTTCCCTGTAAAATAGTTATCTCCAAGTTATAATGCCCTGTTCAATGTAATTTCAGTTTGTTCAATGTAAACTGCACTGATGCAGAATAGCATGGTATATAAGAGAATGCAAATAAATAAATAATGTGGGTGCACCTAGTACCACCTCAATGGATGGCTTAAGTGCACCTGTGCTGCTAGTGCTAAAGGCATAGAGCACAGGGATGGCACAATACCTACACCTGTAACATGGGTACATGTGGGGCAAGTACTTATCCATTTAGTTGTGCAGGTTGAACATCACCCCCATGCTTGTTTTTGACACATCATGTGCTAAGTGGCATGCCTCATAAAAAAAACATGCCCCATAATGAGATGCCTTCTTTTAAAAAAATTAACTGCACCTCAAGAGATTGCTAGATACTAAAAGAGAAACTATTTTCACAAGAGCACTAGCTTGTTAATATACCTTCTGATGGTATTGCAGTGCCCTTCCTCCTGCTGCTGTGCTTGTAAAAGAGAAATAAAGTTGGTAGCCTATATATATATATATATATATATATATATATATATATATATATAATGTTAAAGCTTTTACTATTGTTCTGTTTTAGGAGATGGAGTACGAGGGCAAATGCTTTTATTGCTTGTCCTTTGCAATATGTGTTTGCTGTTTTCTGTTTAGTTACTTTTCTTAAATGATCCTTCTTGTGGAGATGGTACTCTCTCTTGGTGGGCTGTATCACTCGCATTCACAATTATACAATAGTCAGCTGGGTCCTAAACAGTGACAATGCATACTAACACCAGAATTCACGAATTGTCCTCGTTACTGTTCTCTCTGTACACTGAAATAGTATCTTACGTTTGTTCTTATCACTCTGTAAATTATCTCATTTTGTCTTTCTTTGCCTATCTTAACTATGCATGTAAAATTATCATGCTAATAAAGTTTTCTGAATCGGTAATAAAATCTTCAGCCAGAGCAGCAATGTCCCCCCTCAGAGAGTTCAGAGCAGCTTTTTAAATGACCACCTTATGTCATTTGAACGGATAGCCTCCATAATCACGTGACATGGGTCGTGCGCGCTGTCTTAGCAACAGCAAAACAACTCACCAGGAATACCCGCCACGTGATGTGCAACTTAGATCCTGACGTCGCTAGGCCAGCTCGCTTCCGTGGTTGAGCTGCAGACCGCGCCAAGCTGAATTAACCCTTTGCAGTCTTAGATATACAAAATATGCGCGATTTAAACGTGCACATACACCTACACCTTTCTAATCTCTCCAGAAAAGCCTCCTCGAAATGAGTTGCTAAAGCTGAAAGAGGAGGAGAAAGGTAAAGGTCTGTGCAGTTTTTTAAAGACAGTATGCTGCAGTCAGTAAACAGTAAAATAGTAAATAGGTTGATAAACAGCCTTCTACAATAAACCTGCTAATTCTCAAGCGCACAAATAGTCTTTCTATTTTATAATATTCGTGTCTTTATTGCGCAATACAGGTGCAGAAAAAAATGCTGAAAACTAAGTAGCGAAACTAGAACGAACTTTTATTCTAGGCCCAACAGGCCACCGTAGTGAGGATTTGTTCCCGCCATAGCGAGCCTTTGGATTTGGTGCCTTCTCTGTAGCACTAGACCGATGATCGCTGGAGGCCACTGGAATCGGTCCCTCGGGAAAGATGTCGAGCCAGGGTCTGGAGATGGCCTCCATGATCCCTGCTCTGCGGGAGCTAGCGAGGTGAGCTGGGTCTTAGTATTGGAAAAGTTAAGTGGGATTGGGACTAACAGTTTAAGCAGCGGGTGAGTAAGCCAGCTGTGGGGGCGTCTTGTGCAGCTCTAAGAGGCTGAGGGCTTGGAGAGAGGAGGGAAGGGCGACTCCTTGTGGAGCCGGTTCCGGCCTACGTTTACTCACATTGTAGAAGGGACGGTGTTAAGTTAGGTGAAAAAGTCATGTGCATAGCTTTGCCTCTGAAAAGTACTCGCACCAAAAATAAATAAATACAACAGGTGCAATTGGCTGCAGGTACTTTTCTTAGGGGATTTTTTTTCCGTGAAAATAGGCAAGTATGTCCACTTAAAATCATTCAACATCTGTGGGTAAAAAATGTAGACTTTGTAGTAACGTTGGAAGTATGACAATTGACTTCTACCACCTCCAAATGATAATAATAAAAAAAACAACAGTTTGTGTCCTGTTGTGAATAGTTCAGTTTGTTAGCAGAGGTCCTCTAAATATATAAGATATTCTCAGCAACCTGGATAGTCATATGGCATCTAGGAGACAAAGTTCACTTACAAACAGGCCGATGCAGAAAGCTAGCTTGGTTTGTAAGCACCGATAATTGCAAATTTAAGCACTCTTAAATGCAGAAAACAAACGAACACAGATAGAAATACTAGTGCCCAATTAATGCCACAAGTATTTAAATTGTAGGAAAATGAGTTGCACATAATAGTCTGGTATGCAAATCATGGCTACACCCAATGCAGAGACAGGCATAGAGGATTTTGCAACCAGCCATAGTGCTAATACCTGCAGGATCTGAGGTGATTTAAACCTCTAACACGTGCCCCTAACAGTATTTTGACAGCACCGGGTGCTTTCCCCGATGCCTAGATCATCTTCTCTTCAGATGATCAGGCATTGGGCAAAGCCCCCGTTGCCATCAAAATAGAGAAATCATATCCCTGGTGGCCACGATTTCTCCCCCCCCCCTTTATTTTGATGACATTGGGGAAAGCACTTGATGCCATCAAAATACTGTCAGGGGTCAATGCCCTGACAGAAAGTGACTATCTAGTGGTTTAGTGGCCCCTGTACCCCTCACCCCAAATTTAAAATAACCTGGTGGTTTAGCGGCCCAGGATTTTTTTATTTTAATTTGGGGTGGGGTTCAAGGGCTGCTAGGCCATCAGATTATAGTAACATAGCATATGACAGCAGATAAAGACCATCGTGGTGGCAAGAGTAGGTGCGCTCGCCACTCTGTACAGGTCACCTCTCCCCATGCCTTTGTTTAGGAGTGCACCCACCGTTCCGTGCAAGTCACCTCTACTTGTTGAAATGTCAGAGACAGTTAAGTTTATTTTGATTTTTATCCTGTTTCTATAAAGGGATCCGCTGTGTCTGTCTCATGCCATTTTGAATTCTTTCACTGTATTTGCCCCACCACTTCATTTGAGAGGGCATTCCAAGCATCCACCACCCTTTCAGTGAAAAAGTATTTTCCAGGTGTTGCCTTTCAGTTTACCCCTTGCAGCTTCTTGTTATGCCCTCTAGTATTACAGCTTCCCCATCTTTTAAAAAGTTTTGTTTGTTCATTAATACTCCTTAAGTATTAAAAGTCTGTGTCATATCTCCCCTGTCCCTCCTCTCCTCTAGAGCATACATATTTAGCTCTTTGAGTCTCTTTTCATACATCTTCTGGCGCAGGCTCCAAATCATTTTGGTCGCCTTCCTCTGAACCGTTTCCAGTCTTTGTGAGATATGGTCTCCATAACTGAACACAGTATTCCTAGTAATGCCTTACCAGTGACTTGTACAGTGGCATTAGTAACGCCTCTTTAGTGCTGGTAATTCCTCTCTGTATGCAACCCAGCATCATTCTGGCTTTTAATTTAATTTGGGATGGGGGCTGGGGGTTTCAGGGGTCGCTAAACCACCAGGTTATTTTATTGTAGTGGGGGGTGGGGGTTTCAGGGGCCACTAGACCACCAGGTAGTCACTTTCTGTCAGGGCACTGGCCCCCGATAGTATTTTAATGGCATTGGGGGCTTTTCCTGATGCTGCAGTTGTCCCTGATGCCATCAAAACACTGTCAAGTGGGGGGATTGGGGCCACTGGGCCACCAGGGATTCTCTTTCTGTCGGGGCATTGGCTCCCAATAGTGTTTTGATGGCATCGGGGGCTTTTAGAGATGCCGTGATAGTTTCCGACGCCATCAAAATACTGTTGGGGGGGGCTGATATGCAAATTAGCCATGCCTTGGCTGTTTCTCTGGAAGAGCATGCCAAGCTAGCGCCGACTTTTTGTGCGCATGTGTTTGGCTTGCTCTCCCAGTTTAACGCTGCCATTTCATGCCCAGTTTAATGGATGGTTCATTTGCATGCACACGGTTACCACATCCTTAATTTGCATACTCCATTTTTGCTGCATCGCGTGTTAAAAGGTGTGCGTTGTTGGGCACGTAAAAAGTTGATTCAGCACTTGTCTAGCACCGGCTTTCTGCATCGGCCTGAAAGAGAACTCTATGAACAATCTCTTCTGCCAATTAGGGAACTTAGTTTTCCTATAGCAGCATAGAAATCCAAGTTAGAACTCCAGAGTGTTGCTGCCTGCTTAAAAATTTCAGGATTCTGCCCTTACATAGTGCTGGCCTTAGACAAAAAGGAGTGGTTGATAGCAGTCGTGACCCTCTTCCCATTTCTAACAAAGGTGCCTCTTCTAGGTAACTCTTTTTCTTGTGCAACATTCATCCACACAATTGGCTGAGTGGTAGTATTGTTATCAGTCAAAAAGTTGATTGAATAAAAAGACACCCCTCCCCCTCCCTTCCTCCTTACATATTTTTGTTAAGTGTTATCATTGGTGCCAACTCATAGTGACCCTCTGGATAGTTGTCCTATGCTCATGTTGTCAAGGTCTTGCAAGAACATTACCCAAATTTGGGTATCATTTGTCTCAAATTCACTGGGAGAAGTGCAGTCCCAGAAGGCATTAGTTGCTTTGTAGGCTACAGCTATGAGTTAACAGATATGGTGCTTGGGTCTTGTGTGCCAGTGCCTTTTTATTGCAATATCTTAAGGCCAGGTGTACAAAGGTTTTCTCATTTTTTTGTTAATGGAAAACATGCTTAGTCTGGTAAAGAAAATATACCTTGTGGCTTACGCCTTTATTCATAGAAACCTTTGCTAATTAAGTCTTGGCTTCTTTCTTAAAGCAATTTAACTTTCCAGTTCTAATGACATTGTTTTATATTACTTGCAAAAATAAAATACAGTGCCTGTCCAGAAGATTATAGTACTGTTGTTCAGAAGCCAAGGCAGATTCTGTGCCAGTTCATAGACAGAATACTTACAGATGTAGATGTTGGTAAGTAGAACTATTTCTTAAATAATATTGCATGTATTGCAGCATTCTTACATAAGTTATGTAGAGTGTTTTGTGCTGGAATTTTGCAATTATTCTGGTAGTTCTCTTGGCTGATATTGTTTTAGGAACACAAAGCAAGTTGTACACTTTTCATGCTGGTCATGTTCAGGCTTGTATTCCATTCTTCCACTTTGTCTTGTGGGCTCCTTGTATGTGTCCTTAGTACAGTATTCTGATTTTCAGTTTCACTGTCTATTTGTTCTTTCATTTTCAAGGTTCTGTTTGATACTGTTTATTGAGAATCATCAACAATCTTCATTATGTTAATGTATTTTGTATTGCTGTTAAGCAGACCTGCCCATAAAATTATATCTCTAGAACACACAAGTTCTACTAGTAATGGTAACTTGCTTACTTAAAAACATGATAGCAGAAAAAGACTATACAGCTTATCCAATCTGTCCTTCCTGATCGTGTCCCAGTCTAGTCCCGAGACCTCTGGGTTCCCTATCTTATCCAGCAGCTTGGAGACTGAGAAACTCATTCCTTTGTGACATCATCAGTATATATCTCCGGTGCCCTCCTCCATCCAACCAGTTACCTCAGTCTCCAAGCAGCTGGATAGATGGGAGCCCGGGGGTCTCGGGCTCACTTGAGAAACATTTGAGAATCTAGATTAGTTTAAATCTTTTAAATCTTTTCCATTGAGTTACTATGGTTTAAATTTCCTTCCTTTTCCTTTTCTAGGTGCTGCGACTTTAAAGCTTCAGCACAAGTTAGCTTCCTTTATTCCCCCCCCCTTGCTCCCTCGCTCTGCCTAATTTTTACCTGAGCCTGCTTCAGAAGTATTGCCTGACCTGGCAGCGCTGCGGTTCTCCCTCACAATTTAGGCTGGTTTTCCCCTTTGCTCTCCGTTTGTGGGGAGTAGGTGGTCAGGGCCACGCAGAGGAGTCTGCCTGCGAGCGCGCTTGGGTTTTTCCCGCCGCCAGAACCTCTGACTGAGAAGGCTGGGCAGGCGCGGGTAGAGAGCCCCGTGCACCCTGTCCCGGGGCATATGATCCTTCGGCCGTCGCAGGAGCGCGGCTTTCAATCAAGGACACAGTCGCTGGAGGTAAGGGCTTTTGAACTGTCCTGCTTTTTTGGGGCAGCGCGCAGTTCGCACGTTTTTTTCTGACAGGGCCTAGCCGCGTGGCGACGGCGCGGCCCTGTGGGTGACTCTGCAGCGCTGTGAGTTGGGAGACGCGGTGGTCTTGCCTTCTGCTGCGTTTTTTGCTGGGACGTTAAGCCTGGGGGCTTTTCTAGCACAGGGGGAGCACTAGCCTTTCCATTTAGATTTTATTTTTCGATTTCTCAGTATTTCTTTTGGGCGGGCGTTTTTCTTCAGGGCCCGCCAGCTCTGCGGGGATAGCAATCTCCAGGCTTGTTGCTGTTTTTTTTGAGGGGGCCTTTCGGCACGGTCTTTCAGGTGCCTAAGCTTACTCTCTATTCCTTACTTTGTCGTGATGCCTTCTAAGCCCCTTTGCGTGGTGTGTGGGGCTAAGAAGGTGGCTCATGCAGGGGTCTGCAAGGCATGTGTGGGGGAGACTGGAGAGTTAGAACAGTCTTCCTCTCAAACAGACCGGATCTCGGTGGTTGCCCTAGAACCCTCAACTGTTCCTTTACCTTCTGGGGAGCCAGAAGAGCCTGTGGCCGGTCCATCCTCTGCCCTTACCCCTCCCCCCTCCCAGGTGCTGTTTCCCAAAGAGCTGTCTGCTATTTTTTCTCAGCAGTTTGTAGCTCTCTTGCAACAGTCGGCAGTTAGCTTTCTGCTGCATCAGAATCTAGCAGCGGGATCTGAGGGGGAGAGGAAACGCTCTGCTTCCCCCCGAATCCACTCCTCCCCGCCTCAGAGTAAGAAGCTGCGAGGCGACAGGGCACTGTCGGACCTTACCGGGCTTTCGGAGGACCCGTTGTCCGATGAGGAGAGCCCCAGTGTGGCTCTGGAAGAGGAATTAGAAGAGGGGGAGATTTCCGAGCGGGAGGATCAGGCCAGGGTGGTGAGAGTGTTTAGGAGAGAGGAGTTACCAGCTCTCATTGCCGAGTCTCTTAAGGCGCTCAACATGCCCGTCCCGGGGGCGGTGGAGGATGACTCACTTGAGGATCCTTTACTGCAGGTGTTCAGACGGACTCAGAGGGCCTTCCCGGTCCATAGAGTGTTTACCGAGATGATTCAGGAGGAGTGGAGCGTCCCGGAGGCTCCGTTGAAGGGGTCCCGAGTTATGGGCCGTTTGTACCCGTTGCTGGACCAGGACAAGGAGGTTTTTAAGTCGCCCAAGGTGGACGCGGCCGTCTCGGCCGTTACCAAGAAGATCACCATACCGGTCGAGGGTAGTGCTGCCCTCAAGGATGTTCAAGACCGGAAGTTAGACGTGCTATTGCGGCAAGTCTTCGACATTAATGCGGTCTCCCTGCAGGCGGCTATTTGTGGTGCTTGGGTGGCTAGAGCCTGCCTCCGTTGGGCCCAACAGGTGCAGGGGGAGCAGCCCAGTTCTTTGGCGGAAGACGCTGCTCTCCTGGAGTCGGGTGCAGCCTATCTCGCTGATGCGCAATATGACCTTATGCGGGGTCTTTCTAAAAGTATGGCTTCGGCGATAGCAGCCCGGCGATACTTGTGGTTAAGAAATTGGGCTGCGGATTCCTTCTCTAAGGCTAGGTTAAGTAAGCTACCCTTTAAGGGCCGCCTGCTGTTCGGAGAGGATCTAGAAAAGCTCGTTAAGGATCTCGGAGAGTCAAAAGGCGGGAGATTGCCTGAGGACAAGCCTAAGTCTGCTCGGGGGGCCCCAGGAGGTCGGGGTCCGTTTCGTTCCCAACGATTCTCTTTGAGTCCCTGGGGGCATTTTCCCTACCGCAACCAGGGGTTTCGGGGATTCCGGGGAGCGGGAAGAGGTTTTGGTGCCGCTTCCGCCTCCTCTTCCCTCAATTTCAAAAAAACGCAATGAGATGAGGAGGGCCCAGCCGCCCCTCGTTCCCGTGGGGGGTCGTCTGCGGGAGTTTCTTCCTGCCTGGGCCCAAATTACTTCAGATCAATGGGTGCTCAAAGTTATTTGGGAGGGTTACGCCCTAGAGTTCTTGCATCCAGTGCGAGCGGCGTTTTGTGCAGTCCCCCGGACGGTCCGTCGCAAAGTGTGCAGCTCTGCGGGTGACGGTGCAAAGGCTGTTGGACCTCAGGGCAATTGCTCCCGTGCCTCCAGATCAGTGCGGCTGCGGTCAGTACTCCATTTATTTCATTGTCCCAAAGAAAGACGGGGGCGTCAGGCCCATTCTAGATCTCAAAAGGGTCAATCGCTGCCTGCGGGTGTCGCATTTTCACATGGAAACTCTCTGTTCCGTCATAGTAGCAGTGAGACAAGGGGAGTACCTCACCTCTTTGGACTTGTCGGAGGCGTACCTGCATATCCCGGTAAGGCTGGATCATTACCAGTTTCTCCGGTTCGCGGTGCCCTTCGGTCATTATCAGTTCCAAGCGTTACCTTTCGGGCTCGCAACTGCTCCGCGGGTATTCACCAAGGTCATGGTGGTGGTGGCCGCGGCGGCATTGCCCAAGGAGGGCATTCTCGTTCACCCTTATTTAGATGACTGGTTGATCCGGGCCAAGTCGCGGGCCGAGAGCGAGCGGGTCACGGCTCGAGTGGTGGAGTTTTTGCAAGGCCTCGGGTGGATTGTCAATATGTCCAAAAGCCGTTTGCAACCTTCCCAGAATCTGGAGTACCTGGGGGCACGCTTCGATACGAGCGTGGGCAAGGGGTTTCTCACAGAGCAGCGAGCGCGCAGCTTGCGGTGCATGGTGGAACGTTTTCTGCAGCTTCGAGCCCCCTCGGCGTGGCGCTACCTGCAGTTGTTGGGCACCATGGCGGTGGCGATAGAGACGGTGCCGTGGGCGAGAGCTCACATGAGGCCCTTGCAAAGGGTGTTGCTTCGCCGCTGGTCGCATCAATTGCATCCCTTGTCCCGGAGATTGGAGTGTCCGAAGGAGACTCGTCAAGCCCTGCTCTGGTGGTTGTTTCCCGGCTCTCTGGAGCGGGGGAGGGCCCTAGAGACTCCCGAGTGGGTGGCAGTGATGATCGACGCCAGCTTGTTGGGCTGGGGGGCTCATTGTCAGGGCATCTTCGCGCAGGGCACCTGGAGTTTGCAGGAGCAACAGTGGACGATAAATCACTTGGAACTACGAGCGGTTCTCCTAGCTCTGCGGGAGTTTCGACAGATGCTCTCGGACAACGCGACGGCGGTTGCCTTTGTCAACCGGCAGGGGGGCACCAGCAGCGTGGCCCTCGAAGCAGAGGCCGACACCCTGTGCGCATGGGCGGAAGCCAACCTCGTCGATCTGTCGGCGGCTCATGTGGCCGGAGTGAACAATGTGGAGGCCGACTTCCTCAGTTGGGTCCGCGTCGATCTGGGGGAATGGTCTCTGCATCACGAGGTGTTAGAAATGCTTGCCCGCCGGTGGGGGACACCGGTCATGGATCTCATGGCGACTCTTGCCTCAGCGAAGTGCAGCCGCTTCTTCAGCAGACGCTGGAACGGATGTCGGAGGGCTTGGACGCTCTCCTCCAACCTTGGCCGGAGGGGCAGCTGCTTTATGTCTTCCCTCCGTGGGTTTTGATAGGCAGGGTCCTGCAAAGAGTGGAGCGTTTCCGAGGTCATGTCATTCTGATAGCGCCGGATTGGCCGCGCCGGCCTTGGTACGGCGACCTAGTGAGGTTGCTGGTGGCGAAAGCATGGCGGCTCCCCTGTCGGACGGACCTGCTGTCTCAGGGCCCTCTGTTCATGCCTCACGTGGATCGGTTCTCGCTTACGGCCTGGCTCTTGAGCGGGCGCGGCTGAGTTCGCGAGGGTACTCGTCGGCGGTCATTTCTACCTTGTTGAAGTCCAGACGGCGTTCTACTTCTATGGCGTATGTACGGGTCTGGTGGATCTTTGAGGCGTGGTGTGCGGATAAGAGCGTGGTGGCTCTTAAGGCTTCTCTCCCGCGGATCCTGGAGTTTCTGCAGAACGGTTTCGACAAGGGCCTGGCGGCGGCCTCGTTGCATGTTCAGGTGGCTGCTCTGTCTTGTTATAGGGGCAGGGTTGCCGGTCGATCGCTCGGTGAGCAGCGGGATGTGAAGAGGTTCCTCAGAGCGGTGTCGCTTGCTCGGCCTCCGTCTCGGACGGTTTTTCCCAAATGGCATCTTCCCTTTGTGTTGGAGGCGTTAGAACGGGAACCGTTTGAACCTTTAGCGCGTGCGTCCCTCAAGGACCTTACGTTAAAAGTGGTTTTCTTGGTGGCGGTTTCTTCGGCTAGATGTGTGTCTGAACTGCAAGCCCTCTCCTGCTGGGAACCCTTCCTGTCGTTCTTGGCCTCTAAGGTCATTTTGCGGCCGGTGCCGGCTTTTCTCCCCAAGGTGCTCTCGGCTTTTCATGTCAATCAGGAAATTTCCTTGCCGGTTTTTGCCGGGAGCGCGGATTCTTCTGTTTCGAGGAAGCTTCATCTTTTGGATGTCCGGCGAGCGTTGAAGAAGTATCTCAAGTGGACGGCGAGTTTTCGGAAATCCGACAGACCTTTTGTGCTCTTTGGGGGGCGTCGCAAGGGGGATGCGGTGTCCAAGGCTTCCATTGCACACTGGATTAAGGAGGCCATCGCGTCGGCCTATATTTTACATGGCAAGGCTGTGCCGGAAGGGTTGAGGGCCCATTCCACGAGGGCGCAGGCTACGTCCTGGGCGGAGATGCGTTTGGTGTCGCCGGTGGAGATTTGTAGGGCAGCGACGTGGTCCTCCTTGAACTCTTTTGTGAAGCACTATTGTCTGGATGTGCAAAGAGCGGAGGAAACTTCGTTTGGTTCCGCAGTCCTGCAAGCGGGTTTGCCGGGACCCTCCCATGCTTAACAAAGTTGTTTCACTGCTCTGGTACAGACCCAGAGGTCTCGGGACTAGACTGGTTCCACTCCAGGAACCACAATTAGCAGGTAAGTCTAATTTCATCTTCCATACCAACTACTATAGTCCCATTTTTTACTTTAGAGATCCGTGTTGGTCCCATGCTTTCTTGAATTCATGTACTGTCCTGGTCTGTACTACCTCGACTGGGAGACTATTCCATGCATCTACTACTCTTTCCATTAAATATTTTTTGCATATTACTCCTGAGTCTATCCCCCTTCACCTTCATCCTATGCCCCCTATTTCCAGAGTTTCTTTCAGTCGAAAGAGGCTCTCCTCCCGTGCATTTATGCCTCAGAGGTATTTAAACGTCTCTATCATATCTCTTCCCTCCAAAGTATACGTATTGAGATCTTTAAGTCTGTCCCCATATGCCTTATGACAAAGTCCCCTGACCATTTTGGTAGCCACCCTCTGCCCAGACTCCATTCTGTTTATATCCTTTAGAAGGTGTGGTCTCCAGAATTGTACACAATACTCCAAATGAGGTCTCACCAAAGATTTATACAGAGGCACTATCACCTCCTTCTTTCTGCTTGGCATTCCTCTTCCTATGCACCTAAACATCCTTCTGGCTTTCACTGTCATCTTTTCTACCTGTTTAGCCTCCTTAAGATTCTCAAACAATCACGCCCAGGTCCTGCTCTTCTTTCGTGGACAGAAGTACCTCACCTCCCTAGGATGTTTGCATCCCAAATGCATGATTGTATTTTTTAGCATTAAATGTCAGCTGCCAAATTCTTGACCATTCTTCAAGCTTAGCAAGTTCCCTTCTCATGTTATCTACTCCTTCCTGGGTGTCTACTCTATTGCAGATGTTGGTATTATCAGCAAAGAGGCAAACCTTACGCGCCTGCAATATCGCTAACAAAAATGTTAAAAAGAATCGGACCAAGGGCAGATCCCTGTGGCACACCACTGGTTACATCCTTGTCCTTGGAGGGAGGAGTGGCCTAGTTGTTAAGACAAGGTATCTCAGGCCAGAGGGCCAGGGGTTAAATTCTCACCTGGGGACAGCAATCTCAGGCCAGAGGGACTGGGGTTTCTAGTTCTATAGGCACTCCTTGTGGCCTTTGCAAGCCACTTAGCCCTCCATTGCCTCAGGTACACATAGATTGTGAGCCCTTTGGGGATGCGGGAATGTATCCAGTACCCGCTTATAGTGATTGTAAACCACTCTGATGTCTTTCAGCCTGGGCGGTATATCAAGAAATTGCATAAAAATAAACATTTACCTGCACCCTTTGTTATCTCCACGCAACCAATTTCCAGCCCAGTCAGTTCCTTTTGGCTCTATTCCTATGATGCTCAATTTATTTATAAGTCATCTGTGTTCAACAGTATCAAAGGCTTTACTGACATCTAAGTACACCACATCTAGAGCTCTCCCTCGGACCAACTCTCTCGTCGTCCAGTCAAAAAAAATTAATTTGATCTGTCTGACAAGATCTGCCCCTAGTAAAGCCATGCTGCCTCAGATTCAGCAGTCCATTGGACTCCAGAAACCTTACTGTCCTCTGTTTTAGCAACATTTCCATTAATTTACTCAGCACAGAGGTCAGACTAATTGGCTTGTAGTTCTCAACCTCATCCTTACTTTCACTTTTGTGTAAAGGGACCACATGTGCCTTTCTCCAGTCCTCTGGGTCCACTCCTGGCTCTAAAGAACATAATTCCAACATAATTCTCCATGGCCTGCCAAAGTATGCTCTCCAACCATTACAAATGGCCATGAATACAGCCACCAGAACAATCCTGTCTGCGTCCAGATATGAACACGTCATGCACCTCTTGATGCAGCTCCACTGGCTCCCTATAACAAGCCTCCTGATATACAAAGCCCTCCTACTTACCTTCAAGACTCTTCACGGCATGTCTGCAATCTCCCTCTCAGAACTCATACACAGACCCCGGAGACCAGAACTAGGAGGTCATGCATGGTAAACTCACTCGTCATCCCTTCAGCAATAAAGACTTGTATCCAAGACTTGTACCCAATCTACCAAGAATCGTGCCTTTTCCTTATTTGCGTCAACCTGCTGTAACTCCCTACCTCCAATGATCCGAGCCATCCCAGATCTGACATCCTTTAGGAAGGCATTAAAGACATACCTGTTCAATTAGCTTACAACCAGCCACCCTAAACAAGGCCTATGCCTTTACTGCCCAACCTGCCACCAGTCCAAGTTCATTTCCCCATATTAACACTTATTAAGATCAGATAGCTACATATTACTTGTATATTTACTGTTCCATTGTTTTCAGTTCAATTTAAACTGTTCTATGCAAATCTGTTCCATGTAAACTGTTCCACTGTTTTATTGTTCATGTTATTTTCAGTTCAATGTAAATTGTTTTATTGTTCATGTTATATGTAAACCACACTGATTTCAAAAAGCGTGGTATATAAAAGCAAATAAAAAAAATAAAATAAATAAAGAAGTATTGAACAGATAAAGACAGTAGAGCCTCTAGAACTTCCCCAAATTCCTTCAATACTCTGGGATGTATCCAATCCAAACCCATTTCTTTGTCTACTTCTAGTTTAGCTAGTGTGTGGGTTTTTTTTTTGGTTTTTTTTTTTTAAGTTCCATCAAGTCACTGCTGACTCCTGGTGACCCAGCTGCCTCTGGGTTTTCGTGGCAATGAATCACTGAAAGTAGATTACCAGGCCTTTTCTTCCGAGGCAATGGAGGGTAAAGTGACTTGTCCAAAGTCACAAGGAGTGCCAGTGAGAATCAAACCCTTTATCTTCTGGGTACTAGGTAGCTGCTCTAACCACTAGGCTACTCCTACAGTTTTTCTATACTGCTTTATCCTACGGTCAAAGCTGTTTACATTGCAACAGAACATTATACGGTAAACAAGGAAGTCAACTTGGAGGTAACATTTGCGTAGGTTGGAGAGTTTAGAGTATCAAAGACCTATGTGGTCAAGGGAGAGAAGCGTGGGCGGGGGTGTAAACTTGAGAGAGGAGGGGGATTGTGTTATTGAATTAGTGGCTGTTTGAGTGAGGTTGTCAGAGAAGCAGTCTTTGAATATGTAGGCCTTTAGGGCTTTTCGGAAGGTTGCTGTGTCTGCTGTGGTTCGTAGTCTCTTGGGCATAGAATTCCATAATTGTAGAGCATAGAGTGAGAAGGCTCTCTTTGAGATGGTGGAGCTGGTTTTAGTGATGGTATGTGTAGCATGTTCTGTGAACCGGTTCATTTTTTTTTTGTTCTTAGGTAGGATTTGAAGTAGGGCAAGTGTGATGCGTAAGAGTTGTTGAGAATCTTGAAAGTTGTGAAAATAGATTTGTATTTTATGCATTCTTTTATTGCTAGCCAGTGAAGTTGTCTGAGTATGGGTGTTATGTGTTCCGTTTTCCCGTGAGTTGAAGAGGGTTCGTGCTGCATTGTTGAGTGCAAATTGGAGCGGGTGGATAGCTGCTTTTGGAAGGCCTTGAAAGATGATATTGCAGTAGTCGAAATGTGGGAAGATGGTTGCTTGGAGTACTGAGCAAAAGTCATGGTTGGTTAGGTTAAAGGTGCTTGATTTTTTTTTTTTTTAACTTGAAGTAGATGCTCCTTGTAATGTTCCGTATGTGTCCTGTGAAGGTGAGATGTTGATCCAGTGTAACTCCAAGGTATTGTACTAATAGTTTTACTTGGATTTGGGTCCCATCGATGGTTATGATTTAAAGGTATTGTCTCTGGTGATGTAGAGGGCCTCTGTCTTCTTGAGGTTTATGTCCAGATTGTGTCTTCTGAGCCATTTGCTGACTGAGGAGAAGCATTTTTGTTATGGGTGTGATATCCGGGTTTGTATTAGTGAGTATGTAGATTATTACATCATCAGTATAGATGTGGTATAGGATGCTAAATGCTTTTATGACAGTGCAAATTATTGAATAATAGAGATGAAAGAGTGGAGCCTTGTGGGACTCCTTGAGATTGCGTGTACGGGGTAGATTTTGCAGGGTCTGATCTTAATTGCAGTTGTGGGTCTGTTAGGCATGATTTAAACTAGGCGAGGGGTGTGTCTGATAGTCCAAGAGCTTATAGTCGCTGGATGATTAGGTCGAATGCTAGCTTGATATCTAGAAAGATGACTATAAAGTCAGTCTGGGGTTTGTTGGTGCCCTTAAGTAGATTGTCAAGAAGGGCAGGCATTAGGGATTTGACTCTGTGGTATGGTCTGAAACCATATTATTGGTGATCAAGTGGATGATGTGTTTCTATGTGATCCTGAAGCTGTTGGTAGACAACCTTTTTCTAGTATTTTGGCCATGAAGGGGAAGTTGGTTGGTTGATATTGCTCAAAGTCCCTTTTCTTACAGTGCAGATGGAGGCAGTCTTGAGTTCAGGGGATACCTGTCCTTGAAATGTTAGCTGGATTACTTTCAGTATTGTGGGAATGACCTTTTCTTGCTAGGTTGATCCAGCTGACTGGACAGGGGTCAAGTGGTGAGGTGGTTGTGTTAATGGCTGTGATGATGATTTCTAAGTAGTCAGGTGTGATATTGCCGAATGAGTTCCATGTGGTTGGGTATGTAGTTACTTGCTGTTCTGTTGTGGTGATGAGCGGATTGGTGCTATTGGCATAGGCTGAAGTCACGGTCTGGACTCATGAACGCAGACTTCTGAAAATCATTCAAGATTCCCCTTCACTACTGTTCCTGTTTGTGGATGTGTTCTGAGGTTTGCTGCTGGCCTTTCATCTGTGAACACAGAACAAAAAGATTTGTTAAGCAATTCCACTTTATCTTCATCAGCTTCTACATATTCCTCTCCTTCAACCTTTCGAATCTGACAGTACCACTATTGCACTTCCTCCTTTCGCTAACAAAATGTCTTGTCCCCCCCCCCCCCCCATTTTACTGTATAAGGCTATTTTTTCTTCCATTTGAATCTTTGCTTTCCTGACAGTTTTCCTAGCTTCTCTAAGTTTTTTTTTTTACCAAATATTGATGTTTGTCTTCCTCTTTCTGTGATCTCTTGTATTTTTTAAAGGCTATCCTCTTTCTCTTGACCTTTTCAGCTACTTCTTTCAAGAATCATAGTGGACTCTTTTTTTTTTTTTTTCCTCTTACATTTATTTACTTTCCTAACAAAAAGATTTGTTGCCTTTAAAATAGTCACTTTTGGTTTTGCTCATTGCTTCTCTACATCCGCTAGCTGTTCCCATCCCACTAACAACTCATTGAGGTATTGTCCCATCTTGTCAAAATTAGTTTTCCTAAAATCTAGGACCCTCACTTTTGAATGGACTTTATCAGCTCTAGTTCTAGATGTGAGATGGTCTCCCATTATAACATCAGAAAGATTTTCCCCATTGGTAAGGACCAGGTCCAGTATAGCCCCTTCACTTGTGGGTTCTGTTACCAGTTGCTTGGAATAGTTCTTCCTGTAGAGAATCCGGGATCTCCTTACTTCTAGATGATTGGCGCATCCCTGCAGCAGTGTCATCATCTGGCATATTGAAATCACCTATCAGTAACAAGTCTCCTTTCATGGCAATACTGCGAATGTCTTCAATTAAATCTCTGTTCACTTTTTCTGCCTGTGAAGGAGATCTGTATCACACACCAATGCAAATAGATTCCCCATTCCCTCTTTCTAGCTTAACCCACAGTGCCACCTTCTTCCCTCGGAAGCCTTGTAATTTTGTAGCCTTAATATGATTTCCTTATTGTCCCTCCAGACCAGTCCAGTTATGAATGAGTTATCAACCCCCACCAGCAGCTGAGGACTGAGCGTAACAGAGTCTTGATGCATCAGTATAAGAGTTCCCTCTACAGCTCCAGACACCAGTCTCTCAGTCCTCAGCAACTGGGAAAGAGCTCCCGCAAGGTGAACTTCCTGAAAGGAAGATTTGGTTAATTACAAGAAAGAAAAACAATAGGATTGCACTGAGAGAACTTTGGGGCTTGAGAGGTTGTGGAGAAGGCTGGGAACACCCCCTCCAAGAGCAATTGGCAGGGGAGTAAGGAAGGACAGCTGGGGGCAGGGCCTGCCCCAGCACCGGGATCTGTGTAGACTAGAAGCTGCCCCTGGGGTGTACCAGCTGGGAACCCCAGGTCCCTTCCCCCTTCCCAGTGGGATAGCCAGAGCCCTGTTAGGTACAGGAGCACTGCTATCCTACAGCTGGCAAGAACCACAGTGCAGGTTAAAAAAAAAAAAAAAGTGGCAAGGAAAGGAATGGCAGCTGTGGGGTGCTCTTGTGCCATTAGATAAAATCCTTCCTCTAGTTCAGAGGAGCCATTGGAGCTAGTAGTGGTAAGGTTCATTACAGCAGTAGGTTTCTCACTGGCTCCGGGGTTTTTGTTTCTGGCATGTTCCCCTCCAGCACGGTTGCATGCTCCAAGTCCTTTCATCCTGCCCTCAGTGTGGAAGCAGCTATTGTTTATCTCTGGTAGGCTGTTGCTGCAATTGTGTTTTATTTTATTTTATTTATTTTATTTCTTTACCACCTTATCTTGAAATCAAGGTGGTTTGCATTTAACGAACCACTTTACGATGAACAAGAGAGGATATAAGAGGATATAAAACATTTTACAATGAGCATGTTTCTAATTGAACAGGGAAGGGAAATAAGGGAGATAAAGTTACAGATAACAATTAACTTTCTAATTGATAGTATCATATTACTTTTTCTAATTTTAATTAATACATTGCAATTATAGATATTGACATTTGTAGGAGTTGTTGCAAGTTAATGTATGCTGTTAAGTGCTGTTGAGTCGATGTTGACTCCTGCGACCCTTTGGATAGTTGACCTAAATTTTGTTCGGTCTTCAGCCAAGCAGTTCATTGTTGATAGAGTGGTATCCATAGCTGCTTTTATTGTATTGATCCATCTCATTACCAGCCTTCCTCTTTTACAGTGATCTTCTACCTTGCCAAGTATTATGTCTTTCCCCAATGATATCTCTCTTCGCATGAAATGTCCAAAGTATGAAAGTCAGTCTTGTCATCTGAGCTCCTAAGGAAAGCTTAGGTTTGATCTCCTCTAGTACTAACTAGTTTGTATAAGGTTAATATATAATGTATTGATTTTGAGGTTCCTGATGTAACTAGTGATATATTCTGTTGCTGTGGGTTTGATGATAGGTCTTATGTAGGTTCCACGTTTGTGGTAGGTTTATGGTTTCCAAAATGTTCTGCAGAGATGTCTTAAGCAGTTTCCTGAAGGTAGTTAGGTCGGATATCATTCTTAATGTATTTGGCAATGAGTTCCATAGAATCGGAGTGTAAAATGTGAATGCCCAGCTGTTGTTCTGTTTGTTCTCCTGAATTCTATTGGAATGGTTAGTGTGTTTTGTTCACGTTCTCCACTGTCTGATGTTGGGTGTGTTGACTAGTAGGGAGGATAGGTTCTGTAGTATTTTGAAGGTAGTCATTATGGATTTGCATTTTATATGGCTTTCAATTGGTAACCAATGCAACTGCTGTAGGATCTGTGTGATGTGTACTTCCCTGGGGGCTTTCAACAGGATCTGAGCTGCAGTATGTTGAGCCATCCGAAGTTTAAGTGTTTGTTTTGGTAGCTTCTGGAGTATGCCGTTGCATAGACAGGGAAGTCAGCTACACGGGGCTTTTGCTGCTGTGCACACTGAGGAAAGCTCGGCAGCGTTGGGAGGCGATCTCGTGAGGCTGGCAGTTCCCACTTTTTTGGCAGAAACTGCAGCCACGTCACAAGAAGTGGCCATTTCCCCTGCACATCAGGAGAAATTGAGAGAGTAAAATGAAAGCAAAAAAAGCCGGTGGGGGCAGATTCAACACCCTGTATAGTTGCTCCTGGGAAGGTGCTTGAACCTGTCTTCTTCCTCCCCCCCCTCTCCCCTCCCCCCCCCCCGATTTTATATTGTCTCTGCATAAGGCCTACTGCCCAAAGAGGAAACAGGCAGGGTCCCTAAGTCCTCCCAGCAAAGTCCCAGTTCTCCCAGCTGGGGATGCCCTCTGGGAAGTAGATCCAGAAGAGTGTTCTTCCCAAGGATGAAAAGAGGGGAATGAGATCGACACCTGGCAGAGGCATGGCTCACCACATACACATGCGTCTGAGAAGTTGGGGGAAGGCTCTTCCGATCTCTGTGGCAATCCATGGACTCCCTGGAAGAGGAAGAAATTTCTCCGGGGGAGGATCCCAATGTGTTTTGTGTATTCCACAGAGAAGAGCTTGCGACGCTCATTAGACATTCACTCTCTGCGCTCATATTGTGCAGTCCTCCAGGTGGAGCAGCCCCTTGCAGATCCACTGCTTCAGGGCTTCAAGAGGGCATGTGTGCTTCCTGGTTCACAGAGTGATCAAAAGGATAATTGAGTCGGAATGGGAATTTCCGGAGGTTACCTTGAGGGGTATCTGCCACATGGGATGTCTCTACCCTATCCCACGAGGAGAGAGAGCTCCTAAGGATGCCGAGGATGGATGCCTTGGTTTCAGCAGTGACCAAGAAGACTACCATCCTAGTGGAAGGTGGAGTGGCCCTTAAGGACCTTCAAGATCGAAAGCTAGTCTCTCCTTAAGCAGGCCTACGATTTGAGTGCTCTGGTTCTGCAGGCCTCCTTTTGTGGGGCCTATGTGTACAGAGCATCCATTCGGTGGATCCAGGACTTAGCTACGCCTGACCTGGAGGGCCAGTCGGCCTCAGTAGGGGCAAAACTGGAGTCAGAAGCCGTGTACATGGCAGGCGCCTTCTATGATTTAATGCGGGTGTTCTTGAAGATGATGGCCTCGATCATTGCAGCATGCTGTTTTTTCTAGTTTTGTAGGTGGGCAGCAGACACTTCCTCCAAATTTAGGCTCAATAAGCTCCCCTTCAAGGGCAAGTTGTTATTTAGAGAGGCATTGGACAAGATTGTGAAGGACTTGGGCGACTCCAGAGGGGGGCCTAAGGGGCCAAAACTGGGGGGGCGCAGCCCAGAGATTTCCAGAGGTTTCAAGCAACTTGCTTTGTGCCCTATCAGCAGAGCTGCTATGGAGCAACGCTTTCGAGGGGCTCGTTCTCTTCCCCACGGGCCCCAACTAAGAAACCCCAATGAAGCCATGGCAGCTCAGACAGAAGTGGTGATAGGCGGTCAGTTACAGCAATCTTATTCTATCTGGGCCTTCATGATGACCGACCAGTAGGTCTTGGAGATAATCCACGAAGGGTATGTGCTGGAGTTTGCGAGACCTCTGTCTGATGCTTTCGTTGTCTTACTCTGCAGGGCTCTGGGGAAGAGAGAAGCAGTTCGCTCCACCCTTCATCGATTATTACATCTGGAGGCGGTGGTACCAGTGCAGCGCCAGTCAGTACACCATCTATTTGTGCCGCATTTCTGGATGGAGACCTTGCGTTCAGTCATTTTAGTGGTAAGGCAGGGTGAATTCCTGTTTGCAGTTGATCTAACAGAGGCCTATCTGCATATCCCCATCAGACTTGGATCATCAGCAGTTCCTGCAATTTGCATTGCCTATGGGACATTTTCAATTCCGGGCATTGCCCTTTGGCCTGGCCACTGTGCCACGAACCTTCACAAAGGTCATGGTGATGGTGATGGTGGTGGCGTCAGCATTGCGACAGGAGAGGATTCTGGTGCACCCCTATCTCGACAATTGGCTCATCAGAATGAAGTCAGAAGCAGAGGCCAGAGCCACTACGCGGAGTGTGTTGGAGTTTCTGCAACAGCTGGGCTGAGTGGTCAACATCGCCAAGAACCAGCTTCAGCCAGTCCGTCTAGTTTATCTCGGGGACCAGTTCGATACGAGGGTGGGGTTGGTGTCCCTCCTTGAGGAAAGAGTGCAGAAGTTATTTCTGCAGGTGCAGCAGTTCCTGCGCATGAAGGTGCTGACAGCTTGGTACTACAGGCAGCTGTTGGGCTCGATGGCAGCGGTGCTGGACCTGGTGCCATGGGCCAGGGCTCATATGCAGCTGCTGCAACAAGCGCTCCTTTCACGGTGGTCCCCTCAGAGGCATCCATTGTCTGAGGTTACGGTACCCGGAGAGGTGAGAGAGAGTTTGGGATTGTGGTTGGAGACCGCTCACTTACGGGCAGGCATGCCATTGGAGCAGCCACAGTGGATACTACTAACCACAGATACCACCCTCACAGGGTGTGGCATGCATTGTCTTGCTCAGGTGGTGCAGGGCTCCTGGTCCCCGGAATAATGCTCTTAGTCGATCAATCAGCTCGAAAAGAGAGCGGTGTTCTTGGCACTGCAGAGTTACCATCTATTGATAGCAGGGAAGGCTGTTCGTGTCTCTTCCGACAATGCGACAACAGTGGCCTATATCAACCGGCAAGTGGGCATCAGCAGTGCAACCCTGCTGGGGGAGAGTCAGTCCCTCCTGCTGTGGGTGGAGGAGCACTTGATGGCCTTGTCGGCGGCTCACGTTGCTGGGAGGTGAATTAGATTCTTTTGAGAATCTAGACCACTCCTCTGTGGAGTGGAGGAGTGGCCTAGTGGTTGGGACAAGGTACTTCAGGCCGGAAGGTCGGGGGTTCAAATCCCACTTGAGGACAGCAACCTTGGGCTGGAAGGACTGGGGTTTCTAGTCCCACAGGTGCACCTTGTGGTCTTGGGCAAGCCACTTAACCCTCCATAGCCCATGTTCCCTGTAAAATAGTTATCTCCAAGTTATAATGCCCTGTTCAATGTAATTTCAGTTTGTTCAATGTAAACCGCATTGATGCAGAATAGCGCGGTATATAAGAGAATGTAAATAAATAAATTTTGATTATAAGAGCAGAGCAAAGATACAACACTGCACACTAGAATACATTTATTAATACAGGAGATATATATGTATATTGTGGTGATGAGTGACCAGGAAAGAATGGAAATAGAAGAAAATGGTACTTGTGCCTTTAAAACTACTGACAGCCAAGCTTTGCACAGAGGGAGAAAAACTACTTTGAAAAAAAGTCATCCCAAGCCACGCCTTAGCTCGGACGAGGAGGCAGGCTTGCTTACTGATTACGAGCACATGTGCAAAGAGAAAGGTGTGGCAGGAAAGAAACAGGTTTTTAAACCTGTCTCCAAACAGAGCACAAGAGAGAAGAGGAGAGAGAGCACACGGAGCTTACAGAGTTCACAGAGGAGTTCTCAGCGTGCACGGAGGAGTTCCCAGGAGGAAGAAAGTTCCCAGGAGGAAGGAGCTCACAGAGTTAGGAGTGCTGAGAGCCACGAGGGGGCTGACTTCCAGTTGCTGAAGCCTGAAAGCAGAGAAGGAAGCACTCCATATCTGAGAGAAACTCCCAGACCTAAAGCCAGCAGACTGTTAGTTGGAAAGGCTACAAACCAGCTGGAACAGGTGCCTCTGTCCAATATCCAGGACCCTATGCTGAAAGGTCTAACTGCTAGAAGGTGGGTGGATACGTTCCTTTGGGGAAAGAACCATAACCCAGCCACAAGCAGGGCAGTAAACGTGGACACAGTAGAAACTTTAAAGCAAGCATTAGAGGGAGGGAAAGCTCACTCCTCGAATGTAAATGTTCATGACCAGAAACAGAAGTTATGGAATGAGTTTTATGAATTCCTACAAGCCAGAAAGTTTGAAGAAGCTGTTGAGTCCAGAGATAAGCCAGCCATAGTACCAGAGCCTATGCAGATTGATTGCTGTGAGTCACAATCCATTCCAGAGGACTCTCTAATGGATTGCTCTCTTTGCTTTAAAGAAGCTTGAAAAACCTGTAAGCAGGGTTACAAAGAAGGTTTTGAAAAAGAAGAAAATTACCTTTGCTGAAATTTACTGTGCTGTGTTTTGCTTTATTGAAGATAACAGTTTTTGTTAAAGAGACTTGTGCTCAGTTTACCTTCATTTCCAGTTTCCTTACTTTACTCTTGTGTTATTGGAGAAGTATCCATTGTGTTTGTGTGCCTGAACTTTAATGCGTTTGGAAATCCACAAAATAAATATTCTTGTTTGCCTCAACCAACGGTTGCACAACTACAGTTTGTCTTTGAAAGTGAATTATCAACTACAAGTCCCAGGGTACATTGCTGGCGACAAAGAATAAAAGTTGCATTTTAAGGACAGACAAAAGGCAGCCCATAGCTGTAAGCCTTAGGCCCAGGCTAGGGTCCCACAATATAGATGCAATAAACATAACTTTTTACACAATAACAGACTCCTCAGTGAAGCAAAGCGTTAATTTAATTACATTACATTTCTTGCAAGAAAAGGGTGAATGCATGACTAAGC
This sequence comes from Ichthyophis bannanicus, assembly GCA_033557465.1. Lineage (NCBI taxonomy): Eukaryota > Metazoa > Chordata > Amphibia > Gymnophiona > Ichthyophiidae > Ichthyophis > Ichthyophis bannanicus. Next base: position 411,275,717 of record CM066038.1, on the reverse strand, counting down.
TTTCACAATCATCCTCTGTTTCACGGTTCTTTTATAGTACACTATGTCCTCGCCCTCTTCCAGCATGTCCATAACTCATTGGTTAATACTTCGGCACCTGTGTCTGGCTATGTGTTATTAGCCACGTAGTCTCTCTTCCCAGGATGCAGACATACTGTACAGTGAAGGAAGTCAGAAAATCATTACATACTACACTATGTCCTCGCCCTCTTCCAGCATGTCTATAACTCATTGGTTAATTCTGTCTCACTCCACTTCTTTGTACTTCCGCACCTGTGACAGGCTACGTATTACTAGCCACGCAGTCTCTCCTTCCAGGATGCAGGCATACAACAAAGGGAGTCAGAAAGTCATTACATATTACAGAATGGTGAATGAATGGAATACAAGAATTATATTACATTGTAAAAATAACATATCACATTTGTTTATGTCAAACCCCTCCCTCTTTCTTTTTAGAGTTTTCTTGTTACTTTTTACATTTACTCTACAGTTCCATAGGAAGCTTCTAATTTAGATAACATCCTTCCCGACTCTATCTCTTCGTCTTTATTGTCCATTAATAACATTGCACCTTTGTGCACTCGAGATGATACAATCATTTGTTTAGTGCTTGCTGTCTCTATCAATCTTTGAGTTAGCCCTCCTATACACGGTATTATGCAACACCCCACCGTAATTAATACTCCAATTACAACAAGTACAGAGGTAAATATAGATACTACCACCCCTTTCCACTTCCCAAACCATGACTCCAACCATCCAGTGAGAGAGGTATCCGTACCTGAATTTTCTGCCAATTCCTCTGCCAAGGTAGTCCTCGCAGGGCTTTAGTGATAGTGCCATCAGGGGCCATGCTATTGGGGATGAACATACAACATAACCCCCCCCCCACATCACACACGCCCCCTTTTTCAGCCGCCATCATATCTAAAATCATTTGATTCTCCCAGGCCATTCTGCTAGTGGCGTCCAATTGTTCTGCAATCCCCTTTATTGCATCCCAGGTATAACTGATATACCGCTCTTGGTTATATATATACTTTATCCAATCTACATTTTTGTTTATCGTGATTACCCCTAACAGGGATTCAAATCCAGCTGCAGTCTGGTTTCGTGCTTTATACTCATCCAGAACTTGAACTATTGCACATGTTCCCGATCATAGGGTAGGCAAAGTTGGTCTCAACATCCACCCTCCACAGTACTACCACAGGTCTGCCCTAGGGATTACCAGGTTGGAGTAGTTATTCTCTTCTCCTTCCATCCCTGTCAGGTTTAGGCTTAGAACGCAGGTGTTCAGTTCCCCCACTTCCCTTGTGTAGTTCTTCCCCCACCTGGTGAGACAGACAGAATGATTTCTAAACACTGCTGAAAATGTCGGGGGAACTTTTACCTCCTTCAAGTCTGTAGGGAGAAAGAGAACAAATTCAATGACTTGCAACTTTTATTTCCCCAAGCCGTTTTTTTCCTGATACAGAGATATGAGGCATCTTACTCCATCGGGATCTGTATCCCACCTCAAGGGTAAGGGCACAACCCGTGCAATGGGCCTCCCGGAGGCACATGCGTAGCAATTGCTACGGTTGAGACTTCCTACGGTATATTTAACCCATTCCACCCAGGCGTTCACATCCCCATAACCCGTTTCTACCTCTAGAGTGTCCCTCAAATCTTTAATCTCCACTATCTTGACTGCCTTAGGGTCCTTATTAGGTTCAAAGGATATGCTGGGGAATGGTGTGTAGACCTGAGTCTGATTCTTGAGGGGTATTTTTATCCTCATTCTTCCCAGGGGATCTTGCCCACTAACATCTGTTACATTGCTGAATGCTGTGTTTCTTTATCATTGTTATTTTCTTTTGAACTAGGTGCTTCTTCCCCTTTAGGGAGACCCAGCCTCCATCCTCGGTGCTCCACCAAACTTGTGACCACCCGTAACAGGGCATCCCTTATACAAGTGTCTGGGCAGTCTCTGGAGACATATACTTATGACTATTTCCTCACAACCTTTCGTAGTATCCCCCATCACAATTTATCACTTGGCAGGCATCAAATTCTAGGCTCACTGGTCCCTCTCCCTCTGGTACAGTTACAGTAAATATGTTAGGGTATACCCTTCCCCATCGCATCTGTGTTCGTATTTGTTCGTCCATCCATCCATCCATCCATCCATCCATCCCTTTCCCCGTCCTAGATCCCATGTCATTCCTCTTAACAGAGAAAGTGATCCCCCCCACCATAGCAATACCATCCACTTTTCTTTGTCCTTGTTATAATTTTTATTAGTCCTCCTTAACCAACTCCTCTCCTGTTCTTCTGTTTTTCCTTGTTATTTTCAGGCGCGGAGGGTCATTAGTTCCCTGGACCTTCCATTGTTTGTCTGAAGGAGCTTCGACCGGACCTTTCATTTGTGTATAATGAGTCCAACCTTTTTCCGCAGTTCTTACAGCAGTCTCAATACTCAGTAAGACCTGGAACGGGCCTTCCCAGTCTGGTTGGGGAGAGTCAGTCCCTCCTGCTGTGGGTGGAGGAGCACATGATGGCCTTGTTGGTGGCTCACGTTGTTGGGAGGTGAATTAGATTCTTTTGATTATCACTCCTAAGAGCAGAGCAGAGATACAACTGCATGCTAGCGGTTACAAAATACATTTATTAATACAGGAGATATCTCTCTCTCCTCTATATACATATATATATTATGGATACATCACTGAACTAGGCATTCTCCTCACAGTCTGTTCTCTTTAGCTGGGGAAGCCCAGCAGCGCAGACTGGAGCCAAGTTCAGGACACATCATGCTCATCAGCAGAGAAAAGAGAGCTTCCAGTTTGTCTGGGACTGTCCAGCTATCTTTGTACACCTTGACAAACAAGTGACTTGCCGTCGGCCAACAAGACTCATCACCTGATATGTCCATATAAAGTCACATACAAAAATCTTCCTGGTCAGGCTCCCTGCTTGTCTTATGCAGCTGTGAGTTTTCATCCTCAAGCTTCCTTCCCATGCAGCTGTACACTGATAACATGCTCAGTACACAATGACCCAATTCATATCTAGTTCAGATATAGTTCAGTGTCTAGTTTATGGTCTGGTTCAGATATAATTGGGTATAGTTCAATCTCTTCTTCTGATTCTCTCGCATATCAGCCATCTCTATAACAGGAGGACAATGTGCAAGCGGACTATTTAAGCCGACACAGATTGGATCCTGGAGAATGGGAGCTTAATGCAGTGGTGTTCCATGACATCTCAGTGCGTCGGGGAATCTCATGGCCACCCTGACCAATGCAAGGCAAATAGGTTCTTCAGCAGGCGCAGAGAACACATGTCAGAGGGGCTCAATGCCCTTGCTCAGCAGAAGGGCTCCTGTATGTTTTCCCACCATGAGTGCTCATTGGGTATCTGCTGCAATGGATAGACTCACAATGGCCTGGTGATTCTCATTGCACCAGATTGGCCTCTGAGGCCCTGGTATGCGGATCTCACTCTGCTCCTGATCGATTACCCTTGGAGTTTGCCCAACAGGATCAATCTGTTGATTCAGGGGCTACTTCTGATGCCACATGTGGATAGATTCTTGCTTACGGCTTGGCTCTTGAAAAGGCACAGTTGCGTCATTTCTACCATGCTGAAGTCTAGAAAGTGCTCCACTACGCTGGTCTATGTCAGAGTCTGGCGCATATTCGAGGATTGGTGTTTGACCAGGGATGTGAGTCCTTTTTATCTTGTTGCTTCCCAACATTTTGATGTTCTTTCAACGCAGTCTGGAAAAGGGTTTGGCCTTTAATTCCTTGAAGGTACATGTGGCAGCCTTGGTCTGCTATCGGAGTGAGTGCAGGGCCGGTCGCTGGCGGCGCATCCGACATGGTCCATTTTCTCAAAACCATAAAGCTCGTCTGTCCGCCCTTCCAACCTGTGGTTCCACCATGGGATCTGAATCTGGTGTTAGAGGCACTAGTGGGGGCACCATTTGAGCCTGTCTCTAGGGCGTCTGTAAGAGATTTCTCTCTGAAAATGACATTGTTGGTGGCTTTTATTCCGTCTGGGGGCGGGGGGGTCTCTGATTTGCAGTCTCTTTCGTGTAGAGAACCTTTTCTGCAGTTTAACGAGGAGAAAGTGGTATTGAGGCTCATGCCATCCTTCCTGCCTAAGGTGGTGTCTGGGTTTCACCTTAATCAGGCCATTTCCCTGCCAGCCTTTATGACCCTCGGAAACTCCGAGGTGGATCATCAGCTTCACCGGTTGCATCTCCGTAGGGTGTTGAAGATGCCTTAAGGGGACAGAGACCTTTCATAAGTCGGACTGTTTTTTGTTTTTTTTTACCTATTTGGGAGTCCGCATAAAGGGAATGCGGTGTCCAAAGCCTCCATGGCCCGATGGGTGAAGCAGGCCATCTGTGCAGCATTAGAGACCAATGGGAAGGTTCTGCCATTCGGTTTCTGGCTTATCTGACCTGAGCTTAGGCAACGTCTTGGGCGGAACACTGTCTGGTCCCCCCAGCGGACATTTGCAGTGTGGCAACCTGGTCATCACTCCATACATTTGCAAAGCACTATTATCTAGATGTGCAGGCGGCAGGGGACGCGGTAGTTGGGGCCTTGATGCTTCAAGCCGGACTCGCAGGTCCTTCCCATGTTTGAGTACTGCTCTGGTATGTCCCGTTTGTAACTGGACTGGCTTGGAGGGATGATAAGGAAGGAAAAATTAAACCTTGCCTGCTACCTGTCTTTTCTTGAGTTCCCACCAGGCTAGTCCAGTCCAGGACCCCTCTGGGGTTTTCTTGCTTCTGTTCCAGGGTACGTGTATGCAATTAAAACATATCCGGCTCAGGCAAGCTATTCAGTTCTCGGTAAGGACTTATGTGAAGATGCTCAGTTTCTGCAGGAGATGCGTGTCCTCTAGAGAGAGGCCCTGCTCACCTGCCTTGTCCTTACTATATATATATTTACGGTAAATATGGGGTACATTGTCAATTATGAAAGATAGAAAGGGGAGAGTGCTCTCCATCCCTTCTCCTAATCCTTCTCGTCAGAGCAGAGGCTCTCGGGGAGGCAGGGGGGGGTGTTTGTTTTTTTTTGCTAGGAGTGTTTGTAGTGCTATCTGCTTTGTCAGGAGGAGACTGGAGTCTGGGGCTGTAGAGGAAGCTCTTATAGTGATGCATCAAGACTCTGTCATGATTAGTCCTCAGTTGCTGGAGGGGACTGACAACCCATTCGTAACTGGACGGGCCTGGGGGGATCTCAAGGAAAGACAATTAGCAGTTAAGGTCTAATTTTCCCTTTTTACACATAGTGCCACTCCACCCCCCCCCCCCCACTTCTTCCTACTCTGTCCTTCCTGAATAAAGTATAATTACATCCCAGTCATGTCTGTCCTTGAACCATGTTTCCATAACTGCCACTAAATCCAAGTCAGCCTCATCCATTAAAGCCTCAACATCTGGGATCTTATTTCCCATACTATGGGCGTTAATGCACACTACTTTCCAGACATTGCCTCTTTTACCCATTTCTACAGTTAAATGTTTCACTTACCTGAGGGCTTCTGCTTAATTGGGAGCTTTCTTCACTCATCCCCAACGACCTAGTTTAAAGCCCTCTTCAGTAGTTTAGCTAGTCTGCTGCGGTAGACACTTCGACCCTTCTTGGATAGGTGGACACCATCTCTGCTCAGCTGCCCTTGGAACATCATCCCATGGTCCAGGAAACCAAATGCTCTCAAGGATACCACCCATGCAGCCATGCATTTATTTCCAGGATGCGAGCTTCTCTGCCTCTGCCTTTACTCTCAACAGGGAGGATTGAAGAGAACACCACCTGTACACCTATCTGCTTTACCCTTTCTCCCAGAGCCATAAAGTCACCTTGATATGCTCAGAGGGATACCTAGCTGTATCACTGGTGCTGACATTGATGAGCATTGTCGGATAATAATCAGTAGACTTGATAAGTCTCAGCAAACTCTCCCTAACATCTTGGATTTTGGCACCTGGCAGACAGCACAGCTCCCTGGACATCAAATCTGGCCGGCAGATGGACACCTCAGTACTTCTCAGAAAAGAATCACCAACCACCATTACCCTTCGTTACCTTGTGGTCACTGACTCTGCAACTTTGAAGTGCTTGAGCTCTGGTTCTTCTCATTCCTGGGATGTTTTCACTTCCTCAGCTGTATACTGGTTCTTCAATTCAAGGGCTGGAGGAGTTGGATTGTCGATTCTGCAGGCTCTGACTCGTGTCCAGCTCTTTTTTCATTCTGTAGCATAAAGAGAGTTGGACACAGGTCACCAGAGCCTGCAGAATCAGGAGCCCGCAAAGGAGGGATTTGCATGCATAACCTTTTTACCTAGTAAAATGCCAAATATGTTAACTGTCAAGCCAGGTAAATATTGATGCAAAAACTGTATAAATCAAAATAAACATGTAAGCATTGTTTGATATTTATGCCACTAATCTTGAATAAGTAAATTACAGACATCGCTCTAATCCAGGGGTTCTCAACCCAGTCCTCGGTACACACTTAGCCAGTTAGGTTTTCAGGATAACCACAATGAATATGCATCAGAGAGATTTGCACACACTGCCTCCATTGTATGCAAATCTCTTAGGTTTTCAGGACTACCATAGTGAATATGTATAAGAGAGAGCTGCATACAATGGAGGCAGTGTATGCACATCTCTCTCATGCATATTCATCGTGGTTATCCTGAAACCCTGACTGGCTAGGTTTGTCCCAGGGACTGGATTGAGAACCCCGCTCTAGTCGCTCTTGAACTTATAAGCCTTTATAATCCATGAAATGTATGTGTGTCTGTATATAAAATGTATATACGCACATTCACTCACTCTGAAATTATTTGCAGCGATATATGGTTTTAAGTATAACATTTCAATGTAGTTGACCTGAAATTTGCCTAGGCTAAAATATCTTAAATGATTGCCTCTTGGCCTCTGTTTATTCCGGTGGTTCTCAATCTCTTTTTTTTTCCATCAGGACACACCTGACAGACAGTTTTTGCATACGTGACATAGGCCATGTGGTCCTTTTCTGCCATCATGTTTCTACGTTTCTATCTAGTCTACCCTTCCATATCAACCACTACAACACTCCTCTTTTTTTTTTTTTTTTTTTTTCTTTTAGAGATCCTCTGTGTTTGTCCCATGCTTTTTTTTATTGTTATTTTATTTATTTAAGTTTTTTTATACTGCTTTATCATTTCAATCAAAGCGGTTTACATTGTAACTTAAACTTGGTAATGTACATTAAACAGGGACATTGATAACTTGGATTTTTCTGAGCAATGGAGGGTTAAGTGACTTGCCCAAGGCCACAAGGAGTGCTAGTGGGAATCGAACCCTGGTCTCTGGGTTCCCAAGCCAGTGCTCTAACCATTAGGCTACTCCTCCAGGATGCGCCAATCAACATCTGGCATATTGAAAATCCTCTATCGGTAGCACTTCCCCTTTACTGGCAATGCTACGTATGTCTTCTATTAAATCTCCGTCCACTTCTTCTCCCTGTGAGGGAAGTCTGTATATTATGCCAATGCAAATGGATTTCTTTTTCCTTCTTTTTAGTTTAACCCACAGTGCCGCCTCTTTCCCTTTTAAGCCCTGTATTTCCATAGCTTAATATTTTTTGCATATAGTGCCACTCCTCTTCCCCTTCTTCCTACCCTGTCCTTTCTGAATAAAGTATAGCCTGGTATAGTTACATCCCAGTCATGGTTGTCCGTGAACCATGTCTCTGTTACTGCCACTAAATCCAAGTCAGCCTCTCCCATTAAAGCCTCAACATCTGGGATCTTATTTCCCATGCTACGGGCATTTATATACACTGCTTTCCATATGTTGCCCTTTTTACCCATTTCCATAAAGGTATTTTTCACTTACCTGGGGGCTTTTTTCACCCATCGAATCTAGTTTAAGGCCCTCTTCAGTAGGTTAGCCAGTCGGTTACTGAAGACACGTTGACCCTTCTTGGACAGATGGATGCCATCTATGCTCTGCAACCCTTGGAACAGCATCCCATGGTCCAGGAAACCAAAACGCTTTCAATGACACCATCCACGCAGCCATGCATTTATCTCCAGGATGCGAGCTTCTCTGCTTTGACATTTACCCTTAACAGGGAGGATTGAAGAGAACAACACCTGCACCACTATCTGCTTCACCCTCTGTTCCAGAGCCATGAAGTCAGTTTTGATACTGCCAGGTATCCTTCTTAGTGTATCATTTGTGCCGACATGGATGAGCAACATTGGGTAATAGTCAGTGTGCTTGATGAATCTCTGCAAACTCTCCATAACTTCTCAGATTTTGGCACCTGGCAGACAGCATACCTCTCTGGGCATCAAGTCTGGTCAGCAGATTGACGGCTCAGTACTCCTCAGAAGAGAATCACCAACCACACTATCCTTCCCTTCCTTGCAGTCACCAATTCTGCAACTTTGGGGTGCTTGAGCTCTGGTTCTTCCCTTTCCTGGGATGCTTTCATCTTCTCCACTTCCAGGGCTGCATAATGGTTCTTCAATTCAAGGGCTGAACACATCAAGCCGTCTCAGACCTTTGGTCTGATACATTATAGCATTTCTTATGAATAAAATATAAATATATCCTGCATCCACAAAAGCACTACCTTTCCTCACCAAAAGGTGCAGAGTAGAATGAGGACATTTCTCCATTGAGTTTACTATACAAAAAAATATTTTGTTCCATATCGTCCTGCTAGACCAGTCCAGACAAGTGGGTTGTGTTCCCTTATCAGCCTGTGAAAGGCGGATCGGCCTTAAAAGATTTTCTGGCCTGTAAGGTGGATTCATTGTTGAGGAGCCAGTTCGCTGTGGTGGCAGCTATTCTACAGCTGGTGGTATGTATGTCCGGGTACATTTGATGCCAGGGATGGTACCCTGATGATGATGTTATGGTGTTGGATTTGGCTCTGGCACTGGGCAATGGACACATCTTCCAAAGCCTGGTTGGCCCAACTGGCTTTTCAGGGCAAGTTTCTGTTTGGAGCCGATTTGGAGAAGCTAGTGAAGGACCTGAGCAAGAGAAAATCTTACTGGGGCCTGTGAAGCGAGTTGGTGCTTGTCAACCGAGGGCATGCTACCTGGATTCCCGGAGGTCTTGGGACTCTCATTCTTAGTCCTTTCATGGAGTATGTGGGCCCAGGAGCTTGGTCCCTTCTGGGGATAGTATTCAGATACTATTCTCTTCTCTACTACCTCCACTGGGAGACCATTCCATTCATCTACCACTCTTTCTGTAAAGAAATTCTTCCTCATATTACTCCTGAGTCTATCCCCTTTCACCCTCATCCTATGTCCTCTTGCTTTCAATCAAAAGAAGCTCTCCTATGCATTTATGCCGCGGAGGTATTTAAACGTCTCAATCATATCACCACTATCCCACCTTTCCTTTAAAGCATACATATTAAGATCCTTAAGTCTGTCCTCATATGCTTTATAACAAAGATCACTAACCATTTTAGTAGCCACCCTCTGCACCGACTCCATCCTGTTTATATCCTTTTGAAGGTGCGGTCTCCACAATTGCACACAATACTCCAAATGAGGTCCACCAAAGACTTATACAGTAGCACTATCACCTCCTTTCTTCTGCTGGCCATTCCTCTCCCTATGTACCCAAGCATCCTTCTAGCTTTCACTGTCATCTTTTCTACCCGTTTAAGATCATTAGACACAATCACGCCTTGGTCCCACTCTTCTTTTGTGGACAGAAGTACTTCGCACCTTATACTGTATCGCTCCCTTGGATTGCTGCAGTCCAAATGTATGACCTTGCATTTTTTAACAATAAATCTCAGCTGCCAAATTCTAGACTATTCTTCAAGTTTAGCTAGATCCCTCCTCATTCTACCTACACTTTCCTGGCTGTCTGCTCTATTGCAGATGTTGGTATCATCCACAAAGAGCCAAACCTTACTTGACAGTCCTTCCGCTATATCACTAACAAAGATGGGCTTGTTCCTTTTCAGAAGCATTTTGAGCAGTGTCCGGAGTGGTGCTCTAATTAGAAAGCCTCGGCTGGGTGTTCAAATGGGGAAAGAGCCAGCTGTGGCCTTCCCAGTCCCTGGAGTTTCTGGGAGCATGCTTCGACACTTGAGTGGGCAGAGTTTTCAGCCAGAAGAGAAATTCAAAAGGCTGTTGGATTGCCTGGTGCTGTTCTATGCACAGCAGGCTCTCAGAGTCTGAGATTATTTTCAACTCCTCGGATTGATGGCAGCGTCCATAAAGATAGTGCCGTTGGTGTGTGCACACATGTGACCACTACAGCGGTCTTTGTGACTCTGTGGTTCCCGAGTTCTCAGGAGTTTGAGTGCGTGCTCCCGTTCCTACTTATGGTGAAGCCAGTCTGCAGTAGTGGCAGCAGCCCTGTCATCTGAGGAAAGGCATGCTGCTGGACGATTTCTCCTAGATATTTCCGACGATGGATGCCAGTCTCTTGGGCTGGGTAGCCTGTTGCCAAGACCAATATGTTCCAGGGCCGTTAGACTGCAGGGAAGTGGTGTGGTCCATCAACTGCTTCAAGATGAGGGCCATCAGATTGGCTCTTCTGCATTTCCGGCCACTAATCAAGAGTCAAGCAGTTCGAGTGTTTTCAGACAGTGCATAAGCATAAGAAATGCCATACTGGGTCAGACCTAGGTCCTTCAAGCCCAGTATCCTGTTTTCAACAGTCACCAAGCCAGGTCACAAGTACCTGGCAGGGTCCCAAAAAGACACACAGGTTCCACAATGCTTGTATTGGGGCAAGTAGTGGATTTCCCTAATTAAAACCCTACATTTTCAAAATTTTACACAGGGAAGATGTTGAGGGTACCATTCTATAAGAGGATGGCTATATGAGAAATTTTAAAAAAGTGCACCTATTTTATAAAGGCAATATAAGCACCTATGTGTCTTTTTTATAAAATATCAAATAGGATCCTAAAAGCATCCGCATCAGCGCACAAATTTATACCTGCTCTGGGGGGGGGGGGGGAAAGTGCCATGGTGGTGGCGTATGTCGATCGGCAAGGCGGCACAAGGAGTGCTAGGATAGCTCTGAAAATGGCTGTACTGTTTACCTGGGCGGAGAAGAACCTCCAGGCCTTGTCAGCTCAGCACATTGCTGGGGTGGACAGTGTGGAAGTGGACTTCCTCAGCCAGCATGCTCTGGATCCTGGAGAGTGCGAGTTGAGTTAGGAGGCATTTTAAATTGATTCTGTGCCACTGGGGGTTGCCCTGAAATGGATCTGATGACGACCTGCTCCTATGCTAAAGTTTGCTGCTTCTTCAGTCGCCACATGGAGACGGGGTTCGAAAGCGTTGTCGCCCTGACCCATCCTTGGTTAAGTCCATACTTTCCGTACATATTTCCTCCATGACCCCTGGTGGGGCATGCGCTTGGTTTACGGACTGCCACCTGGACAGTATTGTTCTGGTGCTTCTGGATTGACTGAGCACAGTGTGGTTTGGAGACCTGAAGCGACTCCTACAGACACCACCTCTTCGGTTGCCTCCATCTTGGGGCCTATTGCGGCAGGGACCGATCATCCTGGAGGACCCATTTCCCTTCTTGTTTACGGCTTGGTTCTTGGAAGGAGATGGCTAGCACATATGAACTATTCTCCAGCAGTGGTATCTATTCTTGGAGCCCGGAGGTGGTCTACTAAGCTAGTATACGTACAGATCTGGTGACTTTTTGAACGATGGTGTGGCGCTCAGCAGTTGGTTCCTGAGGTGGCCAAGGTGCTATCTCTATTGGCCTTATAAGCTGACCTTGAGAAGGGCCTTTCCCTTAGCTCCCTGAAAGTTCATGTGGCAGTTTTGGCCTGTTTCCAAGGTCCTGTGGCTGATACCTCTCATCTTGCTTCCAGATGTCTCATGCTTTCTCCAGGGGTTTCATTGTCTGCATCTTCCCCTCTGGTCTAAATCCAAAGGCCTCTACTTCTTCCTCATTTTTCTTGACCTTTCTGCTGCTTTTGACACTTGACCACCACCTTCTCCTTAACACATTGTCCTCACTTGGTTGTAGGGACTCTGTGCAGTCCTGGTTCTCTTCTTATCTCTTCCATCACTCTTTCAGTATTTGTTCTGGTGGTTCTTCCTCTAATGCTATCACATTCTTAGTTGGTGTACCCCAGGGCTCTGTTCTGGGCCCTCTCCTTTTCTTTCTCTATACCCAATCTCTTGGTGCTCTCATATCCTCCCATGGCTTAAAATATCATTTTTTTGCTGATGACTCTCAAATATATCTATCTACACCTGATATTTCTGTCAATCCAGTCTTGCATCTCTGCCTGCCTATCTGACATCGCTGCCTGGTTGTCTCACCACCATTTGAAATTGAACATGGCCAAAACTGAACTTCTTATCTTTCTCCCTAAATCTTCATCCCACCTTCCTCCTTTCTCTATCTCTGTTGATAACACCATTGTACTTCCTGTTTCCTCTGCCCACAATCTTGTTGTCATCTTTGACGCCTCCCTCCCTCCTTTTTTTTTTCTCTGCACATATCCAACAGATTAGCTAAAACTTGTTGTTTCTTTCTCTACAGCATTAGCAAAATTTGCCCCTTTTTTTCTGAAGACAGTACTAAGACATTTGGCCACTCTTTTTAGTCACCTCCCGTTTAGACTATGGCAACCTCCTCCTTGCTGGTCTCCCTTTGTCTCATCTCTCTCCCCTTCAATCTGTTCAGAACTCAGCTGCTTGCCTAATCTTCCACCAGCCCCGTTATACTCCTATAATCCCTCTTCTCAAGTCACTTCATTGACTTCCCTTCTATTTTCATATCCAGTTTAAACTTCTCCTTCTGACCTATAAATGCATTCATTCTACTACTACTCACTGTCTTTCCTCTCTTATCTTTCCCTACTCCCCTCCTCATGAACTCTGCTCTTCTACTGGCCTGCTTCTCTCTATGCCCTTTTCTTCTACTGCCAACTCCTTGCTGCTCCTTATGCCTGGAACAAACTACCTTCATCGGTACATCAGACTTCCTCTCTCCCCTTTTTCAAATCCATGTTAAAAGCTCACCTCTTTGAGGCTGCCTTTGGTTCCTAATCTCCTGTTTTCCTTGTGACTCCTCACCTTCTTTTTTTGTACCTTCATCCTCATTTATTGTATTGTCTGTTTTGATTAGATTGTAAGCTCTGACAAGCAGGGACCCTCTGTACAGTGCTGCATACGCCTTGTAATGCTAAATAAAGGATTATTATTATTAGTAGTAGTAGTGGTCTGTGATCCCTTCCTGGCATCTGTGTCTGGTGCTCAGGGTCCTAGTGGCAACTCTTTTTGAGCCGTTGAAGCGTGCTACTTTAAAGGATTTGATTCTCAAGACAGTCTTCTTGGTCGCAATTTGTTCCGCAAGCCAGATTTCAAAGCTGCAGGCTCTGTCTTGTCAAAATCCTTATCTGTCTTTTAAAAGGAGGCCATTTCTATTCAACCTGTACCTTCCTTCTTGCCTAAAGTGCTGTCTCCCTTTCATGTGAACCAAGTGATCTACCTGCCCTCCTCCTCGAAGGAGCAGTGTCGGGGGAAGGATAAGGATCTCCACATTGTGAATGTCCGGAGGGTGCTTTTCCAGTTATTGGAGGTTATGAATTACTTTTGTAAGTCCAGCTATCTTTTTGTGCTGTTTGCTGGCCCACGCAGGGGGCAACACAGTGGCTATGTTGCTTTTGGGGCGCAGGATTAAGGAGGCCAATGGCCTTGGCGTATCTGTTGTGGAATTGGACGGTTCCGGAGATTTTGTGCACCCATTCTACCCGAACACAAGCGTTTTCGTGGGTGGAGCGGAGCTGAGCTCTGTAGCCCCTGCAGACATTTGTTAGGTGATAATGTGGGCATCACTCTCCACTTTTGTGAAGCATCACCGCCGGCCTTGGCTCAAGGGTTTTGTGAGCTGCTGTGTCTTCTTCCCGCCCAGTGGAGTTGTAGCTTTGGTACATCCCACTTGTCTGGACTGGTCTAGCAGGACAATAGGGAAAATTACATTTTACTTATCAGTTAATGTCCTTTCCTTGAGTCCTGCTAGAACAGTTCAGGGCCTGTCTCTGAAATTGTATCTGCTCTGTTCTTCTGCTGCGGTACCCTTGGGTCCGCTATGATTTTTATGCGTGGCTTTACAGGTTCATCTTCTACTGACAACCTTCTATTTATGTTTTTCTCTACATAGTTTTCTACTGTTGATTATGCATTGTTGCCCACAATTGAGGTTGTGTGAGGTTTGCCATGTTTCTCCCATATGCTTTGGGATGTATACTGAGGAGACCTCTGGTGGCTGAGGTGAATAGAGGTATAGGAGTGATATTATCTCCACCAATCTGCTGGTAGAGGAACACAACACACTTGTCTGGACTGGCTGGCAGTACTCAAGTAAAATGTCACCGGCTGGTTTTCCAGTCAAAAAACTCTTCAAATTGGGGGGAGTGGCTAATTCCAAGATGGCTGGCTGAGTGAGACTCTTCACTTTCTTTCTGTTGCATAAGTGGAAGAGCAAGGTGAGTGTTCCTGCAGCTCCCTTACCTGCCTTTTCTGGTCCTATGGATTAATATGTCGAAGTATCAGAGGCGGCTTGCTGAGAGATTAGGGCTGGCATGGAGCGTTTGGAGGAGTCACTCCTTTCCTTAGGCCAGGATACCACACTATCTCTGGATTCACGGCATCTGCAACCCCCCTCCTGGTAATTATGCATCTTGGCTGGCCAGCTGTGTTATAACCGTACCTGGAGTTGGCACTGGAGGTGAACGTGAGCAGGGAGTCTCGTCAGCAGCAATTGATGTGTCTGCCTTTGGTGAGTCCAGGGTCCGCCCGGGAGAAGTTGGAGTAGCGAAGCAACTCTTATTGTGTGCAATTCTGTGTGAAAATTGTGTGCAGTTCTGGTCTCCGTATCTTAAAAAGGAGATAGCGTTATTAGAAAAGGTACAGAGAAGAGCCACCAAAATGGTAAAGGGGATGGAAGGCTACTCCTATAAAGAGAGGCTACAAAGGTTAGGGCTCTTCAACCTGGAAAAGAGACGGCTGAGGGGAGATATGATAGAGGTCTATAAATTAATGAATGGAGTGGAACAGGTAAACATAGATCAATTGTTTACGCTATCAGAATATAGAAAGACTATGGGACATGTAATGAAGCTATTTAAGACAAATAAGAGAAAATATTTTTCACTCAACGTGTAATCAAGCTCTGGAATTTGTTACCGGAGGATGTAGTAAAGGCTGTTAGTGTAGCTAGGTTTAAAAAAGGTTTGGACAAGTTCCTGGAGGAAAGGTCCATAAACCATTATTAAAAATGGACCCAGGATATCAATGCTTGACCCAATACAAGCATTGTGGAACCTGTGTCTCTTGGGGATACTGCTAGGTAAGTCTGACCTAGATTGGCCACTTTTGGAAACAGGATACTGGGCTTGATGGACCTTGGTCTGACTCAGTATGGCATATCTTATATTCTTATGTTCTTATCTGGTGCCCCTGTGCCAGAGGAAGAGGTGATGATTCCCATGGCTGTATCTACACCATCTATACCTGTGGCTTTTGCTTTAGTTCGTCCCTCAAAAATGACTTTGGAGTGTATTTGGGAAGCCATATATGGCCTATCTGAAGCTATTTCCTCTTACTCTTGCTATAAACGCTTGACTAACTAGGTGACTAATGATTTGGACAAGTGTGTTTCTGAGACTAACTTGGTAAAGGAGAAGGCTGAAAGTACTGTGCAAAGTTTACATATGGTTTCTGAAACCATGGAGGCGCTTATGAAGGATAATATTGCTTTAACAGTTAAGATTGAGAACCTTGAGAACGCAGCTAGGGCGTCAAACCTTTGAGTGTTACATTTTCCCATGATAATGGGTGTTAAACCATTTTATTTATTTAAAAAATATCTTTCTGAAAATTAAAAAGTTCCACTGGAGTTGATGCCCCTATCTCTAGGGCGTTTTATCTTTCTACAGGAAAAAAGGAACCAGGTCTTCCTGAATTAGAAGGCATGAATGTTTTGAACGTGACTGATTTTTTGCATCTCCTGTTGACAAAGCTGCTATGAAGACCTCCACATTATTAGTCACCTAAGCTTTGGCTTCTGATCGTGACTGGATATTGAGAATGTGTTTTCAGAAGCGTGCTATCCCCTTTTATAGGTTAAAGGTCTTTATCTTTCCTGATTTGACCAAGGACACTCAAAAGCGGAGGAAACAATTTTTGTTGTTGAAGCCAGTTGTATCGCAATTTTTTTTTAAATTTTTGCAAGTTTTTATTTTCGCTTCCCGTGTAAATGTTTAATTGTTTTTCAAAAAACAGCGCTATATCTTTTTTTTCTGCCCACTGATCTTTCTGCCTTCTTGAGTGCACGAATTAGTTACGTTCTCCTAGGACAAGCAGGATGTGTCAGCCACACCTGGTGACGTCATCCGACGGCGCCGAGACGGAAGTGCTCTCTAGCTCAGACTTCTGAGCATGTGTGAGGTGGTCCCACCTCCTCGGTCCGCCCCTAGCCCCACCAGTTTCAATTCTTCCGCCTTCGCCTCCAGACGGATTTTACCAGCTCTCATCTCATCATGCCCAAACCTGGATTTAAAAACTGTCCGCGATGCAAGCGGAAAATGAACATAGCAGATACTCACCAGAACTGCCTCAGATGCCTCGGGGCGTCCCACAACGTGCAAGATTGCCTCTGCTGTGCCCGGATGTCCCCTCGAGCCCAGAAACTGAGGGACTACACTTTGAAGGACCTTCTAACGGCACCGGAGCAAGCTCCCCTCACCAGCGCACCGGAACGCAGTAAGTCCTCCAAGGGGAAAGCCCCCGCAAAGACCTCTTTCCGGGCGGCCAAGGGCTCTGCTGCTCCTCCCTCCTCGGGAACGTCTGTGTCTTCCTCGGCCCCTGCGGTGCTTCGGGCAAGCCCCCTCACCGTCAGCGGCTCTACTGAGATGCCTTCTCGCAGCTCCAGCGTCCCTGCGCTGCCGGAAAGAAGCCTGCCTTCCTCCGCGAGATCCTCCCCCCGGCCATGCGGCTCTGCTGATCTCCACCAGCCATGCGGTTCAGGCAACCTCGGGCAAGATGGCACCGCCCACGTGGCCCCGCCTGTCTCCGCCCACAGGGATTCCCCCTCCAACCGGATTGGCCAGAGCGGGTCCCGCATCATCGCTGACGTCAGCATGCCTCCCCAGCGCCGTTCCTCTTCGTCCCAGACCGGCGAACAAAGGGCTGCCTCTCCAGGTGCTTCCCGCGCTGACAGACTCCGCGCCGACGGCAATCAACACAGAGGACATAGCAGGCATCACAAACGCCGCGCCGACAGCCGGGAGTCCCCCCGTCGGCACGAAAACAGCGGCAGGAGTCATGCTAGGAGCAAGAGACGCAGGAGGGACCGCCGCTCCCGATCCAGCAGCGACAGCGCTGATAACAGGTCCTCCCGCAGCCGCAGAGACAGCAGACAATCCAGCGCCAGCAGAGGACACAGAAGCAGCAACTCCACAAGATCCACCACTTCAGAGGCTATTCTACAGCTACTGACTCGCCTGGTGCAGCAGACCGCCCCTCCAGGCCAGGAGAACGCGGCTGCAGCCCCCTTGGACGTACAAACTTCCCCTGAACACGGGAACAGATCCCCTACTCCAGGCTCGCCTTCCAGGGAACGGAGTCCATCCCCTATGCTGGGACCCGACTCCGGAGCGAGTGCTGAGGAGGAGGAGCATCCTGCTTCCCCTTCTTCCAGATCCACTAACAATGAGCAACATGAGATAGACGCAGATACCTGAGGACCTCACTTATCCAAAATTTTTAAAGAAAGTGGTTGCCAAGCTTGGCCTTACCAAGGAGGAGGCCTCCGACGAGAAGGATCCAGAGGTCATGAAGTACCTCAATGGCCGCAAGCCGGCTCTGGCTCTTCCTCTCCACCAGAAACTCAAGGACAAACAGTCCACCCTGTGGCAGTCCCCTGCCTCGGGTCACGCCTGCGCCCGACGCCTGGACAAGAAATACCTCCTACTGACAGCGCCTGGCTTCGATAAGCCTCAGGTGCCCCACCAATCCATAGTGGTAGCATCAGCGCTCAAGAGATCTAAGTCTTCACGCATGCAGGCTACCCATCCTCCAGGTCGGGATCCCAAGCTCCTCGACGACCTAGGACGGAAGGTATTCCAGGGAGCTATGCTGAACGCCAAGATTTCGGCCCATCAATTCCAGCACTTGTTGTTCCAAGACGCCCTGCTAGCAGAACTCAAGAGCCTACTACTCACGCTCCCTAAGCAATCACAGCACGCAACCTCAGCCACGCTCCAAGAACTGGCCGAGTGCTCCAAGCACCTTATGAGCACGGCCTTCGACAATTTTGATACGGCCATCCGGACAGCAGGCACGGCCATTGCTGCTCGCCGATGGGCCTGGCTACGTGCTTCCGGCCTGTCTGACAACACACACGACAGGATCGCGGACGCACCCTGCCTCGGAGACTCCCTGTTTGGGGACAAGGTCGCTGACACTGTGAACGGCCTCAGAGAGGACTGCACCACTCTGAAAACGTTAGCGGCAGACGGACTCGAACGCCCTTCCTGGTCACAGAGAGGGAACTATTTTCGCAAACCTTTCTCCTCATCACGAAGATACTACGGGACCAGTAGACAGTGGCAGGCCCCAAAATTTAAACAGAATTACAGCAAATCGTCCTTTCAGAGACAACCGCAAAGAGACCGAAAACAGAAACAAACGAACCCTCAGCAGGCGGGTAAGAACCCATCCTCCTTCTGACTATCCGCTCCAGCTGACCCCGAACGTTCCCTCGGGCCCGCCGGTGGGAGGTCGCTTGTCCAGCTTCCTGTCCGCCTGGCGGGAGATCACCACGGAACAGTGGGTCCTCCAGATTATTCAAGCGGGCTACCACTTGCGGTTCTCTTCCCCACCGTGGCAGCGCACGCAGCCCACCAGCAAGCCTCCTTTGCACCTGGAAGCCGCCCTCTCGGAGCTCCTTCAGCAACTCATAAGGACACGGACGATCGAGCGGGTTCCCTCCAACGAATTAAACACTGGGTTTTACTCCCGGTACTTCCTTATCCTCAAGAAGTCCGGGGGCCTTCGCCCCATCCTGGATCTCCGCAAACTGAACAACTTCCTCGTGAAGGAGAAGTTCCGAATGTATTCCCTGAACTCCATCCTGCCCCTCATCAGAGCGGGGGACTGGATGGCTACCTTGGACCTACAGGACGCGTATTCTCACATCCCTATCCACTCCTCTCACAGGAAATTCCTGAGATTCATAACCATGGGTTGCCACTACCAGTACCGGGTGCTTCCCTTCGGACTCTCCCCTGCTCCCAGGGTCTTCACGAAGTGCGTAGCCGTGGTCACGGCGCACCTCCGCAGACAAGGGCTCACCATCTTTCCCTACCTGGACGACTGGCTGATGTCTGCACCCTCCGCTCCAGAACTTATAGCAGCAGTCCAAAAGACGACGACGCTGCTGACCAAGCTGGGATTCTTACTCAACAAGGACAAGTTGCGATTGGAACCCACACAGCGCACGGAGTTTATCGGGGCAATAATCGACACCACCACATCCAAGGCCTTCCTCCCCGAGAGCCGCCAGGAAGCTATCATCCACATAGCCAGGAAGATAGCTGCCGCGAAACATACCAAGGCCCACGACATCCTACGCCTTCTGGGTCACATGGCAGCGACTACCTCAGTCCTGCCCCTTGCCAGACTGCACATGCGCACTCTCCAGTGGCACCTGCGCACACACTGGAAACAACTGTCCCATCCACTCACCACCCTCATCCCTTCCTCTGCAAAAGTAAACCAGAGCCTACGCTGGTGGATGACTCCTGCCAATCTCACCGCGGGCAAGAACCTACAGCCCTGCGGCTACCAACTCATCTTGACCACGGACGCCTCCACCACTGGGTGGGGAGCCCACCTGCTGCAACTCAGCACACAAGGAGCTTGGTCCAGAAGAGAACAATCCCTCCACATCAATGTTCTCGAGCTCCGGGCGGTCAAGTATGCACTACAGACCTTCATGCCCCACCTCGCGGGGAAGACAGTCTTGATCCAGACCGACAACCAGGTGGCAATGTTCTACCTCAACAAGCAAGGGGGCACGGGCTCTCGTCCTCTCTGCAGGGAAGCTCTCGAGATATGGTCTCTGGCCCTGGCACACAACTGCCTGCTACAAGCAACTTACCTGCCCGGGGAGCAGAACACACTAGCGGACAAGCTGAGCAGACAACTCCAACCGCACGAGTGGACACTTCACGAGGACGTGGCACGGTCCATCTTCCGACGTTGGGGGAGTCCGCGGATCGACCTCTTCGCCACCGAAGCCAATTCCAGATGCCCCCTATTCTGCTCGAAACGCCCCTCCTCCCGGAGAGTGGCCTCCGATGCGTTCGCAGTGCCGTGGGGGGATTGGGAGCTGGCGTACGCCTTCCCCCCAACCCCCCTCATGACAGCCACCATTCAGCGCATCATCAGCGACAAGGCGCACATCATCCTGATTGCGCCCCACTGGCCATGGCAGATGTGGTTCTCCCTGCTACTGCAGCTCTCACAGGAGCCTCCCATCCGTTTACTGCTGCGATCGGACCTGCTCACCCAGAACGAGGGCAAGACCTGGCACCCCAATCTCCAGACTCTTGCATTGACAGCCTGGAGGCTGAAAGGGTAAGCCTCCGCGAACTCCACCTGCCCGCGGATGTGCAGTGTATAGTGCTCCTTAATATCCCGATAATAAATAACTCCCAGTGTTAGAATTACTATAGCCAGTGTATAGTGCTAGCATCCAGGAGACCGTCCACTCGAAAGTCATACAGCCTCAAGTGGAAACGCTTCAGTATCTGGTGTGCAAGACAAGGCATTCCGCCTGCCTCATGCCCCATTCCCTTGGTGCTGCATTACCTCTCCATTCTCTTCAGCCAGGGCTTAAAACCGCAGTCCATCAAGATACACCTCGCAGCCATTGCGTCCCTGCATCAGCTACGCACCGACTCAACCAAGGGCTCCATGGCCTCCCTTCCCATTGTGTCCCGCTTCATGAGAGGCCTCCGAAACCTGCAGCCCCCGGTTCAAAAACCGGTTCCCTCCTGGGACCTCAACATTGTCCTCCAGCAGCTGACACAAGAGCCTTTCGAGCCCCTGCTCTCCGCTGCTGAAAAATTTCTAACCTGGAAGACCCTCTTCCTCATCGCCATCACATCTGCAAGGAGGTTTAGTGAGCTACAGGCCCTAGTGGCTCACCCCCCGTACACCAAGATTTACCACAACAGAGCATCCCTTCGGACACACCCCAAGTTTGTCCCCAAGGTCGCCTCTGCCTTCCACGTCAACCAAACGGTGGAGCTGCCCTCCTTCTTCCCGGGCCCCCACGGGTCCCCCGAAGAGCTACGCCTCCATTCTCTGGATTGCGTCCGAGCCCTGCGCATCTACATCGACAGGACAGCCCCCATTCGTCTAGGGACCCAACTCTTTGTGTCCTTCGACCCCAACAGACCGGGGAGACCCATCACCAAGCGCACGCTCTCCCACTGGATCTCCGATTGTGTCACCTACTGCCTACAGAGGGCCGGCGAACAAGGCTAGTGCCCACCAACTCCGCGCACTAGCCACCTCCCTCGCCAACGCTCAGGAAGTCCCAGTATGCGAGATCTGCAAAGCGGCAACCTGGTCCTCGCACCTCACCTTCCAGAAACACTACTGCCTAGACCTGCAGGCAGAAGCGGACAGCTCCTTCGGCCGAGCAGTCCTATCTGCGGCAGCAGGGCCCACTTGCACGAACGCTGTGGATACCTCCTGAGGGAGGCTATTTACACAATGCTTTGGTCGCATGGCGCTGTGACCTTAGATCCTGATTGTTTATTTGCACAATGCTAATTGCACAGTTATGTTGAAATGCACGGTTGATGTTTGAATTACACAATTGGTTAATTGCACTTGATGTTCTACCTCAATGCATGTTGCATTGTAGTCTGTTTACACTTATTGTTATTTGCACAATAAATAACGGAGGTTCTCCTCACTGCCGCCTAGTGTCCTCCTTGCCTGACGGCCCGTCCAGGGCCACCCTCAGCCGCAGCGCTGATCACAGCTAGGGAGACACCAGGTGTGGCTGACACATCCTGCTTGTCCTAGGAGAAAACAGAGTTACTTACCTGTAACGGAGTTCTCCGTGGACAGCAGGATAGGTCAGCCACACAATCCCGCCCACCTCCCCTCGAGGGTGGCCTGCGCGGTCCGCACCCTAGCCTCAAGGCTCAGCTATTCACTAACTGGTGGGGCTAGGGGCGGACCGGGGAGGTGGGACCACCTCACACATGCTCAGAAGTCTGAGCTAGAGAGCACTTCCGTCTCGGCGCCGTCGGATGACGTCACCAGGTGTGGCTGACCTATCCTGCTGTCCACGGAGAACTCTGTTACAGGTAAGTAACTCTGTTTTTTTACCATCCGGTGACATGGGGTTAGAGGTCCATGTAGGAATTTACGCCTTGGTTCTCTCAGCTAGATTTGAATTTTCTTTTTTTCCCTTATTTCTTGAGTTCCTTTGGAGCTGGTTTCCTCTGACCATTTCTCTAAATGCGCTCCCCCTTTGTTATGTAATATTGTGGACTACAGGTATTTTGTTCCGTAGTTATATTGTTTAAATTTGCTTTTGACATGTTCTGGAAAAGATACCTTTCTGTACAAGTTTTGTCTTGAAACATTATATATAATGTGATAAAATAAAATATAAATTAAAAAAAGTCACCTTTCTCAAGCCATCTGAATAACAGCAACATAAATCTCTCCAAATCCAGGAACATTGTGAAATAATAAAAACCTGGAAAAAAATCCCTGCCTAATAGACATGTATCAAACCTGCCAAGCCATAGTAGCACTGATTCTTATAATTCAAACAGCAAGAACCTTACCTATGAATTGAATAGGCAGCACTACATATATTACATTGGGCCCTAGAACATCAATATGCTAATAGTAATTTTCTGGACAGTCCACTAGTTTGTATCTTTATAATTTTCTCATAATTTTACTTTTTCCAGTTGCCTTGGAATTATCTAAGAAAACTGAATCCCAGCCAAGTTCTGTGATGCTGCTCGATTTCATTCAGCATATCATGAAATCTTCCCCTATGATGTTTGTAAATGGCAGCGAAACATACCAGCAAACTGAAGCTGAGAGTAGTTGTATTGGTAAGTTAATTCTAACAGTATTTATGCCTGATTTCAGTCCATCTATTTTGCAGCATAAGATTTAACTTCAAATTATGTGACTAACACCCAGGTTTTATTTGCCTGCAAGGTCATAATTCTTCAATAAAATTGATCCCTTTCTCATGTTTAGGCAAGCAAAAGCCTATTGCAACACACTGTGATGATAGAATTGGATACTTTAGTTGCTAGAAGATGTGAAATTGATCTTGGTGCTGTCATAAGTTGTGATAATCATTAATGACCTACATATTCTTAAACATTATCCACTCAAAACTAATATTAATTCAAAGACTGGGGGGAGGGAGGCTTAGAAAAAATATTTTTTTGCTGAGATGGTGGTGCATACCTCAAATTGTCTACCAGCAAAAGACAATTCATAACCATGACAGATCTCAGGCACACTTGGGACATATATAGAGGATGGTAGTAAAACATGAAAGAGGAGAAGAAGGCAAATAATGTGGAAGTGGAGAAATGCAGAGCCTCTTGTAAAATAAGGTGCAGTGCTGCATATAGATGTCTGTCTATGCCTATTGATTTTTAAAAAGCTGCACATTGTTAAATAAAATGTGTTCAAATTAGCCCACACATTCATGGGAGCAGCTTTTTAAAATGGCAGTTCCTTATTTATAGATGCCTTGTAAATCTTTATATTTAGCTTCAGTGCTTGTTTGGTGTGTTCTTTAAGCCTTCACAGTTGTTGGTGGACCAAGGCACTTGCATGTCAAAGCATTCTTGATTGCTTAAAAAGGTTATTTTAACTAACTGGCTTTGGACTTAAGCCCCTTGGAAAATAAATGCTCTATACCAGCTGATGGAGAATCTATCTTAAGATGCCCAAGGGGACACATTCTGATAAATGTTTGGCAGCCTGAGGCCTGTATTTTCAGGGACTTTCAATTTAGGCTTGTAGTGTGATCTTGAATGTTTGATGTCATTAGCCTTTTTTGTTTAACTGGGTTAAAGTGTAGTCGGGCGTTGGACATGTATGGTTTGGTTGATGTGCATCCCCCAATGAGAAAAAAAGGGATGGGGGTGGAGATAACATGGGGAAAATTGATCTTTGACATTTTAATAACACGGGTTGAGTAATTCTTGTATTTTCATTGATTTGTATTTATTGCTGAGGTATGGCCGGCAAATACAGTGACAGATTTCAAAATGGCATGGGACAGACACAGTGGATCCTTTTATAGCAACAGGATAAATTCAAAATAAACATATTATCTCTTATATTTCAACAAATAGGGGTGATCTGCACAGAGCGGTGGGTACACCCCTAAACAAAGGCATGGGAAGGCGTGACCTGCATGGAGCAGCAGGTGCACCTACTCTTGCCGCCTTGCTGGGCGGACTAGATGGACCATACTGGTCTTTATCTGTCGTCATATGCTATGTTATGTTCTCCTTTTCTGTGGTTGATATTCGAAATAGAAAATCTTGAACTAAAATCACTGCTCCCTATCTGTCCACAATCTCAATCCTGCAACATCGGATTCCCCTTTAACCCCTCTTGCCTCTGATCCTATCCTTGGTCTAAGGTGAGCAGGAGTGATTCCCAGTTGCTCCTGCACTCCCTGGTCCTGGTTTCAAAATGGTATCCGTGACCCCTAAGGGAGGGGTTGGTGAGACAAGAAAATTGAAGAAGGACACTTGGAGGGAGGGGATAGAAAGAGAATACTGGGGTAAGCACAAATTTGGTGGCTTGGGAGGTAAAAAGAGATGGGGAAGAAGTTGACTCTGGGGAGAACAGGAGGTAGGACGTAATCTTTGAGACTCCCTCACCCTCTTCTCAGGGTCAGGGATCAAGCCAAATGGAGAAAAGATTCTCAAAGCTTAGATACATCATCAAAATCTTCTGTTCAGTGTGTGGGTAACAGTCAAAAAAGCCAATAGAGTGTTAGAAAATAAAACAAAGGATTTCATAATGCCTCGTATTGCTCTACGGTGCAGCCACACCTTGATTATTGCGCACAGTTCTGGTCTCTGCATCTCAAAAAAGATATAGCAGACATTATCTTGTAAATAAAATGTCACATTACAGTAGGCCTTGACAGGTTTCCAGTGATGTCACAGCCATGATGGCTGCTTGACTCAAGGCTCTTGGCTTTGTTAGGCAAAACGTCTTCTTTTTTGCAGATTATACCCCCAAAGGGGCCTGTTGGACGATATCCCTAACTAGCTTAACCCTTAGCTATGGCCGGCTCATCTCAAAAAAACCCCGCAAACCTGAAATCTTTTGCTTACAAGGGTGGAGATGCAGCACTTGGTGGGAAACAAAAGTTAGTGGCTCTGGGTTCCGGCCCATCCACTAAAGACCGTGTGGCAGGCGGGAATGGAGCAGGGCTCATGGGGGATCTTGCCGCTCTTTGTGCTGATATGCGACAATGGTTTACAGAACTTTAAAGGCGACGTGGGAGCCCTCCAACAAGATGTGCAAATGTGGATGGCTGATAGCCGTGCCAACCTTCATAAGATGGGCCAGCGGGTTAAAAAGCACAAGGAGGTCCTGGCTGGAGCCACTTCTAAAGTAGCTGCGCTGCAGGAGATACAAGAAGACTTGCTAATGAAGCTAAAGGATCTCAAGCATCGCTCATGCCGCTCTAACTTGAGGATTCAGGAGGTTCCTGAATCTAAGACCCAAGTGGATTACCGAGACCTTGCAAAGCGCTTTTCCTTATCGTTCCTCCAGCTTAGTCCTCACAGATGGGTTGTGCACCTCTTCCTGCAGCATGAAGACTGGACCAATCAAATTTCAGCTCCTCTGGAATCAGGCAACCAGGCATCCCTGAAGCTCCAGTGTGTCCAGTCTTCATGCAGCAGAAAGACGTAGTGAGTCTAGCTGGGCTCACTAGTTTTAGGGTTTAGTATACCCTTGCTTTTCCTTAGCTACCCTTTTAATGCTTAATTTGGTCCTATTAGGACTTCTTTTTATTTCTCCTTTCAGAGGTTCCTGTTTCTTTAAATCTCAAAGTGTTATTTGAGCACTCTGTGCGGGGGGAGGGAGGACCTGTGGAAGGTCTCTCTCTTGCTCAGCCTATGCCGCCTTTATCTGCTTGACTGTCTGTGTCTCTTTATTGGGATCTCTGCCCCAGGGTTTTTCGGGGCAGAGCTCCTCTATTGCCGGTACAGCGGTTACTCTCCAGGGCATTGGGAGACAGCTGATTCCCTGTCGGTAAGTTTTTGGCGGCTGGAGGCGGTCAGAGCCGGTCCTGTCAGGCTCCCGCGCCTCTGCCCGGCCTTACTGGAGTTTTCTTTTTCCCTTTTCTTTTGGTAGTGCTTGTCGGTGTTTCTCGGGCAGCCTACGCGCCGGCGGGACTTTGGGGATCGGGCGACTACCAGGGTTTTTGGTCTCCGGCGGTTTCTCCTGCGGGGGTTAAAAGCGCGCCAAAGTCCTCTTGCTCTCAGCGGCCATTTTAGCTTCCCCGGTCTTGTCAGCGTGGTTTACACGCGGCGCTGTTCCTACCTTTAGCGATTGATTTTCCTTTATTGCCTTTATTTTCCTTTATTTTCTTGGCTCCCTTCAGCTGTTTTCTTTTAGTTGATCCCTTTCCTTCGCGTTATTTTGTCCCGCGGTTAAAGGGCGGGGGGGGGGGGGTTGCGATTCCCTCTCTCTCTCTTCTGTCTCTTTTTTGCGGGTCTCCCGGTTTTTTCTTTTAAGCAGTGTGTGCTTCTGTACTTAAGTTTCCTTTCAGGGGTCATTAAAAAAAAAACAAAAAAAAACAAAAAACAAAACACTGATAAGGACAGCGCCTTTGACAGGGGTGAGAGCAACTGTGCTTGGGTTCTCTCTCTGCTCTTCTACTTCTCCTGGGCGCCCAGTTCCCACTTTGTGTGCTGGTTCTGCTGGGTTATCAGCCTTTCTTTTCACTCTCACCGATAAGGGGCATTTCTTTCCCGCCTACTCTCGGGGTCAGGGCGTGCCCATGCCCGCGGGATCCATTTGTCTGATTTGTGGATCTCGGAGGAGTACAGTTTCTGACACAGGCGTCTGTCAGCGCTGTACTTCGGTGTCGCTCACCATGGAGCAGCACCTCGAGAGTTCATTGCCAGCAGTGGCGCAGTCCGGTTCCGCGGCGGTGAACTTGGAGTCGCCGCTGGAGGGACCCTCGGGGCTTCCTTCCACGGGCTCCTTGGCTTCTGGGGGGCAAATGGACCTCGGGGGGGTTTTGCCCTTGGAGGAGTTTTCTCCCGATTTTGTCTTGTTGATGCATCAGGCATTTTGCAGTAGGCGCCAGAGCTTGGACGCTGCTCCTCCGTTGGTGCCACGGGGATTGGCTCCCGCCTCGGCGGTGCAGAGTCAGTTTCCCGGGCTCAAGGCCCCCAAGCGACAACGTCTGCACGACTCCTTTCAGACAGAGACTGAATGGCCTGAAGGTGATGATCCTGATCTCGATCATGAGGCGGAAGGGGAGGCCTTGGAGGAAGGCGAGCTCCCTGAACCGGAAGATCAGGCAAAGATTATTCGGGTTTTCAGGCGGGAGGAGTTGCCCGTTCTTGTTTCAGAGGCGCTCCAGACTCTAGGTTTGGCTCCGACTCCGCCGATAGAAGAGGCGGACGGCGTGGATCCCATTATTCAGGCGGTTCGGCAGACTAGCGTGGTTTTCCCCATGCACAAGGTTATTGATCAGATGATCCAGTCCGAATGGGATACTCCTGAATCAGGCCTCAAAGGGGTAAAGGTTATGCGTCGGCTCTATCCTATGTCGGACACCGATCTGGAGCGTTTTCGTTCGCCTAAGGTGGATGCGGCCGTCTCGGCGGTGACTAAAAAGACCACGATTCCCGTAGAAGGCAGTGCAGCCTTGCGCGAGCCGCAGGACCGGAAGATGGACAGTCTATTGAAACAGTCGTTTGAGGCAGATGCCATGGCGTTACAGGCCTCGGTTTGTGGGGCTTGGGTAGCGCGTGCCTGTCTGCGCTGGGTTCAGCGGCTTCAACAATCGTCCTCCGTAGAGGCCGACATGTTAGGTGAGCTTCACCGCTTGGAATCGGGATCGGCATATTTGGCGGATGTTCAGTATGATCTCATCAGAGCCCTCTCTAATAGCATGGCGTCCGTGGTAGCGACACGTCGAGCTCTTTGGTTGAAGAATTGGGCGGCGGATGGGTCGTCCAAGTCGCGTCTGGGCAGATTACCCTTTAAAGGTCGGCTGCTCTTTGGTGAGGATTTGGATAAGTTGGTCAAGGATTTGGGTGAGTCCAAGGGCGGCCGCCTGCCAGAGGACCGTGCCAAGCGAGGACGGCCGCTGCCAGCGGTTCGGGGGCAGTTTCGGGACTTTCGTAGGTTTCGATCGCCCCGTTCTGGAGGGTTCCAGCGTGGCCGATATTTTTCAAGGACCTCAAGCTTTCGAGGTTTTCGCGGAGCCAGTAGGGGCTTTGCGACCACAACCCCTGCGTCTACTCGCAAGCCCCAATGAAGGGCAGCGGGCCTCGGCGGAGATTCCAGTGATCGGGGGGCGTCTTCGATGCTTTCTCTCCGCTTGGGCCCAGATCACCTCCGATCAGTGGGTTTTGGACATCGTCCGGGACGGGTATGTCCTGGACTTGGCCAGGCCCGTCCTCGATTCCTTTGTGGCGTCTCCCTGCCGGGGAGCTCGAAAGACAGCTCACGTTCGCCAAACCCTCGATCGCCTACTCCAGCTGGGGGCGGTAGTTCCCGTGCCGCCGGCGGAGTATGGTATCGGAAGGTACTCCATTTATTTCGTGGTGCCAAAGAAGGGTGGCGACCTTCGCCCCATTTTGGATCTCAAAGGGGTGAACCGCTGTCTGCGGGTACCCCACTTTCACATGGAGACCCTTCGGTCAGTGCTGGTCGCCGTCCGCAAGGGCGAGTTCCTCACTTCCCTAGATCTCACGGAGGCTTATCTTCATATCACGATTCGGGAGGATCAGCAAAAGTACCTCCGCTTTGCCGTGCCGTGGGGTCATTTCCAGTTCCAGGCATTGCCCTTCGGTCTCGCTACCGCGCCGAGAGTGTTCACCAAAATCATGGTGGTAGTCGCGGCGGCCTTGCGCAAGGAAGGCGTGCTTGTCCATCCTTATCTAGACGACTGGTTGATTCGGGGGAAGTCTCGCGAGGAGAGCATGGCAGCGACGTCCAAGGTCGTGGCGCTATTGCAGTCTCTCGGCTGGGTTGTCAACACGCGCAAGAGCCATCTGGTTCCGACGCAGAGTTTGGAGTACTTAGGCGTACAGTTCGATACTTGCGGGGGAGCGGTTTTCCTTCCCGACCGCAGGGTGTTGACGCTCCAGTCTCTCGTCCGTCGGTTTCGACAGAACCCCGCTCCTTCGGCGTGGCTATACCTTCAGTTGCTGGGAACGATGGCGGCTTCCCTGGAGGTCGTGCCTTGGGCTCGCTTTCACATGCGTTCCCTTCAGAGAGCCTTGCTCCGTCGCTGGTCCAACCAATCGGATTCCCTGAACAAACGACTTCCTTGCCCCCTGACGGTACGGCGAGATCTTCAGTGGTGGCTGCGACGGTCGTCGCTCCGAGCGGGAATGCCTCTGGAGCAACCGCGCTGGCTTCCGCTTCTGACGGATGCTTGTCTGTCGGGCTGGGGCGCCCACTGCGCCGACCGGTTCGTTCAGGGTCTCTGGTCTCCGGAGGAAAGCGGCTGGTCCATCAATCGCCTGGAACTTCGAGCAGTGCGGCTGGCCTTGCAAAGTTTCGAAGCCCTGATAGCCTCTCGGGCAGTACGGGTGCTCTCCGACAATGCAGCGACAGTCGCGTACATCAACAGACAGGGCGGCACCGGCAGTGTCGGCTTGGAGGCGGAGGCTCGGCTGTTGTTCGAGTGGATCGAGCCTTGGCTACCAGCCATCTCGGCAGCGCACATTGCCGGGAAAGACAATGTGACGGCCGACTTTCTCAGCAGGGTTCAGGTGGATCCCGGCGAATGGGAGCTCAACCCGCAGGTATTCACGCAGCTGGTTCAGCGTTGGGGGCAGCCAGTTATGGACCTGATGGCCACGTTTCACTCAGCAAAAGCGGCTCGCTTCTACAGTCGTCGACGGGAGCCGATGTCAGAAGGTCTCGATGCCCTGTTACAGACGTGGCCCTCCTCGGGTCTTCTTTACGTGTTTCCTCCGTGGCCTCTGGTGGGGCGCGTGATTCAGCGCATCGAGGCCCACCGGGGCCAAGTACTTTTGATAGCCCCGGATTGGCCTCGACGTCCGTGGTATGCCGATCTGATGAGATTGGTAGACGGCTCTCCGTGGCGGCTGCCGCTAGCTCCGGATCTCTTGTGTCAGGGTCCTCTACGCATGCCACAAGTGGGGAGATTCTCTCTTACGGCCTGGCTATTGAAAGGGCGCGGCTGAGAAAACGCGGTTATTCCAAGTCTGTCGTGGCAACCCTGTTACAAGCACGCAAGAGCTCCACTTCTCTGGCCTATGTCCGAGTGTGGCGCATCTTTGAGGATTGGTGCTCTCGCCGTCAGGTTCGAGCCGCTACGGCCTCAATCCCCGTGGTTCTTGATTTTCTGCAAGATGGGTTTGCTAAAGGTTTGGCTGCCAGTTCTTTGCGAGTGCAGTTGGCGGCGCTCTCCTGCTACCGAGGTAAGGTTCACGGCGTGTCGCTGGGGGCCCATGTCGATGTCGTTCGCTTCTTGCGGGCCGTCTCTCGGCTGCGGCCGGTCCGCAGACCTTCTGTGCCTTCCTGGGATCTCAACTTGGTTTTGCGGTCTCTCACTGCGGCTCCTTTTGAGCCTCTTTCTCATAGTTCGGTAAAGGATTTGACTCTTAAAACGGTGTTCTTAGTAGCGATTTGCTCGGCGCGGCGTATCTCTGAACTTCAGGCACTGTCTTGTAGGGAACCTTTCTTATCTTTCTCGGCCCAGAAAGTCGTTCTGCGGCCGGTGCCTTCCTTTTTGCCTAAGGTATCCTCTCCTTTCCACGTGAATCAAGTGGTTTCGCTCCCAGTATTTCCGGCATCGGGGGAGCACGCCTCTGATCGCGGTTTTAGTCGCTTGGATCTTAAGAGGGTTCTTCGGCGATATTTGAAAGTTACCAGTGAATTTCGTAAATCGGATCATTTATTTGTGCTGTTTGGCGGGCCTCGCAAAGGTGAGGCTGCGGCGAAAGCCTCCATTGCTCGGTGGATTAAAGAGGCGATTGGCTCGGCCTATCTGTTGCACGGTCGGCTACCGCCGGTTGGTTTGCGCGCCCATTCCACCAGGGCGCAGGCTGCGTCCTGGGCGGAGTTTAGTTTTGTATCTCCGGAAGAGATATGTAGGGCGGCAACGTGGTCTTCTCTTCACACCTTCAGTAAGCACTATAGACTTGATGTCATGGCGGCGGGCGATGCACGTTTCGGATCTTCGGTTCTGCGTGCCGGTTGGAAGAATCCCACCCGTTAGGCTGCTTTGTTACATCCCATCTGTGAGGACTAAGCTGGAGGAACGATAAGGAAATAGTAATTACACTTACCTGGTAATTGTAGTTCCTTGAGAGACGACAGCTTAGTCCTCCTGCCCTCCCTATATTCTCTATTTTTAGAGTGGCACGCCTTGGGTTCAGATGTACGTGCTTCCAGGTGAGTGTCCTTTCTTAGTTCTTGGGCTTCGCTGTCATTCCTTTCTCTCTCTCTTGCTATCGGCTTATGCTGTGGCAGGAGCGGGACGTTCTGTATCTGTGGCTTTAGTTCGCTTAACAGTAAAACAAACAAAAAAAAAAAAAACCAACAACATAGGAACTTCAACTAACGGAACCTTTTAAAGGTTAGCTCTTTCTTGAGTTTGCTTTGACAATAGGTCACTGGAGCTTCAGGGATGCCTGGTTGCCTGATTCCAGAGGAGCTGAAATTTGATTGGTCCAGTCTTCATGCTGCAGGAAGAGGTGCACAACCCATCTGTGAGGACTAAGCTGTCGTCTCTCAAGGAACTACAATTACCAGGTAAGTGTAATTACTATTTGCTGGGCGGTGATTCAGAAGACCAGTGTTGACTCTGGGACAATGTGCTTTAAAATTGAATGGGCTCATCGCACACTCGGGCAACTGCAGGAAGGCAAACCACGAGATATTCTTGTATGCATGTACGAGTTTGCCTCCAAAGAAACGATTCTGCAAGCTGCACACAAAATTGGCCAACTGTCGTGGGAAAATGTTCAAATTCAACTTCATGGGGATCTTTCCACCATTATCATGTGCAAGCACCAGAACCTTTGCCTTGCTACTCGACACTTACGTGAGGGCATGTTTATAAATGGACCTTTTGGATTGCAGCTTACTCTGGGGGGTCGCAACACACGAATGCAAACCCCAGAGGAGACCCTCAATTTTTTTTTAAGGATGCAGGATTGGCAGATCTTCCAGTGCGCCCACTGGAGCCCAGGAAGCCAGCAGTGCTCAAGTCCCAGTGAGAGCATTTGCGGCAGGGTGGCAAGTATCTTCGCCGTCAAAAGTACCACGCAGAGGGGAGATCTGATCCTCCAGCTTGATTTTTTAGACTTTGCTATTTTATACTGTTTATTGCCACTCTGCCTTCACAGGTCCTGATGTGTGAGCATGTGTTTTATGGTGGAGGGTTTGATTGCTGGTTTGCTTGGTTTTGTGTGTGTTTGAGTGCACTCTGGGATATGCATGAGTTTCTTCTTTGCTTGACAGGTTTTTGTTTTTATTATGTGTCTGAGTCAGGGGCCTGAGTGTTTGTTTGGATTGGAAACCTGGTAGATGTAGTGATGAGTGGTTGGGGGAGGGCGGTGTATGTGGGTTGGAGGACCAGGGATTCACTGGGTGGACAGTTTGGGTTTCTTTCTTTGACATTTATGGGGGATATGAGAGTTGTCGCCTTTAACATTTGTGGGCTCAACTCCCCAACCAAATGCCAGCTGCTTTTTAAGGAACTCTCTAGGTTACAGGTCCAGATTGCTTTCTTACAAGAGATGCAACTTTTGAGACAGGATGAATGTCAGGTTACCCGCAAGAAATTCGGTCAAGCTAGTTTGCCTCTAATCGGGTCAAGCTCAAAAGCGGTAGGTGGCTATTTTGATGTCTTCTACATCATTTACGGTAACTGATATTTACAGGGACTGTGAAAGACATTATCTTTTTGTTAAAAGGGGAGCATTGTGGGGCAAAAATACACTTTGGGTAGTGTGCATGTTCCGAATGTCAGCCAGGGGCCTTTCCTTGACCAGGTTGCCCAAGTGATGGGTTGTTTTAGTTGAAGGCCATATTTTGTTGGTGGGTGATTTTAATCTGACGGCCCATCTGAACTTAGATACTTCAGGTGGAAGAGGTGTGGCTAACTCGCCCGGGCATCAGAGTCTGGGTGCTTGGTTGCTCCCGTTTTGATTTAGTGGATTTGTGGAGGGCGAAGCACCTGGGGGAACGCGACTTTACTTTTTATTCCACTGTCCATGACTCATAAACTCTGATTTGATTATCTTTGGAGGAGTAAAGCTTTGAAGAGTACAACTCGGGTCTGTTAGATTGCAGACCATAATGGTTCGGACGATGCCCCCTGTGGGCTAGTTTGGCTCTGGGTTCTGAGCACTCTAAGGGCTTCTGGAGACTCAATGATACTCTATTGGTGAACCCTGAGGCTTGTGCCAAGATTCGTGGGATAATACAAGAGTACTTAGATATTAATGACAAGAATAACTGTTCCTCAGGCATACTTTGGGATGGACTGAAAACTGTGGTGCAGGGCTACTTGATTAGTATCTGTGCCCATGAGAAAAAGGAGAAGGTGGAGGTTCTAGCTACCCTTCATAATGATATTGTGTGATTGGAGGGTCTGTTGAAGCAGGGGAACTGTGATTCTCGGGTTCTCGTGGATTTGGCTAGTAAGAGGCTGACTCTGCA
The DNA here is from genome assembly GCA_033557465.1 of Ichthyophis bannanicus. Classification (NCBI taxonomy): domain Eukaryota; kingdom Metazoa; phylum Chordata; class Amphibia; order Gymnophiona; family Ichthyophiidae; genus Ichthyophis; species Ichthyophis bannanicus. The sequence continues at coordinate 411,241,696 of CM066038.1, read as the reverse complement.
AGATCTCCAGTTGGCCAGCATTCGGCATGTCTTGGACATGTTGGAGCAGGAACACTTTGAATTTGGCGATAAAGCTGGGAAGCTTTTGGTCTTCCACCTTCGGAAGGCTCTGTCCAAAACCTCATTTAGAAAATCAGGGACAAGCAGGGAGGTGAATTGGTGGAGCAGGATGCCATTTAGAAGTGTTTTATAGATTTTTATCAGGATCTCTATAACTCAGAATGGGAGGCCTCAGAAGGTCTCATTGATTCTTACCTTGAAAGTTGCTCTTTCCAGAATTACAGAGGTGGGCAGGTAGGTGTTGGGGCATCTTATTTTGGGGGTGGAGTTTCTGCATGTTAAGGGGTTACCAAAATCGAAGGCCCCAGGGTCTAGATGATTGATCTAATTTTGTTTTTTTTTTCAGAACCTTCCAAGACCAGTTGGTGGGCCTGCTTGCTTGACTGTATAATGGTTTTCTGAAGGAGCAGCTGATGCCTACATCTATGTGGGAATCTGGTGTTTCCTTGTTGCTGAAGGAGAGGAAGGACCCTATGTTATGTGGTTTTTACCGTCCTATATTGCTCTTGGGCATTGACCAGAAGATTTTTGCTACAGTCTTATCCCAAATGCCTTCAGCCTCTTCTGTCTAAACTTGTTCTTTTTAACCAATCGGGCTTCATTCCGAGGAGGCAGCATTCAGACAATGTGCGGAAGATTTTGAACTTGATTCGCCTTGCAAAGCTGGGTGACGGACCTGCCCTGCTTCTCACGATGGTTGCTGAAAAGGCCTTTGGGTCTTCTGGCCTTATCTATTTAGGGTTTTGAAGAAGGTTGATCTTGGTGGCCCTTTTAGGCAGTGGATTCAAGTATTGTATATGCAATCCACTGCTCGATTGAAGATTACTTCTTACTCTCAGTCGTTTGAATTGTGCAGGGGTACACATCAGAGCTGCCTGTTATCTCCATTATTATTTGCCTTGGCTATGGAGCTCTTGGTGCATTATATTCGGGCCCAGGAGGATATTTTTGGGATAACAGGGGCGATTCAAACTCCTAAATTATCAATGTTTGTGGATGATCTGTTGTTCATGTTGTCTGACCCTCTGCATTCTCTGACCAGAGTTGGAGAGATTTGGCTATCTGGTTTTAAGATGAATGTGTCGAAATCTGAGATTTTGAACATCTCAATGAGCACAGGTGATCCCAAGCTGATTCATGAGCACTTTCCCTATTGATGGGTTTCCTCCCATGTTTACTAGTCTATCTAGCTGTTGATCCCTCTAGGCTTTGCCCTTAATTATAATCCATTGTGGCGATCTATCTGTTCTGACCCTCCAGCAATGGAAGAAATTGAGTTTGTCATGGCTGGGGCAGATTATCAGTATTAAAATGATGGTTCTCACGAGATTTTTATACTTATTTAATGCCCTCCCTGTTTTCTGAGGGCATATTGCATAAGTGGCAGAAGGGCCTTATGGAGTTTGAGTGGGGGTATAAGTGTCCCCCGGTGGCTTGTCTGGTTCTCTTCTACTTGCAGGAGCAGGGTGGTCTAGCTGTCCCGGATTTACATTGATATTACGATGCGGCATTGCTTCGGGTTGCAGTTGATTGGCATTTTTCAGAGTGGAAGGAATGGGTGGCCTTGGAGCAGTCTTCGGTAGGATTTTGTCCCTTGCGCTCACTCTTATGGTGTGATTCTCTGCACTCGGGATCTTTGATGGTGGGCCTCACTTTGAGAACTCGGGATAGTCACAGGCAGAGGCTTTTTGGGAGTCAAAGGATTTTTGGGCTCACCGTCTTCCGCAACAATCCCTTGTTTCTCCCCCTCCCCCCCGGTCTTTCTGATTTAGGCTTGTATACCCTGGGGCAAGTCTGGAGGGACAGTGGCTTGATCTCCTTTCTTGCGTTACAGCAAGAATTTGGCTTGGAGGAACGCGATCGGTTCCAGTACTTGTAGGTGTGTTTTTACTTGAAAGAGGGGGAGCCCATTGGGGTGGGAATTTGAAGTCTTTGGAATCTGTCTTTGTGGGTGGATCCATGCGGGGTTGTCTCTCCTGATTGTATAAAACTTTGGGGTAGGGGGGATATTTTGAAGCCTGAACATGTTGTTTGATGGAAGGCAGATCTGGACCTGAATTGGTCAATTAAGAACTTGGCCCTAGTGATACAGCAACTATATAAGGGATTGCAGGCAGCGTATTTGAAAATGCTTATTAAGTGTTCAATAGGTGGTATTATATCCCACAGAAGTTGAAGAAACTGGGTTATCATGATAGGCAATGCTGGCACTTGTGCAGGGAGGAGAAGGGGACCGTTTGGATGTGCTGTCCATCCTACCTTATTGGGATTGGTCTTTAATTTTATTGGTTAGGTTTTGAAACGCCGGTTCTCCCCATCTGCCGTTATGGCCTTTTAGTTTGTGGGTCTTGATGGGGGAGTGTGTCTGCTCTGGATGGTTTGACTCGTGTTTTTTTCTGATGGCTGCTAGGCTTTCCCTAGCCTAATATTGGAAGCGTTTTGATGTTCCCTTATTAAATGTGGTGGTGGAGAAAGACAAATATATTCAGGGGATGGCCAAGCTTACTGCTATGAGGCAGCAGAATATGCCCAGTTTTCTCAAGATTTGGGCCCCATTCGCTGAGTGGTGCACGGTGAATGAAAGAGAGTTACCCAGCTGTGGAATGACTGGGCTTTTGAAGGTCTGTGTGGACTGGGTTTGGGAGGGGGAGGCCATGGTTAGGTCTTTTGAATTGTATTGCTCTCTATCGTATTATAGGTGTTGAGTTCTCTGTGAATTGCTTACTTGGTTTGTTTTAGCTTGTACTGTCCTTTTCTATTGCTTTGTAGTTTTCTCCGGAGGGTGGGAATGGGGGGTTTAAAAGAAAAAAAAATTTATATTGATTTCTGCCCTTGATGAGAATTGCTTTGGGTGCATTCTAGATTGTGATGTTGGGTTTTTTTGTTGTTGTTTTTCTCATGTGGGCTTATATTTTGTTTGTTTTTTTTTCAATAAAAAATTTTAAACATTAAGGAAGGCCTTGACAAATTTTCTTGGAATCTAGGAGCTAGCTTTAAACATTTAGGAGCCAGCCTCCGAGACCTTGATTACAGTGCCCCCATCCTCCAAAAGGTGTATTACAGCTCCTTTTTTAAGGGCTTGATTTATTGTTTTTTCCCATTTTCTATGGGAAAAGAAATCTTAATAAATCAGACCCTTGACATGCCATTAATGCCAATGGAAGTGAGTGACCCTTTCCCCCCTCCCCCTCCCATGAGAATGTCAGCAGCAGCATATTGGTGACCCTTTATAGCTATAGCCAAGGCAACTTCCTTTTTTGCTTCACATATCACCATGGTCTAGCAATGTGTAAAGAAAAATCCTCCCGTAACCCCCGCACCCTGACTTCACACACACTGACTCTCATAGCCCCCTTCCTACAACCATCACCCAGTCTTTATCTCTCTCTCCCTCTCTCACAGCCCCCCATCACCCCAGTCTATCTCTGTCTCTCACAACCCCCCTCCCCATCACTCCAGTCTCTCTCTCTCACATGGCCACCCCACCATCACCGCAATCTGTCTGTCTCTCTCCTTGCCCCTCCTTCCTCTGACACCACCCAATCTGTTCTTCTCTTTGCCTGGAGCTATCTTACCATTCCTGCTGTGCTACTCACTGCTCCACTGTGATCAGCTCTGCATGTAGCTCAAGCTGCAGAGTGCAGGACATTTGCTGATCTTGTGAGACCTGAATCCGCAAAATCAGCAAACTTTCTGTACTGTATAGTTCAAGCTACATGCAGAGCTGACCGCGGTGGATCAGCGAACAGTGCAGCAGGAATGTTGAGATAGATTGGGTGATGGCTGGGGGAGGGGGGCAATGAAATCCCAGGTGCTTGGTTCTATTTATAGTCGCCATGGTGACCTGGTGCCTGGGATTTGTCGAGCCCTGCCTTAAGGTGATCCAAGAGAAAACAGCTGGGAGTGGAGGAGTAGCCTAGTGGTTAGAGTAACTGCCTAGTACCCAGACGATCAAGGGTTCAATTCTCACTTGCACTCCTTGTGACCTTGGACAAGTCACTTTACCCTCCATTACCGGTGATACATTGCCAAGAAAACCCAGAGGCAGCTAGGTCGCTAGGAGTCAGTGCTGACTTGACGGCACTAAAAAAAAAAAAAAAAATCCCTAGAGATAAGTATCATGAAACTGGCTACTTTTGGGATATGTCAAGTACTTGCAACCTAAATTGGCAATTGTTGGGAACAGGACACTGGGCTTGATGTACCTTTGGTCTTACCCAGTATGACACTTCCTAGGTTCTTAAATTCCAAGCTTATGATGGGGATTGCTGCATAAACCATATTAAAAAGTATGCATTGACTAATTTTTCGCAAGTGCATTGTAAATTACTTGCTCAAATAACAGAGTTTCCTTTTGTCCCTCCAGTCCAGTCCCAATCCGTAGTCACGTCTCACCAGCAGCTTGGAGAATGAGCATATCATGCTCTTGACATCAGCATACATGAGTAGCTGATAGCCCCTCCTAACCTCCAGTACCTTAGTCTCCAAGCAGCTGGAGAGATATGACTCCTTTAGGTGGGACTTACTGTAGGGCAAGCTACCTGGTTTGAGGGGGAGGGAGGGCCTTGCAACATAACAGTTGCTCCTGGACTGGAAGTACTCAAGGAAAGCCAATTAGCAGGTAAGGCCTAATTTCACCATGGTGACTATCTTTGTGTAATAATCAATGGCTGCAGAATTTTAAAATAAGTTTTCCATAGGTGAAAGATTTTGTATCTAAACTGTGCTTGTGGTGGTGGTTGTTCGAAACACTAAAAAGTAGTAGTATTATATTTATTCTTCTATATTGCACATCATAAAATACATACTGTATGTGCAGTTTATAGGTGTGCATACATGTAATAACAAACATTTAAGTTTTCATCCGTAACATCAGAACTAACCTATCCTGATTACATCTCAAAACATGTATAATCATGAAAAGAATTGCGCATGTGTTTATATATGATGCATTAAGTAGAAATATTGCTGAATAACGTTGTCAACACATCTAGATAACAATAATCCTTTTTCTTTTTAGACTTTAGTAATTGGATCATAACAAGACTTCTGCGTATTGCAGCTTCCCCATCCTGCCAGACTTTGCAGAAGAAAATTTCTAGTGTTGTTTCCTCTTTGCTATTTCTTTTTAAGATCAGGAACCCTATCATATTTGGGGTGTTGACCAAGGATTTGCTGGATCTCTTTGAAGATTTAATTTTCATTCATCTCAGAAATGGACACCTGATTCTCAGTGGAGATAGCTTAACATGGCCTGTACCTGTTTCCAGGTTTGTAAGTACTGTGAAAGAAACTGTGACTTATTTAAGGTCAGTGCATTTGGAGTTAATAGGTATGCAAAACTTGGAGCCTTTAGAAATCACCCTGTTATCTGTCCTGATTGACATTGTTCCAGCTGTGTACTTCAGGAGACAGGATCGTGTTCTTTGGGGGCTGGGCTGCTGTCTGCTGGATTTTGGCAGCCCTCGGGTTAAAAGCATGGCCATGCACTTTATAACACTGCTGATCACTCTTGGGGGACCACCCCAACAACCAGCCAGCACTTTTTTCATTGCTTTCCTTGGGATCTTGAAGTCTCTTCCTGAAATGGACATCAGTGAATTTGAGCTCTATGATGAACCTTTGGCAGAGATTATGAGGGCACTGTTTCCTTTTGAAGCAGATTCCTATGAAAATATTGAGCCTTTCCTTTTGAGTATGTTGCTAGAAAAACTCAGAGAGTTGTTTGAAGGTGGTGTGCTGAGACACCTTCACTCTGAAAAACTGAAGATAGCACTATGTGACCTATTCTTGTATTTCGTGAAGTATGTGCCTTTGGGATATGAATCTGCTATAGAAGTAAGAAGGAACCATGTCGATGACATTTGCAAGTCCATCATTGATGTTCTTGGTACTCAGGAGGAACAAGAGGTAAGTAATGTGGTGGTACATTATTAGTTTTTTAAACAGAGTGGCAGTGTGCAGCATTTTCCACTTGAGAGGCATTAAGCATATCCTGAGCTTCTGTTTCTATTCATCAGCTATTTCATGCCTATGCCTTCAAGTCAGTCCTGACTCCTGGTGACCCAGAAGTTCCTGGGTTTTCTTGGCAGTGTCACTGGAAGTAGATTGCCAGGCCTTTCTTCCGAGGCAGTGGAGGGTTAAGTGACTTGCCCAAGGCCACAAGGAGTGCTAGTGGGAATTGAACCCTGATTGCTTGGTTACCAAGCCAGTGTTCTAGCCACTAGGCTACTCCTCCACTCTAGGCATTTATAAATTGTAAATTTAGGTATTTGTTTTCCAGCTAATTCAGGGGTTATTTGAGGGTACAAAAATCAGTGTGCATTGGTGTTTTTCACAATGCAGGATAACTTTTCCAGTTGACTTAAATATGTAAGTTTGTCACTTAAGAGGCATTAGCCTGCAGACAAGGCACAGAAATTGAGTAGAGGATTCAAGACATCCTGGGGAGGGGTGAAAGAGCACTAGAGGAAGTGATGCTTTTCTGCTGTTCATGCAAGTAATACCTATTTTAATTTTTTTTTTGGCATTGGAATGTTTGAATGGTGTTTATCAGTTAAACTCTAAAATTAGAAGCCCTGAGCTTATCGTAGTAAAAGGAACTCTCATGGCCCTAGGAAATGGTGGTTTCAGAAGCCAGGTAAGAGTGGTTCCTGATCGTCCCTCCAGTCTGGTCCCGGAAAGTCTGGGTTGTCAACCTCCTCTAGCAGCTTTGGAGACTGAGAAACTTTATTCTTGTGATGTCATCGGTATATAAAGCCTGGCTCCTCCTCTTCACACCAGTTTAACAGTCTCCAAAGCAGCTAGGAGGGTGGTGGGCCCAGGAGATTCCAGGGCTCACTGAAAAACGATTAAGTAGGGGGTTAGGATTTTAAGGTTACATAAAAAAAAAAAAAAAAAAAATAGGGTAAGGGGCACTTTAAGGAACAGCTCGGGAGCAGTTCTTTAACTGCAGAGCTGGTGGAATACACTGCTCCCTTGTCCTGAGGTCCTCTGCTCTCCTCCGTCTTCCCTTTGGAGTAGGCAGGCAGCTCCGCGGTTTGTTTTTTCAACTGATAGGGGAGAGAGGACTGGTGCCCGAGATCCATCCCGGTGAGCAGTGAACAGATCCGGGAACGCCTGGCTCAGCGCGTGCAGAAGCCTTGCCTGCCGGCGCTTATTTATTTATTTTATTTAATTGTATTTCTATCCCGCCTTCTCCTTCAATCAAGGCGGTTGCATAGCAAACAATCAGTAGAAGTGTTGCTTGGGTTCAGTGTGTGCATTATGTACAATGAAAGTGTGTGTGTGGGTGGGTTGATTAGTGTGCGCTATTTACAGCATGAGCTATATACATGTAAGTGTAGGGAGCGTGCAGGTAAGATTAGTCCATGGTTGTTGCACTCATTGAGTGTTCGGTCCGTAGTGCTCCAGGAATAGCAGAGTCTTTAGTTGTTTCCTGAAGTCCTTGGTGTCTTCGGTGGCTTGCAGTTCGTCCGGGAGTGTGTTCCACAAGCCAGGTGCTGCCAGTGACAGTGCTCTTCGTGCGGTGGATTTACATGCTCTTGTGTAGTCTTTTGGCATGTTGATAGTGTCAGATGTGGCTTTTCTTCTGGGTCTTGTACTGGTGTCGGGTTTTATGAGGGGTTGGAGGCTGTGGGCAGAGTTCCTGTGTTTGATCCTGAATATGTTTAGGATTGTCTTGTATTTTATGCGTGAGTTGATTGGGAGCCAGTGTAGGTCTTTTAGGATGGGAGTGATGTGGTCTTGTTTGGATGCACCGGCTATTATTCGTGCTGCCGTGTTTTGGACTATTTGTAGTGGTCTGATTGCCTGTTTTGACATGCCTGTGTAGATCGGGTTGCAGAAATCAAGTATGGGCATTATGAGAGCTTGACAGACTGTTCGGAAATGTTCGTGTGTGAGGAGTGGTTTGAGGCGTCTGATTATTCTCAATTTGAAGTATGCGTTTTTGGTGGTCTTGCTGATGTGTGATTGAAAGTCTAGCCTCCTATCGAGTGTTACACCGAGATATTTCACCTCGTTTTTGAGTGGTATGGATGCGTTATTGACCTTGATGGAGGGTGGCGGGCTGAAGTTGTTGTTTCGTGTGATGAGCAGTGCTTCTGTCTTGTTGCTTAGAGCTACTACAATCAACTCGGAGTGCTTTCTTCTTCTGTGGGCTCTGAATTGCGGGGCACTGCTCAGAGAGAGAACCGAGAGTTCTTTTCAGCCCCAACGGGAGCCGGAGGTAAGCGGCCGGTTTCGGCGGGAATCAGCGGCGTGAGAGGGGCAGGCCACACCGCATGTGCCTGAGGCGGAAAAACTCCTCAGTTTACACGGTCGGGTTTTGGCGCCCTGTAGCTTCAGCTGTGAGCCTTGTTTTCGGGGGCTTTCTTCACGAATCACCGGGGGGGGCGATTCTGAGGAACTTCCAGTAGTAAAATATAAAAAAAAAAAAAAAAGGAGAATTTTATTTTGGGTTTCTTTTTGGCGTTTGGGGGGTAGCTGGAGGCGTGGTTCTCTGCTCAGCATGCCGTCCAAACAACAGTGTCTCTTGTGTGGGGCTAAGAGGAGTTCCGTTTCACAAGAAGGTGTCTGTAGGGGTTGTGCTCCGGAGTTGGAGGCCAAGGAGTTAGTCCCTGCATCTGAGGTAGGAGAGCAGGAGGTTTTGGAGGCAGTGCCAGAACCCATTCTCCCGTCTCTGATGGTTGCGGAGCCAACGCTGAGTGCCGCTTTAGGGCCCGATCTTCAGCTGGCGCAACAGTCGGTGGGAGGCAGTTTGGCGTCCATTTTTTCAATGGATTTCATGGCCCTGCTCCAAAGGACTTTAGCTAGCCCTAGTGGGGTGCAGGCGGCCGGTACCTCTGGGGCTGAGTCGAGGCACAAGAGGCCAAGTTCCGCTTTCTCGGCAGGTGCGTTGGGCGTCTGTGCTAAAGCGGCTAGGTTGGAGGGGGATCCCATAGATCAGTCAGTGGTGTCAGAGGACTTGCGTTCCGAAGATGGTCTAGGGAATCTAGAGGAAGGTGAAATTCGGGAGCAGGAGGATCAGGCGCGAGTGGTCCGTGTTTTCCGGAGGGAAGAACTACCGGCGCTTATAGCGGAGGCGCTCAAGGCTCTTAATATGCCGGACGTCGGTCCGGCTGAGGATGCTACCCTGGAGGATCCATTGCTGCAGGTGGTCCGGAAGACTCAGAGGGCTTTTCCAGTGCACAGGGTATTTAAGGAGATGATTCAGGAGGAATGGGATATGCCGGAGGCCGCCCTTAAAGGCACTAGGGTCATGGCGAGGCTGTACCCACTACTGGATCAAGATCGAGAATTATTTAAGGCCCCGAGAGTGGATGCGGCAGTTTTGGCAGTGACTAAGAAGACTACTATCCCGGTGGAAGGCTCCGTGGCTCTAAAGGATGCGCAGGACAGAAAATTGGAGTCCTTGCTGAAGCAGGTCTTTGAGGTTAATGCCTTATCCTTGCAGGCGTCCATTTGTGGAGCCTGGGTGGCGAGAGCCTGCTTGCGCTGGGCGCAGCGGATCCAGGGGGATGATTCGGTAGAGCCGTCCGAGGAGGCGGCCAAATTGGAGTCCGGGGCAGCGTATCTAGCGGATATTCATTATGATCTGATCCGGGGGTTAGCAAAGAGCATGGCTTCAGTGGTCGCGGGTCGCAGATGCCTTTGGCTGCGCAATTGGGCAGCGGATAGTTCGTCCAAAGCTAGGTTAAGTAGGCTTCCTTTTCGCGGTAAACTGCTCTTTGGGGAAGATTTGGACAAGTTGGTGAAGGATTTAGGAGAGACTAAGGGTGGACGGCTGCCAGAGGACAAGCAGAAGCAGTTCCGTTCCTGGGCCTAGGCAGCAACAGCATGACTTTTGGCGGTTCAATCCACCTAGGGGCAGTCAAGGGCTACGCGGCCGTTTCCCTAGTCGTTCCCAGGGATTTCGAGGAGCAAATAGGGGGTTTGCTGCGGCGTCCTCGTCCTCCACCTTTAAAAAGTCGCAATGAAGTCAGGCGGGTCCAGGGGGAGTTAGTTCCCGTAGGAGGTCGGCTGCGGGAATTTTATCCGGCCTGGACCCAGCTCACATCCGATCAGTGGGTCTTGGAGGTGGTTCGCGAAGGTTATGCCCTGGAACTGCAGCATCCGGTAGCCGATGCTTTCGTGCGGTCGCCGTGCAACGCTCCAGCGAAGTGCGCGTCGGTTCGGGAAATGGTACGACGGCTTCTACGTCTCGGAGTGGTTGTACCGGTTCCTCCCGACCAGTTAGGTTGCGGTCGATACTCCATCTACTTTGTGATGCCAAAGAAGGAAGGCACATGGCGGCCGATCCTAGATCTAAAGAGGGTAAATCGTTCTCTGTGCGTGTCTCATTTTCACATGGAAACCCTCAGATCAGTCATTGCGGCGGTCAGAACGGGGGAGTTTGTGACATCCCTAGACCTATCGGAAGCGTACCTGCATATTCCGATTCGGCGGGAGCATCAGAAATTTCTCCGGTTTGCAGTACAGATGGGTCATTTCCAGTTTCAGGCACTCCCCTTTGGGTTGGCGACTGCTCCGCGCACCTTCACCAAAGTTATGGTGGTGGTGGCGGCAGCCTTAAGGAAGGACAGGGTGTTGGTGCATCCGTACCTGGACGATTGGTTGATCCGAGCAAAGTCCCGAGAGGAGAGTGTGGCAGCTACGGCCAAGGTAGTAACCCTGTTGCAGAGTCTAGGTTGGGTGGTCAATCTGGCGAAGAGCAAGTTGACGCCAACTCAGGACCTGGAATACCTGGGAGCATGGTTCGACACAAGGGTAGGACGCGTTTTTCTGCCTCAGCAGCGGATGCTAGGGCTCCGACACTTGGTGCGTCATTTCCTCGGTCTACGGTGTCCCACAGCCTGGGAGTATCTACAGGTGTTGGGGACGATGGCAGCGACCTTGGAGACGGTGCCGTGGGCGCGGGTTCACATGAGACCATTGCAAAGAGCCCTGTTGCGAAGGTGATCGCATCAACGCAATTCTCTGGGTCAGAGGTTGCCTTGCCCTCTGCAGACTCGCTGGGCGCTCGGTTGGTGGTTGTGGCCGGGGAGTCTGGAGAAAGGCATGTGCTTGGATGCTCCGCGGTGGATTTCTCTGACGACGGATGCCAGTCTCTACGGCTGGGGGGCCCATTTTCAGGGGTGCCTGGTTCAGGGCCAGTGGTCCGACCTGGAAAAGACGTGGTCGATCAATCAGCTGGAGTTACGGGCGGTGGCGTTGGCTCTGCAGGAGTTGAGTCCTTTTGTTCAGGGGAAGGCCATTCGGGTCTTCTCAGACAATGCCACGGCGGTGGCTTATGTAAATCGTCAAGGCGGCACCAGCAGCGTAGCGCTGGAGGACGAAGCGGAGAGTTTGTTCGAGTGGGCGGAGACCCATTTCGTGGCTTTGTCGGCGGCGCATGTCGCAGGAGTGGACAATGTGGAGGCCGATTTTCTGAGTCGCATGAAGGTGGACCCGGGGGAGTGGGTCTTGCATCCCGAGGTGTTTGCGATGTTGGTGCGGCGCTGGGGTCTTCCGGTGATGGATCTCATGGTGATGTTTCAATCCGCGAAGGTCGATCGGTTCTTCAGCAGACGAAGGGAGCGGATGGCAGAAGGTTTAGATGCTCTCATTCAGGAGTGGCCGCAGGGGAAGCTGCTCTACGTGTTTCCCCCCGTGGGTGTTAATTGGTCGGGTACTGTAGCGCATCGAGCAACACAAAGGGCGAGTGGTTCTAGTCGCGCCGGATTGGCCAAGGCGCCCGTGGTACGCGGACCTAGTACGGCTTCTGGTGGACCAGCCTTGGAAGCTTCCTGTCCGCAGGGATCTTCTCACTCAGGGGCCTCTGTGCATGCCCCAGGGGGATCGATTCTCACTTACGGCCTGGCTATTGAGCGGGCTAGGTTGACGGCAAGAGGTTATTTGTCGGCAGTGATAACTACCTTACTGAAGGTGCGAAGGAGGTCTACTTCTTTGGCTTACGTCAGGGTGTGGCGTGTCTTTGAGGCGTGGTGTGCGGAGAAGAACTGTGTGCCGTTGCGAGCCTCGGTGCCTCAGGTGCTGTCCTTTTTGCAGGATGGATTGCAGAAGGGGCTGGCGGCCTCTTCTTTGAAGGTGCAGTTGGCGGCGTTGTCCTGTTATAGGGGTAAGGTGCGCGGTGTTGCTCTGGGGGCTCATACGGATGTTAAGCGTTTTTTGAGGGTGGTTTCGCTTCTACGGCCGCCACGTCATAGAGTAATTCCGGCATGGGACCTGCCTTTGGTCTTGGACACCTTGGGGAAGGCACCGTTTGAGCCCTTAGGGGAGGCGTCTTTGAAGGATCTTACGCTGAAAGTAGTGTTTTTGGTAGCGGTGGCTTCGGCGAGGCGGATTTTGGAGTTGCAAGCGCTGTCTTGCAGAGAGCCCTTTCTGTCTTTTGGCGATTCTAAAGTGGTTTTGAGACCCGTTCCGTCCTTCCTGCTGAAGGTGGTGTCCGCCTTTCATGTGAATCAAGTAGTGTCCTTGCCAGTTTTTCGCGAGAAGGGTAAAGGTCAGCTGGCGCAGCATCTGCATCGCTTGGATATTCGGCGGACTTTGAAGAAGTATGTTGCGCGCACGGCATCCTTCTGTAGGTCGGACAGGCTTTTTGTGCTATTTGCAGGAGCAAGGAAGGGGGAGGCGGCTTCCAAGGGTTCCATAGCTAGATGGGTGAAGGAGGCTATTGCTTCGGCTTACATTTTGAGCGGCCGTCCGGTTCCAGAGGGTCTGAGGGCCCATTCCACGAGGGCGCAAGCAGTGTCGTGGGCGGAATGTAGTTTGGTTCCGGCGGTAGAGATTTGTAAAGCGGTGACGTGGTCGTCGTCTCCATACTTTTGTGAGGCATTATCGTCTCGATGTTCAGGTGGGCAGGAACACCTGTTTTGGCTCTGCAGTGCTTCAGGCCGGACTTGTTGGACCCTCCCGTTGTTTGTAGTTACTGCTCTGTTACATCACAGACATTCTGGGACCAGACTGGAGAGACGATAAGGAAGATTAAATTAGACTTACCTGCTAATTGTAGTTCCTGGAGGAACTCCAGTCTGGTCCCGGATCCCGCCCGGGTTTAGGGATGCACTGTGACCTGAAGCAAGAGCAGTCTTACTGGTAAGCAATATTTTCATTTTCTTCGACGGGGAGCAGGATAGCGGGGATCATTTCCTGTTAAAGAAGGGTCATCTGCATGTAACTTCCACGGAGGTGGACAGGAGACCTCAGGACAAACAAACAGTAGTTAAAAAAAAAGAAACAACAACAACAAACCCCAACTAGTTAGTATTTCACTTTTTGTACATAGTTCGGTTCACGGACTGTTGCAGTTCACTGGGGCGGATTAGTTGATGTTGCATTTCACTACTTGTTGCTCTGGTGAGTCTGCTTTGTCATTAGGTAAACTGGTGTGAAGAGGAGGAGCCAGGCTTTATATACCGATGACATCACAAGAATAAAGTTTCTCAGTCTCCAAAGCTGCTAGAGGAGGTTGACAACCCAGACATTCCGGGACCAGACTGGAGTTCCTCCAGGAACTACAATTAGCAGGTAAGTCTAATTTAATCTTTCTTGGTGGCATGCCAGTTATCAAAGGGAAATGGACTTGAAGAGGGGGTGTGGTGCTACTGTTTTTCTCTCAGTAACTAGCTAACCCTAAACACAGGCATGGGGGGGGGGGGGGGGTGACCTTCACGGAACTGCAGTTATAACACTCTAGCGACCTTACTGGGTAGACCAGGTGGACCATACTGGTCTTATTCTGCCGTCATATACTATGTTACCAGTCACAATGTAGGATTCTGAAGCCGTTTATCACCTAAAATTTACATAGACATGAAATTTGATTTATGGATACTGTGGCTGGTGTTCCTTATCGTTCCTCCAGTTTAGTCCTCAACCTCTGGGTAGTGAACCTCCTCCTGCAGCTTGGAGACTGGGCATGTCAAATTCATGACATCACTGGATATAGCCGGCTGGCCTCTCCCATCAGCCCCCAGTGTGTCCAGTCTCCATGCAGCAGGAGGATGTAGTGAGCCTAGCTTCTGGGCTCACTTGGGGGAACAGATAAGGAGCATTTAGTGTGACAAATTCTATTCTGATTTTACTTTTAATTTTACTTTTAATTCAGTTACCTTTGGTTAATTGGCAATCAGGGATTAGTTCTCTTTAGTTGTTAGGAGCAAATTTCCTTATATTTACAGTAATTTTAAATTTGAGTCCGGCTCTTTAAATTAGTAGCAGCCCTCGCCTTCCCTCCTTGTCAGTTATTTTCACTTACTGCAGGCATTCGCCGGTGCGGATCTCTCTCCCTTGACGGTACGGGAGAGAGCTCCGGAACCCTGAAGCTGTGTGAGACGGAGCCTCTCCGTTGCTGCGGGATTTTAATTTTACTCTGTGGAACCGACTGAGCGGTCCTCGCTGTGGCTGCCAGGTGCGGCAGCGTGGCTTGAGGATCGGATGAATTCAAGGCGGTAGGAGCAGGCTGCGTGGTTTTCGGCCCTGTAGGTAAGGCCTTCGGGCTCTGTCGGTCTGCTGAGGCCTCCTTTTTGCAGTGGCTGTTGTTCTTGGCGCCAAAATTCGTTGGCAAAGGGGCAGCCATTTTCTCTCTAGGTATTTGGACCTCATGGCGGGAGTCGCAGCGAGCTGCCGGTGTGAGAAAGACAACAGGCAGAATAGCTAGAGTTTTAGGTCTAGTGTTCTTTCTTTTGTTTGTAGTTTTTTTTGAGGCTCAGGGGGTTCCTCAGTCTTAAGGGGGCTGTTATCAGTCCTATTTATTTTTAAGTTTATTTTTAGTTTTATAGGACAGCAGTTTGGGCATTGATCTCTGATGCCACATGTCCTCTCCCTCCTAATCATGTCTCTGAGGAGCATCTGTTAAGTCCCGGGATATTAGGAAAATTGACAGCTTTTAGGTTCAAGAGCAGAGCCCTAACTTGTAGGTGGAATGAGGGACAGGCTGGAAGTGTGCTTGAGACAATAGCTCTTTTTTGTATTCACAAACGCCTGTGGTTTCACAGGGACAGGTTTAGGAAACCTTAGGATATAAAAAAATATATATATAATCATAATAACAGTTAAACTGTCAACCAAGAAGTGCCTGTGCTACGGTCTATGGCCACCAGGGGGCAGCTGGTACACTCAATAGTGCCTTTCTGTGACCCTGTGTATGCAGGCATCATCAGATTAATCTCTGCAAGTCGGGGAAGAAATAACCACAGGGGCACTCAGGGGTTAGTGACTAAACAAGCAACTGTAATGTTCTGCAAATCAAGATTATATGACCAAGATTTAAAGCTCTTAACTTCTGTATCGTTTGTCGGGCTCTGGTGTCCTAAAGGCCACCGGATGGCAGCGCTGCTCATGAATCACATATAGTATTCAGTGCCCCCATCCCTGGGGGGGTTTGTAAAATATGAAATCGTATTCTTCATCAGGTTCACACAGGCAGCAACCTCTAAGACCTCCACTTGCAAGGTTGTCGGTTTATCCCACTGCTTTTCTCTGACTGCAGGAAGGCTGGGGGGGGGGGGGGGGGTGCCTGTGTGTTTCATAGCTCCACTTAGCATGCCCTTCCCAGGAAATTCTTATCTATTTCTGGAGCCTGTGCTGTCAGAGCAGGGCTTTAAGCACTTAGCAGGGGCATTGACCCATCTGTGCCATCTTGTTAAAGGGCCCGTGCTGAGGGTGAAGAGAAGGATGTCTAGGTAGCACAGTCTGGGGCTTAGCGCTCCAGGGCACTGGAAGGTTTCATAGAGGAAGTCAATACTCTGTGTATGCTCCATGCATTCAGCCTATGTTCAAGCGTGCTCACTGCACTGTGTTTGGGTGACAGGTGCTGGGTCACCTATATATGTAGATGTGCATTTTGTATGTGCTCACAATTGCTTAAGCATGATTTTTGGGTGCACTCTTTGCAGAATGAGACTGCATTTCTTTGCTCATACTGAATTATCAGGCTAAGGTAATTTCTCCAGTAATGGGGGGATGTCGATTGTAATAAAGTGCGTGAGGTCCTCATGGTGTTACGTGGGGTTGGAGATGCAATAGTGGGATCTGCTGTGGAGTGAGCCGTCCGGAGGAGCTACAGTGTCACAGTCACCAGTTTCCCTTTCTCTTTGGGCTTTGCTCCCAGATCTTAGCCCCTCTTTCTCTCTGATGTCCAGGATGCAAGCTCCCCGGCCCACTGGACAATCTATTCTCAGCCTTTTCTCAATGCTGGCAGAAGGACTGGGAGAGCAAGAAAGGAAGACCATGAACCATCACCAGCTCTGATGTCTCTCCACTGCCAATGTTTGCTATGGTCACATATTCTCAGTCAGTTAATTATTTGAGTATACTGATTGCCTACAGGTCAGGGTGGCATACAGTCGATTACGGTATTTCTATTTCCCTTAACCTTCTGCCTCAGGTACCAAAACATAAATTGTGAGCCTTTCAGGGACAAGTCGCTTAACGAAGGCCAGAAGGACCACCTGTGGGACCAGAAACCTCAGTTTTTATGACCCAAGGTTGGTGGTCTCGATTGGAATTCAAACCCTTGGTCCTCTGGTAACTTGCCTCAACCACTAGGCCGCACTGCCCCGTGTGAGCTAGCCACAGGGCCATAGGGCCAGGTGCAGCCTTTTACTTCCAAGGCAGAGACCTTGGGGAGGTTCCGTTCAAAGGATACAAGAAATGCCATACTGGGTCAGACCCAAGCTCTTTCAGGTCCAGTATCCTGTTTTCTAGGGTAGCCAATCCAGGTCTTAAGGACCTGGCTGGTTTCCAAAAAGACGAATAGGCTACTCAATGCCTGTATCTGGGCAAGCGGTGGATTCATGTATGCTCATATTTTAAGGGTTCCGTTGCATGTACAACAGATGTGACACTCTGTTGGGTTGTGGGCCTTATAGAACATCTTGAATTGGTGAAAGTTGGTATAAAAAAAAATTAATTTTCCAGCTTTTCTCTAATAAAAGGTTATGGACCTTTCCTCCGGGAGCTTGGCCAAAAACATTGTTAAACTCCGCTACGTTCGGAGATCGTTTCGCGCAAGGCTCTTGGAGTACACAGGAGACCCAGTGGTCAATCAACCGACTGGAAATGCAAGCGATACGCCGGGCATTGCAAGCATTCGAAGCTACAGTGACAGGTCAAGCGGTGCGAGTACTGTCCGACAACTCTGCGGCGGTGGCCTACATCAATCGGCAGGGCAGAACCAGAAGTGTGGCCATAGAGGCCACGGCAGAGGGTCTGTGTGTGTGGATAGAGCTTTGGCTGCCAGCGTTTTCGGTGGCACATGTTGTGGGTAAGGACATTGTGATGGCGGATTTCCTCAGCTGGGTCCGAGTAGATGCCGGAGAATGGGAGTGGCATCCGGGGGTGTTCGCACAGATCGGTCGCATATGGGGACAGCCAGTAATGGACCTCATGGCGGCGTTTCACTCTGCGTAAACGGGTTGCTTCTTCAGCAGACGATGTGAAAGGGGGTCGGAAGGCATCGGCGCACTGTTTCAGTGGCGGCCGTCGTCCGGTCTTCTCTATGTCTTTCCACCGGGGGCAGTCATAGGTCGAGTGGTTCTGCGTATTGAAGCGGTTCGGGGAAGCATGTGTTTGGGGGCCTCGGGCTGGCCGAGGTGCCCGTGGTGTGCCTGCCTCATATGGTTGCTCGATGGGAATCCATGGAGGTTTCCGACATTGGAGATTCTGTTGCTATGGAGTTCCCTTCGCATGCCTCA
Source organism: Ichthyophis bannanicus (assembly GCA_033557465.1). Taxonomy (NCBI): domain Eukaryota; kingdom Metazoa; phylum Chordata; class Amphibia; order Gymnophiona; family Ichthyophiidae; genus Ichthyophis; species Ichthyophis bannanicus. The sequence continues at coordinate 411,223,937 of CM066038.1, read as the reverse complement.
AGTGCATCGTTTTTCGCTTACGGGGTGGCCATTGAACGGGCAAGTTTAAGGAAAAAGAGTTGCTCGGCAGCAGTCTTTGCCACCTTGCTGCAAAAAAAAAAAAGTCTATGTCCTTTGCATATGTGCGTATATGGCGCATCTTTGAGGACGGGTGCTCGCGGAGGCACGCTCGTGCGACAACAGTGTCAGTTCTCTTGGTATTAAGTTTTCTTCAGGATGGGTTTGGTAAAGGCAGGTCCTGAAGAGTTCAGTTATCAGCTGTGTCTTGCTATAGGGGCAAAGGACAGGGAGTGGCTCTCATGCACAGGTTGATGTGGTACGCTTTCTCAGGCGATTACCAGACTGTAGCCCTCTCGTAGGATATTAATTCCACAGGGAAAGCTCAAGTTGGTTTTAGGAGTGTTAGCTAGCGTGCCATTGGGGCCCTTGCAACAGGTGTAGTTTAAGGGTTTTGCCTTGAATACGGTATGTTTGATGGTCATCTGTTCGGCAAGGCGATTTTCGGAGTTGCAGGCGTTGACCTGTCAGGAATCGTTTTTTTGTCTGTCTCCAGACAGAAGGTGGCCTGGCGGCTGGTTCCGTCATTGTTGCCAAAGGTGGTTTTTACGTTCATCTAACTAAAATGGTCTCTCTTCCAGCGCTAGGTGCAGCGGAGGGGAGCGTATTGAACCATAGCTTGCGTGGTTTGGACGTCAAGAGAGCGCTACGGCAGTGTTTAAAGGTTTCAGAAACTTTCGCAAGGCGGATCGTCTCTCTTCGGGGTGTTCGGAGGGCCCCACAAAGGGGAGTGGCGGCGAAGGAGTCCATTTCTGGATGGATTGAAGCGGCGAGTGCATCGGCTTATCTTCTACGGGACCGTACAGTCCCAGGGAGCTTACGAGCTCACTCTACCAGAGTGCAAGCGTCTTCTTGGACGGAGTACAGTTTGGTTCCGCCAGTGGACATCTGTAGGGAGGCCTCTTGGTTGTCTCTCCATACTTTCAGTAAGCACTACCGCCTAGATGTTCTGGCGGCTAAGGATGCCATTTTCAGGGAGGCGGTGTTGAGATCCGGCTGGAAAGGTCCCTCCCAATGATTACTGCTCTGATAGATCCCAGGGGTTGAGGACTAAACTGGAGGAACGATAAGGAAATAGGAATTACACTTACCTGGTAATTGTGGTTCCTTGAGTGACTCTAGTTTAGTCCTCGTTCCCGCCCGGGGATGGGGGGTCTTAGCAGTGGTCTTTCTGTTGGGGGAAGTGCAAGGTTAAAAGTGGATATAGGCCTTCACTGGTGTTCAGTCATTTTGATGCTTCCATTTGTTTTGTGCTATATTGTTATATTATTATATTATGATATTGTTATATATATTGCTATATTGCTCTGGATTGTTTAGGGCTAGGCATTCAATGGAAAGGAGAGCATGCAGGAAGCAGTCCCTTTCCTTCTGGAAGGGGAGTAGTAGGTAGATAGGTTATATATTCTGCGTGCCCTTGAATATAATGTTAAATTAAAAAAATTACTGATGTTTTGCTCTTTTGAGTCTGCTTTGTCAATAGTTCACTGAGGGCTGATGAGAGAGATCAGCAGGCTATATCCAGTGATGTCATGAGTTTGACATGCCCAGTCTCCAAGCTGCAGGAGGAGGTTCACTACCCAGAGGTTGAGGACTAAACTGGAGTCACTCAAGGAACCACAATTACCAGGTAAGTGTAATTCCTATTTTCTTAACTATGTAAGTGGGGAAACACAGCTATTTCACAAGCATTTTTTGCGTTTGTTTAAAACATTGACAAAAATAAATACATAGGGGGTGATGTTTAGCAGCAGCGGTTAATGTTTTTAAAGCTCCTGGCTGCTCCCGCTGAAACTATAACAGGATATTTAATGCTGGAGCTTATCCAGCATCCAGCACTGAATGTCTGGTTTTGCCAGTAATCGGTGGTACTATCTGGTTAGTGGCTGAATACCACTGCTAACCAGATAGTCACTGGGTCTGCCCCAGCTCCACACACAGATTGCCACGAAACTAACTGGACATTTTCAAGACAGTCTGTGGGGTTATTCAGTGGCACTAACTGGTTAATGCCCTGAAATTTGTGATCACCGGGATTTATGCAGTTTGCAGGTGCTGAAAACCACATGAATCCTTTAAAGGATCGGGCCCATAATGTTGTAGGAACCTGGAGTCTGACAAATGTTAGAATGCACTCTTTCATGTCCTTTTTTGCAGTTATTAACTTTGGAACTTTCTCTTAAATCCTACTAAAAGGCTGTTTAGGCTTTGCCATGTTAGCTTTCTGTTAAAGCTCTGGGGACATGTCTGTAGGAGGACCAGGTTATCCTGAGACTCCCGTTCTTTGTTTGCGTGATAAAGCAGATTGCCAAAGAGAGGTGCTAATTAAACACAACTAGAGTTTGCATGGTATTAGCGGCAATATATGTATATATATATGTGTGTATATATATATATATGTGTGTGTGTGTATATATATGTGTGTGTGTATATATATATATGTGTGTATATATATATATGTGTGTATGTGTCTCTCTTCCCTGTTTGCCTGCTTCTCTTTTTAAAAAAAGAGTAGAAAGGGCAACCTAGTTACTCTTCCAAGATTTTTTTCTGTTAAAATTAGATTTCTTAACTTCTTTTTCTTTAATCAACCGTTTTGTCCTAGCAGTTTCTTTCTTGGGGCTATGGTATTGTAAGACAAACAGGTAAAATAAGTGTATAGCTCACTTGTTTATGTTTATTTGTATTTGCTATACCGCCCTTCATTTCCATTTCAAAGCCATTATGTCGAGGGATGTCTGCCCAAAACCTCTCTCTGCTCTTTTCACTTGTTAGCAATAGATTAGCAAAAGATAAGTTCTGCATATATAAATATTGGGCCTGATTTTCATCTAGGCAGGCTATGCACCGTGTTGGCGCATAGTCTGCCCACCGACCCCCCCCCCCCCCCAACCCAGATTTTCACTTCTGTGGCGATGGAAGTGAAAATCTGGGTTTGGCTGGATGTGCCTGGAGCCACTGAGGCTAAATGGGTAGCAGTGATTTTCTATGCTACATGCTTAGTTCTCTGCGCCTTAAAGATAGGCGAGGAAAATCACTGCTACCTGTTTAGCCCTTTCCTCCGCCCCCGCTCCGCCCTAGAAACACCCCCAACACACCCCATTGCTAACCGCATAGCATCTGGGCACGTTAAGGACTTATACAGGATTTTCAAAAGGCACTACCCGTGTAGGTGCCTTTGGAAAATCTCAGATAAGGCATTTACACGGGTAGCTAGGACAGTTACCCATGTAAATGCCTTAAGAAATGCCACCCATTATGATTTATTACGATAGATGAGAGGCACTCAAACTAGTACTACAGAATACAGTGAGGTGATGATGTTTCATAGCAACACTAAGAACAAAGTCCTATATAAAAGGCTATTACATCCCTAAGATTAATTTTCAAAAGCCAGGTGTTCTGCCCTGCACTTACAATAGCACTAAAATAAATCTACCTCTCTAATTTCCACCACCAGCTAAGATGAAAATAAGGACCAAGGCCATATGACTGTGGACAAGTGACAAACTCCTGGTCAGGTTCTAAAGTCAGCACTGCTCTGGGGAGGGCAGGTTAAATTTATTATGCAGGCTCTATCCTTTCTTTGCAGGCGAGCACATGCAGCCCTGGAATTAGGCTCCTCTTGTGTGCCAGAGTAAAAGAGGGTATAGAGCACTGGACGTGCTTGCACAAGTCTTTGATAAAGTAAGTGCCAAAGACAGAGTCTTGAGGTGGCAGAAAAAGCACAAGGTAGAGCTGCTGCATGCATCTTATTACTTGCTTAGCTGATGGCAGAGCTTGTGCACGTCTCTGATTGATTAGAGCAAATCTCGCTAGGCTGGCTAAGCAAATCAGGAGACAGCCATCATGAGGCAGTCATGTGGATAGTGGAGTCCAAGTTGAATGATGGGATGCAGCTGACTCCAGGGCATGTCCCGATACCGGTTCAGACGGGTTCCACATAAACTTGCAACGTTGTATGGAAGTGCTTACCTTTAGCTTGGGCACTGCAACTTCCCAGGGCCAGCAATTAGCAGGACCAAAGTTGAGAAAGTCCTGGAAAGCTGCTTCTCTGTCTGTAGACAGGACAGAAACAGTAGGATTCTCTGTCCATACACAGGTGCCTGGCAGATAGTAACTCAGATCCAAGGCCTGTGTATCAGGAGTCCATGTTCAGGAGTTTGGTTCAGTAAGCCATAGGCAGACCATTAGCCTTACAGCACCATAAGCCTTTGATTCATAACTATCTAGGGATTTCCGCACTTTTTTTTTTATATCTTGCTCCCCAGAGGTGGAAACATATTTTGAAAAATCTAGGTGCCAGCCAAAATGTTGAGGAGCTAAGGAAAAAAAAAGTTCCTTCTCCCATGCCCCTCATTTTTAAAAATGTTGACCCTCTATGCCCCCATTTCATCCTGCTGCTCACATCATCCTGGCCCTAAAAGTAACTCTTTGCCCATAGTATGTGATTGCATGCCCCACCCTCCCCCATCCCAATGGCTTCTTGGCTGCAGTGACTCTCCAGCCCTAGGTGTAAGTACCAGATGCCTGGATTTTTCCAGCCCTTTCCCTCCCAACTCAGTCCTTGGTCAGGGGTTACAGACCACAGCTCCTTCCAGAATCTGAGTCTACCCACTAGATAAGGAGCTCTGAATTTGATCCTGGGAACACGCCTAGCCAGTCAAGTTTTCAGGATAACCGCAATGAATATGTATATGAGAGATTTGCATACAGTGGAAACACTGCATGCAAAGCTTTCATGCATATTCATTGTGGTTATCCTGAAAACCTGATTGGCTTGGTGTGTCCCGAGGACTGGGTTTAGAGCCTGCACTAGATGTTGCCATTGGCAGATGGCTAGTGCTCTCTCTTCAAAAGCTGTGAATGCTGTCTCGGCAACATCTCCAGCCCTGGCCTTTCCAGGGTTGTGATCTGGAAATTAAAACCACATCTTCCACATTGCAGCTTCCAGCACTGCCACTGTACTGGTCCTAATAGATTTAATTTGTCATGCTTTCTCACTGCTGGTGTTAGCTCCCAAGGGCATATATTCAGTTTGCTGTCTGTACTCTGACAAGCTACATTACTGTATTATCAGCTGACTTTCTAGCAGAAAATCATCCTTTAATTTAATGGAACAACTAGGTGCTTATGCATCTTTATAAAATAGAAAATTGGATGCTTTCTTGGCCTTTTAACCTAAGTGTCCTGTTACAGAATTACCCTTCATGTGCCAACAATATGCTTTCAGAAGCTACTAAAAGCATTTCGAGAGAGTATTTAAAGCATTGGAGGTGCCTCTTTTCCTGCCTCCTGTTTTCTATCAGTATAGAACCCAGTCAGGTTTGATGGCAAATCTTTCCTTTTCTGCACCCTAAGTCTGAATCATCTTTGCTGTGATTATCTCCCTACTTCTTTCTAAATTCTCTTGATAATCATTTTTTTCTGAGAGAATTTCCTGGGGTTTCCTGTTTTAAAAGATATCTGATGAAATACTACTTTAAATGACTATTGTAATCATTTGGAGGTTGTGGTTTTGAAAATGGCATTTACTAAAACAAAAACCATTCTCTTTGAAGTGTTTTTTAAAGTGGTACGTGTAATTGATTTCCATTATTCTCTAATGCTGGGACTTTGGCTTCTGATGCTGCTACTTGATCTCTTTGCTAAAATTTCAAGCATGTTAACAATAGAAACCTGTCTCACCCTATTGCAGTTCTGCTTAGTTAAAATATAAAAGGAACTTTTTTGAAAACATTGTTTATAAAAATTAGTTGTAGGAAGGTGCTAAACTTTATCAGCAGTTTACCAGTGATGGTCGAGAATCTGTAGATTGATTTTTGCAGATCGGTGTTGTGCCTAGAAGTAGTGTTACTGGTACATTGTTGTGTTTGCTTGTGTAACACATCTATTTCCTCAACTCAAGAGCTAGTGGGCAGTTTCTTACATTGCCAAGTAGGCCGTGTGATGTTTGAGTCTGAGCTTGGTATGTCGATAATTGAAAGTACTGCTCTAGTAACATGCACAGTCCTTGTTTGCTACATGCAAGTCTTATAGTGACATACATTAGCTGGGTAAAAGGTGCTGGAGCAGATTCTGGCATCAGTTACAGTTATGTCCTGCTCTCTCAACTACTGAGAGTTGCTGCAGAATGTGGCCTATATAAAGGAAAGGAGATAAAAACAGCCTCTAGTATTTAGCCTTTTTTTTCTAACAATGCTTGATAAGCCTCAGTAGAGAATGAGCAGAAATATAATATTGCCCAAACTGTAAATGTTTTTATATATGTTGATAGCAGAAATGCATATATATAAATCTTTAAAAAACAGACAAAAGGCTTTTTTATATTTAACAAGCCAAGCCTCCTTATACCTGATCAATACGTGTGTGCACTTTGTGTTTTCCAGTATTTGGTGAACTCGCTTTTTGAGGTATTGAAGAATGATGGACTAAAGACCTTGCAGGAGATTCAGTGGCAGATCCAGTCGACCTCCTCAGACACAGATGGTGGTGGGGGATGCAGCAGCAGTGATGAGGTTTCAGTAAAGAAACCACGGCTAAGTCTATCAGCAAAACCATCCAAGAGACTGCCTGTACCAGACGAGTATGGCATTCATTCTGTGCAGATTCCTTTTTGGCATTTTAAATGTGTTATGTTTGGAATGAGAATAGTATATCTCTTAAAATATTATTTAGTGGGTATCTTTACGTTATCTGGAAACAATGTCCCTGGTAAGCAGAACCCTTCTTTTCCGTATTGGTGCATTAATTGTACTACATGAAAGTAGACTTGTAGTCTCAGAGCAGAAGCATCATCAGGATATAAGGCTGAAATCATTACTTTGGCTTTAGCCTGGCTCTGTATAGTTTACAAAAAACTAGGTATGATCGAAGCCATTTGTCATGTTTCTGGTACTCTAAATTTTTATACAGAATATTAAGGACATTTAGTTTGGCGGCACAGTTATGTTTTTTTAATGCTTTCTGTAGACCACATGGTTCTAGACTTAGTTGGTGGCAGTAGTGGTCCTCTTAACTTTTTTCTGGTGACAGAGAAGAAACAGAGTTGCTTTTTTTCTCTAGTTTATCTGAAATACTTCTTATTACTGACAGGACTGGTCCTGTGGACATGAGATTGAAGAGTGGGCTGTGGAATTTACTCAGCAAGAAATTATCCTCTTTCCTGGCAGTTCCTGAAGGCGACTATGTTAAGGTGGATGTTGCTCAAACCATGGAGGGAATAGCCGTTATAGTGCGACTGGCGGCTTTGTGCACGGTTCATGCTTCTCAGAATTCGACTAGGTAACTATAGCAGCCAGCACCTTACCTTCAGCATCCTTTCAAAGCTCTTAGGTGGGAGAGCTAGCCCTGGGGCATAGAAGATTTGTGTTTGAATCCCTTATCTGGAGGGGCTCAGACACTGCATGGCTGAAATGTTGGGGCTGTGGAGTGAGGGATGATCACTGTATCTAAAGAGATGACCCCTGTGCTTCCAAAATCTTGTTTAGAGGTTCAGTCTTGGAGGAGCATTCTCCTTTTTTATGCAGTGAGGGAATGTAAACTGACTAGGAGTTGATATCCTAGAGAGGTGTAAGAGAGAAATAAATGGAATTAACAGTACATAGAAACCCTATGAATGGGAGGAAATGGCTATTCTTAGCAAAGCTATAAAATGTGCATTAGCTTGCTTATTAAACAAAAGAACCATGTGGTTTTCTGTGCTGGGTCACAGTTACTAGACTTGCCATTTTCAGCACTGCATTAGCTGCTTCTGCAGTAGAAATGTGTGCCTGAATGTGAAAAAAGGGATGAATACATTTTATATAATTTGATATCGCTGCTGTTTTTTTTTTATGTAGTTGGCTAGATGGGACAGTGTTTGAGTTCCCTAGTCTTCCACCGCTAGACATACTAAAACTGTATACCAAGGCCATCAACACTGCTCCTTGTAGCAGCAGAGTGGAGGGAGTCCAAACATTTTGTAATGGTGACTTCCTCATCGTCCTTCCAGTCCATTCCATTCCAGATGTATGATTTTGGGCCTTCCTGCTTTCCTTGCCAGCAAATGGAGACTGAGAACCACTGGTTTGTTAATGTTACTCTACGAGCGTTCTGTGCAACCAGTCTCTCACCAGTATTTCCCAGTATCCAGCAGATGGGAGGTGAGATAGGCGCTCCTGTGCAGTCTGGCAAAATCCTGACTAGGTAGGATCCTACGATGGTAAGGGCCTTCCATAGGGATGAATTGCCTTCCCTTATTTCTCAGATCTCAGTAGCCTTAAAGATTTATAGAGAAGCCCCTAGTGACGGTGGACTCTTGAGAAGCTATTGCAGCTCAAGGCAATGGTGAGAATTCTCCCAAAGGAATGGGGCTGGAATTGGTATGCAATTTTGTGCTGCCCAAGAAAGAAGGAACATTTTGACTGACTTTGGATCTGAAACAGGTCAACCGGGCCATGCTAGTGTCACATTTCCTCATTAAAATCTTGTGGTTGGTCATAGTGGCGGTGAGGCAAGGAGAGTTAGTTGTTGACCTCCTTGGACTATCAGAGGTATACTTGCACATATCCATTTGACTGGAGCATCAACAGTTCTTGTGGTTTGTGGTGTCCATGGGAGATTTTCAGTTTCGGGTGCTACTCATCGAGCTTGCTACATACCCTAGGACTTTCACCAAAATAATGGTGGAATGGAGGAGTAGCCTAATGGTTAGAGACCAGGTTTCGATTCCCACTAGCACTCTTTGTGGCCTTGGGCAAGTCACTTAACCTTCCATTGCCTCAGAAAATATCCAAGTTATCAATGTCCCTGTTTAATGTACATTACCAAGTTTAAAGTTACAATGTAAACTGCTTTGATTGAAATGATATAGCGGTATAAAAAGCTTGTTAAATAAAATAAAAAAATTAATAATTGTGGTAGTGGCCACAGCACTGCACAAGGGATGGACCAACATGCTTTCCTATGTTGACGATTGACTGATCAGAACAAAGTTTGCTCAGTAGAGTCACTTGGCCATGAGTTGTATGAAGTCCCTGCTTCAGGTGTTGGACTGGGTCATCAATTTTGCCAAGAGTGGGTTGGAATCAACTCTGTATCTAGGTGCTCTTTTCGACACTAGAGTAGGCCTAGTTTTGCTAACGCAGGAGAGATTGTTGAAGCTGCAGAATTGGTTGAAGGCATTATCATAGGTGTGATTTATTCCCCTCCCCCACTCCACCCCCATGTTTGACACTATCTACAAGCCTTGGAGTCCACGGTGACGTTGAAGCTGGTACCGTGGGCCCAAGTGCACGTGTCCACTCCAGCAAGTGTTGTTGTCCAGGTGGTTGGCACAGATGCGGTCTATGGGACAAAGGCTGTGATTGCAAGGAGAGGCCAGGGTAAAATTTTGCTGGTGACTGAACCCTGCAAAGCTGATGGAAAGGCTGCTGGAGGCACCGGACTCAGTAGTGATTACAATGGTTGCCAGCTTGAGCATTTGGAGGGCGAATGTCAATCTCAGATGACATAGGGCAGTGTCCTCTGGAGGAGAGGAGTTGGTCTATCAATTGGTTGGAGACACAAGCCTGGTCCAACACAGGGTAGTGCGAATCCTGTTGGACAATGAGGCCACAGCAGCATACATCAATCACCAAGGGAGCACAGGCAGCCTCATTCTGGTTGAGGAGGTGGCAGCACTATTGCAGTGAGCAGAAACTCATCTGCTGGCTCTGTTAGTCGCTCATGTGGCAGGAAAGGGAAATGTGCAAGCAGATTGTCTCAGATGAAATCTCTTGGACCCCGGGGGAGTGGTCTCTGGCAGAGTCCCTGTCTCATCTAAGAATGCTGGGGGTTGTCAGCAATGGATTTCATGGCATCATCCAAGGTAGGCAGATTCTTCAGTCACAGGCTGGAAGTTGGCCTGGATGCCTTGGTCCAGAGGGGGTTTTGTATGTATTTCCTCATGGCTTCTTATAAGATGAATGTGCAGAAAATATAGGCGCATCCGAGTCTGGTGATTTAGTGGCACCAGATTGGCCTCGGAGGCCGTGGTATGCAGTTCTAGTATTTCTAGCAGTGGAAGATCTGTTCCCATGTAAGATCCTCCTGTCTTAAGGGCCCCAATTCTAATGCCAGGGGTACATTTGGAATTCTTTTCCATAGCGTCCCTCCAGTCCATTCCAGACTTTTGGTTTCTGTTCCCCTTCCAGCAGATGGAGACTGAGCATGCTAGCTTATGGTGATGTCACAGAATAAGGCGTCAGCGCTCCTCCGACCAAGCCAGTATCCTCAGTCTTCAGAAGATGGGACAGAACTCTGTGTAGTATGGGCTACACTGAGGGCAGCTTGTTTCTAAGAGGAAAAAAAAAAGCAAGTGGAAAGGGACAGGTAGTTTCATCCTAACTATAACAGTGTTCTTCTGGTAAGGCATTTTGGCGGTTAATTGTTTCCTGAGTGACTATGGGTCGAATGTTGTTCAGTTGGCTGCAGGATGTTGGGAGGGGGGAGGGGCCCCAGGGTCCAACCTCTTTCATTGTGACACATCTTTTTCCTGCTGTCTCTGGTCACAGGAATAGGCGCAGTGGTCTGTCAGTCACCTGGAGATGAAGGCTGTATGCCTGGCTCAGTTTTGGCCTCTGATACTGTATCGGGTGGTGCGCGTCTTCTCTGACATCGCGGCCACGGTCGTCAGGGGGCACAGGCAGTGTCCTCTTGGCAGAAGAGATTGCTCCGCTTCTTCATTGGACAGAAGCAAATCTCCTGCAGTTGTCAGGGTCACATGTAGTGGGCAAGAGAATGTGCGGGTAAACTCGATCCGGGGGAGTGGTCCCTGGAGGGTCTGTCTGGCCAGGCAGTAGGGTCTGCCGGTTATGGACTTGATGGTGACAGCTGAGATCACCAAAGTGGCACGGTTTTTCCGTCTCCACAGGAAGACTGAAGGACTTAACACATTGGCTCAGGTGTGGGCTGGGTGATTGACTCCTCTGTGTTTCTGCTGTGGCCTCTGATGGGTGAGTGGTCCAGCGCATTGAAGCATATTGAGGGCTCGTGGTCCTCATAGCTCCAGATTGACTTCGGAAGCCATTGTATGTAGATCTTGTTTGGCTGGCAGTGGACACACTATGGAGACTGCCGACCAGGACCGACTTGGTGTCTCAGGGCCCAATCTTAATGCCGCAGGTGGATCGATTCTTGCTTTTGGCTTGTCCCTTGAAAGGGCATACCTCAAGGAGAATGGATACTCATCTCAGGTGATCACTGTGTTGTTAAAGGCATGGTAGTGGTCTACCTCGCTGGTTTACATGCTGGTCTGGTGCGTCTTTGAGGCCTGTTGTAAGGAGCAGGAGCTCTGTCCCTTGAAAGCCTCTTTTCCGGATGTCTTGGCTTTCCTTCAGGCTGGCATGCACGGGGCCTGGCACTGAATTCTCTGAGTGCAGGTAGCAGCTCTGGCTTGTTATTGAGGACACGTGCAAGGAGTCTCATTAACATATCACCTGGATGTGGTCCATTTTTTCTTAGGGTGTTCAAGCAGTTGCGTCCGTCTTGGAGGCCCGCGGTGCTGTCCTGGGACTTGAATTTGGTCCTGTCAGCCTTGGAGGAAGCTCCCTTTGAGCCTTTGGGGTCTACTTCGATAAAGGACCTCACATTGAAGACTATTTTTCTGGTGACGATTTGCTCAACTCAAAGGGGCTCCAAGCTGCAGGCATGGTCTTGTTGGGAGTCCTATCTGGTCCTGTCGAAGGAGAAGGTGGTTCTACAAACCACTGCATTCTTTTTGCCCAAAGTAGTGTCTGAATACTATGTCAATCAGTCAATTGTTTTGCTGGCTTTTTCCGTGGAAGCGGATGGCCAACTTTATCGCCTGGACATCCGTAGCGTTCTCCACCGCTATCTGAAAAGGATGACTTAATTTTGGGCTATGGATCAGCTTTTTGTCCTGTTCAGGGGTCCTCATAAAGGCAAGGTGGTGTCCAAGACGTCCATTGCCTGCTGGTTAAAGGAAGCAATAGGTCAGCCTACATCTCGTGTGGCAGGCTGGTTACGACAGGATTGTATGCTCACTTGACCAGGGCACAGGTGGCATTCTGGGCAGAGTGCGGCTTGGTTCCGCCAGTAGATGTTTGTAGAGCAGTCACGTGGGTGTCCTTGCATACCTATGTCTGTCATTATTGGTTGGATTTGCAGGCGTGATAGGATGCACCGTTTTGGCACTCAAGTGTTGTGTAGGCTGGGCTTACCGATCTCACCTGGATCTGAGTACTGCTTGGGTACATCCCAGGAGTCTGGACTGGACTGGAGGGATTCTATAGAAAGTGAAATTAGACCTTACCTGCCTATTTTCTTTCCTTTAGTTCCTCCAGTCCAGTCCAGAATCTGCCCGTTCTTGTGTGGTAGGGTAGCAAGCCCTGTTTAAGAGGTCAACATTTTGAAAGGGGAATGGTCTGTTCTTCCTCAGGGAACTAAGAGATCAGTCTGGGACTTAAGGATTTAGTTCTGTTCTTCAACACATTTCTGTTCGGCAAGTGTGTACATAGGGCCCGATTTTTCAAAGGCATTTATAGAGTTAACAACCCATGTTAACCATGTAAATGTCTTAATTGGGGATTTTCAAAGGCATTGATTAAGTCTCCTATATGCCCCGATGCTATCCGGTTAGCATTGGGGCATGTTGGGGGCATTCCAGGGTGGAGCGGAGGCAGGGAATGGCGCTAACCAGGTAGCAGCGATTTTGGATACTGCCCGGTTAGTGCTCTGCGCCTTAAAGATAGGCGAGGAAAACCCTCACTTATCTTTAAGGTGCCAGGGCTAACCAGGCAGCATCCAAAATCGCTGCTGCCCGGTTAGACTCGGCAGCTTTCCGGTTGTGTGGCGAACCCCAGATTTTTACTTCCGTCGCTGCAGAAGTGAAAATCCAGGGTTAAGGGGTCGGCGGACAGGCTACATGGTTACGGCGCTTAGCTCTGCCCAATGCAATATCAGACCTATAGTGTTTATAGGTGTCTGAGAGACACTGGTTTTGTAGTACAGGTAGTTTTTATGTTAGCTGCTTTGACAGTGGAATATTAGCTTGGTGGAAGGAGTGCTGACTCCTTATCCTGTGACATCACCAAAAGCTAGCATGATCAGTCTCCATCTGCTGGAAGGGGGACAGAACAAAGGAGACTGGACTGGACTGGAGGGACTAAAGGAAAGAAATTAGCAGGTAAAGCCTAATTTCACCTTATGACCTTGAAAGGGCTTGACTGAGGAAGAAGGGCTATGCTTCTCGGGTCATAGTCGTCATGCTGAAGGAGCTCAACCATTCTACCTCTGTAGTGTATGTTCAGTTATGGTGGCTTTTCGAGCGTTGCTTCCCTGACATGTTGGTTTTTCTGCAGGTGGGGCTTGAGAAGGGGTTTGCCCTTAATTCACTGTGGGTGCAGGTGGCAGCGTTAGTTTGTCTTCAAGGGTAAAGTTCAAGGGGCTTCCCTGGTCTCTCATTGGGATATCATATTCTTTTTGGGAAGGGTGAAGCATGTGCATCCTTTGGCTCATGCGGTGGTTCTGCTGTGGGAGCTTTAATTTGGTCCTATCTATGCTTACAGGGGCTCCTTTTGAGAGCCTCCTGGAGGCTTCTGTAAAAGGACTTGATGTTGAAGATTATGTACCTAGTGGCCATCTGTTCGGCGCAGGGAAACTCTGACTTCAAGTTTTGTCTTGTATAGGGACCTTTCTGTTGCTTTCTAAGGAGATGGTAGTCCTTCGGCCAGTACCCTCTTTCCTGCCAAAGGCAGTGTCAGTGTTTCATCTAAATCAGTTGGTAACCTTGCCAATGTTTGGATTCGGTTGGAGATCCGGAGTCTCTGGCCCAGAGCTGGCCCAACCATTAGGCAAATTAAGCATGTGCCAGGTGCGGCATTCAAAACTAAACAATAGATTCTGATAGCCAGCAAGAGGGCGGGGGGTGGGGAACATAAGGCTTAAAGTGTTCTTACAGCGCCAGCACCTTGAACTATCTCTAGGGCTGGTCCTGCCTGGCCCTTGTATAGGCCAGATGTTCACCAAGTTCTGAGGCGAAGAAGACAAATGCGTTTCAGTGGATGGATCATGTTTGTACTTTTCAGAGGACGGCTTAAGGGCGAGGTGGCCTCTGAAGCATTGCTTTCTTGCTGGTTGAAGGCAGATGCAATTGTTTCCTATATGTTTTTAAAGGGCGGACAGTGCCTGTCAGGCTCAAGGGTTGGGTGGGCCTTGCTGGGGTTTGGTCTTAAGGTCTTTGCATTTCCATGAGTTTGTTGCTCTGCTGTGCAGTGCTATTCTGCTTTTAGCTGCTGTATGTTACTTCGGATCTGGAAGTGGTGGGTTTTGCCCACCGTTTCCGGACTCTCCTCTGAGCAAGGGGGGAATTTCAGTGTAAATGGTTGGTTTAAAGTAATGGTCGTTTTTGTGGAGTCTGCTTTGTTACAGAAATACTGTTTGAGAGGTTGGATGCACAGGACCCTTACCAGGGTGACATCATCAAACTAGTTGTTCTCGGTCTCCATCTCCTGGTAGGAAGGCTGAAAGACATAAATCCATGTGTCTGGACTGGACTGGAGAGACTCAAGGAAAGAAAAGTAGCAGGTAATGCCTAATTTTGCCATGTAATGGGCAGGTTCATGGTGGGTGGGGATCTGGTTCTGGCAGATTATGTAGTGGTTTGGTTTGATAGACGTTAACAGAGAAAAAAAAACCCCCAGCATAGCTGCAAATGAAGGCTGGCACTGCAGCTCAGGTAGAAGCTGGTCTAGACTTATCTGGAAGTCTAAAGGAGCAAAGTAAAACTGCAGGCCCCAGTACAATTCTATAAAAAAAAAAAAAAAAAATCTTCATTTTGACATTCCAAGTGCATTTTACTCTGTTGATAGGCAACCACTGCAGGAAGTAGCTTTCAGAAAAGCTGTGTCCCCATTCCCATAGTCACAAGGTGTTGCTGAGACACGTGTCCTGTGTATGAAGGAATATTAGGAAATAGAATTAATGCTTTGATCACTACATTCCCCCTTTTACTTTACCCATTTCAGCTGCTGGGCTCATAGGCGTTTGCTTCACCTTTCCTTTGTCTAAGCTGCTGTTTGAAGATATAGTGAAAAGCCAGATGTGTACCGAATCGATTTTCCCCTTACTTTTAAGTCTCATTAGTTCCGTCATTAAGAGCTCATTTTTTGCCATTATCAGCATCCGCAGCGTCCAATCATTGCTTACCATTTCACAGCTTAAACCTCTGGTGATATGCCTTGTTCTCTCTCTAGATTGGATTATTGTACTGTTTTCTTCAGCATTCCATTCGTGGCCTTCAATAAATTCTATGGCTATGGCTCCTAAGGTTATTTTTGGAGCTCACTGCTTTGCTTGTACCACCCCACTACTACATTGGCTCCCCTTCTCTGTTCACCTTCACTATAATATTGAGCCTATTACATTTTCACCCCCATCTATCTGGTTTCCTTGATCTCCCCTTACGCTCCCTCCATTCCTCTTTCTTGGCCATACCCTTACCTATTGTGATGCGTTTGGATAGCTCCTCCTCCTCCTTCTACTTGGGTCCTCAGCCTCTGGAACTTCCTTCTTCTGGCCCTTCATCAAGAGTCCTCTCATCCCAGATTCAAGAAAAGCCTTAAGACTTGGCTTTTCCAGGGTATGTTTTCTTTTCTTTCTCCTAAACGACTCATCTTTTCTCCGTGCCTTTGCCTTTCCCACAGCTCAAACTCTACGTGACTTCTGCTGACTTTCCTCTCCATATTTCCTTCAAAGATCATTGTACCTCCGCCCCACCTTTCCCTCCTATCTCTTTTCATTTTTTGTTTTGTTTTGTAGTCCATTAGCATTATATGGAGCTTCAACAAACAAATAAAATGTAAGTGTTTTAAGGGGAACTGAAAGGTAAGCCATTTAAAGTGTCATTTTCCTCTCCCCAATCTTCTTTCTTTTTTTTTTTTAAACAAGCCTGGATCATGTGGTGACAGATGCAACTACTTCCAAATTGAGTGCTCAGCCTTCTCAAAGAAAAGTACAGTTGACATGGATACTCCCTGATGTTCTCCGGCAAGGACTGAAGGTCTGCAGGAATATACTGGATTTTGCACATCAGGCAGCTAGCCTAGGGTCACTGATGGACAAAACAGTGAAGATAGTGGATGCTTTACTCTATATTCATGGTGAGTTGTTCAGTGGGATCCCAGGGAAGGCTAAATTAGTGTATGCACACACTTGCTTATGCTATTTAATTCACTCACTTGCTACAGCAAGCATGCCACTCTTTGCCATAAGCAATCTGCTTTACCAGTGCATATGAAACCAAATCACGTGTATGTATTATATTCCTCCTTCCCTGAAAAGCTAGGGTGGGTTACAGTGTAAAGCAACACACTGAGCAAGTATAAAATAAGTATACCATAATAGGCAAAATAAATTAAATAACTGATAATGCATTCATTTTTTAATCTTGTGTGGGAGGAGTGGCCTAGTGGTTGGAGCAAGGTACCACAGGCCGGAAGGTCGGTGGTTCAAATTCCACTAGAGGACAGCAACCTTGGGCCAGAAGGACTGGGGTTTCTAGTCCCACAGGTGCTTCTTGTGGTCTTGGCCAAGCCACTTAACCCTCCATTGCCCATGTTCCCTGTAAGTATTAGTGTATGTGTCTCATATCCCCTCGTGTTAAATGTCGGTGAAAAGCAGGATATAAATGCAGCTAAATAAATAATTCTTAAAGTGCTTTAACGTTCCTAAAATACAATTGCAGGTATCCTAAAATATGTACACAGAAGCTTAACATTTGACGTCTATTTATCCCTAACGAACACTCCAATTTGTGAAAATACGAGAATATACGGTACATGCTACTGAACTTAGTTTTCTACTGTAGGGTAAAAATCATTTATTCATTCTCTCCTTCCTCTAGTAAGAAGCCACTGGGATGAGCACATGCTTTTAAATATATGTGGAATATTATCTCTTCCATGGATTTCCAGCCTTTCGAATGATCCTTCCTTTAAGATGACGACATTTGAACCTGGTCTGCTGAATCTGAGTTCTCGAATTTCATGTAATGTCTGTAAGTATATTACCTGTGTGCGACCGATCTCACCTGTGCATATCTCTACTACACGGGGGCAATGTAATTTGTATACATAATTATGCATGTTCCTACAGCAAATTGAGCGTATATAAGCCATACTGTACTGAAAGAGTTTGTGAATCTTTTAAGATGACCTGTATTTTAGCACTATTAATACTAAAAACATGATCTGTTCCTTATTTGTCCACCAGACCAGTCTAGAACGTATGGGTTAAGCCCGTCAACCAGCCGATAGTGCAAGTATAACCATGCACATGCAGTTGGATTAGTCTGGTGTGAGAGCTCCTGGCCCAGTTGGAGAACTGGATTTTTCTGTTACTCAAGACATTCAGAGGGGATCTAGACTCTGTCCTCTGTGACCATCTATGGGTGATACTTGGAGGAGTCCATGTCCTTCCTCTGTGTCCAGTTGATGTTCCTTCTTTTTAATTCCTTTAATTTTATTTAGTGTAATTGTTTTAATTCTTTTCATTTATCATTTTTTAACTCCTTTTTTGACATTCCTTTTTTCTTGCTGGCCCCACTCCCCCCACCTCTCATTGTTTATGAGGGGGAGGAAAGGAAGTTTTAGGAGCAGTGTTATTTGGAGAGCTTCAGCTGGACCATGGCCATAGTAGGACTCATGAGGGAGCTCCTATTATGGTTTATTTCAGCAGTGTCTCTGGAGATTCTTCCTGCGGTGTTCAGACCTGAGATGGGTGTTACCTAGACTCTCTTCCCGGTTTTGGTATCATGTGCTGGGCTGAGGCAGTGGGGAGGTTTGGGTGCTGGGAATCTTCTTGAGCCTCCGGGTCCTGGAAGGGGGGAGTAGGGAGCTTCTTTGGAGTCTTTCCTGACATGGACAGTGAGGACCCCTCAGGGGGTGTGAAATGCTATCGCTGGTGTGGGAGCCACTGGAGCACATCAGAGCACTGCAGCACTTGCTGCAGAGATGGCTTTAGCTACAGGGGCCTATCAGCATAATCTTCCTCAAGCTGGACAGATGACAGCACCAGGGATGTAGTGTTGGGGGTGCAGCTGCTGCTTCTTCAGCTCCTCAGCTTGGAGAGAAAAGTATGGGAGAATTGGCCATTTTAAGCACCCGGTCAGGGGAGCCTTGTGCTGCTGCTGATCAGCCCCCCATGCTGCTTCAGGAGGCGGGGGGCTGAGATAGCCTCAGCAGCACGTTATGCCCTCTTTGGTTCTGGATATTGCTATCTTTGAGCTCAGAGGAGAATTTTTTCTCCAGAATTTGTACTTCTTCTGCACAAAGTCGTCTTAACCCGTTTTGGACAGCTCGCACATTCTCTCTCTGTTCTGGATGATTTATTAGATTTGTTACACTCAAACAACTATGAAATACCGGCAATAATAAAAAAATATTGAAACTTTGTAGAAAATTGAAGTTTCACATAGTGTGTTTTTCATACACTGGTCCAATATAGTGTATTGTCTGTCTTCTGAAAAGATAGGATTCAGTTCCAATATTCATTGACATAAACATACTGTATGATACTATTGCAACTGCAGTTTTCATTTAAAACACTTTATTATGATATAATATAGTTTGTCAACAGTCCATTCTGACAGCGGAATATGATACATGTGAAAACACTTCTGATGCAGTGCGTCAATATTGCACCATTGAAACACCTAGAACAGAATGCTTGACAGCAATTAGTTTCGACAACATATTAGCCCAGTGTATGAAAAACATACAAGGCTGATATACGCACCAATAACTCTGACACTAAGGGGTATGTTTACTAAACCATCTTAATGTTACTGGCGCTAGTTGCAGCAATAATGTGAAGAATGCCATATAAGGAGTGGCTGCTCCGGCGTCAATGTAGCAAGAATCTGTATTGTGCGATAGTGGGTGCCGTGGCGCGTTAACCCTAAGTACATGCCAGCGCAGTGTTAGAAGCTATAACGATGTAGCCCACTGGTTACTGCAATGACTGTGGAGGCAGAGGTCATGGGTTCAATCCCACAGTGGTGTAATCTAAAAAGGCTGGCCGAGGCATTTTCTTTTAATTTAAATCAGTGCTGCCAGCAAAAACACCCTCACAGTGCCCTAACCTAAGGTGCCTCATAAGACGCCCCATAGGTCACATTATTAAGTGCCCTATCTGCCAAGGCACCCTATAATGTGCCTTATGGGGCGCTTTATAGGGCGCCTATGAGGCACCTTAGGCTACAGCCCTCTGAGGGTGTTTCTGCTAACAGCACTGATTGAAATGAAAAGGAAAAGCCTCAGACAGCATTCCTAAATAACACCACAGTGGGATCAAACCCATGACCTCTGCCTCCACAGTCAGTGAAGTAACCAGTAGGCTACATCTCTATAGCTACTACCACATCTGGCTGGCTACAGAAAGACTGCAGGTCACCATACAAACTGCTGTGGTCACCAGGATAGGGTAAAACCACCCGTACCCATGATGCACTGCACATGCAGATCAGCAGTCTACAGCTGATCACATAATGGGGTATGCAACCCCACAGCACCTAGGCCTGGTAGGGGGAACTGACCATGTGTGTTACTGGCACAGAGTAGCTACAGACCGTGACATTGTGCGGGTCCTGTGCTCACCCTGAGGGTGAGGTGGGGAACCCTGCTCCAGGTCCGCAGCACCTGGCTTGGCTGAGATAGGCTATGCTGCAGGTCCCCATCAGTGCCAGTGTGTGATAGGTAGTCCTTGCAGACACACCTAGGATACGCCTGTGTCCATTTGTATTTCCCAGTCACGTCTAGCCCTTGTGGACTATGATGCACCCAGAATAATGCATATCCTGTGTGGGTGCCATGGTCACATGTTATAGGTGAAGGGGGGTGTTTGGACTCAAAAGCGGATTATGTAGCACCACCCAACCTGCCCTCTGTGGCTCAGGGTGGGGGGACAGGCTCTCCCACCAACAGATCCACATTGTACATCTCTGCAATGGTGGCAGTAGAGAGGACCATCAACCCCAATCCTGCTGGGGAACAGGCACCCTACAGGGCAGTTTGTACACATCACATAAGGCAATGGCAGACAGGCAGAACACTGGAAAAGCTCAGCTGTCCCCCACCACTATCTGACATTCACCAGCAGAGGGCACAGTCAGTCTCCACCCGCTGCACTCTGCAAGGTATTCCAGCCATACACATGCTAACTGCAGACAGTCTGCTAGCTGGTACATAGTGCATGTTCCTGGAGGAACTGTGTGCACCCAAAAATGGGATGTGAGCACACACACCAAGCAGGTATGTCAGTGATTGGGCCCCAGAAAAGAGAACCCATAAATATCACTTGAGAGAAATGCTGCATAGCACTATAGGGGAACCTAGCCATGCCGTGGTCACTGCTCAGTCAGGGGTGAGAGTGACCTCCCAGCATGACATGCTGTGGCCACCCTGTCCGTGCAGGTGGTGGTTGGGCACTACAATGTCCCAGCCATTGCCCTATACCCTGTGCAGATGCATCCTGCCCAGGCCACCCTGTCCGGGCCATACCCACAGTACCTTACTTCTCATTATGCACATTGGCAGGCTAAAACTGGAAACAGTGCAAGCAGTGTGGGCTCAGTAAGGTGTAAGCAGCCACAGCACACTGGATAGACATACATACACTCCCACACCTATGCCAGCATTGTGCAAATATGGAGGTTTATGGCAGCCCTGGCCGCCTCACCAATCCTGGGCACAGTGTGGGCATTGCTATGGTATGCAATACTGTTGTGGTCACTCCCCGGGGTGGTAAACACTTGTCAGAAGCAATAACTGAAACACACTCCACAGATATCAGAAAGGTTGCTATGATGAATCTCTATCAACAAATCTTGTTTAACTTAGGATTTGTTAGCTGACATTAATCATAGCAACCTTTTGATATATGTGGAACGTGTTCCCAAGTTTAGGATGGCATTGCTAAGGTATGCAGGTGCCAGTATTGGGAGATGCTTCTCCGCGCAGGGCCCAACAGCCTGTCTCTCCATGAGGCTTTGGATAGTGGAGCCTGTGGGTGTGGGTGTTTCTGCCCCTGTTGGCCGCTGCTCTAGGGCAGAGGTTCCCAACTCCGGTCCTGGTGGGCCAAACACTGTTCAGGTTTTCATGCTGTCCCTAATAAATATGCATGAGATACATTTGCATACAATGGGGGTGGTGCACACAAATACAGCACAGCATATTTATTAGGGACAGCATGAAACCTGAATGGTGTTTGGCCCTCCAGGACTGCAGTTGGGAAACTCTGCTCTAGGGATTGCACATGTTTATGGTGTCTGTGCTCTGTAGGGTAAAATATAGGCGTTTCAGGCATGTTTAATTTATCTGCAATAAAGGTTCCGTCTTTATTACCACAGTTTAGTACTGGGTAAAATATGGGGACAAGGTTGGCAGGAGCCACAGCTGGGACTTGAACTTGTGACCTGCCCCTGAACACACTGGCTGTGTGTACTGCACCAAACTGTTGCCACAGGGGCAGATCATTCCCTGGGGCTTGTGATAAGGAAGCTTATCAGAGCCCTGAGAGTACTGCCAATAGAAAGGAATTTACATTAATCAAGGGACCTGTTCTGGCAGGTCAGAGAAATAGAGCAGCCTGTTTCCCTAAAAGACAGCTTATTCCCAGCTGCAGTAACTTGCAGAAAGCCCCTAGTGGAGCTAAAGAGGAGAAGCATAAGCATAGTCTGAAAAACCCTTATGTCATGCCTAATCAATCAGTGGCCAGAGGAGAGTTTAAGCACCAACACCTGAGCACTGCAAGGGAGGAGTTGGAAGCTAAGGACTTTAAAGGCAGAACTGAATATTCAGAAAGCAGACCAGGGGAAGGACCAGCTCAGAGATGACAACCACAGCGACGAGAGAGAAGAAGAAGGTCCAAGAGAGAGAAGGCAAGAGGAACTCAGAGAGTGACGTGTACCTATAGAGATTCCTGTGATTCTGGTAGGAACTCTAAAGCAGCACCCTGTAAGCAGACAGGAGCAGCTAAGGAGAAAAGGAACACAAAGTCTTATGGGAAGAGGTATGAAGCTGATGCCCTGAGGTCCAGTGATACAGACTAGAGGACAGGCCACAGAAGCACCCATGCTTACTGGCCAGGATACCTAAGGAGACAGCCCAAGGACAGTTGTGACTCAGGTATGAACTTTGATCCTTTAACTAACCTGGAGCAATGCAAACTGTTGGGAAATAGTGTCTCTCCCACTAGAGGCCAGTTATTGAAGCCCTCTATGCCAGATATTGAGATTGAGCCTATGCAATTGGAGGAACAAGGTACAAGTCCTGAGGGAGATGATTTTTGCATGGACTGTTCTTTGTGTAAGATTGATAGCCTAAAGAAATCCTCAATGTAGGATTAAAACCATCAAAAGGAAATGTTCTAATTACTGGCTCCCCAGAAAGTTTTATATGGAAAGAAAGAGGCTTTTGGGGAATGGAAATGAAAACATGTGTGCAGAGGAGGAAACCAGCTATTGATTAAAGCTTGTTATCCACCTGTTGATAGAGTAGAGCATTGCTCAAAGCCGTGCACATGTTGCATAAAGAACTGCTTTGAATGTGAAAGAAGAACGCTGTTTGTAAAGAAGTTTTTCCTTTTGGGTTTATTCTCCAGCACTGCTGAGCAGTTGTCAGCAGTGACTGAAGGGAAGTGTTTTTTTCTGTTGCTTGAAAAGACTCTGCCAGCTATTTGCTTGAAACTTTCAGTTGTGTTCTTTGATTACAAAACCTGGAAAAGTTATCCTGAAGGTGTTACCAAGTATAATCTGTGTGTGGAATAATTTACCCCATAAATAAACTCTATTTTGCCTTATACTCGACTCAACTACTACATTCTTATTTACCTCAAAGGCAAACACTATACAACTGGACTACTATTACCACAATCCTTTGCGGCATAGATAGTCTGGATCTTTGCAAAAGGTGATGTAGCTTTCATAACAAGCACCCCCTTTTACAGTGGCGTAGTTCTTGGATATACGTTAACATCAAGGATACCAGGGATTCAAAAGGATTTACAGCTGAAAAAAAGGCTTGTAGGCTAGAAGGTGGAAAGAGGAATTTCCCTTGACAACACCTGAAGAATAAAGAAGCTGATCCAGGAGCAGTTCCAGGAAGGAAAAGACCCTGTATGAACCTGAATCATCACTGGGATAAGGTAAAAAGTACCTGGGCGTGACCAGTGGTGGATTAGAAAGTGAATACAGGGGCAGTTTAAAGAGAAAAAAAAAGCCACCTATTTGTAGGGTGCCGCTCTTTGTGTTTTTTTTCTGTTTTCCTTACAGGGTAGCCAAGAATGGATCCCAAGGAACTGGTGAGCTGGATGGCAGCTCAATTTGCCCGGCAACAGCAGGTTGCACAGCAGGCTCAGGACGCCGCCATCAACGCCATGAAGGAGCAGCAGAAACCAGTGCTCGATCTGGTGGAAGCATTAGTTGCACTACGCACCCAAGGAGGAGCTGATTCATCACCAGCAGCGACACCTGTTTCTCCTCATGCAGACAATGTGGGACTCTGCCAGGGTATTGGGGCTTTCAGTTTTGGGAAACTCACACCTGAGGATAATGTGGATGATTTCCTAGAGTCTTTTGAACGAGTGGCTCAGGCACTAGCGTGGCCAGAGACCTAGTAGGCCATAAGGCTGGCTACTTCGTTAACTGGGGAGGCGCTTGCCGCCTATAGAGCCATGCCAGCAGCCCAAGCTTTGAATTATAAGGCTGTAAAAAGTGCTATAAGAGATCGCCTAGGCCTTACTGTTACTGAGTATAGGCGGATGTTTAGGGCTACTGTATTGAGAGCGGGCGAAACACCAAAAGCTCTAAGTCAGCGAATCAGAGGACTAGCTTTAAAATGGCTAGATCCAGAAGGCAAAAGTATGGATATGATTTTGGACACTATCATGCTGGAACAATTTATGTTTGCTGTACCAAAAGATGTGCAAACCTTTCTCATACAGCAAAATTACCAGAACCTGGGAGAGGCAACTTTGTTATCTGAACGGTTCATGGAAGCCGCGCAGGCTTGTCAGAGAACGAGTGGCCCTCTCAAGGCTGGTGCTGAGGTAAGCTGTTCTGTATCAGAAAAGAAGTTGGTAAAGAATGTTTCTGAAAGTGATACTGTACCTACCCAGGTTATGAAATGGTCTAGGAAAAAAAAATGTTACTTATGTGGAAAGTGGGGACACTTGGGAAGAAGCATGCCAGTTTCACACTAGTCTCATGGGAACTAGTGTAAAACAGCCTGAAGAAGGTTTCCTTTTGATGGTTGAGGTGCAAGGAATTAACACAAATGCTCTGTTAGACTCTGGCACAGCAAGGGGAAAGGGAACTACCCCAAACCACTGTAGCTAATCCTTTTAATCAAATATGTCTTAAAAATACTTTATACAAGTGTTTAAAAGTACACTTATCTGAAAATGTCGGCGGTGTTTAACTCCTGCATCAAAAACGCAGTGCACGTAGGAACAGGCTGTAAAGACTAATCAGCTAGCATCATGAACGTTTTTGATGCGGGAGTTAAACACCGCCGACATTTTCAGATAAGTGTACTTTTAAACACTTGTATAAAGTATTTTTAAGACATATTTGATTAAAAGGATTGGCTACAGTGGTTTGGGGTAGTTCCCTTTCCCCTTGCTGTGTTAGCTGCTCCGACAAAAAAAGATTGATTGCTTCACAATTATGGTTCAACATTGAATCTTGGGTTATGTTTTTGTGATTTTTTTCACCGGGATTTGGGTATATTTAATTTGTTTCTGTTAGAATCTGGGGCAGACCAGAGTATGCTGTCCAGAAGGCTTTGGAAGCAGATAGAGGCCCAAGAGAAATTTAAGCCTAGAAACCCTGAAAGCAATGTATATATTAGATGCATTCATGGAGCGGCTTCATCGTATCCCACCTACAGGTTATTAGTTAAGGGCTTGGGGGTACAAAAGAAAACCCC
The DNA here is from genome assembly GCA_033557465.1 of Ichthyophis bannanicus. Classification (NCBI taxonomy): domain Eukaryota; kingdom Metazoa; phylum Chordata; class Amphibia; order Gymnophiona; family Ichthyophiidae; genus Ichthyophis; species Ichthyophis bannanicus. The sequence goes on along the minus strand of CM066038.1, from coordinate 411,198,912 downwards.
TTTTACAGGCTACCATGACTGTTTGTCAGACAGACCTTGTCTGTTGCAGTGCACGGCACCCACCTAAATGGGGCTTGGCCATGGTCTGCTGTGGGCAGGTGCCACTACCCCCTCCGCCACCATGCTGACATGCCCTTATGCTGGTGGTGCGCAGTCCCAGGCCATACAGTGTGCCGGTAGGCAGCTGCCTATGGTGTGGGTTCTCGGGTAGGGGTGCCTACATGGACATGCGCGCTTCCCCCTGGCACCGCCTGCCAATGTTATGTGCCCTGGGGGTACCTGCTGGGTAATATCCCCTGTGACACTGTGGGACACACTCTTGTGCCCATGTTGGTCCCTCGTCAGTTGCTGTCTTGCTGCTTTACAGTTTTGGTATTCCTATGTGCCACCTAGGCATCTGCCTAGTCCGCACTCTGCCCCAGCTGGACCACAGCATGTGCCGCCTGCAGCCCCCTGTATCCCATTTACAGCATCAGTATAGTTGCCCTTTCCTGCGTGCCCACTCTGCTGTTGCTGCACATGTGCACGCCATAACAAACCTGCCCAATCTAAACGACAGAAACCCTGATCACCGCTATTTCAATGTGGGATCATTCACTATGTAGGGGGACAGAGCATAGACCCTTCCAAACATGGTATCTTCCTTTTTATGCTTTGTCAGTAGTGTTGCTTTATGTTTATCATTAATATCACTATTGGCCAGTTTGGTTATTGGGATTTCAGATGTGGTTCTGGTCATTTTATTTGTTTATTTGCCTTTTTGGTTCCTGCACATGTATCGCTATTATCACTTTTCTGGGTTTCCCTGCCTTTGCTGTACATTGCTGACTGAAATGGTTTCTCTCTCCTGCAAATGTGCCTCTAATGCGAGGGTTTCACTGGCGTTAGTGTTCAGACCCGGATTTCACAGCGTTAGTCTGCCTGGAGCCTCTCCCCGCCCACTCTCCACCCATTGACCCCTATCTCCGCCCTCTGGGAGGCCTTACTCCACCCTTCAGAGCTAGATTTCACAGCATTAGTGTGCCTTAACGCCGCTGCCGACGTTATTGCACGAAATACGTGACGTTATCGCGCGATAATGTCACCGCTGCTACGTTAAGACGGTTTAGTATACATACCCCTAAGTAACTTACAGTTATCTAAACCTATTTTCTAAAGTCTACAAATACTTGTATTTGCAAAATAGTAGCTATTACAGCATTATAAACTACTTACTATTTTTTGTGATCTTTTTATGTTGAGCTGCCAATACCATCAAAATCATCAAACTTCGAATAGCTGTTAAACTAACTAGATCTCAGATAAAAAATCTGTATATAACGCTTTTTGACATAATGATAATAGCTAAACATAGTTTCATTGAATTTATAACCATTAATTAGTAAACAGTTGAGTAGTAAGTATGGAAACCTTATGTATGTAAAACATATGCCTGTCCAAAATGGGTTAATGAAGCAGGGACAGGTCTCCATCTATTTTTTTTTTTTTTTGCCTCAGTACAACACCCTAGAGATGACCATTGGATCCCCCCCCCCTTGTTCAAGAGGCCTCTTAACCGGATTTGGACAGGTTAGCTTTGGCAAGTAATATTGGACAAAGTTTTCAATTTTTGAGATCCTAGACAAAGGAGAACTCCTTATGGCAGAGGGAGATGATCCCTTGGTGGTACATTAATTTCACTGAGAGGAAGTCTTTGCAGTGATATCTCAGCCGCTGGAGACCCTATCTATTGCAGATCTTCCAGAGCTGGAGGCTAAGTCTTCAGGTAGCTCCTATTTTAAAAGGTATTAGAAAAAGTATAAAGGCCTTTCTGATTCTAGTACCTTCAGGATATGATCTCTACAGAATTGAATGTGTCCAAATCTAGGCTTAAGGTGGGCAGAACCATGGGTAAGCTGTATCCCCTGGTGCCAGAAGAAAGAGATTGAAGCTCCCTAAGATGGGTGCCTTGGTCACAGCGGTCATAAATATGACAACTATTCCTGTGTAGATAGTATGGCCCTAAAGGCCAACCTTGAAGCAGATTTTGAGGCAGTCTATTTGGGATTATAGGCAGCTGTTTGCAGTGCTTAGATTTCTTGGTCTTGTCTGAGATGGTACAGACATGGACGAGGCTGAGGCCTTGAACCAATCTGAAAGGGACATAGCCTATTTGGAGTTAGGATAGTTCATATAGGGCATCTGCTACATATGCCAGTTTTGCCACCTGGGTTAGCAAGATGGCAGTGTCTGACAGCCAGATGACTCTTGTGATTGCACGATTGGATGGTGGATACAACCTCTAAAACCTGGCGGTAGACACACTTTTAGGGGCATGCTTCTTTTTGGTGAAAATAGGAAGTAGATTGTCAAAGATCTTGGAGAGACAAAACCTCAGAGGTTGCTGGAGGATAATTGGAGGGTTCCTCTCAGACAAATTCAGGTAGGTCTCGGGTTTGTGAAGCCAGAAGATATTGCCTCAGAAGGCTTGCTCCCTTGCAATGATCACATTTTCCTTATAAAAACCCTTCCTTTTGTCCGACTGCAAAGTGGCTCCTATGCCTCCAAGTTGCCAGGGAGCATCTAAAGGAGCACATTGAGGATTTGAGGGTCCCTCTCTCGTCCATGTGGATAGGCGGTCTGTGCAAGATTTATAAGAAGTGCATTTGCAGTTCCACATATCAGTGAGTTTTCAATCTAGTTTGACATGATTATAAGCTGGACTTAACCTGCCAACTTAATAATTTATCACTTGGTTTGCAGCTTGTCGTGCTGTGAGGGCGTGTATGCATCAGTGATGCTAAGAGCCGCCTGACTGAAGACTGAACACAATTTAGGACAACTATCCAGAGGGTCGCCATGAGTCGGCACCGACTCGACGGCACTTAATAACAACAACAACATCTCTCTGTCATGCTGCTTCCAAGAAGGCAGCAGTGCTTTCAACTCTTGTCAATCTGCAAGACATAGGGGTGATTGTTATGGTTCCCCATCATGATTGTGGGGGGATATTAAGTCTATTTTGTTCTTTCAAACCTTTTGACCCCTGGGTGATTAGTCTGACATTCTCCTCTAGAATAGTCTGATATAAAGATGAATGCATTGCTCCATTAATGACGGCAAGCCATCCAAGTCCAAATTCAGCAAAGCAACCCCCACTACCCCACCATACATGACAGTAAGGATGAAGTCCTTGCTTTGAAAAGCAGTGTTTTTGGTTTTCACCCAGCAAAAATTTGGTGGTGATCTCTGGATGGATGAGTCAAAAATTGAAATTTTCAGTCATATTTTTCCAGATATATTGTGGGCCATCCAGATGCTCTTGGGCAACTCTGAGGCAGACAGTAATGTTATTTTTAGAGAGCAAAAGTGATTTCTTCTTAACCTTGCTCCCATTAACATCATTCCCATTTATTTTTTCCTGATGGTTGCAGTGAACCCTCACATCAGCTGCTGTGAGAGGGGCCTACTGACCTTTAGATGTTAGTCTGGGGATCTTAGTGACTTTATGAATGATTTTCTATCTTGCTCTTGTGTTGACCCTGGCAGGACTGCCATTTCTGGGTAGAGTCACTATTTATTTTTGACATCCACCATCCTTCGAGGTACTCGTACAAGTGACATGTCCGCATGCAGTTTTTATTTTTTCCTCTAAATGTGTTTTCAAGGAGGGGTTGTTATTTATCTACCTATCTTTTCTTCTCACCTTGTGTCCTTCTTAGTAGGATTTTTTTCTATGCAATATTGTATCCAGTTCAAATCGGTGATAACAGTAGATGCAGGTTATGGCTTTGTTGCTCAGTCTTGTCGTGAGTCTTTTTAGGTGTCCATTTTAATTTAGGTACCCCAGCATATATATTTCTCCACATAGGCCAGGAACTCAGCTTTCAGCTCCTCATTCTTCTCCTGCTCTTCTGCTTCTTGCCTTTATTATTTTTCCTGGCTTGGCTTACATGGATCTTATCATCTTATGTTGCATCCTTATGACTTACACTGGTGTTTCGCCCATTACCACCTTCATCTTACTACTACTACTACTACTGAACATTTGTATAGCGCTACAAGACATATACAGTGCTGCACAGATGCATGTAAAAGACGGTCCCTGCTCATCAGCGCTCACAATCTAGTCGACAGACAACACAGTAGCTGTAGACCTGGGATACATTTAGGGGGAATGGTAAGGAAAAACAAAGATCAGGTAATTCAAGATCTGAAAGCAACAGCAAAGAGGTGAATTTTCAGCCTGGATTGAAAAGGGTCAGAGAAGGCGCCTGATGTACAAACTCAGGTAGTTTGTTCCAGGTATTAGGAGCAGCAAGGTGAAAGGAGCGAAGTCTGGAAATAGCAATAGACGAGAAGGGCACAGCTAGAAGGTATTTGCCAGAAGAACGGAGTTCCTGAGAAGGGGTATAGGAAGAGATAAGAGAGGAAAGGTAGTGAGGAGCTGCAGAGTGAATGCACTTATTGGTCAGCAGGAGAAGTTTGAACTGGATGTGGAAATAGATAGGAAGCCAGTGAAGTGACCTGAGAAGAGGGGCAATATGAGCATGACAAGGCTGATGGAAGATTAGCCATGCAGCAGATTGTTGAACAGATTGAAGAGGAGAGAGATGATTCAGAGGGAGACCAGCAAGGAGTAGGTTGCAATAGTCTAGACGAGAGATGACTAAGGAGTGGATTAGTGGCTTAGTAGTGTGTTCAGAAAGGAATGGGCGAATTTTGTTGATGCTGTTGAAAAGAAATGGTGGGTTTTAGCTAACATAAGAAATGCCATACTGGGTCAGACCAAGGTCCAATAAGCCCAGTATCCTGTTTCCAACAGTGGCCAATGCAGGTCACAAGTATCTGGCAGTTTCCCAAAAAGACACACAACTTCCACAGTGTTTGTATTAGGGCAAGCAGTGGATTTCCCAGATCCTCTTTAATAACGGTTTAGGACCGTTCCTCCAGAAACTTGTCCAAACCTTTTTTTAAACCCTGCTACACTAACAGCTTTTACTACGTCTTCCAGTAACAAATTCCAGAGTTTGATTATGAACTGAGTGAAAAAATATTTTCTCTTATTAGTCTTATATGAGTTACACTGTAGCTTCATTGCAAGTCCCCTAGTCTTTCTACTTTTTGATGGCATAAACAATCGATCCACGTCTACCCATTCCACTCTATTCATTAATTTATAGATGTCTATCATATCTTCCCTCAGCCATCTCTTTTCCAGGTTGAAGAGCCCTAACCTTTTAAGCCTCTCATAGGGGTATACTTCCATCCCCTTTACTATTTTGGTGGCTCTTCTCTGTATCGTTTCTAATTCCGCTATACTGTATACCGTTTAAGATATGGTGACCAGAATTGCACATAATATTCGTGGTGCGGTCGCACCATGGAGCAATACAGAGGCATTATAATATCCTTTGTCTTATTCTCCATTCCTTTCCTTATGATTCCTAGCATTCTATTTGCCACCTTGGCTGCTGCTGCACGCTGGGCAGAGAGTTTCAACATGTTATCCACGTTATCAGCTGGATGTATGTGAATGAGAGGAGGAGAGAGAGGAGTCAAACGACCCCAAGGTTGCGAGCTGAGGAGAAAGGAGTAGAGAGTTATCCACAGAGACTGAGAAAGAGGGAAGGGGAGAGGAGGATTTAGGTGGAAAAATAAGAAGCTCAGCTTTGCCCACTTTCAATTTCAAGCAGCAGTGAGACATCTAAGCAGCAATGTCAGAAAGGCAGGCAGAGATCCTGACCTGGATTGCTGGGGAGATTTCAGATGTAAGGTAGATCTGGGAGTGTAAAAATGATACTGAAAGCCATAGTAAGAGATAAATGCATTAAGGGACTGGGTATAGCGAGAGAAAAAGAGCTTTGGGCCATTGCTAATGCTCTCCAGGTGTTTCAGCAACAGCTCTCCCACCAGGTTGTCCTCATACAGACGGATAACCAGGTGGCCATGTTCTGCCTCAACAAACAGAGTGGCACAGGTTCATACCTCCTTTGCTGGGAGGCGGGAGGCAGTCTGCCTCTAGAAGTTTGCAGTCTCACATGGTATGCTCCTCAGAGTGGTATACCTACCAGGGGAGCTCAATGTCTAGACTCAGCGGATTGCCTCAGCAGGGTTCTTAAGCCACACAAGTGGACTGTGAACAGGCATCTTCTATATGTGGTGCATGCCATCCATAGACCTCTTTGCCTCTCCCAGCAACACCCAGCTCCTGCTATTTTGCTCCAGAGTGCCCTGCCCGAATCACTTGGCTCCCGATGCTTTTCTCTTGGATTGGAGTGAGAGTCTTCTCTGTGCCTACCCACCAACCCTTCTGGTAGCCAAGACCCTTTTCAAGTTGCAAGTGGACAGTGCCACCATGCTCCTCATTGCACTGCACTGGCCCAGGCAACCCTGGTTTCCACTCCTCCACATGTCTCAACAGCAAACATTCAGACTTGGCTGTGCCCTGGACTTGATTTCGCAGGGCGACAGGACTCTGCGTCATCCCAACCTGTTGTCCCTAGCACTAATGGCTTGGCTGCTGAGCGGCTAGTACTCGCAGAGCTCCACTTGCTGCAGAACATGGAGAACATACTTCTTGCCTCGCACAAGGACTCAACGAGACATATTTACACCTTTAGGTTCGCTGGTTCTCCAGATAGTGTGAGAACAAATCTGTGGACCCTTTCTCCTGCTCTGTGGAGTCTGTTTTGTCTTATTTTCTGCACTTTGTCAGACTCTGGTCTGAAGTCCAACTTGGTTAGAGTGCACCTCAGTGCTGTAGCTGCTTATCAGCCCATAGCTGATAAGCAGATCTCTGCTCACCCATTAATTGATCGCTTTATGTGGGGCCTCGTACTGTTATGCCCCCCCCCCCCATTAAACCACCCCCGGTGACGTGGGACCTTAGTGTAGTGCTTGGACAGCTCCTCGCACCCCTCCCATGAGCCACTTAACTCCCTCCTGCTCATATTCGTTATTTGGAAAGTCATTTTTCTGGTGATGCTTACTTCGACATGCAGAGTCAGCAAACTGCAGGCACTGGTGGCGCACATGCTATACACCAGGTTTCATAAGAACAGGGTGGGTCTCCAAATTCACCAGAAATTCCTACCTAAGATAGTCTCTGCTTTTCATCTCAATCAGTCGTGGTGTTGCCCACCTTCTTTCCAAGGCCTCATGCCAACAGAGCTGAGGTTTCGTTGCACACTTTGGACTGTAAGAGAGCACTAGCTTTCTACCTGGAGATAACAAAAACCCATTGCTGATCTCCCAGTTCTTAGTCTCCTTTGACCCCAATAAGCTGGAAGTGGCAGTGTTGAAACGTGCCCTGTCCATTTGGGTGGCAGACTGCATTTCCTTCACTTACACTCAGGCTGTGCCGACATTGGAATGCCATGTCTTGGCTCACAATGTCTGAGCTATGGCCGATTCGATGGCCAACTTGCATTCTGTCTCCACAGAGGAGATCTGTAAGACTGCTATGTGGTCTTCAGTCCACACCTTCACAGCCCATTGCTGTCTGAATGGAGATTCCCAGTGTGACAGCAACTTTGGCCATGCCATACTTTGGCATCTCTTTGGAAATTGAAGCAACTCCTTCTCACCAGCCCTTCTGTCCATCCAGGCTATTGTAAAGTTGATCTAATGTTGATGTCTCTGCTGGATGAAGACTCTCTGAACCTCTCAGCGATTGCTCATGCTACTTGTTCTCGGTTTGTTTTTTCTGGTTGCCCCGTTGGGCTTTTTACAGGTTTTGTTTGGTAGCCTGTAGCTAGGGAATCTCGTATATGTGAGGACTGACTTCCTCCTTGTCCCGGAGAAAGCATAGTTGCTCACCTGTAGCAGGTGTTCTCTGGGATCAGCAGGAAACAGTCCTCACTACCCTCCCTTTGCCTTGTGGAGTTTTCTTTTTTGGCTTGATTAAACTATTTCATGATACTGAGGTAAGATGGCTCTGGGCGGGAAGACCAGCACGCATGTGTGGAGCACCTTCCAAAAGCTTCCTTTGGAAGCTGGGAAGTGTTCCTTTGTGGGCTCCGTCGATGGCATTGCCCATATGTGAGGATTGATACTGCTACAAGTGAGTAACTATAGGGGTCCTCTTAATTTTTTTCATTAATGTCTATGGTCTGTCACATGTTGCAGGTCCATGAACAGGTTTGCCATGGTCTATAGCTGCATCAGGATGTTGTCTTCACTGCTATAAAATGTATGCTGTATGTATTTTATAACATTAAATTTTACCTCTCTCTTAGTTATGAATAATGTTATATTGTAGAAAAACTGTACTTTATTAAGCAGAAAATCTTGATTTAAATCAAGTTTATTCTAGTCATGAATGGGCAGTTTATATACTTAGTCTTTCTGAATTGTGTATTGACTCATTCACGACCTTTTCTTGCTTTTTCTTGCTGTTTATAAAGTCCAGTTTCATTTAATATGCAAGATAATTCATGGTAAAATTGAAGAGCTAATTAAGAAAATTTTTTTTATCTACTAACTGGATTTTCAAGTTTTCCACAATGGTCCAGTGTGCGTGATATATCTTCCTCTCTAACAAATGAAGAGAGACCATATTCAAATAGATAGCACAAAGTTTGTGTACTTTTGTTTTTTAATAATATCTTGAACATTATTACAATTTTTTCCTCAAAATAAAAGGGTATGTTGGTCTATTTTGGCAGTCATACAAGACAGACATAATTCTATGAAGCAATATTCAGTGTTATTGTTCCCCACAATTTGCTTTGCTAGTACATAACTTTTTAGATAACGTCTTTTGTGTTTTGTTTCAGCACCTGAAACACAGTCGCATTGTGTGCTGCTTCTTTCCTTCCTCCCAAGAACAATAAATGCTGACTGGCGAATGGCAATTTATCAGTGGGCACTCCAGTGCCCCCATGAGACTGTGCGTGCCAGTTGTGTGAAAGGATTCCCCTTTTTGCTGCACTATCTTGGGGAGAAGTCCCAAAGTTCAATTCCCCAGATACTCTTGTACGTAAGAACTACTGTTAATTCAAGTGCAAAAAAAGAGAAAATAGAATGTGTAAGATCCTCCTTTTCTATAAATGTATAAATAGGATGTTTATTTCTTTATCATTTATGTAGAGACACAGTCATTGATGATTCGGATTTGGTGAAAAAGGAATTGGCTAGCATTGTTGGGAAATTGGTGTGTTGTCTGTCTGGTGCATCTGAACTGGGGAATCCCTCTGCTGACCCTCTTGTTGATGACATGGATTGTAATTTCCTTTGCTCCAGCATCAATCTGATAACGCTGCCTCACCATTCATGCTCAGCAGTGGACTTGTCTATTTTTAAACCATTCTTGTTTCTTCTCGACGGAAACATTCCTAGTGCAGTAAAGCTAGGTAAGTTGCATCTTCTATCAATTATACATTACAGTTATGGAGAAAAGAAATTTAGTATCGTCCCTGTTTCTTTGGGATGTTCATAGTAACATAGTAAATGACAGTAGATAAAGACCAGTATGGTCCATCTAGTCTGCCCAGTAAGATGGCAGGAGTAGGTGCACCTGCCACTCTGTGTAGGCCACCCCTCCCCATGTCTTTGTTTAGGGGTGAACCTGCCGCTCTGTGTAGGACACCCCTATTTGTTGAGAAATTAGATGGTTCAGTTTATTTTGATGTTATCCTGTTGCTGTAAAGAGACCCACTGTGTCTGTCCCATGCCACTTTGAACTCCGTCACTGTATTTGCCCCCACCACTTCCATCGGGAGGGCATTCCAAACATCCACCACCCTTTCAGTGAAAAAGTATTTCCTGACATTGCCTTTCAATTTACCACCTTGCAGCTTCATGTTATGCCCTCTAGCTTTACAGTTTCCCCGTCTTTGGAAGAGGTTTGTTTGTTCATTATTTCTCTTTAAGTATTTAAAGGTCTGAATCATATCTCCCCTATCCCTCCTCTCCTCCAAAGTGTACATATTTAGGTCTTCAAGTCTCTTCTCATAAGGCTTCTGACGCAGGCCCCAAATCATTTTGGTCGCCTTCCTCTGAACAGCTTCCATTCTTTTTACAAGATATGGTCTCCAAAACTGAACACAATGTTCCAAGTGAGGCCTTCTTTCTGAACTGGATGAAGAATTCTCTATTTCTTGAGTAAGGAGAGTCCAGCTTTGCTTTGTCAAATCTAAACTTTATCTCCACATGATTAGAAGTGGAAGAGTATTCAGAAAATATAGACTGCCAGCATTTTTAGGTTCTAGGGCAAAAATGATTTTCCTGGTAAATGTTTTTACATTGTACTTTGTTTACTGGGCGTCATTTTGTCTATTTTTGGACATTTTGTTGCTTTTGTGCTTTTTTACATTTGGGGTTTCACTTTTTCATTTTTTGCTTATTTGGCTTTATTTCTGTTTTTTAGAGGGATTTTTGTTTCCATTTTTTGTTTTGTTTTGTTTTGTTTGTTTTTTGTTTTGTCTGATCAATGTTTGTCTTTCCCCTCTAGCCTGCTGTGTGAATGGAGAGTGAACAAATCTTAGTCACAGTGTCTCTGGTTCCTTTCACCATTAAACTGGGACTCCAAAAAGTCCTTCATGGCTGATAGAAAATAGGCTATTTTTAAATCTTAATAAAACTGAAGTTCTATGGATGAAGGCTTAAAATTTGCTCTCCTAGGAGGGGTCTGAATTTGTAAAAGGTTCAGGGGATGAGAGAGATCGTGTGATGTGCTGAGAGAGCAAGACGTGTTTTGTGCTCTCTCCGGGATCCTCAGCCACTATGAGGGCACTTGTGGCAAAATAAAGTAAAAATGTCTCCACAAACACACACAACAGAGGAGTGGAAGACTGCCCAGACAACAGGGGAAGCAGTAAATATCTGCATTGAGAAACGAAACCGCCAGACAGGAGCAGGAGAAAACCCCAGCGCAGCCAGCCAAAATGGCCGACCCACCGGCATCGCCAAGCTTCCCAGGACAAGCTGCACTAGTAGAGGATGTAACCTCTGCGGTGGTCGGAGCACTAGCAGGAAGATTTCATGAAATCACAGGTCGGTTGGATATGACGGCAAGGTCTTTGGGGGCCCTGGGCACCAGACTGCAAGACACAGAAAAAGGAATCTCTCAGATGGAGGACAGACAAAACAGTGTGGATAAGGATATACAACAACTTAAAGAACTGGCAGGGTAATGGGCCACAAAAATCGATGATCTGGAGAATTGGGGGAAAGGAAAAACATCTGCTTTATAAGTATACCGGAGTCAGTAAAAGATGGTGAGCTATGTGGCTACTTGGAAACCTTTTGCCTAAATCACTAGCGTTGGATGAGCACTGTAAGTCACTAGTAATGGAAAGGGTGCACCGGGTGGGGCAACTGTGGGTCTCGGACACAAGGCCACGAGTGGTGATAGCCCAGTTCCTTAATTTCCTGTAAAAGGAAACAATTCTTTGAGAGATGTACAGCCATGGCCCCATTATACGTGGAAATACAAAACTTTCGGCATACCAGGACTATTCAGTAGAACAGACTGCTAAAACGGAAAGCCTATGCAGCGGTGTGCCAGAGACTGGTGGAGGCCAAATACAAATTTGCTGTGCTGTATCCTGCTAAAATAGGGATTTTTATCAATGGGGCCTATGGACATTTGAAAGCTCTGCGGCAGCACAGCAATACTTGGACTCAGTATCTGCCCTGAAACCAAGGAACCAGCAAAGAGAGGAAAGGGGCACAGAGTAAAGTGACAGAGCCACCAGGAATTGATAATGAACAGTGAACATATGGTATGTGATATTTATGGGGGCGACTAGATCGGAGGATTCTACAGCTGAAGTGGACAGGCACAGGACCTGCTTTTGCAAAGAAATTATGGGACTTGAGCTGGCAAGGAGAACTCTGTGGAACGGTGGGCTGTTGGGGAAGACTGACCTGGTGCTCCTGGGGCTGGTGTGACTGCTGCAACATTGACAATTGCACTGGGTTTGTTCAGTATTTTTTTTTCGTTTGTGTTTCTGAATGGGTTTTTGTATTAGGCTGAATGTAACGTGCTCCCTTGTGAGACAGAGAGGGGTATAAGAAGAGGTGTGCCTGGAGGCTGAGCCATAATAAAGATCAAGGCATATGTGATAGGGTGGGTCAGTTGGGAGAATACACACAATAGAGTGGTGGCTGCGGATCCTAACATCAGCGAGTGACTTCCAGAGCTGGGAGGTGAAGAAGAGAAGAGAGAGGTGAGGGGGAGGGGAGGAGGGGGAGGGAGGAGAGGGGGAATGGGTAGCCATATAGACGGGTGGAGTGGGTGATGGGTGGGGGAAGGGTCCAATACAAGCTTAGGAAAGAGAAAGATAGACAAAAAGGAGGAGTACAGGAGGAGCTGGCTTATGGGTGAGGGTCTAAGGAGGTCCCGGGCTGGGGGGACTCCCGAAGGAAATATGAAGGTTTTGATTTTGAAACAGGTATCCAGTGGTATGAGGGAACATGAGAACATAAGTTGTAACATATGTGGGGTTTGTAGCCCCATTAAAATAAGGAAGGTTTTGGGGGCCCTGCGGAGACACTGGGGAAAGATTATAATACTTCAGGTAACCCATCAATCAGTAGAAGACCTAAACTGCATGAAGGGGGGACAGATTGAACAAATTTACGGGGTGCTTGTGCAAGTATGCAAGGGAAGTGTGGCTATACTAATAGTGAAGGGTATCGTGTTTCAGTGCATCCAGGAAGTCATGGATCCTGAGGAACATGATTATACTCACATCTCCAGGGCGCATGACACTAGTGCCCGCATAGATGCCGTAGTCTGTACAGACACAATTTTTCAATACATTGAGACAGCGGAGATACACTCAGATGAGATCTCTGACCATACACCGGTCTGGATGGATTTTACATGGGGGGGGGGGGTCCCAGGGTTAGACGAGGTCTATGGTGTTTCCCATTGGAAATGTATGAAGGGGAGGGATTTCGGAAATATTTATTGGAAAAATGGCAGGACTACTGCCATTATAACGGGGGACAGGCCAAGACCCCAGAACATTTCTGGGAGACAGCTAAGGTGGTATTGCGGGGTGACATATTAGCATATGGGGCCAGGCGTCAAAGAGTTATGGCTGCAAGGAATCCTCTGCCTTGAACGGCAGGTGGGCCGGGAACAGCACCTATGGAACAGTCACCCCACTGCAGCAAACAAAACACAGCTCCTAGCCACTCAGGCCACTTTAGAAATAGTGTTACACCAGTAAGCTAAAAAATCTTTGGTATTCTATAAGTACCGCCTATACCAATATGGGGATAAGCTGGGGCGATTGCTATTGAGATGTGAGAATCATGGATGTTTGTTTGTTTATGTTTATTAAAAGCTTATTATACCGCCCAATACCATAGGCATACCATAGGATCCTGCTAAATAGCTGGGGTCAGGGATGAAACGGGTGTATTGCACAAGGATACCAAGGGAATTGGAGATGAGAAGTTTTATCATGCCCTTTATGGGAAGAAAGCGGCATCATCAGCGCAAATTCAAGCCTATTTGAAATGGGTGGAGCTCTCCTGTCTCACCCTCACCCACCAGGAGGTGTGCAGGGCCATAAATAGGGTGGCCTTGTGCAGGGCCCCGGGGCCGAGTGGATACAGAACAGAGAACTACAAAATTTTATCAGTCGAGATATTAGGCCCAGTGGCGGATATGTTCAATGTCTGGTTGACATCTGGCAAGTTAACCTACAACATCAATACAGCACATAGGCTTGCAGCATATAAAATGATGGTATTTCTTGTCTTGTATGTTTTGCAATTACTGCCACTACTGATGTGCTGTTGGGATGTACGGGCAATTGTGAAACATTTGCAGAGCTTCCTTTGGCAAGGGAAGAGGCCTTGATTGAGGAATGCTCGGTTGCAGGGACCCTGACGGAAGGGGATGATGGGCCTCCCAGACATATTGCAGTATAATCTAGCCTGTGTTCTCCATCATGTTCATGACTGGCTAGGGAAAGAAGCAATCTTTACACCCAGAGAAGTGGAGTCAGCTATGGTTGCACCCGTGGCTTTGACATCTGTCCTACACACTCCAGGGGCTCCATTGCTCCCTCACCAGTTCGTGATAGCCTACTCATAAAAGGGGTATGTGCTGGGTGGAGAAGACTTTGTGGGCTGTTGGAAGTGCCTTCGGGAGTCACTGGGTATCTCCCGGTTCAAAGAAACAGAACCTTCCCCCCCCCAGGGTCGAATACACGGTTTTTCTCCAGGAACAAGCAGGAAGTCAGTCCTCACATATGGGTGACGTCTGCATCGACAGAGCCCACATGGAGCATTTCCCCAGCTTTCAAAGAAAGCCTTTGGGAATGCTACCACACATGCCTGGTCCCCTTCCCATCCAAGGGTGCCATCTTGCTCAGTCTCTCTTTTTTTCCGCAGAGTCCAATGAACTCTACTCTTCTGGAAAAAGTTATTGAATTCCTTCCTTTTGTCCAATTTGCGTACCGGTTCCCTTCCCGCCTCGAGGCGGCACCACCACTGCTGGTCTTGGCCCCTTTTTTCCTGTGTTTCCTCGAGGTTTCACCTCGACTGGCCTTCGTGCCTTTTTTTACCCGGGGGTCCTCGACCCAAGCCAGGTGTGGTTCCCACCATGACTCCCGGTGGGTTCAAGAAATGCGACTGCTGCCGTCAGACTATGTCAGTCACTGATATTCACGACTGCTACATTCGCTGCCTGAGCCCAGACCACGACAGTTCCACCTGTGACCGGTGCCAGGCCATGACCCCTAAAACCAATAGGAAGCGGTCTGAGTTGCAGGGGAAGCTTTTCCCATGGTCTGACTCTGCCCCAGCTTCCCCATCTCCGAGTCCTGAAGCCCGTCCTTTGCGAGAGGTCCGGGCATCTTTGGAGTCCTGCGGTGACAGCTCCTCCAGTGCGGTCCCGGGCCCTCCCAAAAAGAAGATGATGATCCCGAAGGAGGTGCTTCCGATCAACCCTGGCAAGATCTCTCGACAGGACTTGGGCGACTCCGAGCAGCACCATCAGAAAGTCTCGAAGAGTCCTTGGCCTGTGGCAACCATGCCAGGGCCCGTGAACCTATAATTCTCCTTGAGGACGCACTGTCTGGAGTGCCGGCGTTGGACCCAAGGGCTTCAGTGTCCACGTTGAGTGCTGCATAGCCATTGGGCCTTGCATCCCACATGGCAGCCATGGAGCAGAGCCTCTCCTCCATCTTGGCCTTGCAGCGGGTGTTGATGTCGGCCCCCCCCCCCCCCGGCATCATCTGCCCCGACACTGGGCCCCCCCGACTTCGGGGGAGTCTCCGGTCATTGAACTGGGCACAGAGCGCTACCGGCCTTGGGTATGTCCTTGGCGTCGATCGAGGTCTCGATCACACTCCTTGGGTTCCAGTCCTCTCTGGCGGGTTTCTGGGAGTCTGACCCCAGGTCCTCCAGGGGGGCCCGTTTCCTCGGAGCCACCTCCGGGGCTGACTCTTTGATGCCTGCGGGCTCGAATTGGGAGCCCAAGGATGAAGCCTCCCTGGACACCTCCTGACACCCTCCGAGCCTTCTCCCCCACAGCCTCAGTGTCACTCCCCGCCTGAGTACATGGCCTTTCATGACTTTGTTCGTGACATGGCCTGAGCTCTTTCAATCCAAATGGAGTCTGAGGAGGACCCGCGCGCTGAGGAGCTCGAGATCTTACAATATGAGTCCACTCCCAAGAAGACTCTCATGGTACTGCTTCTACCCATCCTTGAGAGATTGCCCCTCTGGATGTGGGAGTTCCCAGCCTCGGTACCAGTGGTCAGTCAGCACCTGGATGCCATCTATCGCGTTCGGAAGGGCCCCGGGTTCCATAAGCCACAACTCTCCCACAACGCGATGGTGGTTGAGTCCTCCATGCAAAAACTGAAGAGTCAGAAGACCTACTCTTCAGTTCCCCCCGGCAGGGAAGCCCAGGCCCTCGATGCCATGAGGCGCAACTGCTACCAGGGCGCCATAAGAACCTAAGATATGCCATACTGGGTCAGACGAAGGTCCATCAAGCCCAGTATCCTGTTTCCAACAGTGGCCAATCTAGGTCATACGTATCTAGCAGTTTCCCCAAAAGACACAGGTTCCACAATGCTTGTATTGGGTCAAGCATTGATATCCTGGGTCCCTTCTTAATAATGGTTTTTGGACCTTTCCTCCAGGAACTTGTCCAAACCTTTTATAAATTCAACTACACTAACAGCCTGGCTGCCGAATACAGGCGTATGAATTGTACATTAGAATGTACCTTAAGTGTCTTATGCAGGAACTCTCGGGGTTCTCAGCGAGCCTCGCCGGGGAGCTTCTGCAAAGTTTCCAGTCCCTAGCGGCAGGCATCCGGGACTGTTCCATATTTCTCTCCTGGGCCGCCCACAATGGGTTCGAGTCCTGCAGCCAGGGTTGCAGCTGCTGGCATCGGCGCCCAGCGCCAGGCATGGGTACAGAAAAAGCTCCTGGATGTCCCCTGCAATGGTGAAGAACCTATTTGGGAAACTGATGTCTGATAAGGCTGCGGAGATTGAGGCTTAGGTAGTGACCCGGCAGAGGCTGTCCAAAAAGACCTCGGCTCACCCAAGGAAAAAATCCTCGGGGGAAAAGGCCCTTTTTCCTGAGGAAAACAGGCAGTCCTCACAACGAAAAGGCCAGGGACACTGGCCTAGGAAGCCCAAGGCTCCCAAGCCCCAGACATCAGCTCCCACCCAACTGGGGGGAAGCTTTTGACTCCTTGTGCTGGGTCTCCCCTCCCCCGGGAGGCCCACCTCAGTCCACAGGGGGTCGACTGGCCTCTTTTGCCCACAGATGGGCCAGCATCACCACAGACTAGTGGGTTCTGAGGCATTGTGGGTTAAACTAGAAAGAGGGAAAGAGAAATCTATTTGCATTGGAGTGATATACAGACCTCCCTCACAAGAGGAAGAGGTGGACAGAGAGTTAATTGAAGACATACGCAGCATTGCTAGGAAAGGGGAAGTGCTACTGATAGGAGATTTCAATATGCCAGATGTTGATTGGCACATTCCTGCTGCAGTATCATCTAGAAGTAAGGAGATCCTGGATTCTCTACAGGGAGAACTATTCAGGCAATTGGTAACAGACCCCACACGTGAAGGGGCCATACTGGACTTGGTGCTTACCAATGGTGAAAGTGTTTCTGATGTTGTAGTGGGAGATCATTTTGCATCCAGTGATCACCAGATGGTGTGGTTCAGTATTAGGACTAGGGCTGTTAGAATCCATTCCAAGGTGAGGATCTTAGACTTTAGGAAGACTAACTTTGCGAAGATGGGCCAATACCTCAGGGAGTCGTTGGTGGGATGGGAACAGCTGGGGGATGTAGAAAAACAGTGGGCAAAACTGAAAGGGGGTATTTTAAGGGCAACCAACCTTTTTGTTAAAACGGTAAATAAAGGCAAAAGGAACAGGAGACCGCTATGGTTTTCGAAGGAAGTAGCTCAAAAAGTGAAGAAAAAGAGGGAGGCCTTCATGAAATACAAGAGATCACAGAGAGCAGAAGACAGGCATCTGTATTTGGAAAAACTTAGAGAAGCTAGCAAAGTAGTCAAGAAGGCAAAGATTCAAAAGGAGGAGGAAATAGCCAATGCAATAAAATGGGGGGATAAGACATTTTTCAGATATATTAGTGAGAAGAGGAAGAGCAAAAGTGGTATTGTCAGACTCAAGGGTGCAGGGGGGGAATATGTAGAAGCTGATAAGGATAAAGCGGAATTGCTTAACAAATAGTTTTGTTCTGTGTTCACAGATGAAGAACCAGGAGCAGGACCTCAGAAAACACCCACAAATAAGAACAGAAGCGAGGGACATCTTGAACTATTTTCAGAAGACTGTGTTCGTGAGAAACTAGCTCAACTTAAAGTAGACAAAGCGATGGGACCGGATGGGATACACCCTAGAATACTGAGGGAACTTGGGGACGTTCTAGCAGCTCCACTGACTGACCTTTTCAATGCCTCGTTGGAGTCAGGAGTGGTGCCAAAGGACTGGAGAGAGGCTCATGTGGTGCCTTTACACAAAAGCGGAAGTAAGGATGTGGTTGAAAACTACAGGCCGGTTAGTTTAACTTCGGTGGTGAGTAAATTATTGGAAACGCTGCTGAAAGAGAAAATAGTGAGGTTTCTGGAGTCCAGCGGATTACAGGATCCGAGGCAGCATGGATTCACCAGAGGCAGGTCTTGTCAGACAAATCTGATTGATTTTTTTGACTGGGTGACCAGGGAGTTGGACCGAGGGAGAGCTCTAGATGTGGTGTATTTAGATTTCCGTAAAGCCTTTGACACTGTTCCTCACAGGCGACTTATAAACAAACTGAGCACCCTAGGGATGGACCCTAAAGTTACTGCTTGGGTTAGAAATTGGTTGGGTGGGAGGCGACAAAGAGTACAAGTAAATGGAGCTCACTCTGAGGAGAAGGATGTTACCAGTGGTGTGCCCCAGGGATCTGTCCTTGGTCCGATTCTTTTTAACATCTTTGTTCTCCAGGACCAAGCAGGAAGTCAGTCCTCACTTATGGGTGACGTCGGCGCCGACGGAGCCCTCGCGGAGCAATTTTCCCCAGCTTTCAAAGAAAGCCTTTGGGAATTGCAGCGCGCATGCGCGGTCGTCTTCCCGCCCGAAGGTGCCATCTTAGCCAGTCTTCTTTTTTCCGCGGAGCCCTACAGACGTCCCCGTCTTGTCCCCGCGAAAAAGTTGATTTTCTTCTTTATTTTATCCTTTTTTCTTTCGGTTCGACGCCGATCGTTTTCCCGCCCAGACTCGCGACGCCGGTCTCGAGTCCTCTTACTTTTTCGGTTTTTTCTGACTTAGTCAGCTTTCGTTTTCGTTTTCCCTGGCAGCCCGGTCCTTTGACCTCGCAGGGGCCCTTTTTCCCCCGATGGCTGCCAGTGGGTTTAAGCGGTGTGGTCGGTGTGACCGAAATATGTCACTAACCGACACACACGACTTTTGCCTCCGCTGCCTGGGCCCGGATCATGAGGAACTGATCTGTGGGCCCTGCAGCAAACTGTCCTCAAAGGCGTTGAGAAGTCGGCGGCATCAGCGTGAGAGGATCTTCGCTGACCCCAGCCGTACCCGGACCTCGTCGGAGGCCTCCGTGTCGAAAGGCTCCAGCTCGGACCGTCGCCGGAGCTCCTCCGACCGGGGTTCTCCCTCCGGGGACCATCGTCGGAAGGAAAAACCCGCGAGGGCGGCGTCGGTGGACGCTCCTGGCTCCGCGAGGGCCAGGTCGCATAGCCCCGACAGCCGCCCCGGGTCCTTGGAGAAGGAACACATCCCGAAGCGACCTCGCCTGGAGTCGGAGATGCCTGCCCGGGTAAGTCCTGTGGTCCTTCTGGACTCGCCTCCGCGACAGCCGACGTCGGGCCCGACGCCGTCGGGGCCCGAGTCGGGGGCTGCTGGGTCACCTGAG
Organism: Ichthyophis bannanicus; assembly: GCA_033557465.1. Lineage (NCBI taxonomy): Eukaryota > Metazoa > Chordata > Amphibia > Gymnophiona > Ichthyophiidae > Ichthyophis > Ichthyophis bannanicus. The sequence goes on along the minus strand of CM066038.1, from coordinate 411,179,552 downwards.
CTCGGACTCAGGTTGACGGCCTTGGAGAGCAGACTGTCTGCCTTCATGGACCAGCAGAGGGCACTGCTCGCTGGCTTCGCTGCCCCGACCGCCGGGACGTCGACGTCCAAGTCGACCCCGGAGACCGAGCCGATCCTCGAGTCGATGAGAACTCGAGTCGATCCTCGGTCGAGGTCACCCTCGGCCTCCCGTTCGGGACCGAGGTCGCCGACGCCGACTCCGACTCCCTCGGCGTCGGGGCGGCTGGCGCCGCACCCTGCCCGGGCCGACCCCACCGAGTCCTCGTCGGAGTCGGTCTGGGAGTCTGAGGAGGAAGAGTCACCTGATTCTTTCCGGACTCGGTGTGTCCCATCGGACTCACCGGAGTCCGAGCCTCGGAAGCAGTCCCCCCGGAGGATGCCCGGTTCTCGGACTTCGTTAGGGATATGGCCAAGGCTTTGGCCTTCCCTGCGGATCCCGAGGAGGAGCCTCGAGCCGAAGAGCTCGACGCCCTCCAGTATGACTCTCCCGCGAGGGAACACTTTACTGTGCCGGTTCCTCCTATGCTGGAACGACTACTCTTCCGCATGTGGGAGAGTCCGGCCTCCTCGCCGGTCCTGAGCAAGCGGGTCGATTCTATCTATCGGGTCCGCAAGAGCCCTGGCTTTCAAAAGGCACAGCTGCCACACCATTCCATGGTAGTGGAATCGGCCATGCATCGTCTTAAGAGCCAGAAGATGCACTCCTCGGTGCCTCCTGGAAGGGAGGCCCGTAACCTGGATGGCCTTGGCAAGAAGTGCTTCCAGGGCTCTATGCTCGCATGTCGTGTCCAGACTTACCAGCTATACATGGGCATGTATCTCCAGGATCTGGCTAAAGAGCTAGCCGGATTCTCCGCTGGTCTCTCCGAGGAGCCCTTGCGGAGGTTCCTAGCCTTGTCCACGGGCATTCGGGAATGCTCAAAGTTCATGTCCCGAGCAGCCTATGATGGCTTTGAAGCCTCGGCTCGAGTAGCCGCAGCCGGCATCGGTGCCCGCCGACAGGCTTGGCTTCAGTCGTCCGACCTTGAGCCCTGGGTACAGGACAAGTTGGTCGATGTCCCCTGCCGAGGCGAAAACCTCTTTGGCAAGCTCATGGCGGAAAAGGCTGCACAAATTGAGACTGAGACTCTCACCAGGACCAGGCTTTCTAGGAAGACCTCCGCCCCTTCCCAGAAAAAGAAGGGCTCGGGGACAAAGTCCTTTTACCCGAGGAAGGCGGCTGCCTACAAACAATACCCCCATTATCAGGCCCCTGCAGCTCCCCAACAGGGCCAGCAGGCCAAGGGACGGGGTAACGGGTCCCATAGGCAGCAAGCCCCCAAGCCTGCACCACCAGCCCCTGCTCAGCAGGGTGGGGGTTTTTGACTCGCTCAGCATAGCCTCTCCCCCCCCGCTGGTTCCCCCCAGCACCGGAGGCCGGCTGGTTCACTTCGCCCACAGGTGGTCCAGCATCACTGCAGATGCCTGGGTGCTTCAGGTCGTGCGAGAAGGCTACCTTCTCCACTTCCATCAGGTCCCTCCCTCCTATTTTCCGGGAGAGCCTCCGCGCCCCCCTCTGCACAGGGAGTTGCTCCTTCAGGAGTTAGCAGGTCTTCTGCAGGAACAGGCGGTGGAACCGGTGCCACACCACCTGAGAGGTCAAGGCTTCTATTCAAGGTATTTTCTGATACCAAAGAGAACAGGGGGCCTCAGACCCATCCTGGACTTGCGCAACCTCAACAAGTTCCTTGTGCGGGAGAAGTTCAAAATGCTTACCCTTGGAATCCTTCTGCCCTACCTCCAGCAGGGAGATTGGCTATGCTCCTTGGATCTAAAGGATGCCTACACGCACATCCTCATCCACCCAAGCCACCGCCAATACCTAAGGTTTGTGGTGGCAGGAAATCATTACCAGTACAGAGTACTGCCCTTTGGCCTGTCCTCCGCACCGCGAGTCTTCACAAAATGTCTCGCGGTCGTGGCGGCCCATCTCCGGCTTCACGGCCTCTATGTCTTTCCGTACCTCGACGACTGGCTCATCAGAGCAGTGTCCGCTCAGGAGGTCACCAACGCCACGTGCCGCACGGTGACTCTGCTGCAGCACTTGGGCTTTGTCATAAACTTCGCAAAGTCCACTTTGCTCCCCTCACAGGATCTCGAGTTCATCGGCGCAAGGCTGCACACTCCTCAGGCGCGAGCGTACCTACCGCTCGACAGGGCTCAGCGGCTCATGGACCTAGCCGACCGCTTTCGCAGCCAGCCCCTGGTCTCCGCCAGGCGCTTCCTGAGACTGCTCGGCCATATGGCTTCCACCGTCCATGTGACCCCCAATGCCCGCCTGAACATGCGGTCTGCTCAATGGTGTCTCCGCCGGCAGTGGCGACAAGCCACGGGCGGCCTCGCAGACCTAGTGCGCGTTTCCGAGCCGCTGATCTCGTCTCTCCGGTGGTGGCTCCGGCAGCCGAACCTGATATTCGGTATGCCTTTCCAGTCACCTCAGCCGACCCGGGTGCTGACCACCGATGCATCCCTCCTGGGCTGGGGAGCGCATTGCCAAGAGGCGCGTACTCAGGGCCTCTGGACCACGTGGGAGTCTGCTCAGCAGATCAACTTCCTGGAGCTCCGGGCGATCCGCCTGGCTCTCAAGGCCTTCTCCCACCTGACTTCCCAACAGTCCGTCCTTGTCCAGACGGACAATCAAGTTGCCATGTTCTACGTGAACAAACAGGGGGGCACGGACTCCTTTCTCCTCTGCCGGGAGGCTCAGAAGCTCTGCTCTTGGGCCGTCAGTCACGGCATTCTCCTCAAGGCAGTTTATCTCCCGGGCCAAGACAATTGCCTTGCGGACAAACTCAGCAGGGTCCTCCAGCCGCACGAGTGGCGTCTGGATCCCTTGGTAGTTCAGAAGCTCTTCCTCAAGTGGGGCCTCCCCACGATGGATCTCTTTGCCAGTCCTCACAACCGGCAGCTTCCTCGCTTCTGCTCTCGTCAGCCACACCCCCTTCGGGTTGCGGCGGACGCTTTTCTGATCTCATGGTCGGGGAGCCTTCTGTACGCTTTCCCTCCCATCCCGCTGGTCTCTCGGACTCTTTTCAAGGTTCTCCGAGACAAAGCCTTTATGATCCTGGTGGCCCCTCGCTGGCCCAGACAGCCGTGGTTTCCGCTCCTGCTGCAACTGGCGGTGGAGGGTCCGATCCCTCTGGGGGTACAACCGGATCTCCTCACTCAGGATCAGGGGTCCCTACTGCACCCCAACCTCAGGTCTCTCAACCTCATGGCCTGGCTGCTGAGAGGGTAGTCCTTGCTCCCCTTCTCCTGCCGGCGGAGGTGGAGGAGGTCGTCCTGGCTTCGCGACGCCCTTCTACCCGCAAATGCTACGCCCTTAAATGGCGTCGCTTTGCAGTCTGGTGTACCCAACAGTCGCAGGATCCCTTCTCCTGCCCGGTGTCGGTGATCTTGCAGTACTTGCTACACCTCTCTAATATGAGACTTAAGTCCAACTCCGTCAAAGTTCACCTCAGTGCTCTTTCGGCACATCATGTGCCGGTGGACGGTAGACCTCTCTCCAGCGACCCTCTCGTAGCGAGGTTTCTCCGAGGTCTCCTTCTACTTAAACCACCTCTGCGCCCGCCAGCGCCGGACTGGGACCTGAATGTGGTTTTGCAGCGGATCACCTGTCCGCCTTTTGAACCTATGGCTACATGTTCTCTCCGTTTTCTGTCTTGGAAAACACTGTTCTTGATAGCCCTCACTTCCGCTAGGCGCGTAAGTGAATTGCAGGCCCTCGTGTCTGATCCCCCCTACACTCGGTTCTACAAGAATAGGGTAGTCCTACGGACTCACCCAAAGTTTCTGCCTAAAGTGGTCTCCCCTTTTCACATCAATCAGGAGGTGGTACTTCCAACCTTCTTTCCCAGGCCACACTCCAGCCGAGCTGAAACGGTCCTCCATACCCTGGACTGTAGAAGGGCTCTGAACTTCTACCTTGACCGTACGCGGGAGCACCGTAAAGCTGCTCAGCTTTTTGTGTCTTTTGACCCCAATAAATTGGGACTCCCGGTCTCCAAGCGTACTGTGTCCATCTGGGTTGCGGACTGTATCTCTTGGGCTTATGGGGCAGCCGGACTCGCTTTAGAAAGTCGAGTCACGGCTCATTGCGTTCGGGCAAAGGCCACGTCAGTGGCTTACCTCCGCTCTGTTCCGCTGGCAGACATCTGCCGGGCCGCTACTTGGTCGTCGAGCCAGACTTTTGCGGTCCATTACTGTCTCGAGAGGGAGTCCCGTAGGGACAGTGCTTTCGGACAGGCAGTCCTCCGTAATCTCTTTGAGGTCTGAGCAACTCCTACCCTCCATCCCGGATGTGGGCTACCGGTGGGTGATAATTCAGCGAAGATTCTATCCTTCTGTGCTGCTGAGCTAGAGGGAACTCATTTTTGTGCTTAGGGTCTCCGGTAGCCTTGAGCTTGGGAGTCCCATAAGTGAGGACTGACTTCCTGCTTGGTCCTGGAGAAAGCGTAGTTACTCACCTGTAACAGGTGTTCTCCAGGAGCAGCAGGAATCAGTCCTCACTACCCTCCCTCCTCCCCTTGGAGTTGCAATCGTCTGCTTATGTTCTTTTTGCAAATTTTTATGCTGTCTTTTTGGCTATGTCATCTGACTGGCTAAGATGGCACCTTCGGGCGGGAAGACGACCGCGCATGCGCGCTGCAATTCCCAAAGGCTTTCTTTGAAAGCTGGGGAAAATTGCTCCGCGAGGGCTCCGTCGGCGCCGACGTCACCCATAAGTGAGGACTGATTCCTGCTGCTCCTGGAGAACACCTGTTACAGGTGAGTAACTACGCTTTAGTGATATAGCGGAAGGGCTGTCGGGTAAGGTTTGCCTCTTTGCGGATGATACCAAAATCTGCAATAGAGTAGACACCCAGGAAGGGGTAGATAACATGAGGAGGGATCTAGCTAAGCTTGAAGAATGGTCTAGAATTTGGCAGCTGGGATTTAATGTTAAAAAATGTAAGGTCATGCATTTGGGCTGCAGCAATCCAAGGGAGCAATACAGTATAGGAGGTGAAGTACTTTTGTCCACTAAAGAAGAGCGGGACCTAGGCGTGGTTGTGTCTGATGATCTTAAAGTAGCTAAACAGGTGGAAAAGGCGACGGCAAAAGCTAGAAGGATGCTTGGGTGCATACGGAGAGGAATGGCTAGCAGAAAAAAGGAGGTGATAATGCCTCTGTATAAGTCTTTGGTGCGACCTCATTTGGAGTATGGTGTGCAATTCTGGAGACCGCACCTTCAAAAGGATGTGAACAGGATGGAGTCGGTGCAGAGGGTTGCTACCAAAATGATTAATGGGCTTCATTATAAAGCATATGAGGACAGACTTAAGGATCTTAATATGTACACCTTAGAGGAAAGGCGGGATAGAGGTGATATGATTGAGATGTTTAAATACCTCCGTGGCATAAATGTTCAGGGAGAGAGCCTCTTTCAATTGAAAGCAAGTTCTGCTACGAGGGGACATGGGATGAGGGTGAAGGGAGATAGATTCAGGAGTGATATGCGGAAATATTTCTTTACGGAAAGAGTAGTGGATCCGTGGAATAGTCTCCCAGTGGAGGTGGTAGAGATGAGGACAGTAACTGAATTCAAGAAAGCATGGGACCAACACAGAGGATCTCTAAAGGCAAAAAGTGGACTGTTGTAGTTGTTATGGAAGGACAGACTAGATAGGCCATGTGGTCTTTTTCTGTCGTCATATTTCTATGTTTCTATGTTTCTATGTTCTGCAGGTGGTGCAGGAAGGGTATTTCCTCCATCTGCAGCAGAATCCTCCAGACTTCTTCCTAGGAGAGCCACCACAGCCTCTCCTCCACCAGGCCTTGCTTGCCTCAGAACTCGCAGACTTGCTCAGGGACAGGGCAGTGGAACCGGTCCCCCCCATCACCTCTGGGGAAAGGGGTTCTACTCAAGGTATTTCTTTGTCCCAAAAATAACAGGGGGTCTCTGGCCCATTCTGCACGACTTGAAAGTTCCTGGTGAGGGAAAAGTTCAAGATACTCCTTCTTGGGACACTGCTGCCCTACCTCCACCAGGGAGACTGTCTCTGCTCTTTGGATCTCATGGATGCTTAACCCACATCCTGATTCACCCCTCCCACAAGCATTACCTGAGATTCGTGGTGAGGGGGCAGCACTACCAGTACAGGGTGCTGCCGTTTGGCCTCGCCTCCTCTCCAAGGGTCCTTACAAAATGCCTGGTGGTTGTAGCTGTCCATGTGCGCCTCCAAGAGGCTCATGTCTTCCCTTACCTGGATGATTGGCTCATTGAAGGCAGCACACCTCTTGAGGCCAGGCGGGCCACAAGGCTCACTATCCACACCCTGCAGCAGTTGGGGTTCATCATCAACTACCCCAAGTCCAGCCTCTCCCTGGCCCAAGACTTGGAATTCATAGGGGCCCAGCTGGACACTCTGCGGGTCAGGGCCTATCTCCCCATGGAGAGAGACTACTGCCTGATGCAGCTGGCAGTGGTCATGCAGAGCTCCAGTTTGGTGCCAGCTCGCCTACTCCTGCACCTGCTAGGTCATATGGCCTCGACAGTTCACGTTACGCCTCTGGCCCACCTTCATATGCGGGTAGCCCACTGTTGCCTCCATTTCCAGTGGACGCAGGCAACTGGCATGCTGAGGGACAGAGTGAATGTCACCCACCAGTTGGTGGCCTCCCTCAGCTGGTGGCAGTCCCTACATCATCTCAGGGCAGGGATGCCCTTCCAGGCACCGACCCCCTCAGAGGGTCCTGATGACAGACGCCTCCCTTGTAGGTCAGGGCACACATTGTGAGGGCCAGTGCACTCAAGGCACCTGATCCCCAGAGGAATCCCTCCTGCAAATCAATCTCTTCTCCCTTCAGCCCTTACTCCACCTCCTGAGCGACTTCCCAGTCCTCATACAGACAGACAGACAATCAGGTTGCCATGTTCATATAGATAACATGAGAAGGGATCTAGCTAAGCTTGAAGAATGGTCTAGAATTTGGCAGCTGGGATTTAATGTTAAAAAATGCAAGATCATGTATTTGGGCTGCATCAATCCAAGGGAGCAATATAGTATAGGGGGTGAAGTACTTTTGTCCACTAAAGAAGAGTGGGACCTAGGCGTGATTGTGTCTGATGATCTTAAAGTAGCTAAACAGATAGAAAAGGCGACAGCAAAAGCTAGAAGGATGCTTGGGTGCATAGGGAGAGGAATGGCTAGCAAAAAAAAGGAGGTGATAGTGCCTCTGTATAAGTCTTTGGTGCGACCTCATTTGGAGTATTGTATGCAATTCTGGAGACTGCACCTTCAAAAGGATATAAACAGGCGTCAGTGCAGAGGGTGGCTACTAAAATGGTTAGTGGTCTTCATTATAAAGCATATGAGGACAGACTTAAGGATCTTAATATGTACACCTTAGAGGAAAGGCGAGATAGAGGTGATATGATTGAGACATTTAAATACCTCCGTGGCATAAATGCACAGGGGGAGAGCCTCTTTCGATTGAAAGCAGGTTCTGCTATGAGGGGACATGGGATGAGGGTGAAAGGGAATAGATTCAGGAGTGATATGCGGAAATATTTCTTTATGCAAAAAGTGGTGGATCCGTGGAATAGTCTCCCAGTGGAGGTGGTAGAGATGAGGACAGTATCTGATTTCAAATAAGCATGGGACAAGCACAGAGGATCTCTAAAGAAAAAAGGGGACTGTTGTAGTTGTTGATATGGAAAGACAGACTATATAGGCCATGTGGTCTTTTTCTGTTATCATTTTTCTGTGTTTCTAAGCAGTGGGGTATGGGCTCCTACTCCCTCTGTCAGGAGGCAGTGGCCCTCTACTCCTTTGCAGTGTGCAACCATATCCTTCTGAGGATAGTGTACTTACCGGGCCAGGACAACTGCCTGGCGGGCAACCTCAGCAGGGTCCTTCAGCCTCACGAGTGGCGCCTGGACCCAAAAGTGATCCAGAGGCTTTTCCGCCTCTGGGGAAGACCCTGGCTGGACCAGTTCGCCTCCCCAGATAACTCACAGCTGCCCAAATTCCACTCTCCTAAGCCACACCGCAGGAGGGTGGCGGCGGGTGCCTTCCTGATCTCCTGGTCACAGGGCCTGCTTTATGCATTCCCATCGACACCTCTGATAGCCAAGTGCCTTTTCAAGATCCAGAGCAAGCACGTCTCAGTAATCCTGATTGCGCTCAGGTGGCCCAGGCAGCCTAGTTCCCCTGCTGCTCTCCCTGTCGGTGGCAACCCCAGTACCACTGGATCGGGACCCGGACCTCCTGTCCCAGGAGGGGGGCTCCCTGCTATGCCCAACCTGGTGTCCCTAACACTGACAGCGTGGCTGCTGAAAGGGTAGCACTGGCCTCTTTCAGCCTCCCAGGTGAGGTTGAGGAACCCCTAGCCTTCCGGAAGGCATCCATCAGAAGGGCTTATGCCTTAAAGTGGAGGAGGTTCTTCATCTGGTGTGCAGAAAGGAATGAGAACCTGTTCTCCTGTCAAGTAAAGCTCTTGCTTCAGTACTTGCTGCACCTCTCACACGCGGGCTTGAAATCTAACTCAGTGAGGGTGCATTTCAGCGCCATAACGGCTAACCATCACCCTATAGAGGGGAAGCCCCTCTCAGGCCAGCCTTTGGTCTCCAAATTCCTCAGGAGCCTCCTGCTATCCAAGCCCCCTCTCCCTACGGCAGTGGAATGGGACCTCAATGTGGTGCTCTCCCAGCTCACTAGGCTGCCCTTTGAGTCTTTGGCCACCTGCCACTTGAGACACCTCTCCTGGAAGGTGGCCTTTTTGGTGGCGTTGATGTCCGCTTGCAGAGTAAGCGAGCTGCAGGCCCTGGTGGTGGACCTGCCCTATACCAGGTTCTATACGAACAGGGTGGTGCTTCTCATGCACCACAAATTCCTCCCAAAGGTGGTGTCCACTTTTCACCTCAATCAGGAGATAGTTCTCCCCACCTTCTTCCCACGACCGCATGCCGGCAGGGAGGAGGTAGTCTTGCATTGTAAGAGGGCCCTGTCCTTTTATTTACAGAGGACCAAGGACTTGGCGACTCTGAGCAATCCAGAGGACCAAGGCCCATCGAAAAGCTCCTCAGCTTTTTATCTCCTATGACCCCAGCAGACTAGGGCTACCTGTGACTAAGCGAACGCTGTCCACTTGGGTGGCGGACTGCATTGCCCTCTCTTATGAGTGAGCTGGCCGCTCTCTGGAGCACAGGATCACTGCTAATTGTGTGAGGGCTATGGCCACATCTGTGGCCAACCTACGCGCAGTGCCAGTTGAAGAAATCTGTAAGCCGCCACGTGGTCTTCAGTCCATAGGTTCACAGCCCACTACTGCCTTGAGAGTGAGTCCTGCAGGGATAGTGCCTTTGGCCAGGCAGTGATCAGAAGCATTCTTAGTGTATAGGCAACTCCTGCCTTCCAACCCTACAGTGTTCAGGCTACTGGAGGTATGGTGATGCTGGACGCTTGGGTCTGCAGAGTCTCTTGGTAGGGACTCACCTTCTGCAACTCACGACCATCCTTGGGCCACCGCTGCTGCTGTCATAGTTCGAGCCCCAGCAGCCTGGAGCTACGGAGCTCCATATGTGAGGATTGACTTCCTATTTATTCCTGGAGAAAGTGTAGTTACTCAACTGCAACAAGTGTTCTCCAGGGACAGCAGAAATCAGTCCTCACAATCCTTCCTCCTCCCCTTGGAGTTGCCTTCTTTACCTTTTTGTCTTTGCCTAAGCTATGTCATATGACTGAGCAAGATGGCACCCTTGGGCAGGAAGGGGACCATGCATGCATGGTAGCATTCCCAAAGGCTTTCTTTGAAAGCTGGAGAAATGCTCCGCGCGGGCTCCGTCGGTGCTGATGTCACCCATATGTGAGGACTGATTCCTGCTGTCCCTGGAGAACACCTGTTACAGGTGAGTAACTATGCTTTCTGGGTGTGGACCTCACAGGGAATAACACAAATTAGACATGTTGCTGATGAGGAAGGTAAACTCCTCTCAATTGGGGACTTGCAGGACTGCTATCGACTGTCAAGGAGACAACAATTCTCATACATTGAACTTCAACATTGTGTCCACTTTGGGAGGACAGGGTTTAAAATAAGAGGTACCCAATAAATTTGAAACTTGGTTTGAATTTGAAGACCAACACGGCTGTCAATGGCACAACACTGTAAAAAGATACTGGACCTCCCACAAGTAAGACCATATGGGCAATGGATTAGTAAATGGAAGACGGACTTAGGTATCTCCCTGGAGGGATTTGCTTGGGAACCGGTGGTGGCGCGTATACCAGGATTGGCCCACGGAGCCCGATTGAGAGAAATGCAATTTAAAATTTTGACAAGGGTGTATTTCTCTCCAAGGCAGGCCTGGTGGGCGGTCTTTGCCAAAAACACGCAAAGTGCCCATGGTGTGATTGTGAGATGGCAGCATTGGGACACATTTTCTGGGAATGTGGGAAAATAAAACGATTTGGGGCGGACTTACAGTCCTATGTTGAGCAGTTACTGGACCAGGAGCTGACTCTTACACCTGAGTTTGCGGTCCTGGAACCACTAGGGGTAAGGAGGGCGGGGGTAGACTGATGATGCAAAAAGCCTGTTTGATCGCCAAGTTATGGATTTTGCGACATTGGCGCGACCCAACGAGGCCAGGATATTGGGAATGGCGGAGTGCTTTAAATCAATTTATAATATGGGAAGGGATAAGGACAAAAAAGGGAGGGAAGAAAAGAGATAAATTCCTCATCACTTGGGAACCATATTTTGAATGCCCTTTCTCCTAGGGCTCGGAACAATATGCTCATCTTGTGAAGGTCAGGGGCAAACACAAAAGGAGGGTAGGCATCATAGGACCCTTGGGGAGGAGGGAGAAGTAGGAAGGAAGGGGGGATTTGGCATTGGAGGTCGAGCAGCAAGGCATGCGGATATGGGCACCGAAAGGTAGCTGCTAGCTGAGTAAAGGAGGGGGAGAACACAATGTGGTAAATAACCTACCTGTCAAAGGGATCCCAGTACTTAGTAGGTAGGAACATACTAATGGGGGGGAGAGGATTGTTCCCAAATACAACGTCACCAGTGTTTAGTGGGGTGTAATTAGAACTTTGGATCTATTAGGTTTATTAATTGGAAGCATCATCTTTTGAATAGACAGTGTGAAGTGATACCTTATGTTACCTGTAGGGAACTGGAAATTTTTATTTATTTTTATTTAACCATGTTGGAAAAATTGTAAATGGGCACTTGGTAGTACTTGTATGAGGGATTAGTTTGTGATGCTTAGATACGCAGTGCTGTTAATTTGATGAGGGATGGGGAGGGGGAGGGAAGGGAATGGAAAATAACTAAAAACGTTTTGATGTTACTTTCAACCGGTGGGTGTAAGACATCACTTACCAGTGTTTGTACAATTTGCTAATAAACAGAGTTAACATAAAAAAAAAAGTTCAGGGGATATTTTTCACTCTTCTGCTATGCTTGACAGGGATTCCCAGTTTTTCCAGAAAGTCATTCTTTCTATTAGACAGATTTGACTATATCTTAGCAAACTGGATTCATTTGCACTATGCTAGACAATTGTTCTCTACTGCCTTTGCAAGATGATGTGTGAGGTTGTTAGTTCTAAACAGTACTGTCAGGGTTCTATCAAATAGTGTAATTAGAGGTCATGATGCTTCTGGTTATATCTACTCTGCATTGGCCAGTGTTCTCCTCCAACATTTTTGCCAGAAGGTTAGCATGAAAGAATAGCCGGGTGGGTCCCACTATAAGCCAGCTGGTAGCATACAATGTAACTAGTCGTCTTTCAGGAAGTCCATATACAATGCATTAATTGTCATTATTTCAAATTCTTTTAAGTGTCTAATTCATTCTTATTATATTTACATATGCCATTACAATTTTTAGGTATTAATTACAAAATCATTTTTCCGTTCCTGCTCATTATTTTGCCATGTTGGTTCATCAGATAAAGTTAGCCGGGTGGTCATTAAAATCAGCCAGGTGACGCACGCCCATTCAAAAGGTTCTGGGGAGAACAGTGATTGGTTATCCATTCTATGGTTTGTCCAGTTCTAAAATTTAATGTTCCTTATCGTCCCTCCAGTCCAGTCCCACACTTCTGGTCTCTCCTATGTTTTTCCCCCATGGGCGCTCATAGGCTGGGTAGTGCAACGAATAGAGGAGCACCGGGGATTAGTAAGTCTGGTTGCACCGGACTAGCCGAGGCGCCCGTGGTAGGCCGATGTGATTCGGATACTGGTGGATTGACCGTGGTGGCTTCCGGGTAAGAAGGACCTCTTGACGCATGGGCCGCTTCGCATGCCCCAGGTGGATCGATTCTTGCTTACAGCATGGCTCTTGAAAAGGCGAGGTTGAAGAAGAGAGTATATTCAGGCTCGGTGATAGCGACCTTGCTACAGGCCCGGAGGAGATCTACGAACCTGGCGTGCATCCATGTAGGACACATCTTTGAATTATGGTATAGGGAGAGGCAGGCACCAGACTTACTAATCCCCGGTGCGCCTCTATCCATTGCACTACCCGGCCTATGAGCGCCCATGGGGGAAAAACATAGGAGAGACCAGAGGTGCGGGACTGGACTGGAGTTCCTCAAGGAACAACAATTAGCAGGTAAGTCTAATTTCTCTTTGGCCTTTTAAGACCCTGTGTGTGTGTGAGATCCATATTTTAAATATTGCATTGCTATATTGTTTTACAGATCAATACTTAATTGTTTCAGTTGAAAGTATATTTAGCTATGCACTTATTTGTACTTCATGTCTTCTTTCCATAGCATACATTAGTAATATACCTGAGCTTTGTAGGCATTTGGATTTCAGAAAAGATGAACAGGATGCAAGAACTGCCATTGGAGCACTCTTGAGTTTGATGGAAGACCCAGACAAGGATGTGAGAATGGCTTTCAGTAACAACATAAAGCACATCTTAAAATGCACAGATTCTGAGGAAGGATTTATAAAAGAGGTATGCATTATCTCTGAAAGGGAGAGACACTTTTAATAATTTATTTTATAATTGTTATAGAAAACTAAATTGACTACTGAAGAGTTTATCTTTGGAGAGTATAATAGTCCAGAGCAGGGATGGTGGTAGGCCTTTTTTTGGGGGGGCTCCATGGTGGAAGGATTCTGATTGCAGCTTTTATTCTTCTGCCTGTGGGGGATGAGATCCCCGTGGGCAGCCTGCTGTCTGCGATCATGGCAATGACCCATCCTATCTGCCTGCAGGAGGTTGGATTCCTGCGGACAGAACAGGAAGGGTTTTTGCTATGATCGCAGTTGGCAGGTTGCCCGCAGGGATCCCATCCCTTGCAGGCAGAAAGAGAAGCCGCAGGGATCCGATCTGTGGGCAGACAGAAAGGGTCTTTGCCGCAATCATGGTTTCTCTTCTTCTGCCTGTGGGGGATGGGATCCCCGCAGGCAGCCTGCTGCCTGTAATGCTGTGATTTTTGGTGGGGCCAGGGCCCCTGTGGCCCACTCCTTTCCAACTCCTATGGTCCAGAGCTATCACCAGAGCTTGGGGAGACCAGAAAATATCAATTCCTCTGTGTATCCTGTGAGTGCAGCTCTTCCCTAGGGTAGAACTATGTGGCTCTGGACTGGCCTATTCGGGGTAAGGTTCTCTTGTCACTTTTGGAATCTGCCCTGGAAAAGCTATGAGTAGTATGAGGTATAATGGTTTACCCATCAGGCGCTTGGGCATTGTGAAATCTGAGCTGTTTCTGAGAGCCTTCAATCGTCATAAAAGCCTCACCTGTTTGTTAAATAATTTTTAGCCTGTGCTTTCAAGCTTGGGCTGTATCTGGGTCATACAGACAGCATGTACCACCATCCACAACTGTAGGGACTTTTTCAGTTTTGTGTCTCCTCCATCTCTGGTATTAGTATTCTGTATAAATGGTATGATTCTCTTCTGGATGCTGTGACTGCTGCCTCGTCAGCAAGGCCCGACCGAGGATCAGGAGCCAGGTTCACGTGTGTGGCAATGTATAGCACTGCTGCTGGGCTTTTGGGGAATTTGAAGTTCTGTTCTGTTGATATGAAGTCAGTCTTATTTTTATTTTGTATTTTTCAAACTTACAAGAGAAATCTAGAAAGCTCCTCTAAAGTTTCAGAACATGTCCTACAAGAACAGAATGTTTCCTTATGTGGCAAAAGTACATGCCTTCGTAAATTGATGGGTCAGTATTCATCAGATCTTATCCAGGTAGCAGAACGTCCTATCCAAATAAGTGTCACTGAATATCTTCTAGATCACCTCAGCACTATCCATATATTACCAAGGTGGTTCAGGCGTGTAGTGTGGGCAGGCCCTCAAGATTCAGTCTGCTTATCTGGGATAACTGTCTACATAATTTTAGGACAGTCAAAAAGTAGTCCTAAAATTCATCCAAATTGGTTATCCAGATAGCAGACTGAACAAAACTGCTTTCCAAAGCATCCTGCTTAGACGGTCCAGACTAGCGGGTTGTGTCCCCCTGCCAGCAGATGGCGAGACAGAGAAATCACAGAAGCTTTGTGACCTCCTCTTTGGTTAATAGTATCCTACCCCTAGGGGTCAGCTTCAGGATTTTCTCTGTCTCAGCAGATGGTGGATTTCTTTGCTCCTAAAGGATTCGAAGAATTCTGCTGGAGTTGGTTTCCTCAGTTTTCCTGGGTCCAGGAGCACATTGAGGTGCCTCCTTGGTGATTCTATTTCTCCAAGAGACCAGAGGGTGCTCCTGCTCTGGAGGATCAGTTAAGCCCCTCTTAAGGGAAGTGCTCCTGTTCATGAGGAACAGTGCAGCCTTCCTCCTCAGTCTGCTGCCTTAGCTTTATCTGATCCAAAGGTCTGCAGTCCAAGCCTTCGGTGCAGTGTACTACCAGACTGCTGAGGGCTTCCAGCCTTATAAAGTTTCAACAAAAACAAACAAAAAACAAACCTTATTTGAGTCAGCGAATTCAGGCTCCAGAGTGGTCTCTGCACAGATGGCGTCAGTGTGTTAACTCCGGTTCCATCAGCAGTTTTTTTCACCAGTGGGGCAATGAGTTGTCTTTCCCTTCATGACTCTGTCGGCTTCCCTTCACGGCTCTCCCGGTGAGCTTGTCCCCCCCCCTTCTCCTCCCGCTTCTCAATTCGGGCCTCTGTTTCTTTGGGTGCGGGGTTTACGAGGCTGGTTGTTTAGACTCGGTCGGTGCTCGAGCTGCATCGCGGTGTTACACAATGCTGCTCCCGCCAAAACGTAGTGTCTGTGGGGGCCATTTTGTGCAAGCAGCTTTGGGTGCAGGCAATTGCTTCTCCCGCCATTCTATCTGAAGTGCAACAGCCATTTTAATATCTGGGCTGCTTCTGGCCGATCCCCAGCTCGCTCTCCCTCATTTCACTGGCGTCTGTGACTATGCCTTCTACCCTGCAGTGATGTGTGGCTGGTGGGAAGAAACACAGAGCCCTCATCAATAGACTGTGCCGCCTGCAGGGCTGATCCTGGGGGATCCTCAGCCAGTATTCCCTTGTCTATTCCCTTGTCACTTCCATTGTCTCCTTCCCTGTCAGTGCCCCAGTTTCCGGCTGTTAGTCTCTCGTCGGCATGCTCCCTGAGCTCAGTTCACCACCGCTGGTCCAGCAGTCGACCCTACAGCTCTCCTCCTCCTCACAACCAGATGCCTGGGCTGTGGATCAACCGTTTCTAGCCTTGTTCCATCAAGCCTGGGATGCATGGCATTGAGGTCCTCTGGCGGGGCCCATGCCTGCGCAGCCTCCCAGCGTGAACCGGCCAGGCTCAGTCCAGCTGCGGCTGCTGCCACTCTCTCACCATCCCAGCTCCGGAATGCCTCCTCGCCCTCGGGACCTGCACCATGCTGGTGAGGACGATGAATGCCCCTCAGATGACATCTCCCTCTCTGGATCAGACAGAGAGGAAGGAGAACTTTCGTCTCTGGAGGACTAACAAGAGGAGCAGGAGTTTCGAGAGGAGGGATAAAGATATTCGGCTTTTCCAGAAAGAGGAGCTGGCTGCTCTCATCGCCCAAGTGACAGAAGAACTGCACCTCACTGACACGTCAGCTTCTTCAGACCCAGCTTGACCTCAAGTAGATCCCATTATTGTGGGCGTCAAAAGGTTGTCTAATGCCTTTCCATTTCATGTGGAGCTGCAACAAATGGTCTCCTTGGAGTGGACAACCCAGATGTGGCCTTGCGCTCGGTGCACTGCTTGGGGTGTTTTTACATTTGGTCCCTGAAGGACCTGGATAAATGGCTCCGGTTTCCTAAGGTTAATGCGTTTGTGACAGCTGTCACTAAGCACACTACCATTCCGGTCGAAGGCGGGACCACCCTTAGAGATCAAATTGATCGTAAGGATGAAGGTCTCCTGAAGTCTTCCTTTTTGTTGTCTTCCCTAGCCTTGCTGGCTGCTGCCTGCGGAGGACTCGCAGCACGGGCATTACTGCACTGGCTACAGCTGCTTCCAGAGGACCCAGCGCTGCCTTATCTTGAGTCAGTCTCTGCCTTTGTAGCAGATGCCTTTTATGATCTCCTGTGGCTCGCTGCTGGCACCATGACGCAACGTTGGCTCTGACTCAGATATTGGAATGCAGATGTGGCCTCTAAGTCCAGACTCTCCAAACTCCCTTTCAAGGGCGAGTATCTTGAGAAGCTTGTCGAGGATCTGGGTGAGATCAAGCCTCAATGTTTGCCGGAAGACTGGCCATGTTCATCTTCACTTCGCCCTGTACCGGTGATGACTTTGTTCTCAAGTTACAGAGGTCTGTTCCGGAAAGCCCAGCGCTTCCTTGAATAAAACCGGAACCAGGCAGCAGTCCTTTCACAGGGTCCACCGTGCAAGGGATAGTTTCTCAACCACCGCTAAGTTTTCAGGCTCCTCATGGGCTTTCCGTTGATGGGCTCAGGGTCCATTCCAGAGTGCCATGTGTCTTTTCCGGGGCTCAGGGTCCATTCTGCAGCGACTGCGTCTTTTTTCCCACGAATGGACCCACATAACATCAGACAGGTGGGTGCTTGATTTCATCTCCAAGGGCTACGCTCTAGACCTAGCTGCACCCTTCCTGAGCACCTTTCTCATTTCCCTTTGTGGTTCTTCCACAAGAGGGCGTCTGTGTACCTTACCCTGTAGCGGCTACTCCGACTCCGTGCTATTTGCCCAGTCCCACAGAGTGAAAGGGGCACCGGGCATTATTCTATCTACTTCGTGTTTCCAAAGAAGGACAGTTCCTTCCGTCCCATCGTAGACCTCAAGAGGGTCAATTGTTGCTTGCATGTGTCCTGCTTCCACATGGAGACAATCCGATCTGTCATCCAAGCCGTGCACCTAGGCGAGTTTCTTGCCTCTCTCGATTTGGTGGAAGGAACACCAGCAATATCTGAGGTTTATGGTACTGGGCAGGCATTATCAGTTTAAAGCCCTGCCCTTCGGACTTGCCACAGCCCCACGGACCTTTTCTAAGGTCATGGTCATCATCTCAGTGGCACTGCGGTAGCAGGGCATCCACGTCTATTCATACCTGGACAACTGGCTCATCCAGGCACAGTCAGCAGTGGCCCAGGTAGTCAGTTTCCTGCGGCAACTTGGCTGGGTGGTCAGTGAGGCCAAGAGTCATCTTAAGCCGATGCAGACCCTCTGCTTCTTGGGAGCCTGATTCGATACTGCCTCGGGCCAAGTCATGCTCATGCCCTATCACTGCCGGAAGCTGTGCATGCAGTTTCACGCCTTTCAGGGTCTCCACTCTCCGGCAGCCTGGGACTATCTGCAGGTGCTCGGAACCATGGCAGGCAGTCATCCTCAATGTGTGGTCCCCTGGGTGCAGGTGCACATGCACCCCATTGCAACATGCGCTCCTGTCCGATGGTCACCCTCCACCCTGGAGTATTGAACTTGCCTAGTTTTACAAGCATCAGTTTGCTGCAGCCTCCAGTGGTGGCTATGCCCGCGCCACCTCGTAACAGGTGTGCCATTGACCACGCCACACTGAATCGTTCTGACGTCTGATGCCAGTTTGGTGGGCTGGGGGCAACAGCATAGGGCTCTTGGTCAGCCCGTGAGTCTGCCTGGACAATCAATCGGTTGAGGCAGACCACTCTTGGTGCAACACTGCAGGTGTAGAGAATGTGCAGGCGGACTTCCTCAGTTGTCAGGTGTTGGACCCCAGTGAATGGGAGCTTGTGTTCAAGCACATCTAGCCCTGGATCTCATGGCCACCACCTCTAAATCCAAGATGACATCCTTCTTCAGCCGTCGGAAAGAGCCATGGTCTCAGGGCCTCGATGCTTTAGTCCAGCCTTGGCCCTTACATCACTTTCTGTAAATCTTCCCACCCTGGCCGATGATCGGTCGCGTCCTCCTCTGGATAAAAACTCACTTTGACTGAGTAATTCTAGTGGCGCAGACTGGCCTCATCGACCATGGTACACTGACCTGATTCGCCTGAAAGTAGCAGAGCCCGAGATGGGGTCTCCTTTGACAGGGTGCAATAGAAATGAATGATCCCGTTCCTTACTCGCTTGCAGCCTGGCTCTTCAACGGTGCCGCTTGACACAAAAGGGTTACTCGCTTTCGGTAGTTGCTGTCTTGTTGCAGGCATGCCGACCCTCCACTTCTCGTGTCTATGCCTGTGTCTGGCGGCTCTTTTCTTCTTGGTGTTCATGCAGGTCTTTGTCGCCTTGGAAGGTATAGAGCCCAGACTTTCTCTCCTTCCTTTAGGATGGGTTTGACAAGGGTTTTACCCTCAATTTCCTGAAGGTGCCGGTGGCTGCTTTAATTTGTTTCCAGGGCCTGCTGTGGGGGTGTTCTCTAGCATCTCATGCTGATGATGTCAGATTCTTGCAGGGGGGGGGGGGGTCATACTCTCCAGCCCCCTCTGTATCCGATCTTGCCGGCTTGGGATCTTTCATTAGTCCTTCGCGCGCACGCTCGCACCCTTTTGTGCCCTTGTGCAGAGCCACCTTTAAAGAATTTGAAGCTCAAGATTTTTTTTTTGTGGCTTTTATTTCGGCCCACCGCGCATCTGGGCTTCAGGCTCTTTTTGTAGAGATCCCTTTTTGTCTTTCTCTCCAGAAAAGGTCACTTTTCACACAGTTCCCTCTTTTTTACCGAAGGTCCTTTCCTCCTTCCATGCTAATCAAACGGTGTTGCTCCCTTCCTTTTCAAAACAACACTGTACTGGGAGCGATGCTCAACTTCACTCTCTTGATGTTGGCAGAGCCTTGCACTGCTACCTCAAGGTTACCAATGCCTTTTGTCTCACAGATTGCTCTTTGTTTTAACTTTTGTTTCTCATAAAGGACAGGCCGCTTCTAAAGCGACTGTTGCATGCTGGATTAAGCAGGCCATTGAGTTGGCCTATATTCTCTGCAATAAGCCTGTCCTTGCAGGACCGCGCCCACTCAACCCAGGCACAAGCAGCATATTGGGCAGAAAGATCCCGAGTGAATCCACTTGATATGTGCAGGGCGGCCACTTAGTCTTCCCTGTCTACCTTTGCCCGGTATTATCACTTGGATTTCCAAGGCAGGGAAGCAGCTCGCTTCAGGACCACTGTTCTGGCAGTGGCTGTTTCTTCCCGCCCAGGGGTGGAGAGGCTTTGGTACTTCCCACTTGTTTGGACTGGTCTATAAGGATGTATTGGAAGGAGAAATTTGACTTACCTTTAATTTCCTTTCCTGAAATCATGCTAGACCAATTCAAGACACACCCTTCAGTCTTGAGACTAGCCTAGCCGACACTAAGTTGCGAGCATATATTTATGTGAGGTAGTTTCTGGTTATCCTCTGCTTTGTATATAGTTTTGGATTCATTTAGTTGATTCTTGCCTGGTTTGGCTTCCTTTTTAGGCTGTTTTTTTCCAAGGCCTCATGCTCTGACAATTGCATACTGAAGCTGACCCCTAGGGGTCCTGGGTTATGTACCTGTGGTGGTGATATAAAGCTTCTGATTTTTTTTCTCTACCTCCTTGAAAGGTGGTATAAAAGAAATGCTAAATAAATAAATAAAACATCTGCTGGCGGGGGGGCGCAATGGCCCATTTGTCTGGACTGATCCATCAGGATTTCAGGAAAGGGAAGGTAAGTCAGATTTCTCCTTTTGGCAAGTGATTTATCCAGACTGGTGCATTTAGTGCTGGAGGGCAATGTGGGTGAATGTTCTAGTGATACCGACTATTGAAAAACTGGAATAGAAGAGACATTTTTTTTACAAGTCAGTTTTATTTTGATTAATTCGAAGCTGCAGTCAGAGTCTGCTCTCCCTGCACTTTTCTTCACGTGTTTTTCATGTCCAAATTCATACCCTTGTTTCTTGTAACAGTTTAAAGGTAGGTTTTGCTTCTATGGATTTCTTGAGCTTGGTTATTTGCTGAGGGGATGTCTGCTTTATCATTTTTTTAATTTAATTTTTAAAGTTGGTTTGTCATATTATTTGGCTGAGTTTAAGTGTTCCAGTTAGAGGGAAAGAGCTGTGCTGTTTGGAAGGAGGAGGAGTATGTTCTGCTGAAACACAAGTTCTAGTGATTGACCCTGCATAATTATTTAGAGTTCATAAAAAAATTAATTGAGACATAAGAAAATATGTTTGTGTTTTTTTCCCAGCTTTTGATCTCGAGAATGAAGGAGGCATACACAAATGCAAAAATATCAAGAAATAACGAGCTAAAGGACACCTTGATTCTTACAACTGGGGAAATTGGAAGGTTTGTGCATAGCTGTTTATATTATAAGGTTTTTTTTGTTTTATTTTTTCACTCAATGTGTAATCAAACTCTGGAATTCGTTACCAGAGGATGTAGTAAAAGCTGCTAGTGTAGCTGGGTTTAAAAAAGGTTTGGACAAGTTCCTGGAGGAAAGGTCCATAAACCATTATTAAAAGGGACCCAGGATATCACGGCTTGACCCAATACAAGCACTGAGGAACCTGTGTCTTTTGGGGAAACTGCTAGATACTTATTTATGACCTAGATTGGCCACTGTTGGAAACAGGATACTGGGCTTGATGGACCTTGGTCTGACCCAATATGGAATGCCTTATGTTCTTATTCCAAAAACGTCAGCTGGTTACAGTCCAATCCTGGATCTCAGAAACCTCAATAAATTCCTAGTAAAAGCAAAGTTCAAAATGATCTCACTAGGCACACTTCTTCCCTATCTGTAACAAAATGACTGGCTATACTCTCTGGATCTGAAGGATGCATATACTCTCATCCTAATCCACCCCCACATACAAAATGTATCTAAGATTTGTCTTCCAAGAATACCACTACCAGTATCGAGTTCTCCCCTTTGGCCTAGCCTCGGCTGCAAGGGTTTTTACCAAGTGTTTGGCAGTCATGGCAGCCAATGTGCGCACTTTGTGAATCATTCTCTTCCCTTACTTAGATGACTGGCTCATCAAGGGAAATACCCTGCAAGCAGTCGCCATATTTCTTCAACAAACCACCCAGTCCAACATTTGGGATTAGTCATAAACTATCCAAAGTCGCACCTTTCTCCAACACAAAATCTCGAGTTTATAGGAGCTTGCCTAGACACAGAATACAGTCTGACCTTCTTGCCAGACTGCATTTGCCAGCTGATCTCTCTGGCCAGCCAATGTCAAAGCCATACAACTGTCTCTGCCCAAGATATGCTTTGCGTTCTGGGCCACATGGCCTCAACAGTCCATCTTGTGCCTCATGTCAGGTTCCACTGCCCTATGCGCATATTGAGTCAATCGGAGCAGTGGACTCAATCCACAGGTTGTTTCTCCAACCTCATCACCATTTCATCTCAACTGGTAAATTCACTTCAGTGCTGGCGCACGCCTCGGAACCTCGTCGTAGGGTTACCTTTTCAAAAGTCTTTACCACAGTGTACCCTGACCACCGATGCATCGAAGCATGGTAGGGGAGCACACTTCAACAGCCTCACGACTCAAGGTCTGTGTTCACGGCAAGAGGTTCTTCTTCATATAAATTTCTTGGAACTGAGGGCGATAGCAAAAGCCCTCTGCGTCTTCTGTCCCCCATCTGAAAGGACAGACTGCCTTGATTCAGACTGACAATCAGGTTGCCATGTTCTTTGTCAACAAACAAGGAGGAACAGGTTCTTGTCCCCTCTGCAATGAGGCAATTTGTCTCTGGAATTTTGCAATAGCTCATCACATTCATCTCCAAGCAGTTTACCTCCCTGGAGAGGAGAATCAGTTGGCCGACAGGCTCAGCAGAGTCCTTCAACACGAGTGGATGCTCCATCGTCAAATGACCCATCACTTATTTTACTTTTGGGGAGCCCCCATAGTCGATCTCTTCACTTCCCTGGTCAATGTCAAACTGTCTTGCTTTTGTTCAAGGACATCTTCCCCATGCAGTGAGAGTTGGGGACAGGGTTGGGGACAGGGTCTGCTGTATGCGTTCCCACCAATTCCCCTCATTCCGAAAACACTTTTCAAATTCCAGGCTGACAAGGGGACACTGCTTCTGATCATCCCCTTCTGGCCCAGACAACCTTGGTTGCCACTTCTGCGCCTAGCTCAGGCTCCATCTCTCTGGTTGGGCTTTGCTCCCAACCTGTTCTTGCAGAATCAAGGAACTCTCCTACATCCCAGCCTCCCTTTGCTTGACGGTGTGGCTGCTGAGCATGTCATCCTCTTGGATCTAGATGTTCCATAGGATATCATGCAGGTCCTCTTATCTTCCAGAAAGGACTCTACTAGGTGCTCCTATGCATTTAAATGGCGCAGATTTTCCCTCTGGTGCTCACAGAGGAATCTGAATCCTTTCACTTGTACGGTGGAGCAGTTGCTTCAATATCTAATACATTAATCCTTATCTGGCCTCGAGACAAATTCCTTCCGAATTCACTTGACTGTCATCTCCGCTATTCATCGCTCAATTGGGAATTCTCCAATTTCTTTTCACCTTTGGTGGCGTGATTAATGTGAGGACTTCTATTAAGAAAACCACCTTCGTGCCCCCCCGCATGCAGCGTGGGATCTGAATGTTGTTGCACAGCTCTTGTGGCACCCCTTTGAGCCGTTAACGATGGCTCCTTTAAAGTTTCTAACTTGGAAAGTCCTGTTTCTTGTTGCATTAACTTCAGCCCGTAGAGTCGGTGAACTACATTCTTTGGTGGACTAAGCTCCATACACAAGATTCCAACATGATAAGATTGTCCTCTGGACTTACCCTAAATTTCATCCAAAGGAGGTTAGCTCTTTCCATCTCAATTTCACTTCCAACTTTCTTCCTCAGATCTCATGGATCTCTGACTGAAACCAAGCTACACACTCTTGATTGCAAGAAAGCACTTGTTTTCTATCTTGACTGTACTAAAGGTCATCGCAAATCCTCACAACTCTTCGTCTCCTTTAACCCAAGTCATCTTGGATTACCAGTTTTCAAGAGAACCCTATTAAACTGTATGGTGAATTGCATTTCATTTGCATATACCAGGCTGGACTCTGCCTGCAGGATCATGCCACAGCCCATAATATCCGAGCTATGGTGGCCATTGTGGTCAATCTTCATTTGGTCTCGATTCCGGAAATCTGCCAGGCTGCCACATTGGTCTTTAACCTGGAAAAGAGTTTGCTGAGGGGAGATATGATAGAAGTCTATAAATTAATGAATGGAGTGGAACAGGTAAACGTAGATAGATTGTTTACGTTATCAGAATATAGAAAGACTAGGGGACATGCAATGAAGCTACAGGGTAAACTATTTAAGACTAATAAAAGAAAATATTTTTTCACTCAACGTGTAATCAAACTCTGGAATTTGTTACCGGAGTATGTAGTAAAGGTTGTTAGTGTAGCTGGGTTTAAAAAAGGTTTGGACAAGTTCCTGGAGGAAAGGTCCATAAACTATTATTAAGAAGGGACCCAGGATATCAATGCTTGACCCAGTACAAGCATTGTGGAACCTGCGTCTTTTGGAGAAACTGCTAGGTACGTATGACCTAGATTGGCCACTTTTGGAAACAGGATACTGGGCTTGATGGACCTTGGTCTGACCCAGTATGGCATATCTTATGTTCTTATGTCTTCCTTGCATATCTTCGCTATTCACTATTGTCTGGACAAGAAATCAAGTCCCAGTGCTCAATTTGGTCAAGCTGTCTTATGGAACCTTTTTCAGGTTTAAAGCAGCTCTGCCCACCATCCATTCCGACTAACCTGCGAGGAGTGTACCAATCGAACTGAGTCTGTTGGGTCCCTGCTATAACCCGTGTAAACTTCTGGACTTCTCCCTCTTGCTGGGTTGTTGTGGGCTAGGGAGTCCCATATGTGGAGACTGCATTCCTGCTTGTTCCTGGAGATAGTGTAGTTACCTATAACAGGAGGTGATCACCGGAACAGCAGGAATCTGTTAACCTCTCTTCAGAGTTCTTTTCTACACACACTTCCTTTTCAATTTTTTACTCCGCTCTATACCTGACTTGGTTTGCAGCTTGTCGTGCTGTGAGGGCTTGTGTGCATCAGTGATGCTGAGAGCTAAACTATCGGTAGTTTAACTACTGGCAGGGTCTCCCAAGATGGACAGGTCTCAGCTGAGATGCCAGACCAAGACAAACCACCCATCTGGGCAGCAGCAGAATGGGATAGTGTTGACGGAGGAGGATCACATTTCTGTGACAACGGCACCACCACCAAACTTAAACTGCGCGGAAGAAAGGCCCGGCAATCTACTTCTGTATCTTGCCATGAAAACCCAATGGATAGTTACAACAAAACAAATTGTGCTGTAGTGCTGGAAGATGAGACCCCCAGGTTGGAAGGCACTCAACTAGCTACTGGGGAAGAGCTGAAGACTTTTCAGAGTAAAGCCAGCATTTATGATGTGGTTGGATCAAAGCCCTCAGGACGTCTGACTGCTGATGTAGCTGCACATGAAATGAGAGTCAGAAGCTGTAAAGATGTCTTACACATTGGAACATGGAACGTACGAAGCATGAACCAAGAGAAGTTGGAGGTGGTCAAGAATGAAATGGAACGTGTACAACTTGATCTGTTGGGTGTCAGCGAACTGAAATGGACTGGCATCGGGCACTTTGCATTAGATGATCACATGGTCTACTATGCTGGAAATGAAAGACAAAGAAGAAATGGTGTTGCATTTATAATAAAGAAGAAACTTGCAAGAACTGTAATGAAATACAATGCAGTCAGCGAACGCTTAATCTCTATTCGTCTACGTGGAATGCCTATCAACACAACTATAATTCAAGTATATGCCCCAACAACAGCTGCAGAAGAGAATGAAATTGAAGAGTTCTATGAACAAGTACAAGCTGAAATTGACAGAACATGCAAACAGGATATCCTGATAGTCATGGGTGATTGGAACGCAAAGGTTGGCAACAAAGAAGAAGACAAAGTAGTTGGAAAATATGGACTTGGCAACAGAAATGAAGCTGGAGAAAGACTGATAGAATTCTGCAAGACCAACGATCTATTCATCTCGAACACCTTCTTCCAGCAACACAAGCGGCGACTGTACACATGGACTTCACCCAATGGATTGTATAAAAATCAAATTGACTACATCTGTGGAAGTCAACGATGGAAAAGCTCTATAACATCAAGAAAGACAAAACCTGGAGCTGACTGTGGTACAGATCATCAACTACTAGTATGCAAGCTAAAGCTGAAAAAGAGCAAACCACTCATGAATGCAGCAAAATATGACCTTGAGAATATACCACTGGAATTTAAAGACTGCCTGCAAAATCGATTTGCTGCTTTAGATACAAATGATAGAGTTCCAGAAGAGTTATGGAATGACATCAAGAAGATTGTGTTGGAAGAAAGCGAGAAGTCTCTACAAAAGATAAAAAAAGAAAAAAACGGCCAAAATGGATGACGGAAGAAACTCTGAAAATTGCCCAGAAACGCAGAGAAGCTAAAGCCAGAGGAGAAAGAAAGACAGTCACAGAACTCAACAGAGATTTCCAACGTGCAGCAAGACAGGACAAGGAAAAGTACTACAATGACGCATGCAAGGAAATAGAAGCAGAAACTATTAGAGGAAGAACAAGATCAGCTTTCCTAAAGCTACGAGAGTTAAAGAAAAAGTTCCAGCCTCGAATTGGAATGTTACAAGATGCTCAAGGTTCTATGTTGAATGATGCTGAGAAGATCAAGAAAAGATGGAAGGAATATACAGAGTTTTTATATGATAAAGATCAAGTGGACCAACGGCCGTTTCAACCTGTACCTTATGATCTGGAACCATTGGTGATGAAAGAAGAAGTTGAAGCAGCATTGAAAGCCTTATCAAAGAACAAAGCACCAGGCATTGATTGCATTCCCATAGAAGTATTACAGCAATTTGATGCAGTAGTTACCGTACTTACAAGGCTCTGCCAAGAAATATGGAAGACAGCATCATGGCCAACTGACTGGAAAAGATCTGTGTTTATACCAATACTAAAGAAAGGTGATCCAACTGACTGTGGAAATTATCGCACAATCGCTCTGATCCCACATGCCAGCAAGATTCTACTGAAGATTATTCAAAAGAGACTACAATCATACCTGGAACAAGAACTACCTGAAGTGCAAGCAGGGTTCAGAAAAGGGCGAGGAACGAGAGACATCATTGCGGATGTGAGATGGATCCTTGAAAAGACTAAAGAATACCAAAAGGATATCTATTTGTGCTTTATCGACTATAGCAAAGCTTTTGACTGTGTAAACCATGAGAAACTCTGGGCCACATTAAGAAGCATGGGTATACCAGAACACCTGATCATTCTCTTGCACAATCTGTACATTGATCAAGAAGCAACAGTTCGAACAGAACAAGGAGAAACAGAATGGTTTAAAATAAGCAAAGGTGTAAGACAAGGCTGCATACTTTCCCCCTACCTGTTTAATTTATATGCAGAACAAATCATCAGAGAAGCAGGATTGTATGAAGACAACAGAGGTGTGAAGATTGGTGGAAGACTCATCAACAACCTTTGCTATGCTGATGATACCACATTACTGGCGGAAAGTGAAGGTGATCTGAAACATTTGCTTCTCACAATCAAAGAACATAGTCTCAAAATGGGCCTGCACCTTAATGTAAAGAAGACAAAGATCATGACAACTGACATAATCAACAGGTTCATCGTCGAAGGAGAAGAAATTGAAATTGTGAATAACTTTAACCTACTTGGATCAACTATCAATAAAGAAGCAACAAGCAGTCAAGAAATCAGACGATGCATTGCTCTTGGCAGAATGGCTATGAAAGACCTAGATAAGATTCTCAAGAGCAGAGATGTCTCTCTCCATACAAAGATTTGACTTGTTCAAGCCATGGTATTTTCAATAACATCATATGGATGTGAAAGCTGGACAGTGAAAAAGATAGACAGGAAGAAAATTGATGCCTTTGAATTATGGTGCTGGCGGCGAATACTGTGTATACCATGGACTGCCCGAAGAACAAACCAGTCTGTACTAGAGGAGATCAAACCTAAGCTTTCTTTAGAAGCTCAGATGACAAGATTTCGACTTTCATACTTTGGACACATCATGCGGAGAGAGAGATCATTAGAGAAAGACATCATGCTTGGCAAGATAGAAGGTCAACGCAAAAGAGGAAGGCCAGCAATGAGATGGATCGATACAATAACAGCGGCTACGGGTACCAGTCTGTCAACAATGAGTCGCCTGACTGAAGACCGAACACAATTTAGGATAGCTATCCAGAGGGTCGCCATGAGTCGACTCCGACTCGACGGCACTTAACAACAACAACATACCTGACTGAGAAAACTGGTTGGGAAGGTGGGAAGACAGACATGCATGCATGGAGCAACGCTCCCAAAAGCATTCCTATTGGATGCTGGGATGTGTTCCTGTACTGGGCTCCATCTATGCCGACATCACCCATATATGTGAAGACTGATTCCTGCTATTCCGGGAGATCACCTGTTACAGGTGAGTAACTACGCTAGACCTAATTTAGAGAGTTGTGTGCAATTCTGGAGACCACACCTTCAAAAGGATGTAAACAGGATGGAGTTGGTGCAGAATTTGGCTACCAAAATGGTCAGTGGGCTTCACCACAAGGCGTATAGGGACAGATTTAAAGATCTCAATATGTATACTTTGGAGGAAAAATGGGAGAGGGGAGATATGATAGACATTTAAATACTTTTGTGGTATAAATGCACAAGAGGAGAGCCTCTTTAAATTGAAAGAGAGTTCTATAGGAGATATTATCAGTACCAGATAAATACACATGTATAAATACTCAGCCTGTCTAGGGAAAACTGCTACTCTCCTTTTTCCAGGACCCATAGGGCTATCTGGCAAACAAACCACATGATAAAACAAGAACCAGCCCTGTGTTTGTATATAAATTAGACTTTATTTTTTGATAGCAAAAATAGTGTAAGTATTAGTATAAATTA
Source organism: Ichthyophis bannanicus (assembly GCA_033557465.1). Taxonomy (NCBI): domain Eukaryota; kingdom Metazoa; phylum Chordata; class Amphibia; order Gymnophiona; family Ichthyophiidae; genus Ichthyophis; species Ichthyophis bannanicus. The sequence goes on along the minus strand of CM066038.1, from coordinate 411,151,119 downwards.
GTTTTCTAAGGTAGTATGTTATTCAGCTCTGTTACAATCACCAAGAGATCTAATCTCTGTTTTAGAAAGGTCTGGGAAATTGTCTCCGGCACAGCATGAAGTCAAAGTATGGCAGAGATCCAACGTCAGTTGAGATGAACTGCATGGTCACAAACTGAGCTGTCGTTCTGCGGGAGAAATTCACTCCATCCCAAGGTTTCGCCTTTGAACACCGTCTGACTTTCCAGCCAGAGAGAGACCAGCAGGCGAACAGTCTATATCAGAAGTTAAAGTTCCCAGTTGTTCTGCCAGCCTCTGTACATGTTTGAGTGCTACAGGTGCTTTCCGGTCTGTGTCTGTCCGTGTTCTGTTCTCCCTGGGTTCTGGTGTCCAGCTGTATAATTCTTTGTCCAGAAGTCCTGGTGATTGGCTGGTCTCAAACCCTGTATGTCATCTTTAGCAATTCCAGTAACAGCTAATAGGTGGTCCTTCTGCAAACAAAGGTCCATCGTGCTTGAAAGTTGCTGATGTGCAGGTTCATATGTTGTTGCAAATGCTAGCATAGTGAAGGGTCTCAGCCATGTTCTTCTGTACGTAGTGTGAGAGCTAGTGAGTGATAGCTACCTCATATGACCCTATTAGGCGGCTGCCTAGGGTGTTAATATTTAAGTTGACTTTGATACAAAAAGAGTCTTGTAGTCAAGTGGTAAGGCAAAAATAATATTAGGGCTTTATTCCCTGCCCTGAGGGGATATTCCTGGGATACAACAAACAATATGAAACAAAAGAACTGTCGCACAGAAAAATATCTTCTTTCCTTTAGGCACCATCAGCTGGCTGCTTTGCACACGTTCAACATAAAGATACGATATCGTCAGATAAACAAATTGTACAATCCATGGGCACAGGGTCAGAATTATAGCTGCTGTTCTCCCACTGCATTAACTCAGAGTCACTTACGACTGCATATGGGTCACACTCTTCACAGCTGCTGTCTTCCTTAAAACTCTCCTGTAAGTCATGGGCTAGCTTTTCTAGAAAGGGCTCTTTAAATCCAGGGCTCTGAATGCCTGGTATATTAAAAGCTTCCTTCTGGCTTTCCCTTCTTCTCCACGCTGGTGGAATTACTGTGTAACTTCCAGTGTCAAAGTTATTTCTGGTGCCACGCCTTTGCCTTTCAAACCAAACAGAACTTCTTGCCTTTTCTTTAGCAAAGCTAGGTTCCCACCTCTTAGCTGTGGTTCTGTCTCTTATATCTGGGCTTCTGGCAGCTCTCTCCTGGGCTCTCCAACTTCCAGGAATCCTAGCAGGGTCCTGGGCATGATGCTGGCTGTTTCCTGCTCTGCTGCCACACCTACTGCTTCCTTCCCTCAGTGGATTTCCTCCAGCATGACGTGTGTTCACTGGATGCTGGCTTAGTCCTCCCAGGTCGCTGCCCCTACTGGCCTTCCCTGGTTCTACCCTGCAGCTTTTATCCTTGTTCTCTTTGCATGCTGCCTGGGTTTCTGAGAACAGGTGTTCCTGATTAGCCTTCCTGCTTCTAGCTACGTCTAGTGCAAGGACATTTTACTCTAATGCCTTTTTGCTTTTCTTGTGCTGAGTTTGTTTGCTGCTCAGCTAATTCTACATGTGCTGAGTTTGTCTGCTGCTCAGCTAATTCTACATGAGCTGGGTTTGTTTGCTGCTCAGCTAATTCTACATGAGCTGAGTTTGTCTGCTGCCCAGCTGCTTCTAAGGTAAGTTCCTTACTTTCCCTTAACTCCATGGGCTCTGTGCCAGCTGCTGTGTCACAGTAGTCAGCTGGAAAAATACTTCTACTGTGACTTATCATAAACTGGCAGAATTGCTTGATCTGCAAGTTTTAATGCTGAATTAAACAAAATGGATTCCTGTTTTGTTATGATTCAGTCTTTGGTTCAGATCAGGCCCCATGGTTCAGGCTTTGGTTCAGAGCAGGCCCCATCTTGTAACAGGAAGCCATGCTATTAGTTCAGACATTAGTTTTTGAACAGATACCAGCCCAACAACTCTGTAACAAAAGGCCATAGGATAAAGGTGAAAGGGGATAGACTTGAGTAATTTGTGGAAATATTTATTTACAGAAATTGGTAGATGTGTGGAATAGTCTCTCAATGGAGGTAGTAGAGACAGACTGCATCTGAATTCAAGAAAGAATGTAACAAATACAGAAGATCTCTAAAGGGGGGAAAAAAGGGATTGTAGTACTTAGTAGTTGGTATGGAAGGGCAGATTGGATAGGCGTGTGGTCTTTATCTGCTGCCATATTTCTATGAGAGTCCAGAAGTGGCAAGGTTGGAGTCTGGAGCATTGTTTGTGGCAGATACCTTTACAACTTAATCGGGATCTGTGCCATCTGTGGCCATGGCCGTGGTGGCCTAGAGGTGGCTCTGGCTCTGGAATTGATCAGACAGTGCCGAGCTGAGCCAGCTCCCCTTCAAGGACCAGTTGCTCTTTGGGGAGATCTGGAGAAGCTGGTGAAAGATCTTGGAGAGGCTTGCCCATTGAGGCTCCTGGAAGATAGGCCCAACGGTTGCTCTTGTAAGGCTCAGTGAGGAGCTTGTGGGTGTTTCAGAGCCGAAAAGGCTTCAAGCCTGGCATGTTCCTCCTATGTTGAAAGCTCAAGAAGGATCAAGGATTACAGCGGACTCAGCAGGAGCCCTCTCGGAAACTGGTAAGTCCTCCCAATGAGATTCGGTAGGTCTCTTCTGAGGAACAGGCCATCGGGGGTGACTTCAAATATATCTCTCAAAATGGGACCATATCACATTGGATTTTTTGGAGTTCTCAGAGTCATCAAAGAAGGATATGCATTGGAATTTGTGATGCTTCGCTCTGGCAAAGAGTGGTAGTCAAGGAAACTCTTCAGCACCTTCTGCAGTTGCAGGCTATTGTACCATACTCTCCCACAGATTAAGGTTAGGTATGGTATTCCATTTACTTTGTGGTGCCCATGAGGGTGGGTCCTCCCTGCTGCATCTTGAACTTGAAAGCCGTCTGTGCCAAGCGCAGAGTGCCACATTTCCGCATGAAGACCCTGCTATCTGTTATCACTTCAGTCCAGCAAGAAGAGTTTCTTATCTCCTTGGAACTTTCTGAAGCATACTTCCATATTTCCAGTCAGAGAGCAGCATCTTTGCTTCTGCATCCTAGGCTGCCATATCCAGTTTTGGGCCCTGCCATTTGATCTGGCCACAGCACTCTGCATGTTCTTGCAAGTCATATTGGTGGTGCTGGCCTTTCTGTGCAAGCAGGGAATCTAGGTACACTCATACCTGGACAAATAGCTTATTGAGTCCAACTCTATGCAGGAGTCCAGGATGGACATGACCCAGGTGATCTGGTGGCTGGAATGGCTGGTTTGGGTCATCGGCTAACTCAAGAGTAGCCTAGTGCTTTCTCAGGACTTGGAGTATCTGGGGACTTACTTTTACATTTGCTTAGATGGGGTTTTTGGCACCCTGGAGAGGCTGGACAAGCTGTGGCTTCAGCTCAGGAGTTTCTTCAACTTCTAGGGTCGATGGCATCAACCTTGAAACTGGTACCATATGCACCAATGCCACTTTCTGTCTTAATGGTTTCTCATCTCCTAGCTATTTGATCAGTGCCTGCCTCTCCCTCAAAGAGTCAAGGGGAAGTTGGCCTGGTGGCTATAGCTTTATCCCTTGATGTATGCGAATGCCTTTGGAAGCTCTGAATTGGGTGATAGTCATCACTGATGCAAGCTGCCTGGTCTGGAGAGAGTATTGTTTGGGTCAGTTTGTGCAGGGATTCTGGTCTCCTCAGGAAGCCTAATAATTGATCTACGGGCAAGAGACTAAGAGAATCTGCATGGCTCTAGAGAGGTTTTATATCTTCCTGGAGGCCAAAGTGGTTAGTGTTCCCAGACAATGCCACAGCAGTGGCATACATACACAAGCAAGGTAGCAATTGCAGCACTGCTGTGGATGTGGAAGTCATGAAGCTCTGTTGTTGGGGGGAGGCTCGTCTGGTGGCTCTGTTGTCAGCATATATAGTTGAAGATGACAATGTGCAGCCAACTTTTTAAATCAGGCAAGTGGAGTTCAGCCCACATGCGTTTAATCTTATTGTGCAGAGGGTGGGGCCTGCCAGTTTTCAACTTGATAGCCACTCAGGAGAATGCCAGGATGAGAAACTTCTTCAGGCACAAGAAGGATCTGTAAGTGTTGGGCTCAGATGCCCTTCTACAGAGTTGGCCACAAGTCTTTCCCCCATGTTCCTTAGTGAGATATCTTTTGTGCAGAATCTGTTCTCACTCAGGCTTGGTCATTCTGGTAGTGCTAGACTGATCATGCCTTAATGTCCCTCTTTTGCTAGAATCCTTCAAGGAGACATTCTTCCGAACCATGCACTCTTGAGCGACTGTTGGCTTTCCCCTATTATCTAGTTAAAAAGCTGCTCTGTTAAGTGCTGTCGAGTCGGTTTCGACTCATGGTGACCCTCTGGATAGTTGACACAAACTGTGTTTGGTCATCAGTCAGGCAGCTCATTGTTGATAGAGTGGCACCCATAGCTGTTATTATTGTATCGATGTATCTCTCTTTTTCGCGTTGCCCAACCTTGACAAGTAGTATGTCTTTCTCTAACGATCTCACTCTTCGCATGATGTGTCCAAAGTATGAAAGTCAAAGTCTGGTTATCTGAGTTTCTAAGGAAAGCTTAGGTTTGATCTCCTCTAGTATTGACAGGTTTGTTCTTCGGGCAGTTCATGAAATACACTGTATTCGTCGCCAGCGCCATAATTCAAAGGCATCAATTTTCTTCCTGTCTATCTTTTTCACTGTCCAACTTTTGCATCCATATGATATTAAAAATACCATGGCTTGGACATGTCACATCTTTTTGTATGGAGAGAGACATTGCTTCTCTTGAGAATCTTTTCTAAGTCCTTCATAACCATTCTGCTAAGAGCAATGTGTCCTCAGATTTCTTGACTGCTTGTCCTTTTTTTATTGATTGTTGGTCAACTATTTCAATTTCTTCTCCATCAATGAAGAACTTAACTGATTTTTGCCAATTGTCAGGATCTTTGTTTTCTTAACATTTGGATGCAGGTCCATTTTAAGACTGTTCTTTCATCTTGAGAAGCAAATGTTTCAGATCATCTTCACTTTCAGCCAGTAATATGGTGTCATCAGCATAGCAAAGGTTATTGATGAGTCTTCCATCAGTCTTCATACCTCGGTTGTCTTCATATATTCCTGCTTCTCTGATGATTTGTTCAGCATATAAATTAAAGAGGTAATGGGAAAGAATGCAGCCTTGTCGTACACATTTGCTGATTTTAAACCAATTTGTTTCTCCTAGATCCATTCAAACTGTTGCTTCTTGATCAATGTAAAGGTTGTGCAAGAGAACGATCAGGTGTTCTGGTATACCCATGCTTCCTAATGTGGCCCAGAGTTTCTCATGGTTTACACAGTCAAAAGTCTTGCTGTAGTCGATAAAACACACATGGATATCCTTTTGGTATGCTTTTGTCTTTTCAAGGATCTATCTCACATTTTCGATGTCTCTCGTTCCTCGCCCTTTCCTGAACTCTGCTTGCACTTCAGGCAGTTCTCGTTCCAGGTATGATGTTATTGAAAATACCATGGGTGGTGGATGCTTGGAATGCCCTCCTGATGGAAGTGGTGGGGGCAAACACAGTGACAGAATTCAAAATGGTATGGGACAGACACAGTGGATTCCTTTAGAGCAACAGGATAAAATCAAAGTAAGCATAACTATCTCTTATATCTGAACAAATAGCAGTGACCTACATGGAGTGGTGGGTACAGCCCTAAAGAAAGGCATGGGGAGGGATGACCTGCATGGAGCGGCAAATGCACCTACTCTTGCCGCCTTGCTGGGCAGACTAGATGGATCATGCTGGTCTTTATCTGCCGTCATATACTATGTTACTATGTATTTAGATTTAACTTGCTAAAACTTTCCAAGTGAAGAACAATCAGAATTTTGTGAAGAGTATTTTGAACTGGACATACTTATTGTTTGATCAAACTGTTCAGTTTTCTAGTAATCAAGGAACACGGATAAATGCTTCCATCCCAGCCCAGATCAACAGAGGCCATAAGTTCAAATAATTGTGAGTCTTGTAAAGTAAGAAATAGCTTGATGCTTTGTTACCTCTGAATAGGAATCCTGACTCTGGAAAACAATTTCCTGCTGTGGCTCTAATTGGCATCAAGAATACAAAACATGGCTTGGAAGTTGAGCTTTTACCAAAAACAGATGGTCTCTCATTTGCAATCTTGAGACACCTGGCTGGAAATTTAAAAGAAAAAAAATCACAATAACAGTTGATGCATTTAGTTCTTATAGTTTTTCTGCCCTATGAGATAAAGTATGTCCATGTCTGTGAAATTTGTTCTTTTAGGACTTTGTGTACAAATAGTCGTTTAAGGGTGTTTGAAGAATGAAAGTGAGGTACCAGTAAGTGTGTGAGATACCTACCTACTTTCAACGATGTTGACAAGTGACAGTACAGCAGAACCTTTCTTTTTCTTTTTTCTACTTAGGTCAGCAAAAGGGGAGATGGTGCTGTTTGCTGTCTTGCATTTGCTGCATTGCCTGTTGTCTAAGTCGCCATCAGTGGCAGGAGCAGCATATACAGAGATCAGATCGCTAGCAGCAGCCAGATCTATCAGACTGCAAGCTTTCTTCAGCCAATACAAGAAACCCATCTGCCAGGTGAAACAACAACTTGCAATTCAAACAAAATCATTTTATGTAGGCAGACTGAGAAATCCAGATATATTCAAACATTTCTTCATTTTGGCAAGGACACAGAACCCTAGATTTAAGTCTGGCATCCATTAAACATGGAAATTGGACCAGAACATATGTGCTGTAATTCCTGTATGACAAGTTATTGTCTGACCTGCTCTAAATCTCTGCTGGATTCTTGTAAACAACTATACAACCAACTAGAATGCAGAAACTGTATTTTATTTCCTGAGGCACTAGGGCATTCTAGACAAATACAGGAGCTGTTTAAATACAGTTTGGCATAAAGTCCATGTGGCATATCCTTTACTGGTCTGGTAAACCTTGGGTTATCCCATCCCCATTCACTTAGTTTTCAGTGAAAGCTTCCCCCTCTCCCCCCCCACCGAAAGGGACTTAGCTGTCTAAATAAGCCATTGGTTAGCTTTCCTTGGCCCCACCATTTAATATTACCACACCATTAAATTAGTGTCTTTAGCCCAACTGGATTTAGGTCATGTTTCCCTTGGACTATATTTTCCTGCTATCTCATGTTTTTCATCGTTCACTCTACTAGACAAGCAGTTTTTTCTATTTCTCTGGATTCATATCTATATCGGAAAAGAGTCTCGTCACGGTACAGGTGCAAGGACCTAGGTTAAAGATGCCATAACAGTTAAATGTACAGAATTTTATTTTTGTTTTGTGTTCCATTTGGAGATAAATTTGTAAAGAATTGTTCCTTTCTGTTGTGATGTTAGTTTCTGGTGGAATCCTTGCATGCAAGTCAGCAGGCTGGATCCAGCACTCCCAGCCAGAGTAAAGAAATGCGGAAACAGGAAGCTGTCCATTGCAGAGAAGTGGCATTGGATGTTCTATCAGAAATTGCCAGTGTGTTTGATTTTCCCGATCTAAATCGCTTCCTTACTGTAAGTTGAAAGCATTTCTACTTTTGGATCTTGTTTTATTTGATTTTCTCTGTACAGATGTTCATAATTTCCTCCCACAGTCTCCATTATGACTTGTTGCTGTAGTAAGATCTTACTGTCCAAAGATACTGATCCCATTGTCTGTTATAGGCAGAGAATGGACGGTGAAATTTTACTTACCGTTAATGTCTTTTCCTGGAATCCTGCTAGACCAGTCCATGCTAGTGGATTATCAACCCTGCCAGCAGATGTTGGAGACAGAGAAAAAACCCCACCAAAGCCTTTGTGACGTCATCACAGGTACATATACTGAGTTTCCTAGAGGCCACCTTCAGTATGTTACTGGAAAAGCAAGGTAACCTAACAGTCCAACTCAGTGAGAAAACAGCAATCCGGCCTGAGATAAACATAAAACAAAAGCACTGGTTATGAAGGAAAAACAAATATGTAACCTAAGGTGCAACTATGTACAAGGTAGAAAAACAGTGTACTTTATCTCAGAAAGGCTGTTACAAAAATACAGAGTCCGGGTGTGACCTGCACTGGTCTAGCAGGATTCCAGGAAAGGAAATTTACAGTAAGTAAAATGTCACTTTCCAATTCATCCTGCTAGACTTGTCCAGAGTAGTGGGAAGTACCAAAGCTACTCCACCTCCAGGTGGGAAGAAACAGCTGAAGCCAAAACCCTGGACTCAAAACGCGCCGAAGCACGAGCTTGGAAGTCCAAGCGATAATGGCGGGCAAAGGTAGAAAAAGAAGAACAGATTGCTGCATAGCAAATGTTGAGCAGAGACAGCAAAGACTTTTCCGCCCATGACGTAGACCGAGTGGGTGGAACTGGAGAATTTTTGAGAGGAGAAGTTGTCCCATATCTGATGGAGTCCCCCCCCCCCCCCCCCCAAAGGGCTGTGCTTTGGGCCCCGACTTAGATGACGAAGTAGAAACCCTGCCAGGGCAGTAGCGCATTGAGTCACGAAACCGTGCCCTAATGGAAGAGGATGAAGACATTCTGGAACCTGGCTGACAGGGAGATCCCTTAGGCTTGTCCTCTGGCAAACGCTGCAGCTTCACCTCTCCCAGATCCATAACAAGTTTCTCAAAGTTTTCCCCGAAAAGGAATTTACCCTTAAAAGGGAGCTTGGCAAGCTGTGCCGCATCAGCAGACCAGTGACAAAGCCAGAGCCACCACCTAGCGATCATAATTGCTGCCACCGACCAAGCTATGAAATAGAGAAGGTCATAAAGGGCATCCACTAAGAAAGTGGAGACAGATTCTAAGTGGGCCGAAGCAGGATCCATAGCCGATCTGCAAGAAATCTCCATTCCATATTGTTCCTCCAGTCCAGTTCCGGTACCTGGGGTATTCACGCCCCTCCAGAAGCTTGGATACTGAGTATGTCATGCTTCACAGGACATCAGCACACATAGAGAACTGGCACCTCCCACCGGCCCTCAGTATTTCCATCTCCAAGCTGCTGGAGAGACATGAATCCCATCATCAGGACTCACTGAAGAAACGATAGATTAAATTAAGGGGCACTAATCTGATAAGAGTAGCATTTTGGCCAGGTTGTAAGCTCTCTGTAAGGGTCAAGGCTTTAAAAAAAAATAAAAAAATAAATTATTAAGGATAAGATCTAAAAAGAAGCAGCACCTCAGCTCTGCACGGTTCATAAAAAATAATAAAAGCATCAAGTACAGTAAAACCTGCTAAGGCTGCAGAGCCGAGGGGGGGGGGGCCCTTGCTTGCTGTGGGGAGAGGATCCTCTCTGAGGTGGAGTGGAGAGATTCACTGTGGTGCAGGCCTGTTACTCCTGTGCCCGATGCCGAAGCCCGAGGGGTGGCTGAGCATCGCAGTTTGGGTTGCACAGCAAGGGGACAGAGTTCCGGCATAAGGACCAGTGGGAGCGTACAAGGGGTGCAACTAGATGGTGCAGAAATCTTTAGCAGGTAGGACGCAGCAACATGCGGCCAGCAATTGAAGGGAACAGTGTGGTCAGGGTGGCCATTTCCTGTGCAGGAGAGCGGGAACCGCCGACATTCGGCTGCAGCGGGAAACGCCAGTTTTGCTTTTGTTAAGCCAGCCAGAAGCCTCCCAGAAGTTCTCAGCGGACGTCAGGGTTTAGTCAGTGACAATGCCAGACAAGTTAACTTGTGTTGCTTGTGGGGCATGCAGAGTTGTGATGTCAGCGGCCATATTCTGCAGGAGCTGTGAGGCAGAATCCAGGTTTGTGGAAGCTGGTTTAAGAGAAGAAGGGGATAGTGAGTGGCCCTAGGGGTGACAGACGGTTCCGCGCTTGCCCCAGCAATTCAGGAGGCACCACTGACAGCCACAGTAGAGGCGTGGGGTCTGCAGAGGGATAAAGCGGAAGCTCTTCCCTCTGAGGGCCAGAAGCGTAAGGGAAAGAAGGCGGCTAAGGTCCCTGCTGCAGGCAAAGGCGTGCAGGACAGCTACCAGGTGTTTTTTTTTTCTCCAGAATGTTTCCTGAACATAAGAACATAAGATATGCCATACTGGGTCAGACCAAGCCCAGTATTCTGTTTCCAACAGTGGCCAATCTAGGTCATATGTACCTAGCAGTTTCCCCAAGGGACACAGGTTCCACAATGCTTGTCTTGGTTCAAGCATTGATATCCTGGGTCCCTTCTTAATAATGGTTTATGGACTTTTCCTCCAGGAACTTGTCCAAACCTTTTTTTTTTTTTAAATACTTTATTTAAATCCACCAAGATTACAAGCAAACCAAAATGATACAATGAACAGACCATCCACAAGGGGTGTACTCTTATCCCCCCTGGAAGTCAACAAAAAAAGAATATACCAGGTGGCTTTTTTATCATATTTTCCCCTCCCCCCTCCCTTCCCAACCACCCATCCACCCCCCCCCCCCGCCCCACACTCCCTCAGCAGCCAATCAAACCTAGAACAAGAAATGGAAGCACCAACTATCCACCCCATCTCCCCCATAACCATTCAGCACCCCAGTTGGAGGATTTCATTGCGGCTACGAGCCCCTAACTGCTGAATATAGGGTTCCCAGACTGACATGAACCCTGTCCAGCGCTTGACACTGCCCCTTGCATGCCAACGTTCTAACAACATTACCTGATGGAAACTATTCCGCCACTCATTGAAGGTTGGCGGCTGATGTTCTCGCCATGATCGGAGAATCGGCCCCTTACCCACCAGACAGGCCTTCCTCAGGAGCAGTCGTTCCCCTGCTTTCGCAGGCCCGGGAGGGGCCAGCAGGTCCAAAACCACAAAGGAGCTAGTCCATCTTACTCGCTGCCGCAACAACCGGCTGAGAAATTCCCTTATCTTCGCCCAGTAAGGCCGCACTCTGCGACAACTCCACCACATGTGTTGCAAAGTCGCCAGAGGTTCCGAACAGCGAGGGCAACTACCATCCGCCCCCAATCGACTTCGAAGAGCCCTCCGCGGTGAGAAATAAGCTCTAGTCACACACTTAAATTGGATCTCTCTCCAACGAGCCCCCTGTGCCACACAGACAATGCGCGTCAAAGCCTTACTGACCGACCCCGGAGCCACTTCCCCGCCCAATTCTACAGCCCAGGCCAGCTCGACCCCACGATAATCGGGCAAGACCCGGTAACAATCCAACCGACCCTTCAATTGAGATATGGACGGGGGACTCTCTTCCCCTATCCCAAAAAATTCCAAGATCTTGGCGGAGCGGTCGATGTGCAGTGCTTCCCTCTGTAACGAGGCCACATAGTGGGAAACTTGCATATATGCAAAACAATGCTTAGTGGGCAAATCGTACTCCCGACTCAGGGCCAAAAAGGACTTGCAGCGCCCCGAGGGTTCTACGAGATGACCCACCGTCCGTATCCCACGCGCCCACCAGTCTCTAAACGCCGTTGTTTCGGACCCCGGGGCGAACTGAACATTCCCTCGAAGGGGTAACCAACTGGAAACACCCCAAGGCGCAAGCCAGAATCTATTAAGCTGTTGCCAAGTACGTCTAACCGAATCCACTAAGGCGCTCTTCTGTACCGCCTCCGGTAAGTCACTATATCGCCCATGTAATACCCCCAATAGGGTCCATGGAGCCACCACGCATTCTTCCATAGCCCGAGGGGTATAATCGTCCGTCCCACCCAACCAATCTCCCAGATGCCGCGCTTGGCACGCCAGCGCGTACATCTTTAAGTCAGGTAGCCCCATACCTCCGTCCTTCCACTTCCCCAATAACCTACCCCAGGGAATCCGAGCCCGCTTCCCTCTCCAAAGGAACCCCTTAAGCAAAGCTTCAATCCGTCTCAAGTCCCGACATAATAGCCAAACGGGCAGAGTCTGTAACCAGTATAAGATACGTGGTAAGATAACCATCTGTACTGCCGCAATTCTACCCGACAAGGACAATGGGAGGGGTTCCCAGGCTTGCAACTGTGCCATCAAACGCCGCAAAATACGATCAAGATTGCGCCTATAGAGCACTTGAGGTTGCCGGGGCAGCACTATCCCCAAGTAAAGAAATTCCTCCTCCGCCCACCGGAGGGGAAATAGCCCCCCCCAGGCCCCACGAATACCCCCCAGCGTATCTAACGCTTCAGATTTTTCTTGATTGATGCGGAGCCCAGCTAAGGCCCCAAATCGCCCAAACTCCTCCAACAGACTTCGAAGAGACGCAACCGGGGAAGTCACATGGACCAAGAGATCATCCGCGAAAGCCGAAATAACAAACGCCTGCGAGCCCATCTCCACTCCCTTAATCGCATCCGAATTCTCAACCTGGCGAATCAAGGGGTCTAGGGAAAGAACAAATAACAACGGAGACAGGGGGCAGCCCTGACGCGTTCCCCTCTCCAAGGCAAACCCTTCCGAGAGCACTCCGTTGCACAGTATCCCCGCCGTCGGGTTTATATACAAACTCCGCACCATGCTACAAAAAGCATCCCCTATTCCATAGTGTGGCAGCAGCCCCCAGAGATATTGCCAATTCACCCTATCGAATGCTTTTTCAGCATCAAAGCTGACAAGTAACGAGGGTATCTGTCGCGCGTGCACCCATTCTAAGGAGGCCAAGATTTTTCGGAGATTCCGAACGGCGTATCTCCCCTTAACAAAACCCACTTGCGCCCCATGTACGAGGTTCCCCAATACATCAGCCAGCCGCAAAGCCAAAACTTTCGCAAGGACCTTTAAATCAAAGTTGAGGAGAGAAATCGGCCGATAAGAGGCCGCGAGCAGCGGATCCTTACCCGGTTTGGGAATCAGAGTAATATGGGCATGGTTCTGCCCCCAACGAAAGACCCCCCGGTCCCCCCTCATACTAAACACCTCCCGTAACACAGGACTGACACAGTCACCCAGTATCTTGTAAAATTCCGCACCCAGGCCATCCGGTCCTGGGGCCTTACAGCAATTCGCCGCAGATATAACCGACTGTATCTCCTGGGAGGTGATGGGCTGATCCAGCGCCCCCCTCTGCTCCTCTGTAAGCCGCGGCAGATTAAGATCCCGCAAATAGTCCGGCAGGGGTGTACCAGACCCCGGCTCTGCTTTGTATAAAGTCGGAAAGAACCCCCGGAAAACTCTGGCAATGTCCCCGTTCTCCTTATACACGGTCCCCCTTTCATCCCGAAGGGCCGCCACCCGAGTGGAGCCTCGCCTTCCCCTCAAACATCGGGCCAACAGTTTCCCAGGCTTATCGCCGTAACAATGCAACCGGTAGCGGTAGTAAAGAACTGATTTCTTGGCTTTCTGATGCAGGAGCTCATTGAGATCTACTTGAGTCTCCCATAGCCGCTTATTATTCTCGGCCGATGGGATTTGGGCACACCTACGTCGAAGTTGAGTAACCCGTTGCTCTAGTGTGATGATACGTTCCGCGAGTATCCGACGCTTCCGCGCGGCATATCCTATGATATCTCCCCTAAGAACCACCTTCGCCGTTTCCCATATCAGTTCGGGGTCGTCCTCGTGGACCTGATGATCGCTGGCGAACTCAGCCCACCTTTGACGCAGAAATTGACGGAACTGCATATCATAGTACAACCCCAAAGGAAATCGCCAAAGACGCATCCGAGCCACATCCCTCCCCCAATTCAAATCTAGCCAGACCAATGCGTGGTCGGATACCTCCAGGGGACCTATTTGGACCCCCTCCGTCTGAGCAAACACCCCCTCGACACAAACAAGTAGTCGATACGGGCACTGGTACCATGCGCTCTGGATTGGTGTGTAAAGTCTTTTTCGGAAGAATGCAACAGTCGCCATGGATCCACCAACTCAAGACGTTTACAAAAGCGTTGCAGTAACCGAACATCCCCCTCTCTCTCGTCTCATCCCCCCGCGAAGTATCTAAGCCGATATCCATAACCCCATTAAAGTCCCCTCCCAAAATCAAGGGGCACTCGGGAAGTTGCTCCAAGCTGGAGGCCAATCTACTATAAAACCCCGGGTCAGGGACATTAGGTCCATAGAGGGCCCCCAAAATCACCGGCTTCCCTTCTAATTGACCATGGACCAAAAGAGATCTACCCACGGCATCCGCGATAACAGTCTCCGCCACAAAGCGGATCCTCTTATGAACTAGCAGAGCTACCCCCCCCTTGTGCCCTGTCGCCGGGGACCCCCATACCTGCCCCACCCAGGACCTGCAAAGTTTACTGTGCTCCTCGGCCGTCTGGTGGGTTTCTTGTATCAGAGCTATATCACAGTCATGCCGGGCCAACGCCTGGAGCACTTTAAATCTTTTAATGGGGTTACCCAAGCCACAGACATTCCAGGTAATAACCCTCAGGGTGATGGGGCAGTGTCAAGGCTCCTCCAAAAGGACAAATCCAGACGTACTAGAGGGGTTCCCCCAGCCTGAAACCCCCCGTGTTCTTCTGCTAAAATAGTATTGTGCTGCCAATTCTGAAGCCCCAGAGTGTGAACCCTCCCCTCCTTCGATTTCCCCCCCTCCCCCAACCCCCCCTCCCCCCCCCTCTCCCCCCTCTCCCCCCCACGCCCCTCTATCCCAAAAGGTCCGTCCCTCAGGTCGGACGCTTCCCTTGGCAATCGGGGCCATCCCTGTCCCATGTTCAGTTTCAGTAGTCCCCACTACCCAGCTAGATTAGCGTATAGCTCTCCCCTTACCCATCGCCCTTGTCCTCCCCCGGTCCCTTTATACCCTTAGTTCTCTCCACCCCCCTCCACCTTCCTTCCCGGACCTTCCCTCTTATCCCTACTCCCGTCTGGCATACCCCCCCTGCTAAGGAGCCTCGCCCCCACCCCCCTCCCCAGACCCTAGCTAGAAGAGCCAGGCCTCTACTGATGGACCGGCGGTGTAATGCCCCACTGCCCTCCTCATCCCACATACAAATTCCCCACAACTACCCATGCTGTTCACCACCTCCCTCAGGGAACCATCCGCATCTATTACCCCCCCCCCCTGAGGCCCTCCCCCAACCCTTCGTTCCCGATAATTTCCATGGGTAAGAGTCAGCTATAAGGGAGAAAGGAAAGTGCACTTACCTAGTCCCCCATTCCGAGAGTAACAATGTAATTAACCACAGAGACATATACCAAGGGTTACGTTGTTGCTATTACAGGCCCAAATGCAACCAAGTATCTTGCCCGCTGCTACAGTAACCCTTCCATCCCCTTTATAATACACCCCAGCCAGTAGCAAGAAGGTAAGCCAGTAACAAACACAGAGTAAGAGAAAAAAAAGGAAAACCTTAAAGACAAACACCCAAGAGAGGGAGCAGCCCGGCCTCTCAGGCCACTATTTGTCCATGTCGCAGTGTCCAGGCTCCCGCCACGTGCTCCTCACAGCAGGGCCCTGCTCCCGGGCGCCCTCCATAACCGCAAAGACTGTTCACCGAGTCCAGATTGTAGTTCAGGAGATAGAGTCTGCCGATCCATTCAGCGATTCCAAGAAGGTAGCCGCCGCCTCAGGAGTCGAAAAATAGCGTGGCTGGCCTTGATACTCCACCCTCAGCCGGGCCGGGTAGAGGAGAGAGAAGCGCACTCCCTTTTTAAACAGCTGCGCACAGCTATGGGAAAAGGCCCGACGCTGTTGACCAACCAGGGCAGAATAATCCTGGAAGACCAGAATTTGGGCGGTCTCCTGGTTTGGCCCTTTGCGACCCCGCGCCGCCCGGAGGACGTCTTCCTTCTGCCTGTAGTCCAAGAAGCGGGCGAGCACTACACGCGGGCGTCGCGCTTGATCTCGCCGGGGGCCCAACCGGTGGACCCGTTCCAGCCGCACAGAGTCGTCCCGCTGGCCTCCCAGAAGCTTCACAATCCAGTCCCGCAGGAATCCGTACAGCGCACTATCCAGCACCGTTTCAGGTATGCCCACGAACCGCAGATTCTTGCGCCTCCCGCGATTCTCCAGGTCGTCCAATTTTTCTCCTTGTTGCTTAACAAGGGTCTCCAGGGCTTCCACCTTGGCTTGCAGCGGATGTAGGATGTCCTCCACCGTGGAGACGCGTGTCTCCACCTGTTCCATCCGCCCTGTGAATTCAACCACGCGCTGATCAACCGCGCGGATCTGCTCCTTCAAGTCCTGGAAGCGGATATCGAGCGCTTGGACCACTGCCGCCGACACCTCCGCAACAATGTAAATTGTCGGATGTTTTTTGTTCAATGTAAACTGCGCTGATGTCTAATAGTGCGGTATATAAGAATTGTTAATAAAAAATAATAATAAATAATAAATAAATATAACGAGCCCCTGGGCGCCTCCTGATCCCGGGCTATTAGGCGTCCCCTCAGCCATCTTGGGTTCGGGTGCTCGTGGCTTTTCCCGCCGCACCGCCTTCGATGTCATCTGGCAATTTATCTTGTTACCGGCACACCTTCCCGGACTCACCGCCTCCTACTGAACACCCCCGTCTCAGGTAGCAGGGAATTCCACTTAAAGTGGGCTTTAATAGCAGATTTGCAGGGTAGGCTACCCGGAGCTGACCAGAGTGCAGCCGATCAGCTCATTTGCCCTTCCAAACCTTTTTTAAACCCAGCTACACTAACAGCCTTTACTACATCCTCCGGTAACAAATTCCAGAGTTTGATTACACATTGAGTGAAAAAATATTTTCTTTTATTAGTCTTAAATAGTTTACCCTGTAGCTTCATTGCATGTCCCCTAGTCTTTCTATATTCTGATAAGGTAAACAATCGATCTACGTTTACCCGTTCCACTCCGTTCATTAATTTATAGACTTCTATCATATCTCCCCTCAGCCGTCTCTTTTCCAGGTTAAAGAGCCCTAACCTTTTTAGCCTTTCTTCATAGGAGTATCCTTCCATCCCCTTTACCATTTTGATGGCTCGTTTTGTATGAAGCAAGAGTCCACAGTGGGGCTGCCGCCAGCGCAATGCACTGGCCAAAAGCATCCTCCTTCGCCTTTACAGTTAGGGGACTGGGTGGAAAGGGAACAAGGTCCGAGCCGGTTGCAGCTGGTGAGAGGGACCTCGGGGCTGTCGGAGGAGGCAGAGAACCCAGAGGAGATGCAGGTTCAAAAGTCCAATTTGGGAGAGGGGGAGATTCCGCAAACAGAGGACTCTCGCATTGTCTGGGTTTCCCGAAGGGAAGAGTTAGCGACCTTGATAGCACATTCATCCAAAGGCACTCAGTGTGAGGACACAGACACTCCTGGAAGACGAGGAGCCTCTGGAGGATTCGCTGTTCAAGGTAGTTCAGTTGTCCCAACAAGTGTTTCCCTTACATCGGGTCATCAAGCAGATGATTCAGGAGGAATGGGATGTCCCAGAGGAGCCACTCAGGGGGACCCATACCATGTCAAGGCCCTACCTCCTTCCAGACAAGGAAAATAAACTCTTCCACACTTTTGGAAGCCCAGACCAGCTGTATTCCACGCTTTAAGAAAAGTGGAAAGAAGTCCAAAAAACTGCCAGCATGGTTTAAAGTTGAGGTCAGAGAGGCTGTTGTTGCCAAAAAAGCATCTAACAGGAAATGGAAAAAAGAGCCAAACGACGAAACCTGGAAACAGCACAAGCACTGGCAAGTCAAATGCAAGGCATTGATAAGGCAGGCAAAGGGAGAATTTGAGAAGAAGCTTGCTGCAGAAGCAAAAACGCGAAGTAAAGACCTTTTCAAGTACATTCGTAGCAAAAAACCTGTGAGAGAGTCAGTTGGTCCATTAGATGATAAAGGGGTTAAAGGAGCACTAAGAGGCGACAAGGCGATAGCGGAGAAACTGAACGAATTCTTTGCTTCAGTCTTTACTGAGGAAGATGTAGGGTTGTTACCCATGACTGAAGTGGTATTTAAAGGTGCAGAAGAATTGAAGGAAATATCGATACATCGAGAAGATGTATTACAACTATTAGATAAGCTGAAGAGTAGCAAATCACCTGGGCCGGATGGTATACATCCAAGGGTATTGAAAGAACTGAAATATGAGATTGCAGACCTGCTATTAGTAATCTGTGAACTATCATTAAAATCATCTCTAATACCTGAAGATTGGAGGATCGCCAATGTAACACCAATTTTTAAAAAGGGTTCCAGGGGTGATCCGGGAAACTACAGACCGGTGAGCCTGACGTCAATACCGGGAAAAATGATAGAAACCATCATAAAGAATAAAATTACTCAGCATGTAGATAGTCATGAACTAATGAGAGACAGCCAACATGGCTTTAGACAAGGAAGATCTTGTCTTACTAATCTGTTATATTTTTTTGAAGGAGTGAATAATCAGGTGGACAAAGGTGAGTCAGTTGATATTGTGTATCTGGACTTTCAGAAAGCCTTTGACAAGGTCCCTCATGAGAGACTTTTGGCAAAACTAAAGAGTCATGGGATAGGAGGCAGTGTACTATTGTGGATCAGGAACTGGTTAAAAGATAGAAAGCAGAGGGTAGGGCTAAATGGCCAATTTTCCCAATGGAGAAAGGTGAATAGTGGTGTACCCCAGGGATCTGTGCTGGGTCCGCTGCTTTTTGACATATTCATAAATGACCTGGAAAGTGGAATAACGAGTGAGGTTATCAAATTTGCAGATGACCCAAAACTATTTAAAGTTGTTAAAACCCAAGAGGATTGTGGAAAATTGCAAGAGGATCTTGATAAATTGGAAGACTGGGCATCAAAATGGCAGATGAAATTTAATGTGGACAAGTGCAAGGTTATGCACCTAGGGAAGAACAACCCAAACTATGGTTACACGATGCAAGGTTCCACATTAGGAACCACCACCCAGGAAAAAGATTTAGGCGTCATTGTGGATACCATGTTAAAACCCTCGGCCCAGTGTGCAGCGGCGGCCAAGAGAGCAAATAGAATGCTAGGTATGATAAGGAAAGGAATGGAAAATAAAACAAAGGATATTATAATGCCTCTATATCGTTCCATGGTGAGACCGCACCTTGAATATTGTGTGCAATTCTGGTCACCATATCTTAAAAAGGATATAGAGTTATTAGAAAAGGTTCAGAGAAGAGCCACCAAAATGGTAAAGGGGATGGAAGGATACTCCTATGAAGAAAGGCTAAAAAGGTTAGCGCTCTTTAACCTGGAAAAGAGACGGCTGAGGGGAGATATGATAGAAGTCTATAAATTAATGAGCGGAGTGGAACGGGTAAACGTAGATCGATTGTTTACCTTATCAGAATATAGAAAGACTAGGGGACATGCAATGAAGCTACAGGGTAAACTATTTAAGACTAATAAAAAAAAATATTTTTTCACTCAACGTGTAATCAAACTCTGGAATTTGTTACCGGAGGATGTAGTAAAGGCTGTTAGTGTAGCTGGGTTTAAAAAAGGTTTGGACAAGTTCCTGGAGGAAAGGTCTATAAGCCATTATTAAGAAGGGACCCAGGATATCAATGCTTGAACCAATACAAGCATTGTGGAACCTGTGTCCCTTGGGGAAACTGCTAGGTACATATGACCTAGATTGGCCACTGTTGGAAACAGAATACTGGGCTTGATGGACCTTGGTCTGACCCAGTTTGGCATATCTTATGTTCTTATGGACGCGGCAGTGTCCGCGATCACAAAGAAGACCATGATCCCAGTGGAAGGCAGTTCTGCCCTCAAGGATGTGCAGGATAGAAAATTTGAGACCCTTTTGAAGCAAGCTTTTGACATTAATGCATTGTCGTTGCAGGCTTCGGTATGTGGCACCTTTTGTGGCACGAGCGTGTTTGCGCTGGGTACAAGGGGCCTGGGAAGAGAATGGCCCAGAGGCAGCTTGATCGCCTGAAGCAGCCAAGCTGGAGTCCAGAGCAGCTTCGTCTTTTATGATCTCATTTGCTGTTTGTCAAAAGGTATGGCAGGGATGATAGCCACGAGGCGATACCTGTGGCTCCAAAATTGGTCAGCAGATGTTTCCTCCGAATTTCACATGAGCAAGCTCCCTTTCAGAGGTAGGCTCCTTTTTGGAGAGGATCTGGAAAAGCTTGTCAAAGAGCTTCGGAGAGTTTAAAGGGGGTAGACTGCCAGAGGACAAGCAGAAGCTATTTCAGTCCTTGACTCCCGTAAGAGGGCTGCTGTGGGATTTTTGACCCTTTCGGATTACTCTGTCTGTGCTCTTCCAAAAAGGTAGATTCCCCTCTAGGGGGCAAGCATTTAGAGGATTCCGGGGGGGGGGGGGGGGGCAAAGGGTTTTACTCTACCATCTCCACAGCCCCTAAGAAGTTGCCATGAAGCGAGAGCAGGCCAGGTGAATGTGATTATAGTAGGAGGTATGCTGCAGGATTTTTACGAAACCTGGTCGTGTATCACAACCGATCAATGGGTGTTGGGGGTCATCCAAACCGGTTACGCCTTGGGGTTTGCGTGGCCACTCAGGGAAGCCTTCGTCGTGTCTCTGTGCAGGGCAATGCAAAAGCTCAGGGAAGTATGGGAAACATTACAGTGGCTGCAGGCCGTAATAGAGGTGCTGAAAAGCCAGTATGTATGTGGTTGATACTCTATTTTGTGGTCCCAAAGAAGGGAAGGGACCTTTAGTCTCATTTTGGACCTCAAGCATGTGAATCGGTGTCTGCAGGTGCCAAGTTTTCATATGAAAACACTAAGGTCAGTGATTGTAGCGGTGCGAGAAGGGGAGTTCTTGACTTACCTTGATGTTACAGAGGCATATCTGCACATTCTGGTACGGCCCTTACACCAGCAATATCTCAGGTTCTCAGTGCCAATTTCAGGCGCTACCATTCGGATTGGCTACCACGCCTCGTACATTCACAAAGGTCATGGTGATCATGGAATTCAGAAACATCTCAAAAAACAGCTTTTCACAGACCACTTCAACACCACAGACAACACACAAACATAACAGTATTTCCAATCAGCAGCTCTCATCCACACCATGTCCCCCTTTAACCAAATCACAATCAGTTAAAATATTGTAAGATTATTGTTGTAACACAATGAGAATGTTAATTGTTCATTGTAAGAAATTTGATTGTTAATTGTTCAGTGTAAATAGTTGCAGTGTAAATAGTGCTACTGTACCGTTCTATGTAACCTATAACCGTGCACCCGCCCCTTGACCTTGAGGGTTTAAGGAGGGGTGTGCCTTGAGGTTGAATTGTAGTTGTGGTGATTGAGTGACAAGGCAGGTATAAAGAATATTTATTTTATGAGGATTTTATTTCTCCCGCTCCGTGGTGGAATTGGAACAGGCTTAAAGGAAATATATTTTTACAGCCAAAACAAGAACAAAGAACAGATAGGCTTTTCCAACACTGTGTTTCAAAACTGTCCTTTTCACAGCACTTCACATTCCAGTCATGTGAACTGTCCTTGAAAATACTTAAACAAAAGACCAACAATAAAGTTCATGCACTGTTTCCAACTTCTGCTTTAGCTTATTCTCATATCTTTCTCATAAGCTCTTCTGGTAAGGAACTTTGACAGTGTGCACTTTTTCACTTTATAAAGAATAACCACACAAGCTCTGCTTGACTATTTCTTATCTACAAGGCATGTCGAGCAGTCCATTGGCTGACTCAAATCCTGCATCTGTAGGGGATGAGCCAATGGTACTGGTGCTTCTGGACTCTGTACTGGTTCAACTATATTACGTTTCTCTAGGAATGCTTTAAAGTCTCTCAGGAGTGCTTTAGCCTGGTTACTCTGCTCATTCACTGCAGTGGAGTTACCCCTCCCCCACTTGTCTCTGTTATCAAGTGCTGGGTACATCATTTCATTTGCAGGTGAAACGTTTGTGGGCAGCAAATCAAACTTAGAGCTTCCTGAAACTTTCTGGCAAATGTCTCTGGCAAATATCTCTGCTATGTCCTTATAGCTAGCTAGCTTGCTTGTTAATCTTGTCAGCAGTTTGAGGAGACACACAGGGTTTAACTGAATAAGCTTCTGGTTGCAGCCAACTGCTCTCATAAAACCTGGGCTTTTCCTGAGGTTTAAAATATGCACTCACACAGTCTGGCTTCTCATAAAAGCTGTTATCAGTATTAAAAGTATCCTGTACCTTGTGCTGAGGAATTCTTGGATGTTTGTCAGCCGTCTGCCATTCATTCCATTGATCAGCTCTCTGCTCCAAAAGCCTAGGCTTTACCCTTGGGTCTCTCAGTGCCACGCCCTTCTCCTTCTCCCAGAAGGTTCTGCTGTGCACTGAGTCTCCCTGGTACCTGCTTCTTGGCTTTACACGCCTTCTCCTGGAATTGCAGCTGGGGAACGTTTCTTCTTCACAATCAAAGGCTCTGGCATTCAAGGCTACTTCATCTCTAAAGCACACACCTGCTTCATCTGGTTCCAGTATTTCCTTCCACCTCCTCGGTTGGTTCCTTCTCTCAGACTCCACCTGTTTCTGAAGCTCCAACTGCTTCCTTCTCTCACTCCTTTTCTCCACGTGAATCTGCGTCTCCAACCCACTCCTTCTTCCTTCTTCCGGTTTAACAAGCAGCTACTGCTCTGGGGAGCCCGCCTCCAGCTAGGGCATGCCCAATCAGCAACTCTGCCTCTCCCCTCCCCCGAGGTGAGTTGTGCTGGCTGACTATGTCCATCTTGTGCTGAGAAGGAAAAATCTTGCTTTTAGCTGCAGTACCCGGATCTTCCACCGGGTCACCATCTGTTTCCATGGCTTCAGGCATTGTTGCAGCATCACAAACCTCATTATGTTTCGATGTAAACCGCTTTGATAAAATTGAAAAAGCGGTATATAAAAGATGTTAAGTAAATAAATAAATGGTGGGGGTTGTGGCAGCGCTCCAACAAGGGCATTTTGGTTCATCTCTACCTCAACGATTGGCTCATCAGGGCAAAGTCCAGGGAGGAGAGTGAGAGGGTGACGGCCAGAGTCATTGAGTTTCTGCAGCATCTCGGATGGGTAATCAACTTTGCCAAAAGTCGATTGCAGCCATCCCAGGACCTGAAATATCTCGGGGTGAGGTTTCAGACCAGTGTTGGGTGAGTCTCCTTGCCCGTGGCCTGCATGCACAACTGCAGTTGCAAGTTCGATGGTTTTTATGGCTGTCCAGACCAACAGCGTGGCATTATTTGCAGATCTTGGGTTGGATGGTGGCATCGATCGACTTAGTCCCCTGGGTGCAGACTTATATGAGACCACCAGCAATGGGCCTTGTTGTGTCGGTGGTCGGCCCAGCGTCACCCACTGTGGAGACAGCTACCGTGTACATGAGAGACTAGGAAGGCCCTCTGCTGGTGGCTCAGGGCTAACGCTCTGCAGAAGGGCATGCCTCTGGAGATGCCTCCCTGGATCCTGCTGACAACTGAGGCCAATGTAGGAAACCATACCTGGTGATCTCCAAGGAGAAGATTGTCTTGAGGCCGGTTTCTTCCTTTCTTCCTAAGGTGCTATCGTTTTTTCACCTCAATCAGTCACCGTCGAATCTGCTCCTGCATCGCCTGGATGTTTGACGTGTGCTGTGGAAATACCTGAAGAATAGAGTCCTTTTGGAAGTCGGAACTGCTCTTTGTGTTGTTTGGCAGCTTGCGTAAAGGGGAAGTGGCATCCAAAGCATCCATATCGAGGTGGATAAGGGAGACAATTTCCTTGGCCTGTCTTCTACGGCGTAGACCAGTGCCCTCGTGCTTGAGGGCGTTTTCCACCTTTGCTCAGGTGGCTTCTTGGGCAGACTTCAGTTAAGTGCCACCAGTGGATATCTGCAAGGCAGCAACATGGGCGTCCTTGTTGTCCTTTGTGAAGCACTACTGACTGCACGTACAGGCAACTCAGGATGCTTTGTTTGGTGCAGCTGTTCTTCAAGCCAGCTTGGCAGATCCCTCTCGAGCTATGGTACCTCCACAGGTACTGGGACTGGACTGAAGGAACGATATGGAAAAGAAAATTAGACTTACCTGCTAATTGAAGTTCCTTGAATTACTACAGCCCAGTCCTGAATCCCTCCCTAATTGGCAGACACTGGTGAGTGGGCCTTACTTCGGCTTGAAGAAGTGCATAGCGTTTAGTGCAAAGATTGTCAGTAGAAGCGCACATCATGGCTGTTTCTGAGACACAGCAAAAGAAAACAAAAAAGAGAGACACAGAGCTAATTATTTTTCCACAGCGGCTAAGAAGCAGAATGTTGGACATGGGAGTGACCGGTCATTACATCTGCACAGCCTCTCTCTCTCTCTCTCTCATGTAGCGGGTAAGCGTTTCTCCTTCCCGGGAGGGGAGTTTAGTAGTTTGATGTTTTTGCAAAAATGTTATTATGTTTGTTCTGTTAGTCTGCTTTGTCAATAGGATACTGAGGGCCGGTTGGAGGTGCCAACTCTCTATCTATGTTGATGACATGAGAAGCATGACATACTCGGTCTCCAAGTTGCTGGTGGGGCTTGAATAATCGGGACTGGACTGTAGGAACTCAAGGAACTTCAATTAGCAGGTAAGTCTAATTTTCTCTTTTGGGCCATAGCCGAGGCAACACGGCAAAGAAGCAGGCGTGAAAACAGAAACGTGAAAAAATCCTGACGATGACCAAAAAAGTCAGAGTATTAATTGCATTGCCCGTCCCTCCAGAAATAGCAGGAAGAAGACAGGCAAAGAGAAGACTGGAGCAGTGCTGTGAAGCAGGCCCCAGACCACGCCTCAGCAAAAATGGCAGGAAATGGCGGCTCCAGTCAGCGACATGGAGAGCCAGTGGTTACAGATCGTGAAGACAACGGAGAGCTGTTAAAAAAAACTAAAAACCTCTGGTTTTCAGAAAAAATACATTTGGCCCCAGGAAGGAAGAATAAGGAGGAGAAGAGATGGTGACTCACTGCAACCGCTGGAGCTCCTTAGACGAACAGCCAGTCCTGAAGCACACCGTTGATAAACGTAAAGGAACAGTAACCCTAAAATTATTACTTTAAAATGGAAAATTCTAAAAGTAGCTGAAGTTTCTCTTTGCTGGGCTGGACGGGCTAGGCATAAACTGAAAGTCATCTCACCAGGTTCCACTGGTCCCCCAGACCAGGAGCTCCCCCCACCGAAGGTAGCAACACTGGTGGTCCTGACCAGGAGCTAAACCCCTGAAGTAATTGTAGGAAACTCCAGAGGAGCACCACCTGTGTGCCCTGGAGATGTCCACCAATAAACTTCACTGATATGGCACCCTCAAAGTGGCTTTTAGGAGCAGAACAGAAAGTCCACCATCTGCTGAAGGCAGAGAAAAATATCGAAGGTGGCCTCTAGGAGACTCAGTATATGTACCTGTGATGGCATCACAAAAGCTTTGGTGTTTTATTCTCCGTCTCCAACATCTGCTGGCAGGGGCTGATAACCCAGTAGTCTGGACTGGTCTAGCAAGATGAATTGGAATGGTCAAATGAAAACACCAAACTGTTGAGCTGTGCCCAAAGTATAGGTGCCTTTAGATAATAACTGATGAAAGCCAGCAAATGAAAAGTTGGAGGAAAAAAAGAAGGTATTGGTTAAGAGCTGCTGCTGAATGGATTTCTCATATATTGCCTTCACCTCTTACCCATGCAGTCTTTCTATGCATTGATGAAGGGATGAAGGACTGTAATCCTATCCTATATGATTAAGAAAATAGGATGCAATTTACCACTGCTGTCACTTGTACTCCTTGGCTAGGAATAAGCTCTAGAAATTCTGCTTGAAAATGCTGAGTGGTAACCAAAGTCTGTGAACCAATTTTTCAAGTTTATTTTCGATCCTTTTCCTGTCATTTGGCAAACTTTAGAATTTAGCTTGCATGAGAGCAGGATTTCATGAGCAATGTACTAAACCTTTGCGTAACTCTATTTTTTTCTTCACATAGCGGACCTTGCAGCTTTTTCTACCATATCTTGCTGCCAAGGCTAGTGTTACAGCTTCGGCTCTTATTCGCACTATAGCAAAGCAACTGAATGTAAACCATAGAGAGATCCTGGTCAACAACTTCAAATACATCTTCTCTCACTTGGTCTGTTCCTGCTCCAAGGATGAGCTGGAGCGTGCACTTCACTATCTCCAGGTAAGATACTGATGTTTCATGCTTACATGTATGTGCTAAAGATAGCCAACTGTAATCTTTCAACTTCTAAGAAAGGTATATTCTTTCCAAAGTAGCATGACCATATATCTCTTTTGATTTTGACACTGTGTTTAGAATGAAACCGATATAGAACTGGGCAGCTTGCTGAGACAGGACTATCAAGGATTGCACAATGAATTATTGCTACGTATAGGGGAGCACTATGAACAGGTCTTCAATGGACTGGCAATACTGGCTTCTTTTGCAACTAGTGATGACCCATATCAAGGGCCAAGAGACATCACATTACCTGAGATAATGGTAAGAAAAAGCATTTCCGTGCAAATTTAGATGATGATAAATCCAATGTGTCTCTCACTCTGCTTGAAACTTTATTTTGATAATTTGTTTATATGTGTGCTGAGAAGACTGCATAAATACATCAACATTTTTTATATTTTAAATATTTGTTTTTCTGTATAAACGTCAGTAATCCTGTGTGATGCATCCTTAGAGTTTTATCAGAGATTTTACACTTTAATTCATTGAGAGCCTGAGTAGCTGAGTCTGAGTTCATATATCATAAAATAAGCAGGAGAAAGTGGTGCAAGAGTCATGGCAGGGCTGCGTGTATAATGATTACTATTCTACAAGGGGGGCAGTTTAAAAAAAGCGACGGGAAGGCAGAGCCAGGCCAGAGGCTGCAAAATCTAAAATTAAAACAGAGCTGGAGTGCTGCCGGCGTCGGACAAATCAGCCTGCTCAATCAGGCTGATTTGTGCGGCAGCGGCACTCCGGTTGTTTTAATTTTAGATTTTGCAGCCTCTGCCCTGCCTCTCCCTTCCCACCGCACAGTTTCTCGCTCTCTTTTAGTTCCTTGGTGTGCAATCTTGCATTTCCTCTATATAATCTAATCAGCTTTTTGGTTTGGTTCAGTCCCTGATTGGAGTTTTGAAAAAAACCCGCCCCCCTCTACAGTGGGTGGGGGGGGGCACCATCTCATCCTTTGCCTCAGGCAGCAGATTGCCTTGAGCCACCCCTGTTCTGAGGAGAACATCTGTGCAGAATAATATTGAGGTTTATGCACCAGATAGCATTCCACAAGTGCCAAACTATTTTTTTTTTGTATGCAAAATATAGATGCTGCTATTGCAGATCTGTATGCACATGCGTCTGGCTTACTCTCTTTTGTTTAGCATAGACCTTTTTCACATAATTTATTTACAGTGTGTTGGTTTACAGCATCAGAGAGAGAAACCTCTGCGTTCGAGATCATCGCAGGGTTCCCTAATACATGTCTAACACAGGGTTTCTTCTTCGGTCTGTGTTTTTGCAGGCCCTTGAAATGATGATTATAAAATTAGGGCTTATAGTGTGTATGCAGAGCAGCCGTACAAGGATACAGTGATTCTTCTAAGATAAGTAATCTAAGTACAGTGTGTGAAGGATTTCCCTTCCCCAAAGAGCTTCATTGGTAGTGTGCATCACTCTTTTTTTTTCTCACTAATTGTCAGGACAATCCCTGGTGTTTAAGTAAAACTCCCTGATCCTGTTGCCTTCACCTTTGCTTCTTTATTTCATTAAAAAAACTTTATAACATATTGTTATGCTCAGGGAACTTAAATTGCCAATATGTTTTTGTGTTAATTTTACTTTTTCAGGCTGATTATTTGCAACCTAAGTTGCTGGGCATTTTGGCCTTTTTCAACATGCAGTTACTGAGCTCCAGTATTGGCATTGAAGATAAGAAAATGGTAAGTACAAAGATCTTTACAGGACAGAAAAAAAAGAGAAGTATTTTAGATATCCTGGATAAGCTAGGATAGGAGGGAGTAATGGGTTGCAACTTGGGGATGTTTTGGAGAATTTGTGGATTTAAGAGAAAGCACTAATGCTCTTACACAAAGCTGATGTGCATCTCGGAGTAGATGAGTTTACCTTAGGAGATGGGATTTACAGCATAATTGCTATAAAGAAATATTCAATATATCCTTTTAAGATATGCTTTCATTCACTGTTTCAGACTGATCAAATAGAATTAGTCTCAGCCAGTATGAAAGTCAGAAATCTGTACTTAATATTTATAACTTCTTAATCCCAGGCCTTAAACAGTCTGGTGTCTTTGATGAAGCTAATGGGAGCAAAGCACATAAGCTCAGTGAGAGTGAAGATGATGACTACGCTCAGGACTGGCCTCCGATACAAAGAGGATTTCCCAGAATTATGCTGCAGGTAAAGTGACTAGTTTCTCTAATTCATTTAAAGCCTTTTATACTAACATACAATAATAGACTGTGATTCTCCAGGACCAAGCAGGAAGTCAGTCCTCACATATGGGTGACGTCGGCGCCGACGGGAGCCCTCGCGGAGCAATTTTCCCCAGCTTTCAAAGAAAGCCTTTGGGAAGTGCAGCGCGCATGCGCGGTCCTCTTCCCGCCCAAGGGTGCCATCTTGCTCAGTCTTCTTTTTTCCGCGGAGCCCTACAGACGTTGTCTGTGAATCCCCGCAGAAAAGTTGATTTTTTTCTCTATTTTCCTCTTTTTTCTTCGGTTCGACGCCGGTTCTTTTCCCGCCCGGACTCGCGACGTCGGTTGCGAGTCCATTCCTTATTTTTCGGTTTTTTGTCCTTCGTGACAGATTTCGCGCCTTTTTCCTTTTTCCCTGGCAGCCCGGTCATTCGACCTCGCAGGGGCCCTTTTTCCCCCGATGGCTGCCAGCGGCTTTAAAAAGTGTGATCTCTGTAAGAAACTCATGTCTCTTACAGACACTCATGACTTCTGCCTCCGCTGCCTCGGCCCAGATCATGACTCCCTGATCTGTGTGCCATGCGGCAAAATGTCCTCAAAAGCTTTGAGGAGTCGGCAGCACCAGCGGGAGCGTATCTTCTCTGACTCCAGCCGGGCTCGGACCTCGTCGGAGGCTTCGACGTCTCGGGACTCTGGTCCTGAGCATCGTCGAAGTTCCTCTGAAAGGGGGTCTCCTACCCGGGAACATCATCGGAAGAAGAAACCCGCGAGGGCGGGATCGGTGGACGCTCCTGGTTCCTCGAGGGCCAGGTCGCATAGCCCCAATTCCCGTCCCGGGTCCTCGGAGACGGAGAGGCCGTCAAAACATCCTCGACTCGAGGTGGACTTGCCCGCTCACGTAAGTACTGTTGTCCTCGTTGACTCGCCTCCGAAGGACCCGACGTCGGGCCCGACGCCGTCGGGGTCCGAGTCGGGGGCTGCTGGGTCTCCTGAGCTCGGACTCAGGTTGACGGCCTTGGAGAGCAGTCTGACTGCCTTCTTGGACCAGCAGCGGGTATTGATCGCTGGCCTCGCCAGTGCTTCTGCCCTGACCGCCGGGACGTCGACCTCCAAATCGACCCCGGAGACCGAGCCGATCCTCGAGTCCATGAGGGCTCGAGTCGATCCTCGGTTGAGGTCTCCTTCGGCCTCCCATTTGGGACCGAGGTCGTCGACGCCGACTCCCTCGGCGTCGGAGCGGATAGCATCGGTGCCCGCCCGACCGGAGCCGATCGACTCCTCCTCCGAGGAGTCGGCCTGGGAATCTGAGGACGAAGAGTCACCTGGTTCCTTTCGGACTCGGTGTGTCCCTTCGGACTCCCCCGAGTCCGCACCTCGGAGACGGTCCCCCCGGAGGATACCCGGTTCTCGGACTTCGTGAGGGATATGGCCAAGGTCTTGGCCTTCCCTGCGGATCCCGAGGAGGAGCCTCGAGTCGAAGAACTCGATGCCCTCCAATATGACTCTCCCCCGAAGGAGACCTTTATTGTGCCGGTTCCTCCGATGCTGGAACGACTTCTCTTCCGCATGTGGGAGAGCCCGGCGTCGTCGCCGGTGTTAAGCAAGCGGGTCGATTCCATTTATCGAGTCCGCAAGAGCCCCGGCTTCCAGAAGGCACAACTACCGCACCATTCCATGGTGGTGGAATCGGCCATGCATAGACTAAAGAGTCAAAAAATGCACTCCTCGGTGCCCCCTGGTAGGGAAGCCTGAAGCCTGGATGCCCTCGGTAGGAAGTGCTTCCAGGGCACTATGCTTGCTTGTCGAGTCCAGACCTACCAGCTCTACATGGGCATGTATCTCCGAGACCTGGCTAAGGAAATAGCCGGGTTCTCTGCTGGTCTCTCCGACGAACCTTTGCAGAGGTTCCAATCCTTGTCTACTGGTATTCGAGAGTGCTCCAAGTTTATCTCTCGAGCAGCCTACGATGGTTTTGAGGCGTCGGCTCGAGTAGCTGCGGCCGGCATCGGTGGACGCCGCCAGGCTTGGCTTCAGACGTCCGACCTCGAGCCCTGGGTACAGGACAAGTTGGTCGATGTCCCCTGCCGAGGTGATAACCTCTTTGGCAAGCCCATGGATGAGAAGGCTGCACAAATCGAGACGGAGACTCTCACCAGGACTCGTCTCTCGAGGAAGACCTCTGCCCCTTCTCAAAAGAAGAAGGCCTCGGGGAAAAAGCCCTTTTACTCGAGGAAAGGTGCTGCCTATAAATACTACCCTCAATATCCGGCCTCAGTGGCTCCCCCACAGGGAAAGCAGGCCAAGGGACGGGGTAATGGGTCCCGTAGGCAGCAAGCCCCCAAGCCTGCACCACCGGCCCCTGCTCAGCAGGGTGGGGGTTTTTGACTTCCTCAGCATAGCCTCTCCCCCTCAGCTAGTTTCTCTCAGCACAGGAGGCCGGCTGGTCCACTTTGCCCAAAGGTGGTCCACCATCACCACAGATACCTGGGTACTTCACATAGTTCAAAAGGGTTATCTTCTTCACTTTCACCAGGTACCTCCCTCCTACTTTCCAGGGGAGCCTCCCAGACTGCCTTTGCACAGGGACTTACTACTTCAGGAGTTAGCAAGTCTTGTTCAGGAACAAGCCGTGGAACCAGTGCCCCACCACCTGAAGGGCCAGGGGTTTTACTCCAGGTACTTCCTGGTTCCAAAAAGAACAGGAGGCCTCAGGCCCATCCTGGACTTGCGAAACCTCAACAAGTTCCTTGCAAAGGAAAAGTTCAAGATGCTTACCCTTGGAATTCTGCTGCCCTGCCTCCAGCAGGGAGACTTGCTATGCTCCTTGGATCTGAAAGATGCATATACTCATATCCTCATTCATCCGGACCACAGGCGATATCTCAGATTTGTTGTAGGAGGAAATCATTACCAGTACAGGGTACTGCCCTTTGGCCTATCCTCCGCACCCAGGGTGTTCACCAAGTGCCTCGCTGTGGTGGCGGCTTATCTGAGACTTCAAGGTCTGTTTGTGTTCCCATACCTGGACGACTGGCTCATCAGAGCCCAGTCTTCCCAAGAGGCCACTCACGCCACTCAGCGCACTGTGGCCCTGCTCCAACACTTGTTTTGTTATAAACTTCGCAAAGTCCACTTTGCTCCCCTCTCAAAATCTCGAGTTCATCGGCGCCCGGTTGGACGCACTTCAGGCGCGGGCCTTCCTCCCTCTGGACAGGGCCAGGCGGCTCATGGACCTCGCCGGCCACTTTCACAGCAATGCGCTGGTCCCAGCCAGACATTTTCTGCGACTGCTCGGCCATATGGCTTCCACGGTCCATGTGACACCCAATGCCCGACTGAACATGCGTCCTGCTCAGTGGTGCCTTCGCAATCAATGGCATCAGGCCACGGGGAGCCTAGCGGACTCCGTGCAGATCTCCGACCAGCTCGTCTCTTCTCTACAATGGTGGCTTCATCTGCCCAACCTAGTACTAGAAGTGACTTTTCAGCCCCCTACGCATTCTCACGTCCTGACGACCGATGCTTCTCTCCTAGGTTGGGGTGCACATTGCCAGGAGACCTGTACTCAGGGCCTCTAGACTCCTTGGGAGTCTGCTCAACAGATAAACTTCCTAGAGCTCAGAGCCATCCGCCTAGCGCTCAAAGCATTCTCTCACCTGGTTTCTCACCAGTCGGTGATGATACAGACGGTCAATCAGGTTGCAATGTTCTACGTGAACAAACAAGGCGGAACAGGCTCCTTCCTTCTCTGTCAGGAGGCACAAAAACTATGCTCTTGGGCTGTCCATTTCTAATTCCATGGTCCACCGGCCTCTTGTATGCCTTTCCTCCCATGCCACTGGTGTCTCGGACGCTCTTCAAGGTTCTCCGAGACAAAGCATCGCTGATCTTCGTGGCTCCCCGGTGGCCGAGACAACCTTGGTTCCCGCTTCTGATGCAGCTAGCGGTAGACACTCCTCTTCCACTGGGATTTCAGCCCGACCTCCTGTCGCAGGATCAGGGGACTCTCCTACACCCCAATCTCCGGTCCCTTCATCTGATGGCCTGGCTGCTGAAAGGGTAGTCCTTGCTCCTCTGCAGCTACCTCCAGATGTGGAGGAGGTCGTCTTGGCCTCCAGGTGGCCCTCCACCCGGAAGTCCTACGCTCTCAAGTGGTGTCGGTTCTCCGTCTGGTGTACTCAGCAGTCTCAAGACCCTTTCTCCTGTTCAGCATCAGTGGTCTTGCAGTACTTGCTCTCTCTCTCCAACCTTGGACTTAAGTCCAACTCGGTAAAAGTCCACCTCAGTGCTCTTTCTGCGCATCACCTGCCAGTGGATGGTAGACCTCGTTCCAGCCACCCTCTGGTGGCTCGGTTTCTCAGAGGCCTCCTTCTCCTTAAGCCACCTTTGCGTCCGCCAGCCCCGGACTGGGATCTTAATGTGGTGTTGCAGCGGATCACCTGTCCGCCTTTTGAGCCTATGGCTACCTGTCCGCTCCGTTTTCTTTCGTGGAAAACCTTGTTCTTGGTAGCCCTCACTTTGGCTAGACGCGTTAGTGAGCTGCAGGCCCTGGTTTCTGATCCTCCTTACACTAGGTTCTACAAGAACCGGGTGGTCCTACGGACTCACCCTAAATTTCTTCCCAAAGTGGTTTCCCCTTTTCACATCAACCAGGAGGTGGTACTTCCGACCTACTTTCCCAGGCCGCACTCCAGCCGAGCTGAAATGGTCCTGCATACCCTGGACTGTAGAAGGGCGTTGACCTTCTACCTTGACCGTACGCGGGAGCACCGAACGGCTGTTCAGCTCTTCGTGTCTTATGACCCCAACAAGTTGGGGCTCCCTGTCTCCAAGCGTACTCTGTCCATCTGGATTGCGGACTGCATCGCTTGGGCTTACGAGGCTGCGGGCCTCGTGCTGGAAGGTAGAGTCACAGCTCATAGTGTTCGGGCGAAGGCTACGTCAGTAGCTTACCTCCGCTCTGTTCCATTGGCAGACATCTGCCGGGCCGCTACTTGGTCTTCAAGCCAGACTTTTGCAGCCCATTACTGCCTGGAGAGGGAGTCCCGCAGGGACAGTGCTTTCGGACAGGCAGTCCTCCGTAACCTCTTCGAGGTATAGGCAACTCCTACCCTCCGTCCCGGATGTTGGGCTACCGGTTGGAGACATATTCAGAGAAGATTCCTTCCTTCTGTGCTACTGACCTCGAGGGAGCTCATTTTTGTGCTTAGGGTCTCCGGTAGCCTTAAGCTTGGGAGTCCCATATGTGAGGACTGACTTCCTGCTTGGTCCTGGAGAAAGCGTAGTTACTCACCTGTAACAGGTGTTCTCCAGGAGCAGCAGGAATCAGTCCTCACAACCCTCCCTCCTCCCCTTGGAGTTGCAGTTATATGCTTTCGTTTTTGCTAATTTTTGCTGTCTTTTAGCTATGTCATCTGACTGAGCAAGATGGCACCCTTGGGCGGGAAGAGGACCGCGCATGCGCGCTGCAGTTCCCAAAGGCTTTCTTTGAAAGCTGGGGAAAATTGCTCCGCGAGGGCTCCGTCGGCGCCGACGTCACCCATATGTGAGGACTGATTCCTGCTGCTCCTGGAGAACACCTGTTACAGGTGAGTAACTACGCTTTATATGGATTTGTACTTTTAAATTTATCAGCAATTTAAAGTTCAAGTGATGCCATAGTTACCATTCTACTAGAAAGAGATGATTTCATATATAATGCACAGGACTTGTGATGCGGGATTTGGAATTTCTTACATCCACTCTGCTATAAAATGAGACATTATATAATTCATGGTACCGCTTGGGGCTTGGAATTATTGTAAGGAGTTCTTTGAAGAAAATATTAGTCCAGTGTTCAGTTCCAGTTGTGGTCAAAAGCTAATAGAATGTTAGAACAGCTCATTATGCTGTTTTTATACAAATCAGCAATGCACTGCATTGTGAATTTTATTTGCTTTCCTCATTGCCGTAACCGAATAAGACAGAAGAACCTTGAGATAATGCCTAAGATGACAAGGGATATGAAACAACTTCCAGATGAGGAGAGACTCTGATAACTGAGGAGAGAAATAGTGAAATGTGTGTGTGTGTGTGAGGGAGGGAGGGGGGAATAAATGGAGAACGTCTCGTAATTCCTTCACGCTACAGCTCATACCCTGTGGTTACTTTGCGGGTTCCACCAAGCACTGCACAGGCTTTGTTTGCACCTATGCACATACCCCTATACTAGCAACCTTCTGCCCACCAGGTGGGATCCTGCTTGCTTCTGGGCAAGTACCCCATCCCACAAACATTCCCCAGGTGGTTTCTAGAGACACCATGACCCCATAAAACCCAGGAGCCAAATAGTTCCCAGGAAAGACACAGATCAAAGCCTAAAACTGGATAAGGCTAAGTGGTCACCTCAGGAAGCAAAGAGACTTCGAAAGCAAAGAGCAGCAGCAGTCTAAGCAAAACAATCGATCCTGATAGCCACACAAACTCGGAGCCATCAGCGCATTCTTTTACCTGCAGGGATAGCAGGCACATATATACAAAGCAAATTTTAATATTTAAAATTATATCTAAGTATACATTTTTTATAGAATTGTTGTTGGAGGGATGATGTTTAGATCATGATAGCTAAGTTTAATTATATCTTGGGTATGGGAAGGGGGTGGAATGCATAAGGATAAAGCTTCCCCCTAGTGTACCCAATGCCTGCATATGAACTTCTATGCTTTTAATTTACCCAGTATTAACTAGGAAAAATCAGCATTGTTTCTTTTTCACTGAAATGATGTGATTATAAATCTTCCTGGCATCCTATTTGACTGAAAAGGGTTATATGAATGTACTTTTCAAATGTTAAATGGGTCAAGTTCATCAGTGATCATTCCTTTTAACGGCATTCTTCAGGAAGTGGATTAAAGATCTATACCACAAGTTTCCAGTTCTTCCTGCTACACCAGTCCAGACAAGTGGGTTTTGCCCCTCTGCTATCAGATAATGGAGACAGAGAAAGACTAGAACTTCTGGGGACATACCACTGGTTCAAGGATTGGTGCAACTAGGGGCACCCTTCAGTATTTTTCTGCCTCCAGCAGATGTGGGGTTGGACTGGTGCAGCAGTGCACGTTGTTTTTTTAAATTTAAGCCTTTTAGTGCTTCTGGGCTCTTAATCTGCTGAGGTTTGGTGCCTAGTTGTGTGGGATTTTGATCCTTAGGGGTTCCTGGGGGGCCATCCTAGAGGGCACCCACCTGGTTGAGCCCAGTTGACTGCTCCCAGGGTATCACTGCAGTAATCACTCAGGGTGAGCTTGCTAGTGGAGCCCAGGCTCCCCAGTCTGTTGACACAGGCTGGTTGAACCTAAGAAGAGTCCACATGAGTTCTACCCCAGGAGGACTAGGGCTCGTGCTCTTTCCTCTGCATTCCTTTGGACTTCCCCTACTTCCACCCATGTAATTAAAAAAATAAAATAAAATAAAAACCCACAGATCTGGGAGCACAGAGTGCCTCCGGAGGGCACAGTATTCTGGCTGGTGGAGATCATGATAACTCTCTCAGGGGTTGTGAGGAAGCCGCAAGCCTTTGTGTTTGAGGCCTTTGACGGTGTAGGGGCAAGGATGTTGTATGGCTTTTCCTTGCACGGCTACAGTCAATAGGGCTGGGAGGCACCACGCTCCAGTGGTTCCATTCATACCTAGAGAACCGACAGCAACAAGTAAAGTTGGTCACACCACTTCACATCGATACAAACAGGAACAAGGTCCTCCCTCAAGGTTCGGCCCTGCTTTTTAATATATCCATATAACCAATATATGATGACATACGACAATACAACATCCTATACCACATATATGCAGATGATATCCTTATCTACACTATGTTCTCCCTAGCCAATCCGGATTATGTAAACATATCAAAATGCTTCAAAGCCATGAGTGAGTGGCTCACAGGTTTGAACCACCTCTTGGTTCAAACCTGAACTAAAAAAAACGTAAAAAAGAATTACTCAAAACAGAGCGCAAATGGCGCAACTCTAAATTACCTATACATCAAACACAATACATGGCCTCCCTAAAATTCTATCGTGACACAATAAATAAACTAAAAAAAGAACACTACACCAATATTCTATCAAAATCTATCAACCGACCTAGAGAACTCTTTCAAATCATCAACTTTCTAACCAATAACAACTCAAACAATGAATCCATAGATTCCCACATAGACCCCCAAACACTGGCAAATTTCTATAAGACCAAAATATCCCAACAAATGCCAACCCTATACACCCCAGAAGTGAACAACTGGTATAACACCATTAGCACTGCATCCAAGGCCTTTTCAGACTCAAGAACATTCAAAAACAGACATCATGCTCCATGGTATTCCAAAAACATACGCAATGCTAAGAGGGAATTAAGGAGAATTGAACGCCACTGGAGACGATCAAAATCTCCTACCTCTCAAAATTTATATTTAATTCAGCAAAAGAATTACAACGATCTCATCAACAAAACTAAAAAAGAGCACCACACAAATACTATACAGAAAGCATTTAACAAACCTAGAGAACTTTTTGCAATTGTAAAAAATCTAGTCAACGAAC
Source organism: Ichthyophis bannanicus (assembly GCA_033557465.1). Taxonomy (NCBI): domain Eukaryota; kingdom Metazoa; phylum Chordata; class Amphibia; order Gymnophiona; family Ichthyophiidae; genus Ichthyophis; species Ichthyophis bannanicus. The sequence continues at coordinate 411,114,263 of CM066038.1, read as the reverse complement.
CAAGCTCTGATAAAGACATTCAGATCAGTCCTCAAGTATATGCAGATCATCTTCAATTGAAAATAGGCCAAACACCACCTTTAAAACAACCTGAAAACAACAGCCTTATTTTACCAAGTACAATTTGGAACAAGTTTTACACTCCCTCGACTACACAACTTTCAGACATCATTGCTGCACTTAACACAAGCACTGCACCCACAGATCCTTGCCCTGTACCTTGGATCAAAGCTACCAAGTCAAACTTTATTAATTTTATTCACAATCTTGTAACTAACTCCTTAACTCATGGAATCATGCCAGAACAACTTAAATTAGCAACAATTAGGCCTACCCATAAAAAAACCAACCTTGAAAAAGACAATCCAGCTGCATATAGACCAATTTCCAGCTTACCACTCTTAGCAAAAATTATTGAGAAGGCAGTACAGCTACAACTTCAAGACCATATTGATGAACATGCGCCACTTGATATACATCAGCATGGCTTCCGCCCCAACCATGGTGTTGAAACGCTCCTACTATACTTATTTAATGACATCACTCAAACAATAGATAATTTCAACAAAGGTACCTTAATGATCTTCTTAGATATTTCAGCTGCCTTCGATACAGTGGACCATGCAATCCTCTTAACAAGACTAAAGAGCATCGGATTAACTGGCACCGTCCTAAAATGGTTTGAATCCTACCTAGTTGATAGACAGTTCCAAGTTAAAATTGGCCTAAACACTTCACGTCACATAGTAATCAAACAAGGCGTGCCGCAAGGATCTGCACTCTCTTCACTTCTTTTTAATTTGTTTATCCAACCAATCTGTCACATAATAGCAGATCATCAAATAGATTACACGATTTATGCGGATGATATCATGATTTACACTCCAATTGATATCAACTGCCCAGATTACAGCAAAATTTCAAACTGTATTACCAGCATTTCAAATTGGCTAACAAATAATAACCTTGCAATAAACCTGAACAAAACGGAAGCACTTATTGTAACTAGAAACACCAGCTTTATCCCTCCACCTTACATTACATGCAACAACACAAAGATTCCAGTTAAGGACGAAGTAAGATACCTCGGAATAACCCTCGATAAGAAGCTAAACCTGCGTTCTCATATAAGAAAAACTGTTAAAAACGCGTATTACAAAATGAAGATAATTAGACGACTTAAGCCTCTTATCTCTTATGATCACTTTCGAACAGTCTGTCAGGCACTCATTACTCCCATTCTGGATTTCTGCAACCCTATTTACAATGGACTGCCTAAGCATGCTCTCAAGCCACTTCAAATGGCACAAAATACAGCAGCTAGAATCATCAATGGATCCTCAAATTATGAACACATTACCCCCATCCTTAAAGAACTCCACTGGCTCCCAATAATCCTTCGCATAAAGTATAAATTAATCATAAATATATTCAAAATGAAACACAACAGTTCTGCAATCAGCCTTCATGCCCTCTTACTCCATGATATCAACAAAAGACCAAGAAGGTTATCCACTTCTAACACCCTCAGCACCCCAAAAAACTACTCTAAATCATGCAAATGTACCTCACAAAGAGCAATTGCTTTGGCCGCCCCTTTAATTTGGAACTCTCTCCCTCCTGATTTACGCTCACTGGATGATTTAAAAGACTTTCGTAAACAATTGAAAACTACACTTTTCATTGAACAATATGGATCAACAATTGACTAAATATATTATATTTATTTTAATTATTTTAACTAATTTGCCTTATTGTTAACCCTTGTTATTTTTCCTATATTACCATTGTACTGTTATGTTTATACTGTGTTTGTTTCCCTTGCCTATAACCTTTGTATTTCTTGTGACCGCTTTGATTGAAGGAAAAGGCGGTATAGAAAACTTGTTAAATAAATAAATAAACAATACTGTCCATTATCAATACCTCTCAAAAAAGTGGATACATGCCACCTGCACTTAAACATGCAATAATACGTCCAATACTAAAGAACAACTCAATGGACAAAAATAGCCCATCATCTTATAGACCTATATCCAGCCTCCCACTACTAACCAAATTAATTGAAAAAGCTATCCTCATTCAACTCCAGGACCACATAGACTCCTATGCCCCCCTGGATCCACAACAATATGAATTCAGACCATCATATGGTACTGAAACCCTCCTCATTGTTCTCTTTGACCGTATTTTACGATGCATTGACAACACTGAAAATGTATGTCTCCTCTTATTCTTGGACATCTCTGCAGTTTTTGACAGTGTGAGCCACCACATCATGCTGTCCAGGCTATTACACACAGGAATTAACAACACTGTATTCCAATGGTTTAAGTCATATCTATCAGACAGAACCCAACAAGTTAAAGTAGGCAATACCTCCTCCACTATCTACAACCAAGAACAGGGTCTCCCACAGGGCTCGGCGCTCTCTGCGCTATTATTCAATATTTACCTCCAGCCGATCTGTACTATATTCAGAAAATTCAATATATCCTACCACATATACATGGATGATATAATGCTATATCGCCCATCCAAAGTTAATAATCTCCCAATCCAACAAATTTCTGACTGCTTCACTGAATTAATCAACTGGCTATCATCCCACAATCTTAAAATCAACCTCAACAAAACAGAGGCTCTTTTTATAACACGTAATCAAAACTTCACACCTCCACCTGTCATCAAAATTCATGACACAACTATAATCATTAAAGAAGAGATAAAGTACCTCGGTGTCATACTAGATCGCACGCTAAACATAGATTCATTCATTAAGCACACGACCAGAAAAATATACTACAAAATGAAACTTCTAAAGCAGCTCCACCCACTCCTTCACTCGAACGACTTTAAATCATTACTTAAAGCAATTGTCACCCCTCACTTTGACTGTGCGAACACCATACTCCATGGCTTGCCTAAGCAAACAATACTTCCCCTACAAACTGCACAACATATAGCTGCTAGAATAACAGCAAATGCCAACCCAACTGACCACATAACCCCAATACTAGTAGATCTACACTGGCTCCCCATACACTACCGCAATCAATACAAAATAATCCTAACCACCTTCAAGCTCTTCAATAACATTTCTCCTTCACATCTATCCTCCCTCATCACTTGTGAACATACCTCTCGTACTCAACGAGACTGTAATAAAAACAAACTCACAACTGCACCTGACTTCAGAAAGTCTACAAAAATCACAAATAACAGAGCTTTCACCAACTGCGCCCCTACACTCTGGAACAAACTCCCAGACAGCCTGAGAGCCACAAAAGATCTATCCACCTTCCGAAAAAAACTTAAAACCTACCTTTTTATACAACACTTTGGCACTATTACATAATATGCTACCTCCTCATAGCCACCCCATTCAATTTACCTAGTCGCTCATCCAAATTGACCACACCAATACCACAAGGCAAACCACACTTTGTATATAGTTAAAACATGTTGTTTTATTGTTATAATCGTACATAGTTGATATAGTTCTATGTAAACCAAATTTGTATTCTCTGTACAATTCCTTGTTACCTGTAAACCGCATTTGATCTTTAGGAAACTGCGGTATAAAAATGCAAAATAAAATAAAATAAAAATAAAATAAATAAACATAACTTAACCATCATTTATAAGAAAAGAGATGTCCTCCACGTAATAAGAAATTCAATGTTCCAATGTTCATCCCACCTACCACCATCAAGTTACCAAACGCAACTCGAAGTAAAAAACCAGGTTAAATACCTAGGGATTACACTTGACCAAGACTTAACTTTTCAACACCATATCAAAAATGTTACAAAGGCCGCATACCATAAACTCCGAATACTTAACAAACTATGGCCGCTACTAGAGTACTCTGACTTCAGGGACGTCTGCCAAGCACTCCAATCTTGGACTACTGTAATATTATCTACCAGGAGTTCCCAAAAAAAAACACTTCAACCCTTACAGATGGATCAAAATGCAGCTGTAAGAATTATATCAAATACTCAATGCAGAAACCATATAACCCCATACTATACAACTTGCACTGGCTACCAGTATATATGAGAATTAAATATAAAGCCATAGTAGCCACATTCAAAATACTACATTGACAATTCACCCAAGAACTGCAACACCTCATTCTAAAACCCCCTGAAACCAGAACAAGACGGAAAGCCAACCAAGAAATGTTAATGGTACCACCTCTTCAATCTAGATGCAACCAAATGACATCCAAAAGAGCCTTCTTGCTTCTCGCACCCCTTATCTGCAACTCCCTCCCCAACCATATCAGGCTTATTAGCGACATTGCCCGGTTTTGACAAAAAATAAAGACCTACCTGCTCCTAGAACATTATTGATCTAACTCTCCTGATCAAACATAACCCTTAAAGATTATAACTCCCAACTATGAAGACCCAACACACCCATACTGGACTCCCCACTTTATATTAAATTCATTAAATGTTTAAAACCCTATACAGCCTGAACCACAACTATCTGCCCAGTTTATTTAAAGTTCAGTTCTTTGTTCATTTCGTTATAATACACAAATTTTTTTGTTAAAATACTTCTATCCTAAGTTATTTTCTTAACTGAAATTATGTACAGGGTGGCCCAAAAAAAGTGAGAACATCTCGTAGCATGTAAGTTATTTAAAAATTCAAAAAGATAAATGTAAACGATTGACAAATTAAAAAAAATAGATGGCGACCGGAAATTGTTGAAATAAAGATGTTATATAGCTAAAAAAGGTAAATAAGTAAACTATTTAAGCTTTTAATTTACGAGATGTTCTCACTTTTTTTTGGGCCACCCTGTATATACGAAGTTACTTGTAACTTTCCTTTTCCATGTAAAAGTTTTAATGTAAACCGCTTTGACTTCTAGAAATAACAGTATAAAAAAGTTGTTAAATAAATAAAATAAATGCTGGCTGGATAGAGTCTGACAGCGGCTGTGGGTGGTGGTGTTCCCAGGGTCTCCTCGCACAGGCATGCTCTGGAGCCGAGTATTATGATGTGGAGATTCCTAATTGTCCCTCCAGTCCAGTCTAGACGTGTGGGTTATGCCCACCCACCAGCAGATGGAAACTGAGAAAAACACTGAGCTGAAACAGCCCACAAGGAGCCTGTGCACACTAACACAGCCAGTATTTTCTGTCTCAACAAATGATGGATGTGCTTAGCCTGTTTTCTGTTCTGGATTGGTGAATTTTGTGCTGGGCCCAAGTTTATTTTCATTTGAATTCCGGAAGGGGTGCAGAACTCGGTGGTCTGGATCCCTCCCCCTATCCTCCCCACAGTTGCATTTTAGACTCTCCCATTCCCTCACCCAAACACTTGGGGGAGGTCCTGGGGATGAGCAGCCTGCTTGCTGCGGATCACTTGCTTGTAAAAAAAAACAAAAAAAACAATCCCAAAATAAAACAAAACAAAACAAAAAAGGAAATGGTTTTAGCTGAGCCAGAAGTGAACAATTGGGAGGCTCAGGGGTGCTGGTGGCTGACCTGGTAAGGACAGGAGGGAATGCGGCAAATGTGGTTGAGTCTATTCACCAAGTTGGTTGTTGTGGTCAGTGTGGGACGTGCAGCAGCCAGCGGGGGCATCTTTCGCCGGAGGGCCTGTGATGCGGCTGTCTTCGTGAAAGCACAACAGCAGCAGGAACTCCATTAGTGCAGGGATCCTCTCCCGATGACCACAGCCACGTGGCCTCAGAAGACCTAGGACCCAGAAATTTGGCATGAAAGGCTGCCATGCTGGATGGGGCCTCGGGCCCAGTAGCATTCAGTGATCCTCCGGAGCTGCAGCGGCAGGCTGGCCCCAACTATGGAGGGGTCAAGTGGGGCCTCCAGGAACGGCCACCCCCCCTTTCCCCTGAGTTAATTTTATTACTGCACCAGGCTTACTGCCTACAGCAGGGCTGGGAGCTAGGTCCTTCTCTGGTGACCCGGGAGAGGTCTTCCCCTGCTGCACTTAAGCGTGCTTGGAGAGAGCCCCTGTTTCAGGAGGATGAGGAGGCCTCGGTGGGATCTTTAGACTCCCTGGTGGCCCTGGAAGGGGCCCTAGGACCTCCTGGATTAGATGTCTATGGAGGACCTTGAGGAGGGAGAGCTCACTGTAGGGGGGAGGCTGATGGTGGTTTGGATTTTCCACAGGGATGAGCTGCCCTCCCTCATCTCTCACACACTGGCAGAGCTTCATATCTCTGATGAGTCTAAGGGAACTTCAGCTGAAATGACAACCCGATTTTGCAGGGTGTCAAGAAGCCCCCCAAAGCTTTTCTGGTACACAATGCGGTATGAGTGCTTATTGAGGCGGAGTGGAAGGTGCCTGACATGGGTTTGAAGGTTGGCAGGACCATGTCTCAGCTCTATCCTCTTGTCTTAGAAGAGAGGGAGAAGCTGCGGCTTCCCGGGTGGACATCTGGTGGCAGCTGTCACCAGAAAGACCACAATCTTGGTGAAAGAGTAAGCCACCATGAAAGAGCTGCAGGGTCACCGTATGGAGACCCTCTTGAAACAGCCCTTTGAGATGTCTGCCTTGGCCCTGGCAGGCTTCGATTCCTGCAGCATACGTGGCAAGGGCCTGCCTGCGCAGTTTGCAGAGGGGCCTGGAAGGCTCTTTGGCTGATTCTTGGGTCCTGGCTGCCTGGAGTCGGGCCTCTGCTAGGAATATGGCCACAGTGGAGGCTGCACGATGCCTCTTGTGGCTTCGCAACTGGTCAGCGGATGTCTCTTCTAAGACCCAGCTCAGTAAGCTTCTTTTTGTGAGGTAGCTGCTCTTTGATGTGGACTTGAAGAAATTGGTCAAGGACCTGAGCGAGTCTGAGGTCCTGTGGCTGCCCGAGGATAGGTCCAAGAGCCCTGGAAAGGAGGCTCCCTCCCTAGGCAGGGGTCGTGAATTCCCCAGATTCTGATTGGGTCGTGGGGGTCACTCGCAGCATTCCTGGTTCCTTCTGTGGGGTCAGCCCTTTTGAGGGGAGTGCTGGGGTGGCAGAGAGGTTCTGGAGGTCCCAAGTCAGCTCAGTGAAGATTTGTGGGCTCCGATGGGGTTTCTGCTAGTGGGGGGGGGGGGGGGGCTGCTTGCAGTGGTTTATCCCGCTTGGGCCTGAATTATTTATTTTTATTTATTTATTTCACATTCCTATATACCGCCTTATCTGGTAGTCAAGGTGGTTTACAATTAACAGAACAAAGTACATTAAACATTCAACATACTTAACTATGTACAATAACAGCATAGCTGTAAAACTATTTACATAACTTGGTCTGAGTGAGTTAGGGGATCTAACGTTGTTTTAGGACTTGATGGGAAAGTTGTATAGTATCGAGTCAGGGAGGTTAGTATATGGAGTGCTGTTACGGTGCCTTCCGATTTATGGTAGGGGATTCCAGGTGGGAATGCCCATAGTGTTCATTAAAAAGGAGCGTCTTTAATCTTTTTTGTAAGTTGGTGAGGTCTTTTATTTCTTTCAATTATGCCGGATGTTTAGGTGTTGGAGGTCATCCGCAAGGGTTACATGCTTGAGTTCACACATCCCCTTTCAGACACTTATGCAGTTTCCCCCTGTTATGCTCCAGGCAAGGCTGGGGCCATTCGGGACACGCTGGAGCCTCAGTCATTACTCTATTTACTTCATGATTACCAAGAAAGAGGGAACCTGGCGGCCCATGTTAGACTTGAAAGGGGTCAACTGGATGTTAGGGGTTCTCCGTTTTCATATGGAGACCTTGCGCTTGGTCATTGTTGCAGTGTGACAAGGAGAATATCTCACCACCCTCAACCTCATGGAGGGATATCTACATATACCAATTTGTCCCGATCATCAGCGCTTTGCAGCGCCAAGGAGCCATTTCCAATTTCAGGCCCTGTTGTTCGGCTTGATCCACTGCTCCTCTGGTTTTTACCAAGGTTATGGTGGTGGTTGCGGCAGACCTGTGCAAGCATGGGTTGCTGGTCTACCCTTATCTGGATAACTGAGTGATTCAGTGAAAGTCACCACAGGAGAGCTGGGAGGCCGGCCACAGAGGCGATTGTCTGGCTCCTGCAGGAGTTGGGCTGGGTAGTCAACCTCTTGAAGAGCAGGATGGTGCCTTCACAATACCTGGCGTATCTGGGGGCTCTTTTGGTGCAGAGAAGGGCATGGTGTTCCTGCTGGAGGGCAAGATAGTCAAGTTTCAGTCTCAGGTGTGGGCCATGCATAGGGTTCTGCGCCCGCGGATGTGGGACTATCGCTGCAGGTGCAGGGCTCGATGGCAGCGACCCTGGATCTGGTACCCTGGGCCCATCTACACATGTGTTCCTTACAATCCTTGCTCCTCTCCCATTGGTCCCCTCAGGCCCAGTCGATGGAAGTGTGCTTAGCCTTGACGGACATGGTCCAGGACAGTCTCCAGTGGTGGTTGGATCCATCCAAACTGGCAATGGGAATGTCCCTCAAACCATTGGATTGGGTGGTGGAGATTACATATGCCAGCCTCAGGGGCTGGGGGGGGGGGGGCTCCTGTCAGGCACAGGTAGCATAGAGACTGTGGTCCCTGGCAGAATGGTAGTGGTCTATCAACCGGTTTGAGACCCAGGCGGTGTTCTTGGCCCTGCCAGCATTTTTCCCTTTGGTGCAGGGAAGGGCGGTGAGAGTCCTTTCCAACAATGCATTACATCAATCACCAGGGGGTGCACCAGGAGTTCTCTGGTGGTGGTGGAGGCATCACCTTCTAGCATTCTCTGTGGCCCATGTCGCAAGGGGTGACAACATTCAGGCAGATTTCCTAAGCTAACAGAAGCTTGATCCGGGGGAGTGGTCTCTCTCAAAGTTGGTGCTCTGATTGATTGTGGAGTGCTGGGGGACTCCCATCATGGATCTGATGGCAACAGTTTAGTTTATTCAGATTTGATATACCGCCCTATATGACATCAGGGTGGTTTACAATATGCCAAAACAATTGTAAAGAGGCACAAGGCCAGGAAAAGGAAAGGAACTGCAATCTTAGACAGGAAAGTGTGAAAATTATAAAGCGTACAGAGAGAATACACAGGAGACGTACTTAGACAAACATCGATAAACCAGGTCAAGATTGAGAGGCTGGGAGGTTGTAAGCTGTAGTAAAAAGATGAGTTTTCAGTTGAGACTTAAAGGCAGGAAAGTTGGTTTCTAGGCGGAGCGAAGTGTCCAATGCCAAAGTCCCGCAGTTCTTCATCCGTCGGTGGGAGCACATTGTCAGAAGAGCTCTATGCCCTGGCCTGCGACCAGATTGTTGTAAGTGTTTCTTCCCTAGCCCCTGACTGGCTGTGTGCTTCAGTGGGTCCAGGCAGATCTGAATCTGGTAGTTCTGGTGGCCTTGATATGTGGATCTGATGTGGGCTCTGGTGGCGGATCACCTGCCCTTGTTGGGAGTAGGGGACCTTCTGATGCAGGGGCCCGTCCAGAAGTCGGCAGTGGATTGATTCTCGCTTATGGTGTGGCTCTTGAGTGGGCGTTTCTGAGTTGTAGAGGCTACTCTCCACCATGGTGGATACCCTGTTGCAGGCTCAGTGGAGTTGGAGTTCCACGTGTCTAGCGCATTTTTGAGGCTTGGTGCGTGGAGCATGGCATGCAGCCAGTTTAGGCTTTTCTGACAGAGATATTGCCCTTCCTTCAAGTGGACCTGGAAAAGGAATTGGCCTTGAGCTCCTTGAAGGTTCAGGTGGCGGCCTTGGCCTGCTTTCAGGGCCATATACAAGGGCAATCCCTCGCGGCGCATGCGGACGTGATGCCTTTTCTCTGAAGGGTTAGGAACCTCCAGCCTCCTTGTCATTCGGTTGTGCTGCCTTGAGACTTTAATTTGGTCCTCTCGGTTTTGGCAAAGGCTCCATTCGAGCCTATTCGTGCAGCCTCTTTGAAGGACTTGACACTGAAAGTGACGTTTTTGGTTGTGATCTGCTCTGCTCACTGGATTTCGGAGCGACAGGCTCTGTCCTGCAGGGAGCCTTACTTAGTGATCTCCAAGGAAGAGATGGTATTGCGTCCCATTCCCTCTTTTCTTCCTAAAGTGGTTTCGACTTTTCATGTGAATCACGTGATTATGCTACCGATGTTCTCCAGTGAACGGGATTCCATGGAATCGTGGTTTTGCACTTGTTGGATGTGTGTAGGACTCTCAGATGTTGCTTAAGCGTCATGCAGGACTTCCAAAGGTCGGATTGTCTTTTTGTGGCATTTGGCAGACCGCGGAAAGAGGAGGCAATGTCTAAGGCCTCCATTTCTCATTGGATCCGGGAGGCCATTTCTTCAGCCTACCCGGTGAGAGGCCGATCTGTGCCAGGGGGCCTGCAAGTCCATTCTACTCATGCTCGGGCTTCTTCCTGGGCAGAGTTCGGTCTCGTGCTGCCACTTGGTCCTCTCTTCATTCATTTGCACGGCGCTATCACCTAGATGTGCAGGCCAGACAGGATGCATCTTTTGGGTTTTGCAAGGCTGGTGTTGCTAGTCCCGCCCGATGTTAATACTGCTCTTGTACATCCTACATGACTGGACTGAAAGGATGATTAAGAAGGTGAAATTAGACTTTACCTGCTAATATTCTTTCCTGGAGTTGCTCCCCACCGCCCTCCATCTGGAACCATCCTACAAAACATTTAAAACAAGACTAAAAACTCACTTATTCTGCACTGCATTTGACCTCCCTCTTCCCTCCTCACCCCTATCCCCGTTCCCCCGCTGACACCCAGTTCTTCCCCTCCCACATGAGCAGTGCACCTGGAGCAGTGCAAAAGAGAGAGAGCAGCTTTTAAACTAGATAATAGGGGAAAGCCGACAGTCGCCCAAGAGCGCATGGTTCGGAACAATGTATCCTTGAAGGATACTACCAGAAACAGAGAGGTTCCAAAAAAGAGTAAAGGTAGCCCAAACGCCCTTGAGTATGGAGCAGACAGAGCTTAAAGATTCCAAATTATCCATGCCTACCAATAGCCAGATTAATATGAATAAATTACAGTCTCTAAAATGCTTGTATGCAAATGCTAGAAGTATAAAAACTAAGATGGGAGAGTTAGAATATATAGCACTAAATGAGAGGTTAGATATGATTGGAATCTCAGAGACATGGTGGAAGGAGGACAACCAGTGGGACACTGTGATACCTGGGTACAAACTATGTCGTAATGATAGAGCTGATCAAATTGGTGGAGGGGTTGCACTCTGTTAGAGAGGGCATTGAGTCAGAAAGGATTAAAGTTTTGCAGGAAACAAAATTTGCTGTAGAATCTCTATGGATTGAAATTCCATGTAAAAAAGGGAAGGCGATGGCGGTGGGGGTGTACTATGGATAGCCTGGCCAGAATGAACAAATGGTTGATGAAATGCTCAAAGAAATCAAGGAAGCTAACAAAAGTTACAGCACAGTAATAATAATGGGTGATTTCAATTACCCTGGTATTGACTGGGTCAGTGTCATGGCAGGACATGCTAGGGAGATAAAGTTCCTAGATTAAATAAATGACTGCTTCTTGGAGCAGCTGGTTCATGAACCGACCAGAGGGGAAGCCATTTTGGATCTAGTCCTTAGTGGAACACCAGATTTGGTGCAAGAGATAAGGGTGTTGGGGCCACTTGGCAATAGTGATCATAGCATGATCGCGTTTGATTTAATTAATGGAGGAGGTATGGTAAGGAAATCCACAGTATTACCTTTTACCTTTAGAAAGGGAGACTATGATAAAATGAGGAAAATAATTAAGAAAATACTAAAAGGAGCAGTTGCAAATGTTAAAGACTTACATCAAGCTTGGGTGTTGTTTAAAAATACTATCTTGGAAGCCCAGACCAGCTGTATTCCACGCTTTAAGAAAAGTGGAAGGAAGTCCAAAAAATTGCCAGCATGGTTTAAAGGTGAGGTCAGAGAGGCTGTTGCCAAAAAAACATCTTTCAGGAAATGGAAAAAAGAGCCAAATGGCGAAAACTGGAAACAGCACAAGCACTGGCAAGTTAACTGCAAGGCATTGATAAGGCAGGCAAAGAGAGAATTTGAGAAGAAACTTGCTGTGGAAGCAAAAGCGCATAATAAAGACTTTTTCAAGTACATTCGTAGCAAAAAACCTGTGAGTCAGTCAGTTGGTCCATTAGATGATAGAGGGGTAAAAGGGGCAGTAAGAGGGGACAAGGCTATAGCAGAAAGACTGAATGAATTCTTTGCTTCGGTCTTTACTGAGGAAGATGTAGGGATGTTACCTATGACTGAAGTGGTATTTAAAGGTGATACCGCAGAAGAATTGAAAGAAATATCGCTATACCGGGAAGATGTATTACAACTATTTGATACACTGAAGAGTAGCAAATCACCTGGACCGGATGGTATACATCCAAGGGTGTTGGAAGAACTGAAATATGAGATTGCAGACCTGCTATTAGTAATCTGTGAACTATCATTGAAGTCATCTGTAATACCTGAAGATTGGAGGATCGCCAATGTAATGCCAATTTTTAAAAGGGTTCCGGGGTGATCCAGGAAACTACAGACCGGTGAGCTTGATGTCAGTACCGGGAAAAATGGTAGAAATCATCATAAAGAACAAAATTACTCAGCATGTAGATAGTCATGGCCTAATGGGAGACAGCCAACATGGCTTTAGACAAGGAAGACCTTGTCTTACTAATTTGTTATGTTTTTTTGAAGGTGTGAATAAACAGGTAGACAAAGGTGAGTCGGTTTATATAGTGTATTTGGAATTTCAGAAAGCCTTTGACAAAGTCCCTCATCAGAGACTTTTGGCAAAACTAAAGAGTCATGGGATAGGAGGCAGTGTACTATTGTGGATCAGGACCTGGTTAAAAGATAGAAAGCAGAGGGTAGGGCTAAATGGCCAATTTTCCCAATGGAGAAAGATGAATCGTGGTGTACCCCAGGGATCTGTGCTGGGTCTGCTGCTTTTTGACATATTCATAAATGACCTGGAAAAGGGAATAACGAGTGAGGTTATCAAATTTGCAGATGACACAAAACAATTTAAAGTTGGTAAAACCCATGAGGATTGTGGAAATTTGCAAGAGGATCTTGATAAATCGGAAGAATGGGCATCGAAATGGCAGATGAAATTTAATGTGGACAAGTGCAAAGTTATGCACCTACGGAAGAACAACCCAAACTATGGTTACACGATGCAAGGTTCCATATTAGGAACTACTACCCAGGAAAAAAATTTAGGCGTCATTGTTGATAACATGTTAAAACCCTCTGCCCGGTGTGCAGCGGCGGCCAAGAGAGCAAATAGAATGCTAGGTAGCGTAAGGAAAGGAATGGAAAATTAAAACAAAGGATATTATTATGGCTCTGTATCGTTCCATGGTGAGACCGCACCTTGGAATATTGTGTGCAATTCTGGTCGCCGTATCTTAAAAAGGATATAGCGTTATTAGAAAAGGTTCAGAGAAGAGCCATCAAAATGATAAAGGGGATGGAAGGATACCCCTATGAAGAAAGGCTAAAAAGGTTAGGGCTATTTAACCTGGAAAAGAGACGGCTGAAGGGAGATATGATAGAAGTCTATAAAATTAATGAACGGAGTGGAACGGGTAAAGGTAGATCGATTGTTTACGTTATCAGAATATAGAAAGACTAGGGGACATGCAATGAAGCTACAGGGTAAACTATTTAAGACTAATAAGAGAAAATATTTTTTCACTCAGCGTGTAATCAAACTCTGGAATTTGTTACCGGAGGATGTAGTAAAAGCTGTTAGTGTAGCTGGGTTTAAAAAAGGTTTGGTCAAGTTCCTGGAGGAAAGGTCCATAAACCATTATTAAAAAGGGACCCGGGGGGGTGGGCGCTAGTGATCCCGTTGTGGAATGGCCGCGTCCTAGTACTGCTCTGTCCCCGGTTTCCCCTCTCTTTAGCTAGCATCCGCATTTGCTCTGCACTTACCCCAAAATTTACCCGATCCAGACAGCTAACAACTAGGCGCTCCTAATCGAGTCCCTTTGTGAGCCGCGGAGCACTGCAGCGCGACCCAAAACGCGGCGCCGGTATATCTCCAAGCCGGCCTTACCACCACACTCCTGCCTGGCGACGCTGCCTAGATAAGCCCGCTGCACCTGGGGATCCCTGTGCTGAGCTAGCGGCCCGCCGCATTTTGAAACCCTGCTCCCGCTACCTACCGCGTCTTGGAGAGGCGCTGGCTGGTTGCTGTGAGTGTGACCCGGGGCCTGGAGTTGGAAAGGAGAGGGAGAGAGGTGCTCTGGTGCTGGTGCTGCTGAGCTGGCTGATTCTTCCTCCCCGAGACGGTGCAACATCTGAACGGCAAAGGTGAGAACGCCTGAAACCTGACGCTGAGGAGCTTCGTGGGGGTCCGCGGTGGGGCTGGATACAGCGGCAGCCATCACCACGTGGTCTTGGAACGCACGGTTCCTCCTGCGTTCCAACGTGCACAGCAAGGCCTTGATCACGTGTGCGCTCCTCAATGAATCACCTGCAGCCTCCACCAGCTACTACAATTCTTGTCTTCGCTGCTGTGCCCTGCACTCCTCTCCTCAATATAGAGCCTGCACCTGACTCAGAGACTCCCATCGAGTGCCCCCTCGCTCTCAAGGCACTTATAGAGGCTGCTGCCACTTCTCAACGCTGCCTGACTGGCCTTTATTCCATTGCTGGCTTTGTGCTCCGTCTCTCCCAACACTGTGTGGACTTTGCAGCCGTGCATGATCCTGGAGCTCCCCCTGCTGACTCAGAGCGGGATTGCTTGGCACTATTCACCTTCTCTGCTCATTACCATCCTTTTTTTTTTTTGGATTGCTGGATTGCTACCCCCCACATGGCTACTAAGGCTAAAAATCCCGAGGCCCGGGAGGGAATGCGTTCATCTCAACGGCTACAAATTAAGAGTGGTGCTCCGACTAGCCCAACTAGCAAACATCTCTCGGCGGGCTCTGATGATGAGACTGTGAGTGAAAGTGACTTGGGCCTTCCCATGCAGCCCCCATATGCTCCGCTCCAACGAGAACTTCGCAGGGGTTTTGAGGACCTGGCTACGGAATTTCGCTCCATGCGCGAAGAAGTGATGAGCACCATTGCGGAACTGCGGAGTGACATAAAGGATCTGGGTGCACGAGTGGAAGAAGTGGAGACAAAAGTTGGCGACCACGATGGTGCCCTAGTGGACTTACAATGTGCGCTCGACAGACAACTTGCGCAAGCCATGGAATTGACCTATAAAATTGACGACATTGAAAATCGCTCCCGTCGCAATAATGTGCGTTTTCGGGGTATCCCGGAAGCTGTGGGGGGTGGTGAGGACCATCCGACAGTACTCAAAAATCTGATAGCGGAACTACTCCCGGCGGAAGAACTGGCTGCTCACGAGTCTGGAATGGAAATTGAACGTGTTCACCGTGCCTTGGGAAAACCTCCTAACAACCAACCCCAGGATGTCATTGCAAGATTTTTGCGATACACTGATGCCGAGCTTCTCATACGCTGGGGTCGAGAGAGAAAGGCGATCCGCTTCCAAGACGCAACGGTAACAATATACCAGGACCTTTCGGCGTTCACACTGGCCCGGTGGAGGGAGATGAAACCCATCACGATGGTCCTGAACAACAAAGGGATCCGCTATTCCTGGTCCTTTCCATTCCGGATGAACTTTCTTTTGGGTAACAAAAAAGATCTCAGCAAAGGACCATACTGAAGCTTGGCGGGCCCTGCGACAGGCGGGTCTAGTAGAAGACAATACGCTGCCTCACCACTCGCCTCCTAAGCCCCAACATTCGAAATGGACCCGGGTGGGCAAATCTGTCTGATTTTTCCTGAAGTTGGAGTGCGTACTTTTTTGCTCGGGGAACCCTGTTCAAGGGCTCTCCGCTCTCATATCCACAGGCTGACTGTCTAGTTCTGTTAACTTTGCTGTTTTTCACATCAGCTTTTGCTGAGCTCGTGGCTCTTGGCCTGGAAGAGCCCGGGGCGCCTGATTTGTGTGCCACTGGGGGGGGGTGGGCGATATGAGGATGTTTTGTTGATGAAGATGTTTTATTAAGGTGACACTACGGGAGTAATATTGCTATTGGGGAGGCGGGTAATGGGGAAATGCTATTATCTGTTATGTTTGTAACTAAACTATGTGGGGACCTGGACGGAGATTAGTTGGGGGTCAATTTACCGTGCCCTGAATCTCATGGGCTCCTGGGGAGACAAGGGGCGGGGAAGACTTGGTGCTTGAATACCAATGTTGCGCTTGATCTCTTTGAATGTTAAGGGTCTTAATTCCCCAAGAAAGCGCTCTCTACTGTTCTCAGAACTGCGGGTCCTGAAAGGGGATATTGTATTTTTACAGGAGACGCATCTTCGGGCTAGTAAACAGGGCTGGTTAAAACGTAACCCTTACACTGAGGTGTGGGTAGCTTCGGACATGCATGGCCGGAAGAAACGTGGGGTAGCCCTTTTATTCCATCACAGCTTATCTCTCCAGGTGGAAGAGGTTAAAAGAGATACCCTGGGAAGGTGGCTTTTTGCGAATATACGCTTGGAAGGTCATCTCTTAACCTTAGCTAACATCTACGCCCCAAATGAAGGCCAGGGATCTTTTTTTACGCGGTTGAAAGCCTTGCTGGCGGACTTCGCGAAAGGCCCCATTGTTCTCGGCGGGGATTGTAACACGCATCTGGTGCCCCATTTGGACTCTACGAGTAGTACTGGGAGGGTGGTGGGGGGGGCCTGGTAGGGCCTTACAGAACCTTCTAGTAGATTTAGGTTTGCGGGACGTCTGGAGGGACACTCATGAGGGTGAGAGAAGCTATACATACTATTCGCCCATCCATCAGGTGCATACCCGCATAGATTATTTTCTGTTGGACCAGCGCTTGATGGATGGGAGGGTGGAGGCTGGTCATGGGGCACTGACCTGGTCGGATCATGCCCCATGCTGGCTCACCCTTCCGACGGACTTGTGCAACGAACGCCAATGGCTTTGGAGACTTGATGTGCGATTCCTGCGACGACAGTGCGCAGTACAGGAACATGGCCGTTTCATTACCGACTTCTTTGAGCTAAATGACTCTGGGGAGGTCCCACTTCCTCTGGTTTGGGATGCCTTCAAGGCCACGGCTAGGGGCCAACTTATGGTGGAAGCTGCCCGCACGCGGAGAGCTTGGAAACGGGAATATTGTCAATTAGTGGGAGACTCTACCCGACTGCATTTAGAGCATGCCCAGACTGGATCACAACGGGCTCTGCGTCAGTGGAGGATTGCCCGGGACAACTTGGATGCATGTTTACAACGAGAATTAGATAATAAGCGCCGGAAACTGCGGCAAACTTTTTATGACCACGGGAATAAGACCGGTCGCTTTCTAGCCCTGCGTCTCCGGCAGCAGCAATCCGCGAGAGTGGTTCGTGAGCTTCGTGATTCTGGGGGGCAGAAGCGGGTTATCTCTCGGGAGGTGCGCGACATTTTTGCTGAGTATCTGGAGCAGTTATATAAAGCCGAACCTTTTGATTTGGCACACGTGCAGGGCTTCCTGCGGACGATCACCTTGCCGCACCTGACTGACTCCGATCGGGATCATTTAGAATCTGAATTCACGGTGGAACACGCCATCCGACGGCTGAAAACCGGGGGAGCACTGGGTAATGATGGCTTTCCCACGGAGTACTACAAGACATTCCGCGTACAATTAGCGCCAACGTTGGTAGTGCTTTTCAATGAGGTTCTGAGGGGGGCGCCTCTGCGCCCATCTCAGCGTGAGGCTTTGATAGTGATGCTCCCTAAGCCAGGTAAACCTTTGCAAGACGCGGCCTCATATCGCCCCATCTCCCTGTTAAATACAGATGTCAAAATACTTGCAGCCGTGCTGGCTGCGCGATTGAACCGGGTTCTCCCAATTTTGGTACATCCCGACCAGGTTGGGTTTGTGCCGGGCCGCCAGGCAGCAGATAATATTCGGCGCATGCTACAGGTTCTTCACGTGGCTCAGCAAGACCCACAGCCGACTTTAGTTGTGGGGGTTGATGCAGAAAAGGCCTTTGACCGTGTTAGCTGGGGTTATCTCTGGTGTGTGCTGGAAACGATGGGCTTTGGTCCTAATTTCATTCGCTGGGTTCATAGCTTATATCAGGACCCTAAGGCATGCGTCCGGGTTAATGGGGGTCAATCGAGAAGTTTTCTATTGGAGAGGGGCACTCGCCAAGGCTGTCCCCTATCGCTGCTGTTGTTCGCGCTCGTGATGGAACCTTTGGCGCAAAGCTTTCGTGAGCATCCGGGCCTGCAGGGTGTTCGCGTGGGCCCCGCAGATTACCGGATTGCGCTCTTTGCGGATGATATTATATTATCCTTGGTGAATCCCCTTGCGTCCCTTCCTACTGCTATGCAGCTCTTTGAAACTTTCTCCCAGGTATCTGGATTCAAAATCAATTACACTAAATCGGAAGTTCTAAACGTGGAGTCTCCGTGGTGGTTTGTGCGGAGCTTCGAGCCGCTTACCCCTTTCGCTGGGTGACTGGTGCTTTATGCTACCTAGGGGTGCAGCTGACAGTGGAGCGGGCCGCCCTATTTAAGGCTAACTATGAACCCCTACTTCGCCAGGTTCGGTGGGATTTAGACACCTGGCATAGCCTAATACTCTCCTGGTTTGGGCGTATTGCGGTCGTTAAGATGGTGGTCATTCCCCGTTTCTTGTACCTCTTCCAGGTTCTCCTCACAACGTTGGCTCGGGGAACACTGGCCGCCTGGCAAACTCTGCTAATGAAGTTTATCTGGCGGTATCGTCGCCCGCGGTTGGCGCGCCGAGCTCTCTATGCCCGTACGCGTTCTGGGGGTATGGGGGCTCCTAATCTGCACTGGTACTATGCGGCGGCACAATGTCGCGCTGGGGTGGAGTGGATGATTGCGGATAGCTCCAAGCGGTGGGTGTAGATGGAAATGAACTTAGCGGGGGGCGTGGGACTGGGGGATCGGCTGTGGCTTGGTCCCAAACTATGGAGTGGTAAGCGCCCAAGTAATCCCTACATCCTTCATACCCTCCGCTGCTGGGACCAATTCTTTCGGCCTCGTGGGATGGACCTGACCCCTTTAGCGCCTATAGTGGATAATGCCTCGTTTCCTCCAGGGATTGCTGACCCAGTCTTCCGGCTGTGGGGGCATAAGGGCCTTAGCCGGGCCGGACAACTGTTTGATGACGGTAAACTACAACCATTTAGTACACTTCAAGAGGATTTCGACCTCCCCAGTGGTCACCTCTTTCAATATATGCAAGTAGCGCATTGGGTTCAGTCTAGAACCATTCGGCCACAAGTGGCCCGAGAATTGACGGAATTGGAGCGTTTTTGTGAGGGGCGTACTACTACTAAAGGGCTTATAGCTACCTTATATGCCCTCCTGCAGGGGCAGCACTTGAACTTCACCAAGCATAGGGCACTTTGGAATTCTGATTTGAACCTTCATTACACTGAGCAGCAGTGGGAACGGATGGAGGGTAAATTGTGGAAGAGTTCGGTGGCGGTTAGCGCTCACGAAACTAACTATAAAATATTATATCGATGGTATATGGCCCCTGCATTTATCCGGGAGCTGCGGCTCTTTGTTGGCGGAGGTGCGGGCAGAAAGGTACCCTCGCGCATATTTGGTGGACTTGCCCCCGCATCCGTACTTTTTGGAGAGGAATTCAATCCCGTTTACAGCAACTTCTTGGGCTGAGCATTCCCTGGGACCCGGGTATCTTTCTCTTTGGGGCGGTCGTGCCCGGGGCACGCAGCCCACAGCTAGCTTTGCTTCGCCATGGTCTAAATGCAGCTCGCCTGTCTCTCGCATTTGTTTGGAAGCACGTCCTCCCTCCATCTTTCTCGGCCTGGTTGGAACGGATGTGGGATACGTATACAATGGAATGCGGGGTGGCTGTGGGTAGGATGCGTCTGACGCGCTTTGAGCAGGTATGGGAACCCTTTGTCCTCCGCTATGGTTCCTGATTGCTCAGAACCGTGGCATTATCTGGGGGCCACAGACTAGGTTGCATGATGATTCTTTGCGGAACCGCACTTTGCCTCATGGGCGCTGATTGGCTGGCATGTTCCCTTTCTTATGGACTAACTTAGAGTTTGGTGGGTGGGAGGGAGGGAGGGGAAGTTTAGGATGGGGTGGTTTGGGGGAGGGAGGGGGCGTTGGCGGGTGGGGGGGTTGCTGCTTTACTTTGGGAGATGGCTTATGCGATATACTGATGAATAGTGGGGGGGTGGGGGGGGGAAAGGGAAAGGGAAAGGGACAGAGGGAGCGTAACATAATTATAACAAAAAAAATAAAAGAAGGCATTTCGTTGGCTAGCCTTGTGTTTCCTGTTAGTGGCTTTGGCTTTGTTATCTTCTGATATTGTAATCTGTTTATGGTTCACGTTCTTATGTATTTAATGGCTGCCTTTCAATAAAAAAAAAAAAAAGGGACCCAGGATATCACTGCTTGACCCAATACAAGCATTGTGGAACCTGTGTCTTTTGGGGAAACTGCTAGGTATGTATGACCTAGATTGGCCACTGTTAGAAACAGGATACTGGGCTCGATGGACCTTGGTCTGACCCAGTATGGCATATCTTATGTTCTTATGCACCTGTCTGCCTGGCTTCTATTTTCTGCTTCTGTCTTCTCTCTCTTGTCTACAATTTGTCGTTGTTTTCCTTTTCTCAGCAGTTTCAAATTTTTATTTTGTAAACTGCTCTGATGCTTGTAGTATGAGCGGTATATTAAATCCTTAATAAAGATAAAGATCCGGAGCCGCAAGGCAGGAGCACATCACACCTACACTAAAGGACTTACACTGGCTCCCAATCATTGCTCGCATCAGATACAAGACTATCATAAACCTATTTAAGATAAAAGAACACACATCAGCCAACAGCCTCCACCTGCTCATACAACCGGAAACCAGCGCACGTCCCAGAAGAAGTCAAACACGCAACCGAGTCAGCACCCCAAATGAGTACAAGCACACACGCAAGGACACAACAGACAGAGCTCTCTCCATGGCTGCTCCAACAATATGGAACAATCTACCGGACGATCTAAGGGCAACTACAGACCTCAAAGACTTCAGAAAACAACTGAAAACCATGCTGTTCATAGAGCACTATGGTCACATCACATAACCTAAGAGAATGGATAACAGCACTCCAATCCTCCCAAACAACTGAATATATATAAAATATGATTCTAGCACCACTGTAAATAGCCCACCCTGTATATAGCTCAAACAAATCAAGCACCCAACACATCCCTCACACAACTAAGTTTTATCCTCACTGCATGTACAACACACACACTTTACCTGATTGCTTGCTGTGATACCACCTTGATTATTAAGATAAGGCGGTTTAGAAATACTGTTAAATAAATAAAATAAATAAATAAAAGATTCTGCAAAAGCCCAAGGAATGTCCTAGCATTCCTGAGGATATTTGTAGGGCAGCTATGCTGTCCTCATTGCACTCATTTGTCAAACACTACAGATTGGATATGCAAGCCAGGAGATCGTACCTCAGGAAGGTGGTGCTTAAGGAAGCCTTGTCTTTCTCACACCTGGGATCTTGTAGCTTGAATACTTCCAGAGAGGGTTCTGGACTGGTCTAGCAGGATAAGGCAGGTGAAATTTTGATCTTACCTGCCAATTTCCTTTCTTTGATTCCTGCTAGAGTAGTCCAAGAGTCCTCCAAGGAAGATTGCAGCTGTTCATGAGATCCTCTGTTTGACTTTCAGTATCTGTAGTTAGGAGTCTAGGGCTCAAATTGGTCTTTGTATAGGAATTCTTGTTTCTTGGTCTTTTTGAGTCAGCTTTTCGTACAGTTCATTTCTGATATTGTTCAGAGCTGTATCACAGTTTTTTCAATAGTATACCATCAAGTTCCAGGGCTGCACCGCAACTTATAGTGGGCATGATATTTCAAGAAAAGCTGTGTTCTTTGTTTCCATCTGCTGGCAAGGTGGCATAAACCCATCCATCTGGATTATTGGAGATCAAAGAAGGGAAATTAGCAGGTAAGACCAAATTTTAACTTTCCATTAGGAAAAAATCTTTATTGAATAAAGTCCTTAGCATGAAATCTAAGATGTTTTTTCATTTTCAATTTTGGAACTGCTACAAGGAAACTGCTATCACATGCATAATATGCGAGAGTGTTTGTTTCCAGTGAGAAGCCTGGGATTAGCATATCTACCACGAAGATCATTTCCATGAATGTGGAAATTTTCTATACCTCTTTCTGTCTTAATTCCTTTAATTACATTACAATTTCATAGAACAGTGTAGCTTGTTTTTACTACTCAGCAGGTGGTTCTTTGAGTCATTGTTGGTAATGCTTTGAAATCCTCAGCTGTGTGCAACAGCAGCTAAAAAGGCAGCTAGAATGAAAGACATTATTTCTAAAGGAACAGAGAGCAAAATGGGGAATATGACTAATGCTCCTGTTTTGATCCATGCTGTGAGTATACCTAGCATATTGTGTACAGTTCTGGGTGCTGCATCTCAAAAAAGATATAGTAGAATTAGAAAAAGTGCAGAGAAGGGCAATCAGATTATTAAGGCAGGAGGAGGCAAACCTTTTGGTCCAAGGGCTACATTGTGGGAGCAGTGACTGGGTTAGGGGATTGGTCTGAGCATTGGGGGTGTTCCCCCTCCCTTTCTTTTCCCTCCCCATTCCATCCAAGTTTACTCTCAGATCCAAATAATTTGTCAACAATGGGGAACCTTAAGAGATACAACCATACTGTCTAATCTGCAGCTGAAACTACGATCTTTCATCACTGCTGCTATCATCCTGGCATCAGTCTGAGCCAGGGATCCACTTTTAATGATGTGCTGGTATTTGTGCTTCTTTACAAATGGACCTGTGAGCTCAATTGATGCTGACCTGTATAGGAAGAGGATGGCAACAGATGCAGCTGCCAGATCTTAGTTTGTTATGGGCCTGACAGTGTGGGGTTCACAGACCACAGGGAGGTAATCGTGGACTTCTAAGTTGCTGGACGTGCAGCGGGCCAAATCTTTTTGCACTGGTGGGTTGGTCTTGGCTTGCAGGCCGTAGTTTGTCCACACCTGGATTAAGAGATGGAATAGGCTCCCTTATGAAGAATGGCATTATTGGTTAGGACTCTTTAGCTTGGAGGCAAGATGACTGAGAAGGAGGCATGGTAGAGGTTTACAAAATCGTAAGTACTGTGGAGCAATTTGATAGGGAATGAATATTTACTTCATGAAACTATTAGCATATTTAAGACCAATTCCAAAACACCTTTTTTCAGTTAATGCATAATTTGAACTAGGAGTTTGCTACCAAAGAATATGGTTAAGATTAATAATGTAGCTAAGTTTTAACAAAATGTTTGCATGAGATTGTAGAGAACAAATTAATTACTGCTTAGCCATATGGCTTTAGATTCGTCTGCTTCCTGCTATTGGGCCTAAACAACATGAAATTCTTTCCTATCTGGAATCTGACAGGCCATTATTGAAGATAAGATAGATATTTGGCATAGATCATCTTGTAACTTATTTATTAATAACTTGCTTTTGAAGCACGTTAAATATTTGTGTGTTTTAAGTAATAATTGCTTTTTTTGTTTCTTTAGAGCTTGGGACTGTTTTGTGCAATTCCTGGACCATTCTTATCTTGTTTCACTTCTCAGTCACATAATAGTAGCTTTGCTGCCTCTCTTACACATTCAGCCAAAAGAAACCGTGGCAATATTCCAGTATCTCATAGTAGAGAACAGGTAATTGAGGGAAATGAATGGCTAAAGCACTGGTCAGTTTTTCATTGTTTCTTTGCTTTCAGTCTAACCAGATACAGGGATGAATGTTGATCTCCAGGAACAAGCAGGAATGAGTCTTCACATATGGGTACGTCGGTACCAACGGAGTCTGCGTGGGAACGCTCCCCAGCGTCCAATCAGAACGCTTTTGGAAGCATCCCAACACGCCTGCGTGCTGCCTTCCCGCCTTTC